>JACYFF010031957.1:59739578-59811936 GCA_017589665.1 Selenicereus undatus
AGAGATCTTCAATAAATCCTACACCTTCAAGAGGAGATGAGTCATTAGTACCTTGGGTGTTTTCGAACCCATGAATGGTAAAATGAATGAAAATTTGAAAACTTAGGATTTTAACCCCAAGGATTTGAGGGCAAATCCTTACCAAGTAGGGGAGGTTGCTACATGTCGAATCTACTAGACCTTGTACTAAGGGATGAAAATGGCCCCATCTACCATAAAAGACACTTATCACTAAATTCCAACATATATGCCCATTTTGTCATGGTGTTTCACTGATCAAATGGGCTCATAAATTAATGATCTATTGCTTATTGGAAAATAGATATAGTCTACTCTTGTGATATGTAAATATTTTCAGTAGATGTTTGCATTTGAATTCCCTAAAGTGATGAAGACTTACTAAATTTAGGTCAAGTTTAAATCCTACCAAACAAAGCCTAAACAAAGTAAGCCTAAGTTTTCATGATTCCCAAAGATGTCTATTGTAGCCCGTAAGCTAAAATTAGGTATTACATTTCAATATTGGGAGAAATGACCCAATTATATGGAGTGTGCACAAAATTTTAGTTTTGGACCAATCTGGAATTTGGCCTTCGTTGAGTAGGGTACAACTGCTGTTTTTGAGATTTATTAGCATAGGGAGATTTAGACACTTACCAAGGAAGACACTCTAAGTGGCAGCACCTCAATTATTGCAGTAGTGCCTTCTAAAATCTCCCTAGAAGATGGAGGATGAATCCTAGAAAATACAACTCACCTTAGTTGTAATTATCTTAATAATTTAACTTATTATCCTAAGATAATTTGTGATCCCCCTATTGCTACTTTTGCCCCACTATTATAACAGCTAATTTCTCCTAACCCATCTTGGGTATTTGTCTACCCCAATACACCCTTGAAAAACAAGCTTAAAGTTGAATTATGAATGAACAGGCATATCGCTATTTTCTCTCACTAAAATCTCTACATCTTTATCTCTTTAATTAGGAGTGGTGAGTAGAGTCTTTTCTTTGAAATTCTTCTTTGATGGCTTAATCCTTTTTATGGGGAATTTGATGGAAAGTTTTGAATGTTTCCTTTAGAGTTCTTCTTCGGTGGCTATGTTCCTTAAAGAGAGGAGCATGGTGGGAAGTGTTTTATCTAACTTTTGGGTCATACTTTGAGTCAAAACTTACAATCTTATTGATTGTTTAAGAATGAATCCAAAAGAATCATCTTTGGTGTGATTATCTTCCTTGTTAACTATGATCTTGAGGATGCTATTATGCATCAATTGGTATCAAAGCTAGAGCTTCCTTTGGGAGCTTATTGAACCAAACCCTTCATTGATTCAAACACCTCAGTTCCTTTTTTCAATTTTCACCCCAAAAATCCACACTTTGGCTCTTCAAAGTTCTTCTCTATTTACCTATCTTCATCACCCCTCATGATCCCACAAGGAACCCTACTTATATCACAAACACAATTCTTAACCCAAACACGTCCCTGAAATTCCATTAAAAAAACAAAAAAACCACAAAAAACACTAAACTAGAAATTTGGAACTGCTATCCTGCGCCACTTGGCGTGCCCGTGACAAAATCTTGCACTTTGGAAAATAGGCACCGAAATTTGGCATGACCACTCCATGCCACTTGGCACAACCATGCCCCTTTCCTACACTTCTATTTCCTATTGCAGAGATCTCGTGCGACCCCTCATGCCCCTGAGAATGACGGTGCCCCCTTATTTTCACTGTTTTCTTACCTTGCCCCTCAAGCACGCCCATGCTTCCCCTATTTTCATCATTTTCTCCTTTTCACCTTATCAACTACCACACATGGCCGGTGATGGAGATGCCTCCCACCCTAAGAACATTCCTCTTGAGCAAGCCTATAACAAAGGTAAGGCCCTTGTAGGGCTTCAAAGCACATGAAGAAGTTGACTCAAGTGATTAGACAATGAAATGGAATCCGCAAAATGAAACCCTTACCGAAGAAGCTATGATATTCACCCTATTGATATCGAATACTCTTCCTCTCATAAGGAGGTTAATGGTGAGGAAGGAAAGCCTAGAGAAATAAAGCATCCTAGGGATGACCTTAAGGATCTCAAGGTTGAGGCACCAAAATTTTACGACAATCTTAACCCGAAAAGTTATCTTGATTGGGTCAAATCATTAAAAGGATCTTTGAACTCAAAGATTATGATCATGAAAAGGCCTTCAAGTTGGCCATTTTTAAATTGATGTATGCCTCACTATAATGTGAGGACCTGAAGAAGTGTAAGACTAGATAAGCCAAGTCCAAAATCAAAACTTAGTCCAAGCTCAAAAAGTATATGAACAAGAGATTCCTACCCCCTTCTTACAAGCAAGAACTCTCCTCAAGATCACACCTCTCAAAAAAGAGAATCTAAAGGTAGAAGAGTACATTAGGGATTTGAACAACTCGAAATGAGGCTTAGCCTAGACGAAGAACCGAAGCTCAAGATTGCTAAGGTCTTTAAGGGGTTAACTGCTAGCATTACTATCATGGTGGGATTAAAACCTTACTTATCCTTTGATGATGTATGCCACTTAGCTATAATATATGAGAAGCAACTTAAGGGAAGAAAGTCCTTTCACACCACTCTTACTAAAAAATCCCTTCTAATTACATTGAAGCTCAAACCCCATGCCCACAAGTCAAAGCTCTTGATAAGGGCAAGGGAATTGGTGGTGAGCCTCCTATAAGAATGGAAGGAAAGAAATGTTTTAAGTATCATAGTTTTGGTCATTTTAAACCGATTGTCCCAGAAGGACCCTTACCCTCAAGGGGATAGAAGATATTTGAGCTATTGAGGAAGAATCTAGCAAAGAAGAAAAGGAACAAGATGAGACTACTCTAGTTAAACTAGATATGGAAAATATTTTTGATCAAGAGGTTCCTGCAGGCCACAAAGGTTCCTTACGAAGATAGCCAAAGGGAGAAAATCTCCAACTAAAGGCAGACTTGCTGGACGTAAGGTTTGCGGTTGTAGATGCTAGAAGTTCCACCAATGTGGCCTCTAAGACAATTATCGACAAGCTCCAAATCCCCACTAAGGTGCATCCCACTCCATACTCTCTTTAATGGTTAGGACCAACCAATGAGATAACCACTTCAAGGCAAGCACTCATTTCATTCTCAATTGGCCCCTATTGTGGTGAGATACTATGTCATGTCCTTCCTAAGGATGTATCTCATTTGTTGCTTGGAAGACCATGGTTATATGATAACCATGTAATTTATTATGCGCTTGCTAATCCTTATTCACTCAAGAATAATGGAAAAAACCTTATATTGGCCCCTTTACCTTTGCACGAACCTCACAAAGCTAAACCTGTGAGGGGGGAGTGAGAAAATCCACACAGAGTGAAACACAGTAAGAATGTGCCACTAGTAGCAGGAAGCCTCGAATTACCTTGCCAATGGTAAATCTAAACACAAGCAAGGGAGTGGAACCTTTACCCCTTATAGCTCACCAAGAGCTTAAGGATGAAATCCCAAGAGAACCCTATTCCCAAGGTGTCATTACCCATCAAAATGATGTTACGAGAAAAATATTATACCAGTGATCAACTCACAAGCACCACCTCTCGTGAGTATGATGAGTTTGAGCTATCATGTGATGAATATGTTAAGATCTTCAATGAGCTCATGAGACCAAGGAAAGCTACTCGTTGCTATGATGCTTTCCCAAAGATCTTCAACAATTCTTACACCTTCATGAGGAGAGGAGTCATTAATGCCTTAGGTGTTTTCAAACCCAAGAATAGTAGAAGGTATGCAAGGTTGACATCATGGGATTTCAACCCTAGGGATTTCAGGGCGAATTCTTCTCAAGTGCGTGAGGTTGATACATATCAAATCCACTAGACCTTACACTGAGGGATGAAAATGGTCCCATATACTACATAAGACACTTGTCACCAACTTCTGGCACATAAGCCCAATTTGTTAAGGTCTTTCACCTATCACATGGGCTTGTAAATTAATGATGTATGGCTTTTTGGAAAGGTGATAGAGTCTACTATCGGGACATGTAAATTTTTTCAATATATGTTTGTATTTAAATTCCCTAAAGTGGTGAAACCTCCCTAATAGCAATGCTAGTTTTTACCTTATAAACTTATTATACACTCAACTCCAAGTGGTGGCACCTCCATTGTTGGATTAGAGCCTTCTAAAAGATCTCTAGAATATGGAAGATGAATCCTGGAAAATACAACTCATCTTGGTTGTAACTATCGTAATAATTTGACTTATTATCGTAACATAATTTGTGATCCCCCTATTGGTACACTTGCCCCACTATTGTAACAGTTAAAACCCCTCACCTATTTTGGGTATTTATAGGCCCCAATACCTCCTTATAAACTAAGCTTGAAGTTTAATTATGAATGAAAAGGGGTATGACCATTTCCTCTAACTAAAATCTATAGATCTTTATCTCTTTAATTAAGAGTGGTGGTCAGAGTCTTTCCTTTAGAATTCCTATTTGTTGTCTTAAGCATTCAGAAGGAAATTTTGGTGAAAAGTTTTGAATCTTTCCTTTAGAGTTCTTCTTGGATGGCCATGAGCCTTTAAGAGAGAAGCTTGGTGGGAAGTGTTTTATGCATCTTTTGGGACATACTTTGAGTCAAAACTCACAATCTTATTGATTGTTTGAAATTGAATCCAAAAAAAGCATCCTTGGTGTGATTATCTTCTTTTTTCTCTTTGATCTTGGGGGAGTGGGGCTCCTATTCCTTATCAATTGGTATCAAAGATAAAGCTTCTTTTAGGTGCTTATTGAACCAAACCCTTCATTGATTCAAACACGTCACTTCCTTTTTAATTTTCACCCCAAAAATCAACACTTGGGCTCTTCAAAGTTCTTCTCCATTTACCTATCTTCACTGCCACTCATGAGTTCACAAAGAACCCTAACTATACCCCCAACATAATCCCTAAACAAACACATCCCTAAAATTTCATAAAAAAACAAAAAATCGTGAAAGACACTAAACCATAAATTTGGAAAGACCAACCCGTTCCACTTGGCACACCTGTGCCAAGATCCTGCACCTTGGAAATTTAACCCAAAAATTTGGCACGAACACCCCATGCTACCTGGGACGCCTGTGCCCCTTTCCTCCACTCCTATTTCCTATTCCAGAGATCTGACACCAACCCCTATGCCCCTGAGCATAACAATGCCCCTTATTTTCACTGTTCTCTTACCCTGTCCTTCCAGCATGCCCATGCTCCCACTGTTGCCGTCCTTTTTTCTCTTTCTACCTTACCAACTACTACCATGCTCGATGATAGAGATGCCTCTCACCCCCAAGAACCTTCCTCCAGACCAAGCCTATGACAAAGGCAGGCCCTTGTAGAGCTTTAAGAGCAAGTGAGCAAGTTAACTCAAGAGGTTGGACAATCAAAGGGAATTAGACCTGGCAAATGGGCCATGTGAGATGGGTACGAGTCGAGTCTTTATTCGGTTCGAATCGGGTTCAAGTTCGATTCGGGTGAATTTCGAGTTTGGGTCACTTTCGGGTAAACCATGTTCCGGTCGGGGTTCGGTTCGGGTTCGGGTCACTTACGGGTACCATGTTTGGGTCAATATGGGCTCGGTTCTGCTGGAGTTTGGGTTGGGTCTGTTTTAGGTTGTCCACAATACCCCGTTTCGAATCTGGTATGGGACAAGTGTAATTTGGGTTGGGTGGGATTCAGTTCGATGTTTGGGTCAATATTACGTCAAGTGTAAATCAAATCGGGTATCAATCAAATTGGGTTAATTTCGAATCATTGTATGTTTTCAATGCAGCCATCTTTACTTCTTTACTCTTAACTTGTATTTAAAAGATAAAAATTATTTAATTAGACAAACCCATTTATTGAAGATTTCTCTTTTAATTCATGCGTTAATGATTAATTGATTATACATTTTACACACACACACACACACACACACACACACATATATATATATATATATAATTAATGGAAAATTATATGGGGTTCGTTCTAAATTTACTAAGAAAGTTAGTAAATTACAAATATAAGTATACAACTCATCCCTAACCCTATATTAAATGCGCTGTACAATTATCCAAATGATTATATGTCGTTAAGTCAGGTTTTAATCATCTCAATTGAGTTCATGCGATGACAAAATAAGTGGACCAACCTAACGCAAATCATTTGTCAATGATCTCACTTGTGAGCTCCAAACCAAAATATACCATGGAAAATGAAAAAAAATTAAAGAAAATTACAAAAGTTTTTATTTAGACCCCAGTGTTGGTTTATAACTTCGCGTTTGTCATATATGGAGTTGGTAAATAGAAATAAGTTGATTCAAGTCGACTTTTTAAGTAATCAAATCAATGTTATTTGATAGCTCATTAAGTAATCTTTGATAGCTCATTAAGTAATCATACATCAACATTCAAAGATTTGTCTTTGTGTGATTAATAACTTGATCTGCATTTGCTTAATGAGTCAAAACTAAAAAGCAATGGCATCATATGAGTATGTGCTAATTACCATTACATTTATGTGATTGTGAATGCTCGTTATCGAAACTCAAGACTTGGAATTTAATTGTCCAAAATTCCAATGAGTCACATTATTATGAGATCACATGTAATGATACATTCTTGAATATGATTTTGTAGAATTAAATATGTTATGAAGATGATTTAGAATCGTAGATCAGTGGTACCGAATTTTTAACAGTAGTCAAAGAATGATATTATAAATTTATAATCATAGTGTGCACTGCATTAAGTCATTAAGCGAATCAAATAATAAAATAGGATTGCTAGATCCGAATAAGTTTAATAAATTGTTAATTATACTTACCTTTTCTTAATTCCTATTGTGACAAAATATTTTTTCTCTTATGTTTTTACTACATATCTATTAAATTAAAAACTTAAAACTATCAGCTATTGTATTTTTTCTTTTTAAATTTTTAATTGATTTCATTTGTAAAAATTTCCTCTTAAGTTGTTTTTCTTTTCCCACCTAAACTCAACTAATTGAGTTTGAAAAGTCAACATCCCCCTCAAAAGAGAGAAGGCTAAAACCCGAAAAAAAAGTTACCCTTATTCAGGTAAAATTCAGTCGGGTAAGAATAGGATCGGTTTTAAATCAGGTACGGTTCAGTTCGGGTTCGGGTTGTCCATTTTCAATTCACTTCTGGTGGGGTCACCATGGATCGGGTTTGAATTGGGTCAGGTCATTTCGGGTGTGGGTCATTTTAGATCATAAAAAAATTTGGGCTTCATTCGGTTCTAGATCTGTTTACTTCGGATGTTCGGGCCCAAATCGGTTTATCCCATTTCGAAAGTCGGTTCGGGTATGGATCCAGGTCGTTCGGTTTGGGTTTTGGGTCTCGGGTCTGTTTTGCCAGGTCTAAAGGGAATCCACACAGCGAAACCCTTACCAAGGAGCCTATGATATTCACATTATTGACATTGAATACTCTTCCTCTCACAAAGGCTTTGATCGTAAGGAGGGAAAGCCTAGATAAAGAAGGCATCCTAGGGATAACCTTAAGGATCTGAAGGTGGAGGCGCCGAAATTTGATGGCAATCTTACTCGGAAAGCTATGTTGATTGGGTCAAGCCATGGAAAGGATCTTTGAACTCAAGTATTATGATCATGACAAAGCCTCCAAGTTGGTCATTCTTAAATTGAAAGGGTATGCTTCACTATGGTATGAGCACTTGAAGAAGAATAGGGCTACAGAAGCCAAGCTCAAAATCAAAACATGCTCGATGCTAAAAAAGCACAAGGACAAGAGATTCCTGCCCCCTTCTTATGAGAACGAACTCTCCTCAAGATCTCATCTCTAAACGAAGAGAATCTGAAGATAGAAGAACACATTGCTTATTTGAACAACTCCAAATGATGGTTGGCCAAGATGTAGAACCCGAACTCAAGATTGATAGGTTTATTAATGGGGTTATCTCATAGCAATGCTAGAAAGATAGAATTACAACCTTACTTATCCTTTGAAGATGTATGCCATTTAACTATCAAAGTTGAGAAGCAACTTAAGGGAAAAAAGTCCTTTCACACCTCTCTTACTAAAGACACTCCCAATCACATTGTACTTGGAACCCCACCCCTATATGTCAAAGCTCTTGATAAGGGCAAGGGGATGCCTAGTGAGCCTCCTAAGAGGTTGAAGGGGAAGAAATGTGTTAAGTGTCACTGTTTTGGGCCCTCACCTTAAGGACATAGAACAGATTCGAGTTATTGAGGAAAAATCTGCTGAAGAAGAAGAGATATGAGACTACTCTAGTTACTCCGGAACTAGGAGAAATATTGTTGATTAACACTACAAATAAAAGGTCGTTTAGCGATGGTATCAATGACGAAAAACATTTTAGCAATGAAATTTTGAACCCCGTGACAGAATTGGCGACAGACTATGGCTGTCGTATTTTTTATCGTCGCTATCTCCTCAGCGACGAAATTCTGGAATTCCGTCGCCACCTGGCAACAGATAAATAAGGATGACGGGAACGAAAGGTGCGCAATTGGGAGACGGAATCTTCATTCCATCGCCATCAACGACTGAATCAGCTTCTGAGTAAGCTTCTATAATTGAACCTTCAAGATACACTTGTTGTTTTATCTTTTTCTTTAAACAACCAAAGTACCTAACAAAATAATATTAACCAATGAGTTGTAAGTGATTGCATAGTTTAGTTGTTTAAATCCATTTTCAACAAATATAATCTATTTTACCTCTCAAAATAATATTAACTACCAGCTTTCTTTTCATTGTAGTATTCGCTTTTCATTGAAAATATTTTAAATTTTAGTCGCCATTAATTAACAATTATTTTCTACTGCGTTTACAACATTGCTTTTGATTAAAAAGCATCGTTTTTTCCTTTGCTTCAGTAGTCAGTTCATCCCGAATTAAACATATAGGTGTTAGGGTTGAAGGGTAGTCTTTCTGTGGCGTATTCAAATATTTTTGCATCATTCTTTGTAAGTTGATCGTGAATATTTCCATTTTTTTACCAATCCTTAATCTCCATTTTAAAAATGTTAAGTTTCTTGAAGAATTAAAACATATTAGTCCCTCTAATATTGGAGTTCCAATGTTTCTATACTATATTATCAAGTTGTTATGAATTACACCAAAAGTTCTAGAAACGAAAGGGAATTTTGTGTATTTCACGTGGCAGTTTTAACTTTTAACAATAGAATGATGGGGCAATGATCAGAGCAAGTAAAATTTCCATGTATCTCAAAAGCACTAGGATAGATGGTAGATCAGTCCTTCCTAATAATTGATACATCAAGTCTTTCATAAATGATGTGAGTATGAATTCTCTTTTTCCAAGTGAAGGGGTTTCCATTAACTTGTACATATTCAACCGCAATAGTGGAGATAAAGTCATTTAGTCTTTGAAATCTACTATTAGGTAGGACTTGTCCCCCCTTTTTCCCATAAGATTAGCTAATTTGTGAAATTCCCCATGATACACCAAGGGTTTTTTTTTTATTGAAGATACACCGTGACATATCAATGACATTATTAAGTTTTAAAAGTGACCCTAGAAACTATCTTTTTGCTTGTTTTGAGCCAAGGCATAATTCCCGACATTAAAGAATTTGTCATTCTTTCGGGATCATAAATTAACATATGGATTGCTCTTTATTCTTTAATTAGAACTTATGCATATATATTTTTGGGATCATAAACTAAAGCTTCTTTTAGGTGCTTATTGAACCAAATCCTTCATTGATTCAAACACGTCACTTCCTTTTTGATTTTCACCCCAAAAATCAACACTTTGGCTCTTCAAAGTTCTTCTCCATTTACCTATCTTCATTACCCTTCATGAGTTCACAAAGAACCCTAACTATACCCCGAATAGAATCCCTAACCAAACACATCCCTAAAATTTCATAAAAATCAAAAAATCATTGAAGACACTAAACCAGAAATTTGGAACGACCAACCCTTTCCACTTGGCACACCCGTGCCAAAGTCCTAGACCTTGGAAATTTGACCCAAAAATTTGGCACGACCACCTCATGCCACCTGGGACAACTGTGCTCCTTTCCTCCACTCTTGTTTCCTGTTCCAGAGATCTGGCACCAACCCCTATGCCCCTGAGCATAATAGTGCCCCTTATTGCCTCACCAACTATTACCATGGTCGATCATGGAGATGTCTCTCACCCCCAAGAACATTCGTCCAGAGCAAGCCTATGACAAAGGCAGATCCTTGTGGAGCTTTAAGAGCATGTGAGGATGTTAACTCAAGAGGTTGGACAATCAAAGGGAATTAGACCAACCAAAAGCGTCATTCGAGTGCGGGTCGGATCTTAGTTCGGTTCGGGTCATTTTCGGGCCAACTATGTTCGCATCGAGTTCAGGTTTGGCTTTGATGAATTTCAGGTTTGGGTCACTTTTGGGTCAACCATGTTCGGTTCGGGTTCGGTTCGGATGAAGTTTGGGTTCGGGTCACTTATGGGGTACCATGTTCGGGTCGATATGGGTTTGGTTTAGGCGGAGTTCGAGTCGGGTTTGTTTCAGGTTGTCTACAGCAGCCCGGTTCGAATCTGGTATGGGTCAAGTGTAATTTGGGCCCTGTGGGATTCAGTTCAATGTTTTGGTCAATATTGTGTCAAGTTTAAATCAGATCGGGTATTAATCAAATTGGGTTAATTTCGAATCATTGTATGTTTTCAATGCAGCCATCTTTACTTCTTTACTCTTAACTTGTATTTAAAAGATAAAAACCATTTACTTAGACAAACTCATTTATTCATGCGTTAATAATTAATTGATTATACATTTTATACACACACAGATATATATATATATATATATATATATATATATATATATATATATATGCAACTATAATTAATGGAAAATTATATGGGGTTAGTTCTAAATTTACTAAGAAAGTTAGTAAATTATAAATATAAGTATACAACTCATCCATAACCCTATATCAAATGCACAGTGCAATTATCCAAAGGATTATGTGTCGTTAAGTCAGGTTTTAATCATCTCAATTGAGTTCATGTGATGACAAAATAAGTGGACCAACCTAACGCAAATCATTTGTCAATGATTTCACTTGTGAGCGCCAAACCAAAATATACCTTGAAAAATGAAAAAAATAAAGAAAATGACAAATTTTTTATTTAGACCCCAGTGTTGGTTTATAACTTCACATTTATCATATATGGAGTTGGTAGATAGAAATGGGTTGATTCAAGTCGACATTTTTAGTAATCGAATCAATGTTCTTTGATAGCTCGTTAAGTGATCATACATTAACATTCAAAGATTTGTCTTGGTGAGATTAATAACTTGATCTACATTTGCTCAATGAGTCAAAACTAAAAAGCAACGGCATCATATGAGTATGTGCCAATTAGCATTACATTTATGTGATTGTGAATGCTCGTTATCGAAACTCAAGACTTGGAATTTAATCGTCCAAAATTCAAATGAGTCACATTATTATGAGATCACATGCAACGATACATTCTTGTTTGTAGAATTAAACATGTTATGAAGATGATTTAGAATTGTAGATCAGTAGTACCGAACTTTTAACATTAGTCACATAATGATATTATAAATTTATAATCATAGCGTGCATTGCATTAAGTCAATTAAGTGAATCAAATAGTAAAATAGGATTGCTAGATCCTAATAAGTTTAATAAATTCTTAATTATACTCACCTTTTCTTAATTTTTATTGTGACAAAATATTTTTTTCTCTAATATTTTTTGTACATATCTATCAAATTAAAAACTTAAAACTATCAGCTATTTATTTTTTTCTTTTAAGTTTTTAATTGATTTCATTTGTAAAAATTCCCTCTTAAGTTGTTTTTCTTTTCCCACTTAAACTCAACTAATTGAGTTTGACAAATTCGAAATTCCCCTCAAAAGAGAAAAGACTAAAACCCAAAAAAAAAAGTTTCTCTCATTCAAGTAAAATTCAGTCGGGTAAGAATCAGATCGGTTTTAAATCGAGTACGGTTCAATTCGGGTTCGGGTTCAGGTTCGGGCTGCCCATTTTCGGTTCACTTTCGGTAGGGTCACTATGTATCGGGTTTGAATTGGGTTGGGTCATTTCAGATCATACTAAAATTTGGGATTCATTCAGTTCTAGATTTGTTTACTTCGAATGTTCGGGTCCAAATCGGTTTATCCCATTTCGGGTTTCGGTTCAGGTATGGATCCAGGCTGTTCGGTTCGGGTATGGATCGAGGTCGTTCGGTTCAAGTTTCGAGGCCCGGGTTTGTTTTGCCAAATCTAAAGGGAATCCACACAACGAAACCCTTACCGAAGAGCCTATAATATTCACACTATTGACATTGAATACTCTTCCTCTCACAAAGACTTTGATCGTGAGGAAGGAAAGCCTAGACAAAGAAGGCATCCTGGGGATAACCTTAAGGATCTCAAGGTGGAGGCGCCGGAATTTGATGGCAATCTTACTCGAAATGCTATCTTGATTGGGTCAAGCCATTGAAAGGATCTTTGAACTCAAATATTATGATCACGAAAAAGCCTGCAAGTTGGCCATTCTTAAATTGAAAGGGTATGCTTCACTATGGTGTGAGCACTTGAAGAAGAGCAGGGCTAGAGAAGCCAAGCAAAAAATCAAAACTTGGTCCATGCTCAAAAAGCACATGGACAAGAGATTCTTGCCCCCTTCTTATAAGCACGAACTCTCCTCAAGATCTCCTCTCTAAGCCAAGAGAATCTGAAGATAGAAGAACACATTGGTGATTTGAACAACTCCAAATGAGGGTTGGCCAAGATGTGCAACCCGAACTCATGATTGATAGGTTCATTAAGGGTTATCTCATAGAAATGCTAGAAAGATAGAATTACAACCTTACTTATCCTTTGATGATGTATACCATTTAGCTATCAAAGTTAAGAAGCAACTTAAGGGGAAAAAATCCTTTCACACCTCTCTTACTAAAGACACTCTCGATCACATTGTAGTTGGAACCCCATCCCCATATGTCAAAGCTCTTGATAAGGGCAAGGGGATGTGTAGTGAGCCATCTAAGAGGTTGAAGGGAAAGAAATGTGTTAAGTGTCATGGTTTTGGGCCCTCAGCTTAAGGAGATAGAAGAGATTCGAGTTATTGAGGAAAAATCTACTGAAGAAGAAGAGATATGAGACTACTCTAGTTACTCCAGAACTAGGAGAAATGTTGTTGATCAACACTACAAATAAAAGGTCGTTCAGCGATGGTTTGAGCGACGAAAAACATTTTAGCGACGAAATTTTGAACCTAGCGACAGAATTGGTGACAGGCTATGACTATCGTAGTTTTGATCATCTCTATCTCCTCAACGACGGAATTCTAGAATTCCGTCACCACCTGGCGACGGATAAATAAGGATGACGGGAACGAAAGGTGCGCAATTGGGTGACGGAATCCTCATTCCATCGCCATCAACGACTGTATCAGCTTTGAAGTAAGCTTCTGTAATTGAACCTTCATGATACACTTGTTGTTTTGTCTTTTTCTTTAAACAACCGAAGTACCTAGCAAAATAATATTAACCAATGATTTGTAAGTGATTGCATAGTTTAGTTGTTTAAATCCAGTTTCATCAAATATAATCTATTTTACCTCTAAAAATAATATTAACTACCAGCTTTCTTTTCCTTTTAGTATTCGCTTTTCATTGAAAATATTTTGAATTTGTGTCGCCATTAGCTAACCATTATTTTCTACTGAGTTTACAACAATACTTTTGATTAAAAAGCATCTTTTTTCCCTTTGTTTTAGTCATCAGTTCATCGCGAATTAAATATATAGGTGTTAGGGTTGAAGAGTAGTCTTTCCGTGGCATATTCAATTTTTACAGCATTCTTTGTAAGTTTATCGTGAATATTTCAATTTTTTTTTACCAATCCTTAATCTCCATTTTAAAAATGTTAAGTTTCTTGAAGAATTAGAACATATTAGTCCCTCTAATATTGGAGTTCCAATGTTTCTATACTATATTATCAAGTTGTTGGGAATTACACCAAAAGTTCTGGAAACGAAAGGGAATTTTGTGTATTTCACGTTGCAGTTTTAACTTTTAACAATAAAATGATGGGGCAATGATCAGAGCAAGTAAAATTTCCATGTATCTCACGAGCACTAGGATAGATGGTAGATCAGTCCTTCCTAATAATTGATCTATCAAGTCTTTCATAAATGATGTGAGTATGAATTCTCTTTTTCCAAGTGAAGGGGTTCCCATTAACTTGTACATATTCAACCGCAATAGTGGAGATAAAGTCATTTAGCCTTTGAAATCTACTATTAGGTAGGACTTGTCCTCCCTTTTCCCATAAGATTAGCTAATTCGTGAAATCCCCTATGATTCACCAAGGGTTTTTTTTTAATTGAAGATACACCATGACATATCAATGACATTATTAAGTTCTAAAAGTGACCCCATAAACTATCTTTTTCCTTGTTTCGAGCTAAGGCATAATTCCTGATATTAAAGAAGTTGTCATTCTTTCGGGGATCATAAACTAACATATGGATTGCTCTTTGTTCTTTAATTAGCACTTATGCATATATATTTCCTTCGTTCCATAGTACTGCTAGTGCCCCCTACCCTAGGAAGATTATTAGGGAGTACAAAGTCCAAGTTGTTGTAGCCTATTGGTGGGAGAATAGTCTTAGTATTTTTCTTGTTAACCATACATTCAAGTAAAAAAAAATCATATGAGGTCTATAAGTTCTTGTGAAGAATTTAACTTCCTGAATGACTTGTATTATTTTGCACGCTACTTGTCCCAACTAATTAGCTTCATTAATAGTTACTATGAAGAAATTATAACCCCGATTCTGAAGGTTCTCTTTTGTATTACATGGCATAAATGAGTAGGTCATTTGTGCCATATATATTCTCCTCTTATAGCAATACGTGGGTAAGATCCTCCTAAGATTTAGAAGTATAAATGTGCTAGGGCCATTAAGATCATGGTTCATGGGGACAAGAGAAGACATGACATATCCACTATAAGGTATATAATCATTACTTATAAATTACTTCTGCATATAAGTGCACTGCTCACACAACATTCCATGATGCTAAAGAGAGAAAAACCAAACATAAAACAACCACTTCCCAGGACATATATAATGAGTTGGCCATGCTGTTTCCATTCGTGAAAATAAAAAATAGTGGTTGTACAGTCCATATTATAGCTAACTTTGGTGATACATCATGGTAATTTGTAAATAATCCAAAGCAATCGCATGCCAATTTATTACCTCCATAAGAAAAATTGATGACCACGCTTGAGTAAAGAGTGTTATGTGCCTGCACAAGAGTCTATGAAATAGTTAAGGTAAAGGTAAATTAATGTGCTCTTTGGCCCAATTTATGAAAACCTATTTTTGTTTTGTAAAAGTAGTTTCTTTAAAAGTTATGTTTGGAGAAATTATGAAGTGTTTGGCCTAATTTATATGAAAATAGTTTTGAACAATTTGTGTTGTTTGGCCTAACATCTTTTAAAGTACTAATCAATTAATCTATCTTTTATTATTTTTCATTTTTACATTATAATTATTTATTTCTTCTTATTTCTCTACTAAAGTAAGAGATTGTATGTTTTTTTTTTTTTGTTTACAACCATCAACCTCTATGTATTTCTAGGAGATAATGCACATATGAAATTTTAGTCTTTGGTAAGCATCAAATTGAAAAAAAAAAACAAATAACCAAAAGTGAAGCATTAATCAATACACACAAATCATGAAACTTGGTACTTTATTTTCTTTCTACCTAAACCCAAATAAATCAATTATTACCTACTTATTAAAGATCTAACAATTTTAGTGCGAGGAGAAAACATATCATTATCATCCAATGCTCCGTCATGCTCTACTGAGTAATCATATTGATTGGTATGTTCTCCCTCTTCATCTTCTACTAGAGACATGTAATTGGGATCTTGATCACACCTATTGAATTCTTTGTCTTCGGTGGCATATTTCCTGATATAGTTATGAAGGGGCATGGTTGTCACCACGATTTTGCAATGTGTAGAGAATTCATAACTTGGCATATCAAGTAACATTCTCAATCTATTCTTCCACACCCCAAATGTTCTTTCGCTCACATTTCCAAGAGATGCATATGCAAAATTAAACACTTCATAGTACCCTAAGGAGGTTGGCTTGAACGTCTAAAATCGGGAAGATGATATCGATGTTGCGGTCCTTTAAAAGGTGCGAGGCATCCTTTCATGTTTGGGTAACCAGCATCTACAAGATAATACTTACCTAATAAAAATAAGCAATTTCTTGTTAAACATAGTTTATAACAAATGACACAATTTTAATATTGATTCAAGTGAAAACAAAAGGAGTACATACCTTGGGGAGGATGTGGAAATATATTCGAATTCTCGTATTTTTCTGATGTCGCTGTAAGGATACATGTGTCATGTAGAGATCCTTCCCAACCAGCTTGAACAAAGGTGAACAACATGTCAAAATTACATATTGCCATCACGTTTTGGGAGGCATAGCCTTTTTTTGCCAATATAAGGAATTTCATTCTCCTTTGGAGTTATAACTGCACGCATGTGAGTACCATCTATAGCTCCAATTGCACCTTTGAAATGTCGCCAAAATCTATAATCTTCTCTAATTTTTCTTGGAACCTCTTTAAAGTGATGATTGGGTGGTTGTATAGTATCTTCAGAAAATGCAATCAAAGATTTCAAAACTTCAGCAAATTTTCTACTTGCTGTTTCTCCAGAATGCTGAAATCCAGATTGAACATTACGATTGGAGTGCCCATGCGCACAAGTCTAAAGAAACATGGCTAATGCCTTTTTTGCATGCATTGTCCTTGTTGAACGTAAACCATAACTATCCATTAGTAATTTTGCTAGTCGAATGAATACATGTGGCTCCATTCTTAACATCCTATAACTCTCACCTGGGGTATTGAACACCTCAATGACGTATAGCCATCCTGAGCATATCGAAGTTCTAAAATTTCGTTGCATGAGGTACTTCATATGATACTGAATACATAATGTTGCACCCAATGTAATAAGTAAAAGCATCCTTCTCTTGATAAGTTCATGTTGAAGAAATATTTGTTCATAGTCATCATCATCATCATCACTCATTTAAATCTCTTCATTTACATATTCTAAGTCATCAAAATCCATTTTATCCTCTTCAGTAGTATTGTTTTTAATTTTGTTGATATCAATTCCATCATCCTAACAACAATAATCAAAACATTGCATGACAAAATAAACAATAACTAATACAGTAATAAAATTATATCATAGTAATAAAATATATGACACCCAAATAAGTTTCCTATAAAGTAAAAAAAAAACAAACAGTGTTCTTAAGTGCGAAATAAAACACACAAAAAAAGAAAACACTAATATCATTGCGTAGTTAGTACTATGCATTATTCTATAAAAAGAAAAGAAAAACTAACGTCTAAAATTACATTTAAACTCTTTTATGAGCTCAAGCTCATCCTCAAGCCAAGCAACTCTCATGCCATCATCTTCCCGTGCAATAAACATCTCCCTATATTGTCGCTTGATAAATAAGTGGGCACCTACCATATATAGCTCACTACCAAGTTCAATAGAAGGAAAAGTTTTTAGCAAACTCATACATTCCACAATGCTACAACCAGGAAGGTCATTTGACACAGAAGTCATAGTGAATTGAGGGACAAAACTTTCTGCAACCTCCACAATGCGATCTAACTGACTTTGCATACCTGCAGTAGTACCTACTTTGGACTTAATCCTCTTTGTTGGTTTTTCTTTCCCTTCCTTAAAACTAGATGTTTTTTTTCCTCTTGTTACCGTCTTGTTCAACATAATCAACATTATCAACCTCAATGTTTTCCAAACTAATATTCAGAACCCCGTAATCATCATATCCACTATCTTCTATCCTTACATTTCTTATAACTTCTACATTCCCCTCTTCCTCTACTGCCTCATCTTCCATTTCTCCCTCCCTCCCTCCATTTTCATTAACTTCTAGTGCATATAGATCCCATGAATGCTCTCCGGTTGCAAATGTGTTGGAAAACATTATATCCATTTCTGTTAAATTAGCCAGGCCCCCTTCACGAAAATTAGCATATTCAGGATTAGCCGGTAAGTGAAATGGAAAAAATACATTAGTATGATCTTCAAATTAAAAGCTAAGAACATATATGAAGTACTAAAAAGGTATACTAACCTTGATTTTTTCCTCCCACCAAGAGTCATCAATAAGAACTGTGTTTTTATCGGGATCCCATCATAAACCAGTCTCCATTAGCAACTTCTTCCATGCTTTATATTGAGTTTTTAGAGCTTCCCACCTATTTTTTGATTGTCTATACTCATAATTCCTTCCACTCCTTACACGAAACTTTATAACCACATTATCCCATCCTATCTTATTAAAATGTGTATGTGGTCTATTTCCTGCATGAACCTCTTCAGCACAAACTTGACGGAAAGTCTCCATTGCAATTGGATCCCAGCTAGAGCTGGGAAAAGCTGACCCGACACGATTACCGACCCGAACCCGACACGAAGTTAAGTGGGTTTGGGTATAAATTTTCGACCCGTTTAATTAAATGGGTTGACACGTTCAACCCGTTTAATTAAATGGGTTAGGTTCAGGTCGAGATTCTCGACACGAAAAAGTACCTATTTAACCCCTTTAATTAAAGGAGTTAAATAAGTCAACTCGTTTTTTCATTTTTTATTTATCCATTTACTTTTTATTAGATAATTAAGAATATAAAATTTTTTAGAAATTATGAATTATGATGAATTTGGGAAATTTCAAAGAGTAATTATTTAATGTGATACGTAAACCTAATTTTTAACACTGTAATTGCGTATTAGTTAAAAATATTAAATGCGTAAATAGTCAATTAAGCGACTGAACTTGACCTGTTTATCTTAAACGGGTTAAGTGGGTCAACCCGTTTAAAAATTAAATGGGTAAAGGTCAAGATTTTCAACCCGTTTAATAAACGGGTTAGGTTCAGGTTGAGGAATTCTCAACCCGTTTAAGTTCGACACGAACACGAACCCGACCCGACACGACCTATTACCCAGCTCTAATCCCAGCTTGCCTTTTCTTTCTTCACAATTTGGCGAGAGGGGCCAAAAGAATTTTGAGCATGTCCTTTTCTAATGAGCTTTTGACTAGCAAATCTAAAAAGAGTTAGGTTCAAATATAAGTGAAAAATCCAAAATAAACAAAGGAGATGACAGAGGCTAACTAGAAATAATATATTGCCATTGCATATCAGCATGACCTTATAAAATATAGAGGTTGGCTAATTCACTATGATAGTTCTGATTGATTAACATTTATTATTATATTAAATCATAATATCAACATCATTATTAACAAATAAATTTAGAAAATATTGAAATATTTTATCAAAAAATATAACAAGATGACAATAAAGTTACTTACTTGATCATGCATAGAGGGATTCGATTGCATATGAAATTGTCTGAATGAGAACTCATTAGCAATATTTACTGCTCGTTTATCCTAGAATGTTACGAAGAGAAAAATTTTAGATATGATTTCCATCTTCAAAATATTAATTAAATAAATAAATATATTAGTTAATACAAGAATACTTGTAACCTTGTTCGTAACGGAAGAAGCATTGTTTAAAGAAGTTGCTCTATTTCCGTATGATGCCAAATGTATCTTATGATCAAGATTTGATGACTTACTCTACAAAAGTAATATAAAATATTATGGGAAGAACAATTATAAATATTAGACAAACATAAAAAATGTAAATATTATTAGATTGGAAGTAATGCATAAGAAACATAAAAATGGGTAAGCTAAAGTGGAGGACTAATGCACAATGAGCTGGCAACCACCAAGCTATAGACATTTCTTTTATAATGCTTCATCTCATCAATCATACCATAATCAAAAAAGATGAAGATAAGGTGTCCTCCCCCTATTTTCCTTAATTAAAAAAAGCCACAAGCATTTCTTTAATACTGAACCTTTCATCCCTGTTCTCCTTCTTCACCTACCAACATCTTTGTCTGACATATTAGTTGCTTGTTGCAGTTTTCAACAATTTTTCATTAAACTAACAAATGACAGGCTTCAACAACATTTCAAGGAGGTTTGTGTTTGATGCTCTGTTGCTTTCTCATCTCTATCTTAATTTTCCAACTCCACCACTCCAGTCATCTAGAGAGAGAGAGAGAGATAAGGCAATAGAGGAGGCACCGGCGTCGATGACCGTCACCATTGTCACCCGAACTCGACAAGCCCATCTACTTGAGACCCACGCAACACGGAGAAAGAAAGGAGGGTCAGTTGGCCAAAACCTAACCACTGCCAAGCACCATCGTTGTTGCCATCTCTAGTGACGAAATTTGTTATCAGTGGTGATGAAGACTAGACTTAGCTCAATCCTAGTTCAAAAGGGGGTACATCTCTTGCTCAAATTTTGTGCTCTGGAAAGGGCACAGAAGCCCAATTTATAAGCAAAAGAAGGTCAGGACACACCATATTTCATATTATTATCGTTTACCGAATGCGGGATTTTTATTTCGTTGTGAGTTTATAATTTTGCATTAATCAAACAAATGAGAAGCTCCAACAACGTTTCAATCAGGTTTGTGTTTAATGCTCTGTTGCATTCTCATCTTTACCTTAATTTTAGTTCATCATCTATTTTCCTTCTTTCTCCCCTTTACCATGTAAATTTTAGCTCAATTTGAATTGCTTTCTCTTTCACCTTCGCTTTCTCTCTCTTCCTAAATCCTTTCTAGCCATTTGATCCATGTTATTTACCCCACTATAGTCCATCACTAAATCACCACCATCTCAATGTTATTCCATAGCAATTCAGATCAGAATTACAGATGTGGGTGAAATAATTATGCCCAGACCAACACAAAAACATATTTCAAAAAATTTGTACCATGGATTGGCATATACAATATATTCATTCCACTCTTCCCCCACCAAGAACATAGACTATAAATTATGAATGTTACAAGAATAAAATTATTAGATAAGCATGGATTAATGACACTTACCTCATTCTTTGGGTTTGGTGTTGTATGATACTGATGAGATGGAGTCATGTTGATATGAACAAAGTTGTAGAGAAGACTTATATTGAAGACGATGTATAGTGCGTAATACTATAGGTTCTTATGAATTGAAGACGGGCAAGTTGTGGGTATTTGCAGCTGTTTGGTAGAAAATTTTTGATTGCGGCAAAATTCTGAGATACTCACTTGTTTTGTAGAAGTGGAAGCAACAAATTCATGTTTCTATTTCTAGAGGCAGTTACTCAATAAATTGATTTTTAAAAACAATTTTTAGTTTTTGAGAATAGTTATGTTTGGCTTAGTTTCTATTTTTCAAGGTTAAAAGCTTATATTTAAGTTAGGCCAAACAACACCTAAGTTCACTTTGATAAATTTCAAGATAAATGTCATGATCATTCTAAGAAGGCAAGTAACTTTGACTAGGCCCGAAGGTGTTGGAATATAGGCCTTGGAGATGTAGTTGGGCTGACCCCCATCTTGCATCCCTATCACCTAATAGATTTAATAGAATAGAACAAAAGAATCAAATTCTTTTTAAGTGCAGTATTAAATACTTGTATTGTAAGACAAATATATAGTTGCATCTTCGGTTCTCCTAATGATAATGGGGAATGAAAAAGCCAAATCTAAGGTAGTTTGTTAGTAGCATTTTTAAGACATTAAGAATCAAGCAAGCTATAATAACGACTATTAAAATTGTAGCCAACTATAGTTAAATCAAGTACAAGGGTGAAGTGCATAGAGCTACTGAGAAAAAAAAAGTAAGTTTCAGAAAGTGTATCTTTCATCATTGACATACAAAGAGGTGTGTGACTATGCCTCAAGTTTGACCTATTAGGTTGCTCATAAAAAATGGGAGCAACACTAATGGGCAATTAATGCTCGGGCATGAACCAACATCCACCTAGATTAAGTAACAAGGCATTGCATTTCTTATAAGCTATGAGTTCATTACACATGCTGCTTTGAAGCAATACATATAAAATAAACCAACAGTCATTAGCATTATGAGGAATCATATAATACATGAAAAGAGGAACCAATCTAAACAAAATGCTGTATTACCCTGAGTAAAAGAGACAACAAGGCTCCCACTATGGTTAAGCATTAGATTCATAACCTAGTAGGTAACAATAGAGACACTACGATTTCCATCCATAGCAATTATGGTGGATTGCTTACCCTTGCTCTAAAAAAAATACATCTAACAGAAGAAGAACCAACAAAAAATAAATGAACATGGATTGGCTTAGGCACCAACATATGTTGTAGACTTCATAGGCAATGAGTCGTCATAAAGTCCATCAAAAAAAGCATCGGATTAGGAGATTAAGTAGCATAAGAGGTTGTTTCCTGCCCATCTTCATATCTCTTTCTTTTTACAAAGTCAATAGACATTTTAATGTCTTCAATGTTCTTAAGATTCAGGAACGTATCAACATTGTTCTCAACATCCATTCCATCATCAAGAGCATCAAGAGGGTCACTCTTTATCATAGGATCCTTTATTTGCTTAATGACAACCATGTTGGCACCTTGGGAGCCATTGGAATAGGGTCAAAGTTCATAGCAGGCTCAGAAGGAAAGGGGGTTAGCGCTAGTTTAATTAGTGACGAGGTACGATTGGAATGAACCCTATTAACAGGGACAGTGGCATTTGTAACATTAGAGTTAGGCTTAAGATAGAAGCTCTAGATTAGCGTGGGTCAATCATAGATTTGACTCTTTTCTTGAGTGAAATAGTAACCTAATTCTTAGTTTGGTTGGGGGGCTATTGGAGGAAGCAGTTATGGTTTTGTTAGCTTGAGACACAACTTTAGCATCAAACTTTTCAACAAACACCTCGATCTTTGTTTGGGTTGGAAGCTTGGGGAAAATCTCAAGTTGGTGATATTCACCACCACAAAGAGGGTAAACATTATGCAATCCCTCATATATAATGGGAACCTGCATGGAGAAAGCTTCCCTTGTGATATCTATGCTATCAGGCTATGAAACACGAATACAAATATACAACGTGAATACGCCACAACACGAACACGGCAACACATGATTTTAAAAAAAAAATAACGACACGACAAGCTATTTGATACACTGGCTAATTACATGTTTTTCTATGTAAATCACCATACAAATCTTAAGATGCATAGTTTACAAATGTCTTCTTTACTAAAACAATTGAAAAAGAGATATAAGGTAATGAATCGACCATAACAATTTAATTTGATCAATACCTCTAATTCCAACCATCCATCCATCATTCGCCAATAGGCTTGTAAAACTACAGGAGTTTGATCTAAGTATCCAAATGGTTCAAAAGATGAGCCAACAAAAAATATGCCTAAAGCCAATACAAAATATGCCTATAGCAAAAAGGTGGCTCCAAACTATTTCATTGAAAATTAAAATAAAGTAAAAAATATCTAATTACTAGTGAAACAAAATAACTATCTAAGATATGCATTTTTCACTCAATTTCAATTGCATTTCCTTCTTCACCATTATCATCATCTCCATCATTAGCATCATCTTCACCATCATCCAAGAAAAGAACCCTCTCTAACTCTGGTTCATCAAGGGAGAGATGTGTTACTTCTAACTCTCCAACATCTTTAAGGGAATCAAACTTGTCTCCATAAATATCCCGCATCCTACACTCTCCTGTTAACATATTATGGAGTCCTCCTTGAAACGAGACGGAGGTTACTATGAATGAAAACTAAGGCCTCCACATGTTTTGGAGCCATCTTATTCCTTCTCAAAAAATGGGCAAAGGAATGAGTACTCCAATTCCTTTCACAACAAGACAATGATGAAGGTTGTTTAAGTAATTTCAAAGCTAGATTCCATAAGCAACCCACCAACTTTCAAGATCCATAGTGTACCGATAATAAATAGAATCACTTTTCGAGAATGCTTGAGATCGGGTTGAAAAGTTGGCAAACTCAAAATTGGCTTTAGCATGTTTCCTCCAGGTTAGGGAAATATTTTTCATATGCACGTTATTCTTTCTCGAAAAATTTCCAAATCCTTATGTGGAGGAACCTGATTAAACCCTTTATCAAGCCATTGATCACTATAATAAGTTAAACAAAAAAAGGAAAAATATAGATTGAGATTCTCACATCATAAAATACATGTTCATTTATTTCCTAATATTAAAATTACCTTGGATTGAGAGAACGTGTCATGCAATAGAGAGAGGCGTTGTTCTTGGTCCAATTATCAATGAGAATCTTGCATTGTGGACCACATCATAGAAAGTAAAAGACTCTTCAAGCCTTTCCTTTCTTACTTGTAGATAGCAAGGCTTCACATTTTCAATCATAATGTCCTATATATCATATACCAAGCGAAGATAAGGCTTATCGATGTCATAAAATCTAAATATATCATATATAGGAGCGGTGAAAAAAAAGACAATCAACTTTATCCCATCACATATCATTAATACCTTCTCTTTGACCAACCTTGCTTTCCTACATCATCTTCCCTATAACTAGCCCATTTGTCACATATGACCAAAGTTTAAATACCTCCCATTATGAGCTTGAACCTCTTCATAACAGCAACAATGGAAGCAAAACGAGTGGAGATCACGATAAGAAACTTTAAGCGGATAAACTCATTAAACATTGACAACCTCATCGAATGATTCATAATAAAGTTCTTGATAAATTGACTATCATTGGCCACTTCCTTTATCTAAGAACACTCTTCAAAAGTAATCACTTTGTTCTCCACATTCTTTGTCATGCAAACATTTTGTAAGGCAAGAATGACGGTATGGACAACACATGGAGTCTAAAATATGTGACGATACATTTGGTGTACTAATGCTCCGATCTCCCCACACAATTTTTAGCATTATTGTTAATTACTTGGAGAACATTGTCCACACCAACGTCTTATATTAATCTTTTAACAAGTTGAATGTGAAATATTTGTTCTTTGTTTCTCCGAAAGCATTGATGGCCTTAAGAAACAAAGACCTACCTTCTGTCATGGCGAAGTTTATCAAAGGCCTTCTTTGGGAGTCGCTCCGTTCATCCATCACGATGTATACCCTTTTTGCTTCCAGTGCCCTTAATAGGTTGTAGCAAGCTCTCGACATTATCTATTTCTTTTGTAAGAAAAATTGGCCTTAAATTATTGTAACCAGAGGAAGATAGCTGGAATGTGTATAACTTGCGGCATAAGGATAAGAATTCACATAATATGGACTTCTTACTAGGTGGATGGTAGACCTCTAGGCTAAAACATCCTAGTAATATGAGCATCCAAGATCTCATATGATTTTATGTTATATGCCTTCTTAATAGGATTTGAACTTTCATTTTCTCTTTTATTTCTTTTTTGATCACTCTGGATCATGGCATATAAAATCACATGAGAATTCTATTGAGACATATTTGATGAGGGTGGCAAAGGAACTTTCTTTAGTGCTTTCATTTTTGCTCTTTCTTTTGCTTCCTCCTCTAACTTTTGTATTTCTGCAATGTCTTTTGAGGTTACCTTTGTAAATGAACCTATCCCATATCTAGTAGCTTCAAAAGATGGGCTCCAGCTCGTGTGTAATAGCTCTTCTTCGCTTGCCCACAAAAATTACATTTCCAATTAATATTTTCACCATCACCTTCGCTTGTTTTGTCATATTTAGATACATATTTCCACCATGGTTTGCTCAAGTCTTCCAGGAGGTGGTGGTGTAGATGAACCATCCATTTTCTCCCAATCTAACAAAGTAAGAAAAACATTGCAATTAATTATTCAATCTTTTTACTAGTCCAAAATGCCAAATAATTAAAAACAAAGATTAATTTAACAAATTTACAACACAATTACAAAGTTAGAAATATAGATTGACATATTTCTATATCATATTTATTTATATATCTCTCAAAGTGGGTCTAAAATGACAATATTTAATATTCAACTGAAGTAGGAATTAAAGTTGGAGACAAACTGACAAAGTGAGCATGAGGCCAATATTTAATTTGAAATCCTATATTAAACCATGTTCGTGGGTCACTGGGTAGTGGGTAGTACAATAGCAGGGAGGATGAAAGATTTTACACTGTTAAAATAATGCCTGTAAAATACAAAATGTAATAAAACACTGTACACTAGTCCTGCTTCACACCTCACAGTTCACAAAGACTTCACTCAACCTATTCTCTTTCTCTCATCTCACTTTCTCTCTAACCCCACTTCCATCTCATTTCATAATTGATTTCAATTCAAACCCCATAAGTTGGAAAAAAGACACAAAGGTACCTTAAGTTTTGTGTAAACAACGAAAAGGCCCCTCACTTTTTAAAAATAACTGCAGGGTACCTCGAATTTTGAGAAAATCAACTAAAAGGACCCTATTCACTATTACCTTATCTGCGTTAAAGCGCAAAAACTTTTTATATTTGCAAATCTACCCTTAAATCCTTAAAAACTTACTTTCAAAAAGTTTAAATTTATATTTGTGATATTTTTCCCCCCTGTATAACTTGAGGGCCTCTTCCAACTAGTATCAGAGCCATGAGCACAAAAATAATTAAGATTATTAAGATTAATAATGACTAATTAGTTGTGATTAACTATGATTAATGCTCAAATCATCATCTGCTTTCCTGAGTCCTAATTATTCGCATATTGTTCATTCACCTAAAGGTAATATCGCTTTATCACCCCAATTAAATTATATCACTAATATAGTTTTAGAATTAAAAGCAAAATTAGCTAAAATTAAGGCTGAACTAAAAGATCTTAAGAATCAGTTAACTGTTGTCCATCTTTCTCTTATTAACGAAGTTAGACATAGTGAAAAAGCTACTCCTAGAATAAGTATTCATTTTCAGCATAAATATCCTTTCCAAAACCCAAAAAATAAGATTCCATTTCCTTTGCAAGTGATGAAAAACCAAAAAGAAGTAGGAGAACAATCTTGTGAAAAATTGATTGAAAAGAAAGAAAAAGAAGATAGAGTATGAAAAATATGGTCTTGAAGAACTACAAAAATGTTCGAGGGAGAACAAAATCCAGAAGAATTGAACAAAATCATGAGTGCAATTAGTGATAAATATGATGTCCTATCTAAGGATAACGAAGAGATAAATATTGTCCAACTAGACGAAGAAATATATCACCAGATGAATCTGATAAAGTTAAGAGATCTTAATGTTTTACCATTAGAAAAAAATTAGAAGAAAACTTGACAAGAAATATGGTAAAATGGTTAATGAAAACGAGATCAATAAGATTGGAGAAGAAATAGACTTATATGAAACAGAAACTAATCTAGTCAAGAATGTCATCCGTAAACCTGAAGAATTTGGTGAATCATCCAGAAGAAACACTCATTTCCTAAGACCTAGGTATGTTCCTGCATGTTGAACAAGCAATTTTTCCTTTGGATTTATCCCAAGAAAAACCACCACCTATGAAGAAATTAGTCTTACCCCAATTAGCCAAACTGGTTACATCTTAAACATTGATGGAGCCCGTAATAGAGAAGAAATATTTGAGCACTGGAAAAGAGGAATTCATAGTGTCTTAAAACAAAATACTACATTGACTGCGGCTAATTTTCTTAATTATATTGAACATAGCTTCTCTGGCACAATAGCTGATTGGTATGATTCATTAAGTGAAGAGGGTAAAAATAAACTAAGAACGATAGAAACACCAGCTGCTATGTTCAGAAGCCTATGCAAAGAAATTGAAATTGAATTCATCGAAACCAAAATTGATTCTGAAGAAAAAGCACGAGAATGGCAAAGAAAAATTAACAACATAGAACTATGGGATATGAGGTATCTAGAAAATTATATCGCAGAATTTAGTCAATATTATTACAAAATTGGGCTTAACAAAACAAATCTTGGCATGTTCTATGACAAGCTGCCAAATCCTATAAATTCTATAATTAATGAAAAATATATGACATGGTTAGAATGGACAGATGCTGTTGATACCCTTGGTTCGAGAATTTCCTATTTACGAAAATGGGTCAATGAACAATGTCTTGATCTACAAAAGCAAAAGAAGATTAAGAAGCAGTTCTTTACTTGCTGGGATTCACCTCACCAATGGGGAAAAGAATCTAAGAAAAGAAGAAAAAGAAAATTCTATAAGAAGAAGAGCTTTAATAATCAGAGAGGAGAAAAGTACAGAAGAAAATATTATAACAAATCAAGTCCTAAAAAATGAAGATTTTTTAGGAAAGTTGCTTATTACTCGGCAGGAAAAAAAAACTGTAAATGTTGGGCATGTGGAGAAGTAGGTCACTATGCTAATGAATACAAAAACAGAAAGAACAACAAACTTATCAAAACATTAGGAAGCCTAGATTATGTTGAGCTTAGTGAAGATGAGGCATTAGACCTAGCCCTAGGCAACAACAAAGGAATTGTTGAAATCATAGAGGAGAATGAATATGAAGAAAGTGATTGTGAAGAAAGTGATTGTGAAGAAACTAGCCATATGATGGAAAGTAGTTCGGTTAGCCTTGGTGATCTTCAGGGAGAAGAGTTTGTAGTGGACAATGATCATAAAGAAGTCAAAGGAGATTGGGTTCTCCCCATAATCCAAAAAGATATGATCTATAAAAAATCTATTTTTCAATTAAAAAGCAAATATGTATGTGAAATGATGGAAGGAGACCTTGAGATCAAAGATTGTGAGTATGACATTGGGGAAGTTAATCTTATTAATTAGGAGAATATCCTTAAGCATAATAAAGATAAAAAATATAGGTACATCCATGTCGGAAGTGTCCAAGTTCAAATCACTATCTTACAATATTATGGTAAAGATATTGATCTTTACGCTTTATTATGTGATATAAGACACACCAAATTTAATAATCAAATAATCACAGAGATAAAAACCAATTTATGTAATGGATCAGTAGGTTTCAACTGTCGATCTGGATATTATGTGAGTCTAAAGGATGAATTTGCTAGAAACCTCCTATCCCTTAAGATAAAAACAATTGGGATGGAAATGAAAAGAGGAGGATATCCCTTGAGGATATTTTGGAAAATTATCTATAAATTAGATAATACAATAGACCACAAGACTGAGGTGACAATGATAGAGGCAGAAAAATTTGAAAGTCCTACCCCCATGCAAAAAATCTAGAGAATCAAGTCCAATCCATAGGAGATAAAGATAGATCGATCATAGATATCTGGCTTTGCCAATCCTACAAAGATCAATAAGAAGAATATAACAAAAATCGATGAGGAAGGTAAAATCACCAATAAACCTCAATTATTAAGAAGTATGAGTACAAGGTCAGATTGGGGAGAAGGATCTTCATCTGCTAACAAAGAGCTTAAAGAAGATGATACAAGGAGCATGACCAATGAAATGAGTAGAGTGAGTTTTGAAGCAGCAAGACCAAGCCTAGATCGATTAACAAGTCTAGATAGGAAGGTCAT
Organism: Selenicereus undatus; assembly: GCA_017589665.1. Lineage (NCBI taxonomy): Eukaryota > Viridiplantae > Streptophyta > Magnoliopsida > Caryophyllales > Cactaceae > Selenicereus > Selenicereus undatus. Next base: position 59,769,152 of record JACYFF010031957.1, read on the forward strand.
TGGATATAAAACAAGAACTCTTAGCGAACCAATTTATGAGGATGACTTAGTAAAAAATATGACTATGGAAATATCCTACGAAGCCACTAATACAAACCCTAATAGCATCTATATACCAATAAAAGTATGTTTAGAGGGATATAATAAATATGAACTATGTGCTTACATAGATAGTGGTTGTTCTGTATGCTTTGGAAAAAGAACATTATTTTCTAAATTTATGTGGAAAAGCGCCAATAATCCTTTACAAGTAAGGATAGCTAATAATAGTGTCATGAGCCACAATGAAGCCATAGAAGGGTTATCCATAGAATTAGGAGGAGTCCAATGCATTATACCAATTCTATAGGCTACTGATCAACCCTCTCATGATATGATTATTCGAAATAATTTTCAAAGATTATATTCTCCATGCACTCAAACCATAAACCATATAATATTTACAATTAATGGTCATTCAGTTCCTATTGAAAAACTAAGGCTTACACTTATCAAAAAATTAAGTTTACACGCAGCCAACGTGGTGAGAAGGTAATGCCTGCACAACGTGAAGTTACACTAACAATCTCATTACTCGAATTATCTGTTAAAGAGCAGATTGTTGAACAACAAGAAAAATTATATAAAGAACTCTATTATGACAATCCTCTAAAATTTTTGGATAAAGACAACATTTGCTAAAATCACTCTATTAACTCCCAACACCATCATTCGGGTTAAACAAATGGTGTATACACACCAAGACATTCAAGAATTTGATAAACAAATTAAAGAACTCCTTGATAAAGGACTAATCAGAAATAGCAAGAGTCCTCACACTAGCCCTGCTTCCATCGTAAGAAATCATGTTGAAGAAAAAAGAGGAAAAGCTAGAATGGTAATCAATTATAAAAAGCTTAATGATAATACTGTCTTTGATGGTTATTATATTCCTCATAAAACAGTCCTTTTCAACAGATTTCAAAGAGCCTCGTGGTTCTCGAAAATGGATTGCGAAAGTGGTTTGGCAGATAAAAATGGATGAGGAAAGTATTCCTTTAACTGCTTTTAGTGCCCCACAAGGTCATTATGAATGGATAGTAATATCATTCGGAGTTAAAAATGCACCTCACATATTCCAGAGAAGAATGGATAACATCTTTAAAGACCTTAATCATTGTTGTTTAGTTTACATTAATGATATCCTTATCTTTTCTAAAACCATAGAGCAACATAAAAATGATGTCTTAGCTATCACCCAAAGATGCATTGATCATGGTATTATACCAGGAAAAACCAAGTGCATTTATGCTGAACAAGAAATTGAGTTTTTAGGCCTAGAGATAAAGGCTAGACAGATTATTCTACAAAAACATATTTTGAAAAAAATAAAAAATTTTCCTGAAAATATCAAAGATAGGAAGCAACTAGAAAGGTTTCTAGGATGTCTTACCTATGCTTCTGATTTCGTTAAAGATTTGGCTAAACTAAGAAAACCATTGCAGTAAAAACTCAAGAAAGATGTTAGCTGGACATGGACTACTAACGATACAAAGATTGTTCAAAACTTCAAAAAAAATGTGTAAAAATCTTCCTGTCCTTAATTTGCCTAACGAAGAAGATGATTTAGTTCTTGAAACAAATGCCAGCAATGAACACTGGAGTGCGGTATTTAAAATCAAAGAAGGAGAAAAACTTTGCAAATACTACAATGGAGGCTTTAAAAAAGCAGAATGCAACTATCCCACGATGGAAAAAGAAATCCTTACAGTTATAAGAGGAATTGAAAAATTCTTAATCTTTTTAGCCCCTAAACCATTTCTCATTCGAACTGATTGCAAAGGAATACTTGGTTTTGTGAAAAAGAATTTATCAAATATGCAAGCGCAAGGGCAACTCCTGCATTGGCAATTATGGCTTAGCCAGTTTTCTTTCTCTATTGAACATATACAGGGATCAAAGAATTCTCTGGCAGACAGTCTAACTCGAGAACTCGCCAGTGGTGATCATCAAAGCCGACCTCCTGCCAGAAAAGGAGGAAATCCTTAATGAAATGCCAATCATACTAGAACAGGTTATGCCTTCTAGTAAAGTCCTTATTGACAACCTGGAATTCCATACAAAAAGTAGATCACGCTTTGGTCTACTTTCTACTACCTACCTAATAGCCCAAAGATTTTCCCTTATAGAATTACAAATTAGCTACCTTCAATGTCCTTATGATATCCAAGAAACAATAAGTTCTCATATCCAAGAAAAATGGTTCAATGAATGGTATGCAGCCTGCATCGACTTTTATCATCATTATTCCTATAATATTTGGGAGTTTTGGAGTACAACGATCTATTTTCTGACAGATTTGGGGTCGGTGGCATTTGTTTCCCAGCCAATTCATTATCTCCACGTGATCTTGTCTTCAAAGCCTGGAAATATGGAATGGTCATTTACTTGTTAGAAGTCCCAAATCCAAATTTCCCATTTTTCTCAACATTAACTAAGTTCCAGCAATATATGTTCAAAAGGTTCTATTGGATTCTCAAATCTCCTGAGGGACCAACACAAATTCCAGTTCTCAGATACCTAACTTTGGAGGTTTATAGCGCTTTGATTGAATATGAAAATAAAAAAGCAAACCAGCCCATTATCTTGTCCAAATCGTTGATTGCGATGATCCCAACGATCTGGATTCATGGAGATCCGGTACATATAGTTATTGATCCTGCATTAGCAAGGGCTATTGGATTTTTCAACATTTACCATTAATGCTGGGCATTAATCGAAAAAGAAAAAGCGTTAATGCATTGTGGAAACACTACTTTTGCCTATAGTAATGAGTTCAAAGATTACATGAAAATGGATGATGCAGAATCAGAAGATATCGTTGATTATCTCTTTGACGTTGGAGCTGAAAAATTCTTATCAGAAAAAGGGAAAAAATATTTTGTTGAGTTATTTGAAGAATATGATCCAGAGCATCTTAACCAAATTAATAAAGATTTTAATGATTATCCAGATAATGATGGTCTGGAAGATATAATTGGAGATGAAGGCATGCAGAATCTTAATGATGATGACTAGTCTTGTCATCTTTAAAAGTTCTGAAAAAGCTGCCCCATTATTGTACTATTTTGACAAGTGTCTAGTCTGTAAAATAAAGTGTGTACTATAGTCGTCAGTGTACTATAGCCATGTGAAAAATCTCTATGTACTGTAGCCTTTAGGGCGTCCTATGTACCCTCCATTCCCTCTATACATAAGGAGGTCCAGAGTTGAGAAGGGACACACGGTCATTTGAGCATTCTTGAGCAAAAGAGAAGTTGGGGATCTCCATTTCTCTATGAGCAAGCATCTCTAATGATTTTAGTCTAAATCCCTCTTCAAAGCTTTCCATTGTAATATTTCCACTTTCAAGCTTTCAATAAAAGAAGTTTCCTAATAGCGAACGTTATACAATTGAACCTTATGTCCTAAATATTATATTTTCTTGATTAAAGTCTCACTATCCTTGAAAAAGATTAAAAACTTGATTAGTAACTACGGTCAGAGGTAGGAAATGAAACAGATCTGTGCTGTGCCTGATCTAAGGAATGTGGGGTTGAGATTAGCAATCTCTGTAAACTGGAAGCTAGAGGAACGCCAAGGTCCAACGCCGACTAAATTCAGGTAACAGTCAAAATTCTCTAATTAATTTTTAATTATTTTTGCAAAGCATGGTGGGCCTATAACCACAGAAATTATAATATATAAGATATAAGTAGTAGATTGTGATAACTAGTATCAGTAAAGCCATTATAAGATTTTTGATCGGTTTAAACAAGCTTATTTCCTAAAAAATCCCTAAAAATAGCTTATTTACACGTTTTTCTACTCCAGGCACGATTCTACAATTTCTAAAAGTTCAAGGGCTAAAATAATAGAAAAAAGGGCCTAAAAATCTTTTGTTCGAAAACTTAGGGACCCCCAATGTCATTTTCAAAAAGTTAGGGACCCCCATGTCATTTTCAAAAAGTTAGGGACCAAAAAGTATTTAACCAAAAACATAGGGTACCTCAGGGTCATTTATTGCCTTAAGTCGGAAGTTTGAGAGAGAAACAGAGAGATGGCGAGCAAGAAGGCAGGAACAAAGGTCGTATACTCGCATGCCCAGACCCAAAGCTTCATGTATTCAAGCACAAATTAAGAGAAAGATAGAGTGTATTTGTTCGATGCTTGGGTTAGATTGAAACCTTACCAGGGTCGTCGGAACAATAGGTGTGGAGATCGAAGCCCTAGAAGCACTTTTGATGTGCTTGATGCGTTTTTCCTCCAATGAGCAAAGACAAGTATGATCTTTAGGCCCTTTGGTTCTCTTGATGCTTGGGTTTCCTTCTTTTCCTCAAAAGTGAAGTGTACGAAACGAGTTCCCCATTTTTTTAAATTTTTTATCAAGAAAACTAATAGAAATCATAAACTTCTTTATTCAAGTGTCCTACGTCATGTCCTCAAGCCCAATTTGTGTGTCCTCAACGTGTCCAATATTTTTCTTATTCTTTTTGGGACACGTATTTTTCCATGTTAGGAACATGTCTCCAATGTGTCAAATACGTGTTTGTGTCAAAGACATTTTCGACAATGGTGCGTCCACCAAACAAACGTATCGGTGCTTCATAACTGCTAGGAAGAGGTTTAGTGATGTCAATGTTCACATATACACGAGCAAATTTTCCTTTAAGGCATAGTAAGGTATTTTGGTTAGCTCTAACAATGTTACCCACATGCTTGAGAGGGTGTTTGAGGCATTCCTCACCCCAAAATTAAAATGGGAGTCATCCTAATCCATTAATCAACACGGGTAATTGTAGAGTGATATGGATCAAAGAGAAGAACCCAACACACGATGACAAAATTAAGCACATTAACAAACTGGGGTCTTTGCTTAAAGATAAATAGTTTGTCTTCAAAATTAGTAGATTCAATCAAAATCCAATCATTATCTAGGTTACCTGGCCCTTGATAAAGTTTTATTCATTTTGGCTACAGTGAATGATAGCACGCAAAGGTAAAGGCTCCCCCAAATTTTCCCTAATAAGTAGTAAGTAATTAATTCCTCAATGTTGACATTGGGGGGTGGGGGATGCATATCTTGAACATGGTAATTAGCATCATTGGGGTTGTGATTAGATTATTCTCATATTGAAAGAAACTCTGAAGGTTGACTTGTTCGAAATTGAGAACAAGGTTCTGGCTCAGTTGAGAGCTTATAAGGACTACCATGACTTCCCACTCCGAGTCTAAGGGTGTCGAAGTAGGAGGTATGGTGGGATTGAGTGGGTCCGCTATGATAATTGTGAGGTCGACTTCCATCCAACAGAGTTACGAATAGAAGTTGGGTAGCAAGACTAGAAGAGGAAACATCGTCTTGCAAGTCAATACTACCATTAGAGCTACTTGAGAATGAGAGAGGCGAATTAGGTGAAAGGGCAAACATAGACACTTTAAACAAGTAGTGGATAAGGGAATGTAAGTGCGGTGGTGACGAGGAAGCAAGGCATAACATCTCTTATACAGGAAAACAAATAAATAGGGGGTAAAACCGTGCACAAAAGAAGGTAGATCTAAAAGGAGTCCCCATACAAAGAGAGATAACGGAACAAACATACCTTATGTACCTAGTAAAATCCCTAGACATAGGGGATGTTTGTTCCTGAACTGGCATGTCTTGTTTGAGAACTATTCATAATGTTATCAATATAGGTTGTAACTTGCAAATCTAGGCTGGATTGCTAACAATTCCAAGTGTAATGGCCTAAAACCGCCTAGTATCGAGCGTTGCATTGAATTCGTGCTGGATATTGAGCATATGAAGTACATCGTCATTGAAGACGATAGGATCATTTTTCATAAATGGATTAGACATACTAAGACTCAACTTGTGCTCTTGGGTTGGCGATTTGTGGATTAAGTCCAGAGAGTTAGAGATATGCACTGGAGTTTCTCTAGATCGAGTAGTGTAATTGTTAGAAATTGAATAAGCATGGTTTGATTCAGAAGGATAATGCTGATTATGGTGGTTCTTAAATTGATAGGATAGAAAGATTGATGTAAAACCTTGATGCCTAACTCCTTCTGATGTTAATTCATCGTGATGGTAGTTATAGCAAGTAGCAATGGCTGCATAGGTGGGTGGGGTAGTAGGAGCTGTCGGCGGAAGGAGGAGGAGACAAGTTAAGGGGTCAGGTGTAAGGCCTGTGTACCTTATTTTCTGTTAAACTGTTCGTAATGCCTTTTTACGTTATAAAAACCAATTTTATTTAACGATACGAGTTAAATTAATTATTGACGTGCCTATGTGAGCGATGATTTTATTAAAAAGAATATTTTTGTCGCCAGTAATAATGTTATTATTATTAGTTTTGAAAATTGTTCTATGATTTTTAATAAGCATTGTTAACAGTTATTAACGAGTACTAAATCAATTAGGAACCCGAATACGATTAGGTTGTCAACCTTAGAGGAAGTTCGATGGTTATTAAATCGAACTTTGTCATATTTGGGAATGAATAGTTGATGAAAGATTATATTATAAAATTGGGATTAGAGTTCGGGTTACGAATTAGATTAGCAGTGTCAAGTATTGATCAGTTTGGACCAAAAATAAATGAAAGAGAGTAGGGAGGGGCAAACTGGTAATTTTACGTGCTCCCCTCTTTTCTTCCTCACCTGGCTGCGACACCTGCACCCCCCGATAGCGTTTCTCTCTCCTATCCTCTCTTATCTTCATCCTCCTCCTCCCATCTCCTCCATACACGCGCCCCTCAAGCTCGAATTTGTAGAGAATTTGCACCACCCACACCTGCTTCGACCACCCCTTCAGCCACACCTCCAAACTAGTGACAGTTGGTGCGAATCTGGGCTGAAATTCAGAGCAAAACCAACCACGTTTCAGGCGGTTTGGGCGTCGAATTGAAGCTCGAACGCGTGCCCAGGTATGGCCATGCAATTCCACTTGTAGTTGCTTCAATTTCCTATAAATTAGGGTAGAAATCGCTGCTTCCAAACACCCGATTCAACCTCAAATCTGTAAGTGAGTTTGAATCTGTTTTAGGGTTCAAATTTTGGGAATTTGGGCGTGAATCGCGTGCTGCTCGTTTGACCAATGGACAAGGTCGGAAATTGGAGGTGTTCGGGTACCGAAAGTCGAGCCCAAAGCCTTCAAACGAAACCCTAGCTTGGAATCGAGGTGGGGATTCCTTTGCTCCTAAATTACTATTAATGTCAATGTTTTTAACTAAATGTAGAATTGAGATTGAGGAATTACGAACATGGTGCTGATTTTGGGTCATTTGTATGTCAAATTGATGGTGAATTTTAATAACTGGGCAGTAGAGAAATGTTTAATTAATAGAAGTTTAGCATAGCATTGTGATTCCATAAGTTTATTAGTTCGAATTCGGTTTTGAAGCTTGAGGATGCTAATTGAAGTAATTGTGGAATGAACTGAATTATGTCTAAAGGTTATGGTTAAATCAATTTGGGCAAGTTAATGTCCTACTCGTAGTAATTATAATGAAATACTATGCCTATGGATATTGGTTTGTGAACTAGAAAGTAAATATCGCTTTGAAGTTTCTATTTGCATTAGTTTAGCATACGTTAAATTCTAAGTTGGCTATTAAGCATGAATGCCATCCCTATATACGGTCGTTTTATGTATTATTGGTTTGTGTATGCCAATAATAAATCGAGTTGGTAGTTGGATGGTTTGAGGTGGAACTAATGAGAAATTTGAGGTTCTTGTGGTCGGTGCTATGTGAGGAGGGAGTTTGGGTTGTGAACTACCGCAATCTTGTGGATTGCGAGACCATATGTGGCTCATTGGGCAGATTTTGCCAAGTTGTGCTATGAAGTGTATGAATGTGCTATTTGTGAACTCATTTTCCCCCTTCGATGTGTTACATGACATTATGTAATTAATTCTTAAAATTTTAGACGTCTTTAAAAAGAAAGGGTCATGTAGAAAGCTTGTTTTTCATGTTTGAAAATCCTTTTAAGTTTTACCAGTTGTCTATTCGCTTGTTACGACGTCTAAGGTGTAAAAATATCCTAAATCTTCGAACTACTCAGTTAGTGACTCGACTGAATAGTTGATAAGTTTAGGAAGTTCAAAAGTGAATTAAAAGTGAGTTCGAAAATGTTTTAATACGTGGGTTTGCGTATGACTTCGCCTTGTGTTTAAAGGAATTTAAACAACCTAAAAAAGAGCATCTTAAGGTGCTAATTATGACTTTAGCTGATTATTATGCTATTTGCTTGCTTAATTCTCTATTGAGTTTCAATTAAAGAGCTAGTAAGTCCATTATGGTTTTAAGAAGCATTTAAGCTGAAAATATAGAAAGAAACCTTATTTGCCTTGTAAACGAGCCATGTATTTTAAGTTTTTGAATAATAGCAAGTTTGGGAACGTTTTAAGCCTTTAGTTTATTTATACCCCCTTCTTCAGTTTTAAAAGGAATTGAAATGAGTTATAGAATGACAACTGAAGATTTTAATAAGAATATAATTTGAGTTAAACTCTAACTAAGTATTTTGAGTTCTAAATGGGTTTCTTTTCATGAATTAGCAGACTCGTTACATTTAAAAGAAACATATAAGTTAAAAACAAAGTCGATTACGATTTAGCAAACTTATTACGCTTATGCGAAGCATTTAAGTTAAAAATGAAGTCCTTTTACGAACTAAGAAACATATTACGTTACTAAGAAGCTTTTAAGTTAAAAACGAAATCGTTTTACGAACTAGCAATCGTTTTACATTTATAAGAAGCTTTTAAGTTAAACACGAATTGGTCTTATGATTTAGCAAACTTATTATATTTACAAGAAGCTTTTAAGTTAAAAACGAAGTCGTTTACGATTTAGCAAACTTATTACGTTTATATGAAGCTTTTAAGTTAGAAACGAATATTACAATTATAAGAAGTTTTTAAATTAAAAACAAAGTGAACTATAAACATTAGAAAGATTATGGTCGTTTTGTTAAAAAGTAGATTTCAGCAAAGTAAGCAACCAAAGAAGAGAAATGAAATACGATTTTAAAGGCTAAGAAAGTGCTAGGCAATTGGCTAGGGTGGGTACTGGACACAAAGATGGTGTGAGCTGTTTTCCCCCAAAGAAATGTTAGGAACTAGACTTAAGATATGAATTATCTTGGTGTGAGCTGTTCCTGGAAACTGGACGCAAAGATGGCGTGAGCTGCTTCCCCCTAAAGAAATGTTAGGAACTGGACTCAAGATATAAATTATCCTGGTGTGAGCTGTTCCTGGGAACTGGACTCAAGATATAATTATCTTGGTATGAGCTGTTCCCCAGATAAGTTATGATGTGTGACGCGTAAGAAAACCTTGAGGGGGACTGGACTCAAGATATGATTATCTTGGTGTGAGTTGTTGCCCCACAGCGGACAATATCGAAGTTAGAGTTTATCTGCTGAGACGCGTTTTGGCCAAAAAGTTATGTATGTGTACCCCGGGGATAACATGAGTTGTGAGTGACGATCTCACTTAGGGGCAGTGTAAACCTCCCCTAGCCAGCACGATAAGATATTTTTATGCTATGAGCAAGTTTCTAATAAGTAAGAAAAGAAGTTGGCATTCCGTCATTTTAAGTATTTCAGAAAAGAAAGATTTATAAGGGCCATTACAAGGCCATACTGAATGAGATTTGAAAAGCTTATAGGGTTAATAGAGGACCATTTCAAAAGAAGTTTCTTTTAAAGAATATGAGCCTCAAGAGGCTAACTAAAGTGTTTTTTTAAGAAAAGAAAGAAAGCTTTCAAAGGTGCCTACCCTGCACATATTTTATGAATGAGTTTCTAAGTATAGTTTAAATGAAGTTTCAAACAAAGTATAGTTACATCCTAGTAATGCATCGTACATTCAAGCTTTTCAATGTGCATATTTGATGAAAGAATGTTTCTTGCCAAGTCTTTCTTACCAGTTTAGATGTTTTGAGTACTTTCAAAAAGAATTATAAGCTTTAAAGAAGTTGGCGTGAATTATAAACCATTCTTAGAATATATGAAGAGTCACTGGGTTTTCAAAAGTATGTTTGAAAGCTTCAAACTCAATCCTTGTTGCTTGTTTGATTATGTGCCTAACTATTTGTTAGTAGGGAAGCTTGGTCGTTTAGGTCCTAGAAATGAGTTGAGGGGTTAGAATGAAGTTTTAAGGGTGGTGATCTTTCGTTAGGGATTTTGATTGCCTAATATGATAGTGAAGTATGAATGCATGATATGTAGCTATTATTAGTATTATTGCCTGCAACTGTTTGGGGTTTTAAGGAGTAGGGGAATTCTCCCTGAACGTGTGGTTATTCATCTCTTTATTATTCTCCTTTTTCCCAGGTTCAATTTGAGCAAGTATAAGAGATCCTTTGAAGTTATTTGTTGCCGACCCCTTAGAAGTCTCTGCCAGCTTTGCAAAGTGTCTAATGCCTACTACGTTGTAAATTTTTGAGTTCATTGTTGTATGTGAAAGCATGTAGCTGGCTCTGTACCTGTATATGTATCATTCTTACCCTTGTTTTAGTTGCTTGAACGTTAGTAATTCAGGCGAGTGGCCCGAGGCAGCGAATTTGAGTCATTTTAGCATATGGTACACCTTATTACCAGTCTACAGGCACCCTTAGCTGAGCTAAGACCCTAAAATGTTGCTAAAATAAAGGAAACTGTGGCAGTTTTATTTTAGAAAGACTATCTAAATGCTAATCTAAACCCTTGATTGTCAAGAGCCTTAAGGATTTCCCTCTAGGAAGTCTTGGTGGTGTGACTCTCCCTAGGTTGGGGGCATTACATCGGGGGTTTCTTTATGGTCAGAAATTAGGGCATGTATCACTAGATGGTCTCCCTCTCTCTCTCTCTCTCTAGAGAATTCTCCCTGTCATTAGAGAATTCACATTGTAATCGTTACATGCATTTAGCAAGAATGTACAACTCCACCTTGCATATAGCTTCTGTGGGTAGGTCTCTGGCTTCACCCTTTTTACAAGATCCTTCTGCAGTATAAAAAATTAAGTAGTTATCTCTAAAGACAAATATAATAGCTTGGCTGGTGGCTAGAACTTGCAAATGGATAATAGTGACATTTTCGGTCTGTTTGGTTTGGTTTGGGCTAACTTCGGTTCAGGGAGACTTCGAGTCAACCAATTTTTGGTCAAATACGCTTGTCATGCAAAAATAAGCAACTTTGCAGTAACTTTTGGGTCGAGTATGATTTGGTTCAGGTCAATTTGAGTTTCAAGTGTATTTTCGGGTGAGCCTATTTCAGATGTCGAGTCGGGTATGGGACTAGATCGTTCGATTCGGATTTTGAGTCTCGGGTGAGTTTTGCCAAATCTACTGGTGGCTAGCCTAGTCATGAGAATTTATTCCTTCAAATGCAACTGAAAGAAACTCCATCGTCGTTTTATCCATCAAATAAAAATTTTAATTGAAAAGTCACACTTCCCACGGAGTTTACTACACACATGTCCTCATCATTATTGGTCGGTCAGCATGAGAATTAAACATTCAGTGATCATCTCAACCTTATTTTTCATTATTTCATACTCAACAAAAACGCAGCACAACTACCTTTTCTCGTTGAAACTCTTACGAGTCTGATTCTCTAAGTACAATAAAATTAGAAGGAATGCGTTCCGAACACACTGCAGTCTACGCATAAGCAACTGATACGGACATAATAGTTATCATGGCAGCAAAATCTTATTCGATCTACAGATAACTCAAATCAGTCCCAAGATCAAAGCTTACCAAAAAACACTTGGAACTTGGTCTGAAAACTCAAAAGGAAAAAAATCCCGAGTCCCTAATCGCACTCAATACAACCAAAAAGAAAGCCACATTAGAATACGAAATGCATGAACAGAATCCACAATAAAATGCCAAGCAAAAACAATTCGATTAATATAAATAATCTAAAACATGAGAACAACTAATCGAGCAAAAGCAAATAGCCAAAGCTTCCACAAATCCAACAAGGAACTTAACAAATAAATTAATTAATCAAAACAAAGTTTATGGGATAAAATTTAGTTCACCATTCTGCCATCAATAGTATGTGTCTCCTGAAGAACCCTACCAATAACAGAATGATCTAAAAAAGGACAAACCCAAAACCTCTATGTCTGTCGAGAGCCTTGTCTCTGATTATGTTAGCCTCTACAACATCCCCATATTGCCCAAGATGATCTTTGAGCTTCTCCTTTGTTGTCCCCCATGACCTACAAAACACGCAAAATCAGACTAGCAACACCACATCACATCCTCCAAGATATCTAAAAGCACAAGCAGCGGTTGGCTAACTCACCTCAGGAGCTGCACCGGGTGGCTCGCGCTCGCCCCGAGTCGGCTCACGCCATTTTGCCTTGCTTTTTCAGTTGTTTTTTAAAAATTTTAATTGGTTTTCGCTTTTTGGATTTTACAAAGGAAGTGTGTCGTAGACTGGGTCCAATGGTATTATTTTACTTAATAAGCCAAAGTTGTGACCCTTGCATAGTCAGAAGGAAAGTTTGAGAGCCAAAAAATTGGCTCACGGGTGGGTGGAAGGGTAGGTCCCTACTTGTGAGCCAAAATTTTGGCTCATGATTGTATATGCTCTCCTACCTTGCCCTGCAGCTCACACCTGATGAGGCATTGGATCATTGACAAAGACCAAAACTCCAGCCTTGAATCTAGAATTGCATGAATTTGCTAAGCTATTAAGCTGAATTCATTGGCAGATTTTTCTAATCTCCGTATTAATTCCAAAATCTCAAATCAAATAAGAAATATCCAACCAGTCAATCAATTCAAAATTCATAATTTGACAAGAACAATTCACAAGAAATTACAAAAATCAAAAGCAAATAATCTTTTACGGTTTACAAACTATATCATATCTAGTTTAGAAGAAGCGGAAAAGTGACCAGCAAACCAAGTCAATTTCGCCTTTGAACCCAAGGGGGAAAAAAAAAACCTTGGACACACTCAAAATCAGATCCAGTTTAGTGCACATCACATCGACAATAAGAATCGTCACTGCTGCAATCCTTCAAATCCGAGTTTGAATCACTAATTTTGGAATACGTGAAAAGAGTAGATGCACTGACGGTTATCATCTACCGCAGCAGCGACAGTGACAGCAGTAAAAGAAGAAGAGAGGATGCTAAGAGAATGTCAAATAACGCACCCAAACGTCGATGAATTTAAAGAAATTAAACCTTGACAAAACTCAACAGACAACAGACAAAACGCTTAAAAAGGCCAGCATGGCAAGGGGTCAAATTTTTGGAATCGTTGGATGAGCAAGACGAGAAGTTGATCCTCGTAAGTGAATGAAGCAACGACACAGGAATAAGAGAGAAATATTGAAAATTAAATATTGAAAACTTAAAAAATAAGAAATAAAAAATAAGAAATAAGAAAGAAGAAATTAAAAAAATAAAAAATAAAAAATAAAAATAGAAAATAAAAAGTAGAAAATAAAAAATAAAATATAAAAAATAAAATAAATAAATAAATAAATAAATAATAAAAATAAAAAAAAGTAAAAAAAAATATAAAATAAAAAATAAAAAACTAAAACCAAAAAAAATGAAAAATGAAAAATAAAAAATTAAAATTTAAAATTTAAAAGTGAAAAAAATAAAAAATAAAAAACAACAAACAAAAATTTCACAAAATTTTGATAACTTCATAAATTATCACACATTAATTACATTCTCATTATTTTAACCAATTTCAACCCACCACATAAAAAATGTACCAACTTCAACCAACATCAACCTACTTCAGCCTACTTCAACCTATTTCAACTCACTTAAAAAAAAAATACCAACTTCAACCTACCTTAACCCATCTCAACCTACTTCAACCTTTTACCCACCCAATTTACCCACGAAAACAAAATGCCCTAAATCTCACATGATACTTTACAAATTATTAAAATTATGAAGGGGGTGGGTTAAAGTGGGTTGAAGTGAGTTGAAGTAGGTTGAGATAGGTTGAAGTGGGTTGAAGTTGGTATTTTTTTTTCAAGTGGGTTGAAGTAGGTTGAAATGGGTTGAAGTAGGTTGAAGTAGGTTGAAGTGGGTAATTGTGGATTGACCCACGAAAAGAACAGGCCCTAAGTGAGAAAGCAAAGAGAATTCAATGTGAATTGATGTATAACACAAGGATGGATGGAACCAAGTTACAAGCTACCAAGGATATGAAGCAACCAAGTGGAAACCACACGAAATAGGTGTGGCACGGTCGTGCCTCTCACTTTGCTGGTTTGTGGTGCCATGTTTCTCACTTTAGCACGGCTGAGGATGGCTTAGGGTTTGTGATGGAAGCTAGACTATTAGATGTAGTCTAAGCTTTGAATAAGCATGGGAATGGATATGTGAATGGCTTGTAATTGAGGGAAAGTGGAAAGGAATCAAAGTTAAGATTTACTAACTCAAAATTAAAGCTAGCAAACTCACTTTAACTCTCTTGTAATCCTTGAGTTGAAACACCAAATGAGATAGAACTAAATGTGAAGAATGGATACAGAAAAACCACCAAACTCAAGTTTAGGGCCCTTAATCTTGATTAAGATACAGATATCACCACTTAATCAAGGTTAAGACTACACTTGATCACCACCTTAACCGGCCTAGCGAAGGATAAGCAAGTTTAGTATTTGAAGTGTGCCTAAGCACGAAAGCACAAATGCTCTCAAAGGGGTTTTAATTCAAATCTGGTTGTTGTTACAAAGGGGGGCCGTGTGATGCTTTAAATAGGCCTAAGCTAGCAAGCACACACACAACCAAGCACCTCTACCTTTCCTTACTAGGGAGGAAAAGTATTAAGAGCTAATACAGTTTGATTTGTGCTTAAACTAAGTACATGCTGGCTTAAACTAATCTAATAGATTTAAAACATGAAGTAAAACAATACTAATACTTATTATACAATCATCTACTCATAATCAAAGCTTAAACATGCTGATTTGCTTGCTGAATTCCCATTGGATAGTCGAAAAGCAACTCTTCCTTTGCGGCTAGCCAATCACGTGCAAGAGACCAAAAGGTGGCTGCTTGTTCTTCATTGGTTGAGCATTTCAAGGCACCATATTATCTTGAGAGGGCCTAGAGACGTGTGCCAAGCCTTAAGAAGTGTGCCAATCAGCTTTGCAAGTGGTAGAATTCGGCTGAAGCATCAAGAGAACCGGATGGTGCTGAACCGGGTTTCGGAGCAATTCTGGCCGGTTTTTAGAACAAGGATTGAGCTTATCAAAAGTGAGTATGATTGTGTTTTCAGGCTATGGGGGTTAACTTTGGGATGTGTATAACCCCCCCCCCAAAAGAAATCAAGGTTATGACATGTTTAAGTAGGGTAATTAGGCTTAAACTTTTTACCGCGCAGATTAGAGCTTAATTTAACCGGTTTGGGAAAAGTCCTTGATCTCTCATCCTCTTGTGGGTATGACTGAAAACTAATGCTTGGACCTGAAAGTAGATATCATGAGGATTCCAAAAATGTATAATTTCAAGACTTAAGCCATCATATAGCTT
This sequence comes from Selenicereus undatus, assembly GCA_017589665.1. Taxonomy (NCBI): domain Eukaryota; kingdom Viridiplantae; phylum Streptophyta; class Magnoliopsida; order Caryophyllales; family Cactaceae; genus Selenicereus; species Selenicereus undatus. The sequence goes on from JACYFF010031957.1 coordinate 59,784,688, forward strand.
AAGTTATGAAGTAACCAAAACCATGTATAGTCTGGTCTTACTGGGCAGTTTGGACACCTTGAGTTTAATTGCTAATTTGGATGGGTAAATGAAGTCCAAATTGGATGATGCTTGTTTTGCTGTAAACCTGACTTCTTGAACTTCAAATCCATCGAAAAGTATTAGGCTTAAACCTTGAGGATGGTTGAGTAATTAAGCACACAAAAACGGGTTAGTTGCTGGAATCTACCCTTGCCGTGCGGTTTAAATGCTTAAACAAAACTTGGATGAATTATTCATCCTTTAACCAGCATAATAAACTTACCTAATTGATTTGATTCCTTTTAAATCAAAGGGGATGGAGGGATATCCATCATCTAGGGGTAGGTCTAGCAATAGGATGGGTACAGGATCGGTTTAGTCGTACATTCATCCATAACCATTTTTAAAATCAATGATCATGCCCATAATCATACCTATCGGGTATTATAAAACTATACACATACCCACTTTGTATAGCAAGTACGCAGGTTTTATCTGTATACATATTGACCAAAAGAATTAAACCTATTTTATACCCATATTGAACATTAAATAACAAATATGTCATATTAACACCAAGTTTCTAATAGTATATCGTATCACACCAGATACAACTAAAAATTTTCAAATTTATGCAACAAATTAGCACTTAACAGAAACAATTTCTAGCAAAATTTCCCACCAGAGTCTTAAATACTATACGACTCAAAGAAACTGGCAAAATCTCCAATTCCACGCATCAAACTAGAACTTATGAGAAATGGGCACTAGTCTTATATGTGAAGGATTTGGGGCGGGCATTGATAAAATGGCTATGAGGTGCGTACGGAGCAGATGGGACCTGTACACGTACCCATACCCATATCAATTTAACAATACTCACCCCATAACCTTTTTTCTTATTTCCAATACCCATACACATACCCACCAAGGCGAATTTTGCGAGTTTTAAGTGGGTACAAATTTTTCTGCGAACCCTACCTGAAAGAGATAGGGAAATTGTCGAGCATAACTAAGCCAATCAAACTCAAATTAAGAAAAGCACGAAACTAGAATGTGCTCTTAAAAAAAAAAGAAGTACAACAATAATATATACGGGATTCCTTAAAGTTTCTAACTATTTTAAATGGGTAACTAATTGTAACACCCCAAAGCATGTCTCACTGTTTGTACACTATTATAACTATTCCCTTAATTATAACTGGTAAACCCGATGGTTGGGGCACTACTGTCATCCAGAAGAACAAGACCTTAAGTATATTCACTAGATATAACATAGCTAAGCATATATTACAACCATACACATTCAAACATTATTAAAACTATATATAGACAGCTACTAACTACCAAAAGGTTTACACTCCATAATAGAGCAATTCTCTATAAAGTTTACAATTTCATCAACTGAAGATCTCAAAAGATAACTCCCAAAATATTCATGAACTAACATCACTATTGATCCATCCAAATTCCCTTGAGCACTTATTTGCTTCAGCTAGTTTGCTAGCATGAGGGCGATTCACTAAGCCTTTGCATAAAACAAAACATGACAAACATTTCGAAATGTGATCCGAAGCTCAACACTTGCATTCCTATACTATTACAAGATCACTGAAAAGTTGGTTGGCACCTGCTTTGCAATTCATTTTAATTTAAATCAGTGAATGAGATGAATGTAAAACTGTATTGCTAGTGATTATCTGGTAGTGAACCCTTGATAACTGCTACAATCGATGAATACCCTATCAAGTCGATCAGAGGACCTAGCATGAGGCCATGCGGAGTAACTGGAGCGCGAATGCCCTATTAATGATAACTGACGGGATCACTAATTAAATGATAAATCACTGAATAAACGGATTCATTGATATACTTACCAAGACATTTTAACTTTCATAAATATATTCTGATTCCTAAAGACACAGGCAATGGACGTACCTGGGATTTTTAAAATGCAATCTCACTTGATAATATTTATGCACAATGGGAAACAATCGAGTAGGCCGTGATTCTACTTCTAAAATATAATTATATATATATGTAGTTAGTAAACAACACTCAGTCTCATAATTTGTAACTTTAGTGGAAATTTATTAATTACATCTTATCCATAACTCAAACCATTCAATATAAGATAAGCTAGACTCAAATGATTCTAAAACTAAGTAAATTAAGGTAATTTAACTCGAGGTAAAATAATTTGGAGTAAAACAGACCAAACTAAATTAATTGAGGTTATAATGGAAAGGCTTTGATGGTTATTATAAATGGAATATGGGTTTTGGATATTCCTAAGATGTATAATAAGGGTTTAAGGCCAAGAGTGGTGCAGTTAGGTTCGAGATAGCTTTAATCACACCAGCTTGCTCTGACAAACACCATTATTGAGTCATTACTCTTTCCACTTCTCCAACTTCATTCACATGTTCATTTAGTTCAGTTTTCCAACCCAAGTAAGTTTCTAAGCACAATCTAAGTTGTCGAACATAGGAACCTCAATAATCATCCAAAACTCCTAATAATACTTCTAATTTTCATGGTTCCTTTCGTTTCTCAAAAATCTGACTAAATGCCGCTTAAGGCCCATTAACCGTTATTTCCTTCCTATCATTACCTTATGTTAGGCCTGACATTCAAAAATTAGTTTATGATCAACATTACATATTTTGCAATACTTTCTTGACATAATCACAAAATGCTTACATAAACTCACTTACTTGCATTATTAAACCAAACGACCTCTGTGGGTCACTTATGCCATTTCCATAATCCACTAATTTTGGCAAAATTCACACAACATCATTTTTCAAGCTAGAACATATCCATCCAACAAATTTCATCTAATTCAACCCAAGTAAACATACTTGACTAAAAAATCAACCAAACTCGTGCATGGTCATGAAACCCTAGGTTATGCCCAACTCAACTTTACATCCAAACTACCATAAATGGATTTAATATGATCACCCACAACCTTAAATTCATTGTTCATAACAAAAATCACAACAATTAGATACACAAACTCAAATTCACACTTTCTTGATTCAAACTCACTTGATCAAGTTCAAGCCCAACTAATCATAATATCCGACATCTCCAAACACAACAAAAATTGCATGCTAGCATTTATTTTGATCCCATGAAACATATCATAACTAAAACAATTAAAAAAACTAAAAATAAATCAAGATGGAGTTAGGATTTTGCCTAATTTTAAGATTAGATTTAGAGAGGAAGGGGGTAGTCGGAGGTGGTGTTGGTAGTGGCTGGTGGTGCTGGGGGTGGTGGGTGACCGGTGACAGGCCTGTACCAGAAAAGGTGGCAACACAGCAGCAGAAACAGGGCAGCATAGCAGGTGGCAGTCGTGGAGAATGAGAAGAGACAGAGAAGAAGATGTAGCTTGGTTTTGGTTGATATTTTTTTTGACTTTTCTAGCACATTTTCGCTGATTTTATCCATCCAAAAATTAGCTTTTTACTAGTTGTAATTTGGCATAAATAATGATAATTTGTGTAATTCACTTGTACCATTTTTGGGCCATCAATTGGGCTCAAATGAATTGGGTTCAGGAAGATAGCAGTCTGTTGTGATAAAATCTTTTTTGCGTAGCTCAAAATTAAATTTTTATGATATTATGAAAAATAATTTATCACTTAACCATATTTACCGGGGCCTACTATCAATTCACCTGAAATTTTTATGATAATTAAAGCTTGAATTGCAAAGTGGGGCCCAAAATAAATTTTTCCTAACTAAAATGATTAAATGTGATAAATAAATACTGTAATTAAATAACACGACTCAATTAAATAAATCAACATGAATTAGGGTCGGGCTATTATAGTATTCGCCCCTTAAAGAGTTTCATCCTCGAAACCTGTGAAGTTTGTTAAAACATGCAAGATTACCTCAAATACGTGTGGGTACGAGGCTTTCATTTCTTCCTCGGTTTCCTAAGTGGCTTCTGAGGAGGTATGATTTGTCTAAACTACTTTGACTAAAGGTATCTGCTCGTTACATAGCTGCTTAATCCTGTGATCTAGTATCCAGATTGGGCGCTCTTCATACACTAGATCCTTAGTGACTTCAATGCGCTCAGTTATGACAGGATGGTTAGGATGTGGAATGTACTTCATGAGTTGTGATATAAGAAACACGTTATATACGTGTTCGAGCTCTACATGTAGATCCAGTAGATAAGTTACGGGGTTCAACTTTCTAATAACTTCACATGCTCCAATATATCTCGCACTCCAAACCTCCTTATGCCCATAGTTTGTGAAACTTTTAGAAAAACCCAATCACCTACCTGAAACTTCAAATATGCTCCGAACCTTCCTTATTGTTTCAACAGTTTCCTGGATCAGTTATAGGCCCAAGGTCAATGGCTCATCTAAATCACTCAAACACAAAGGGGTTCTACATTTTCTTCCATATAGAGCCTCAAACGGGGCCATTTTAATGGTTGACTGATAATTCTTGTTGTAAGACAATTTCACCAATTATAAGTTATCTTCCCATTTCCCTTGGAACTCTAGTACACAAGCTCTTCACATGTCTTCTAGAATTGGATTCACTCTTTTAGTTTGCCTATCCATCTCAGGATGATAAGAGCCGCTAAAATATAATTTGGTTCCAAAGGCTTTTCGAAGCGCTTGGCAAAAACAGGCTCGAAATCTCTTAGCTCTATCGGATCCTATATCTAATGGAATTCCGTGCAATCGAACTATCTCCTTAACATATAGTTGGGCCAGTCTTTGAATTCCTCAAGTATGCCGAATTGGCAAGGAATGGGCATATTTAGTGAGCCGATCAACTGTTAACCAAATAGCATTCTTCTTTAAAGCAAAAAGAGGTAATCCCATGACACAAAGTCCATTGTGATTGAGTCCTACTTCCAAGTGGGAATTTTTAAAGGTCGCAATTCACCCACGGAAAGCTAATGCTTAGCTTTAACCTTTTGGCAATTAGGCATTTGTCTACATAATCTGCGATCTCTTTCTTCATATTATTCCATCAAAAGTATTTCCTCAGGTCTCTATACATGTTGGTGTCTCCGGGATGCACCGAGTATTGAGTGTTGTGAGCCTCCTGTAAGATCTTCTTCCTTAACTCCATATTTTTCGGTACACACAAGCGATTCTGAAATCGCACGGTCCCATCTTCATGTACAACAAATCCAAGCGACTTCTCTCTCTCAAGATTTTTCTTTGTCCTTTGGAGTTCAGGGTCATTTTCCCGATTCAGTTAAATTTGTTAAGTCATAATTCATGCATGTTTTTAATAATTAATTTGATTATATTATATATATATTATTTCGTCTAATATACTTTATTTTATATATTTTTTAGGTTAAGCGTTAATAAAATAAAGAGGAGAAGAGAAGACGTCGAAGTTTGGATTTTACACGATAAGTTATCAAGTCGGTCCAGAAATAATAATTTATGAAAAAATACTATTTTCATAATGATTTATTCGGGCTAGGGTTACAAAAATTTTACTCTTAATTGAAGAGAAATTAGAAGACATAGAAGAGAAGGAGTCCAAAGAAGAAAACCCTAGTAGAATAATATTATTAAAAAAAAACCATCACATGCCTCACCGTCTCCACGCCTGACCCCATAAATCAGCCAAAGCCTCCTTCTCTCCATCTCACATCACATGCAGCACCACACCACGGCAACCCCTGCTTATCATCATCATCATCGATAATCACCATCAACGCACCATCATCTTCACGCCTAACACGCATCATTCTCCACCAAACTTCTCTCCCCCATCATCAGACCACATCATAATTATCATCACAACATCTTCATCACCATCATCATCGTGAATCATCATCATCATCTCACCGACGCTTCACCACTATCATCACCCCAAGCCAAAGTAGTATTGTTCCTATTTCTTTTTATTTTTACTTGATTTTATTTCATCTGTGTTTAGTTTATTGTTAAACATGAAAGCTTTGGTTAATGGTTGTGAGTGTATTTTTAGTATGAGTGAGTAATTTCCTTGTACTTAGTATAATCTATTTGAACCATGCTAAATTAATTATTTTGAAACAAGTTTTATGCTTTATTGTCTAGTTGATTTTTATTCATAATTCTATAACAATTACTATTTATCGTTTATGATATTCGCATTAGATTAATTAGAATGCAAGCTAATTAGTTTAATACGAATTCATATGATAGTTTAAAAGGCTGTAATACGTAAAAGTTATAGTCTTTTAGGCATTTGTATCACCCTAATTAATCATGGATGACTCAACCCATCTCTTTTAATTAGGTAATCATTATAGAACTTTGTTAAATCAATTTGCTGGTAAATTGATTACAATGTGTTAGATGATGTTTTTCTAATACTTAATACCATAGTTTGATTAAATTCTTGCGCAGGTGTTAGGATTATCAAAACTAGTAGGATTTATATTAGGGCTTGACCAAAATAAACTATAATATAAGGAAAAACGGGGAAGATACGCTAGTGGGTATCTTCTACAGTCTAACTTATGGATAAATCGATTAGTGTGTTGATGATAAGTGTTAATTTGTATGGTGGATATAGATTATGCTAAGTATTGTTCATAAATTTGGTATCTTTGATCATTATTTGTTGCTTTTTAGTTAATTTTTTTAGTTTGTCAATTTTAATTCTTAAATTTATAAGCTTTAATATAAATTTTGTTTAACCCCCCCCCAAAAGAGTAGTCTTTTAGTAGAATCTTAGCAATTTTACATTAGTTACATTTTGGTTTTTAGTGTGATTAAAATTTTCAAATTTATTTTCTATTCTACTTTGCCATTTATTTACCGGTTTGTTAGAAATTAGGCTAAAAATAGTCCCTTTTGTGTTTTTTAATATTTTATTTCATTTTAGGATTTATTTAGTTTCCTCATCTGTTTCTATTTAATTTCATAAATTATATTTTAAAATCTGGGTACTTTTGTTATTTATTTTCGTATTTATATTAGTGTAGTTTATTACTTTTCTAATTTCATATTTTATTTTCTGTTTTAATTTTCTGTGGTTAATTTTCTGTTTTAATTTTTCTGAATTTAATTACATATAATTTTGGAGATATAAAGTTATAAACTTGTAGAATATTAATTTAGATTACTTTCTATGATTTTTAATATTAATTTTCTGCTTGTTATTTTCTGTTTTAGTTTTCAGTCTAATATTGTGTGATTATTTCTGTTTTTATTTTTTCAGAATATTTAGGATAACTATTTACTATTTTTATTTCTACAATTAAATTTAGAATATTTAGGGGCAATATTAAGTAATTTTTCTGGATTGTTACTTGTTTAATTTGATTTGTTTTAGTAATATAAAGAGAATGTAAAATAAATTAGAGTAACAAAATTAATTAGAATTAAACTAGCTTATTATCGTAATCTTTCCTCATGGGATTGATCCCTACTTTCTCATGCTATAAATCTTATTTATAAATCAAAGTAGTGGTTTAATTTGTAGCTCTATGACAAGCTTTACAAATTTTGGCGTCGTTGATGGGAAAAGAAAATAAAATCGTTAGTTTGCTTCTATTTAATTTTACTACTTTTATTATTTTGTTTTAACTCTAGTATTTTATTTTTATAGGTTGTTATAGTTTATGAGATTAAGGAGTGGTCGTATGATTGAAGAGAAAGAGGAGAATACGTTTGAGGTGTTTGAAAGTGAAGAAAGTGTTTGAAATTAAAGTAAGTGATTCCGAATCTGTAAGCTCTGAATCGGTAAGTTGTGAACTTTTTAAAGTTGAGATGGCTACTTTACGTGAACTTGCTGCACCTAATTTGGAAACTCAACCTTTTTCTACTACTTATCCTATTTTAGACCGACCACTTAAGCTTAACTCTGAATTTTTAAATTGACTGCCTAAGTTTCATGGATTACCTGGTGAGGACCCATATCGCCACATTAATGAGTTCATTATTACATGTTCAACCATGCAACCTGAGGGGATCACCCAGGACAAAATTAGATTTAGAGCCTTTCCTTTTTCACTTTAGGGTAAGGCCAAAGACTGGTTATATTACTTACCCCCTACAACATTCATTACATGGACCCAAGTTCATTAAGCATTTTTAGAAAAAAAATTTCCCGCATCTAGAATTGGATCCATTAGAAAAGAAATATGTGGAATTAAACAAATGAATGGGGAAACTTTCCATGAGTATTGGGAACGTTATAATAAATTATGTTCTAGTTATCCCCAACACCAAATTTCTGAGTAATTATTAATTCAATATTTCTATGAAGGTTTATCACCTATAGACAGAAATATGGTGGATGCTGCTGGTGGAGGGCTTTGGTTAATAAGACTCAACTCATGCTAGGGAATTATTTAATATCATGGCGCAAAACACTAAACAATTTGGAACTAGGGAACCCTAGTTTAGGATGGTCAATGAGCTTAGTTTAGGTCCATTTGTAGAGACCCAGTTGTCTCAGATCACTGTTATGCTGAACAAACTCATCACTAGAGGAGTTCAGAAAGTAGTGGTGTGTGGTATTTGCTATTTAGAGGGACATGCTACTGATGCATGCCTTACACTTCAAGAGGGTGATGTGAATGCTATGTTTTCTAACCAAGCCCAAAGGAAGTATGACCCATACTCCAACATTATAATAAAGGATGGAGAGACCACCCTAACCTTAGGTATGGACCTAGGAACAACCCCCCAGGTTTTAGCCAACCATCACGTTAGCCATCTGCTCAGGATAGAACACATTTTCGTTTAGAGCAAGTCATAAAAGAGATGGATGACCAGAAAAAGGAGGTCGACACTAGGTTTCAGAACATAGAGATGACTCTTAAACAGGTCCAGGAGAGACAGACAGCTATTGATACCATAGTTAGCAATCTCTAGGCCCAAATACAACATAGGTTGCCATCTCAACCATTCCAGAACCTGAAGGAAAATGTGAGTGCCATGACACTTAGGAGTGGGAAAGAGTTGAAGGAACCTAGGAAGAATAGAGAGGTAGAGCATGAAATAGAGGTCAACAAACCTGAACCTAACCAAGATCAAGATACCACCTTTAATGTTAAGAAAGTAGGTGAGGATAAGAAGGAATCTTACACGCCATTACCACCTTTTTCTAGTAGACTGGGAGGGAAAACCCGAAGGTAGATGAGGCAAATCAAGAAATCCTAGAAACATTTAGGAAGGTAGAAATCAACATTCCTCTCCTAGATGCCATAAAGCAGGTGCCATGTTATGCCAAGTTTTGTAAAGAGCTTTGTACTGCAAAATGTAAACTGAAAGGGAACAAAAAGGTAGGGGGGAACTTGTTTGCTATTTTCAAAAAGAAGCTTCCCCCTAAATGTAAGGACCTAGGTGTATTCTCTATTCCTTGTAAAATTGGAAACCTCACCTTTGATAGAGTCATGCTTCATTTAGGAGCTTCCATCAATGTGATGCCTAGGTTTGTTTATGATAAACTAGACTTAGGAGAGTTAAAGAAAATGGATTTAGTCATCCAGTTAGCTGATAGGAGTAATGCATACCTAGATGGAGCTTTAGAAGATGTATTAGTCCAAGTTAATGAGCTTGTTTTTCCTACTGACTTTTATGTATTGGACATGGGTGATGCATGCCATGATGTTCCCACATTGCTTGGTAGACCATTTCTTAAAACATCTAGGACAAAAATAGATGTGTATAAAGGAACACTGACTATGGAATTTGATGGTGAAATTATAAGATTTCCTGTTGATGTGAACTATATGTGTGCACTTGATGTGATTAATGAATTATCCCAAGATGTTTATCAAATGTCTCATGATGATGAATTGTTAACTATACTTACTCAAGGTTTCGATCAGTTTGTGTTTCATAATGTGCCTTACTATATTAATGATGAGTTAGTGGGCAACATAGAGTCTTTGTTAAAATTACATGTGGTTGACAAACCTAGGAAGCTAGAATTGCCTGAAAGTCACACGAAGATGCTACCCTCTCGTATTTCACTCCCTAAGCTAGAACTAAAACCACTGCCTGAAAATCTTAAGTATGCTTATTTAGGGGATGATGAGACCTTACCTGTTATAATGTCTAATGCACTTACATCTGAACAAGAGGATAAACTTATTGGGTTGCTTAGAGAACATAGTGAAGTGTTAGGGTGGACTTTAGCAGACCTTAAAGGACTTAGCCCCACACTATGTTCACATAAAATCACATTAGAATCATATGCTAAGCCTCAGAGAGACCCTCAGTGAAGACTAAATCCACCTATGATAGAGGTCGTTCAAAAAGAAATTCTTAAGTGGTTCGATGGTGGCGTAATATACCACATCGCTGATTCTGAGTGGGTTAGTCCTATCCATGTGGTTCCTAAAAAGAGGGGAACAACAGTAGCAGAACAAGGAAGATGAGTTGATACCTACTAGAGTCTAGAGTGGTTAGAGAATGTGCATTGACTATAGAAAGCTTAACAAGGCCACAAAGAATGACCATTTTCCATCGCCCTTTATGGACCAGATGTTAGAGAAGTTAGCTGGGAGGTCACATTATTGCTTTCTAGATGGCTATTCAGGTTATATTTAGGTCCCTATAGCTCTTGAGGATCAGGAAAAGACCACTTTTACATGCCCTTTTGGCACCTATGCTTTTAGAAGGATGCGTTTTGGTCTATGTAATGCTCCTGCTACATCTCAACGATGTATAAAGAGTACTTTTTTTATTTTATCACCAAAATTATAGAAGTTTTCATGGATGAATTTACTGTACATGGTGATTCATTTGATGAGTACTTGTATCATCTTACTCTAGTGCTTAAGCGTTGTATTGAGACTAATTTGGTGCTTAATTTTGGAAATTGTCATTTCATGGTGGAACATGGAGTAGTTTTAGGTCATGTAGTGTCATCTAAGGGTTTAGAGGTTGACAAGGCTAAAGTAGAAATCATTCAATCTTTGCCCTGTTCACAGTGTGTCAAGGAGGTAAGGTCATTTCTAGGTCATATTGGCCTTTATAGGAGATTTGTTAAGCATTTTTCTGAGATTGTCTCTCCTTTATGTGCTTTACTTGCAAAAGATGCTTTATTTGATTTTAACGAGGACTATAGGAGAGTTTTTGACCAATTGAAGTTGAAATTAACCACGACTCCTATAGTGCAACCCCCCAGCTAAGCATTGCCTTTTGAACTGATGTGTGATGCTAGTGATAAGGCAGTAGGGGCAGTCTTAGGTCAAAGAGTAGGGAAGGTACTTCATGTGATTTATTATGTTTCTAGAACTCTTGACCCAGCACAGTGTAACTACACTAGTACAGAAAGGGAAATGTATGATGTGATTTTTGCTCTATAAAAGTTTCGTCCTTATCTATTGGGTGTTAAAGTTACTGTTTATACTGATAATTCTGTTATTAAATATCTGTTAAGTAAGAATGACTCAAAACCTAGATTGATTAGATGGGTCTTACTACTGCAAGAATTCCAATTGGAGATTAAAGATAAACCAGGAGCTGAAAATTTAGTAGGTGACCATCTAGGTAGGTTAGACAATGGGGAGAGTGGGAATCCATTAAGTGATTGTTTTCCTGATGAGACTTTACACGCTATCACTAATAGGCTACCTTGGTATGCTGATATGGTTCATTATATAGTAACCAAAACCTTTCATATAGGCTTTTCTAGAGCCCAAAACGAGAAGATAAGAGCTTAATCTAAATATTATGTTTGGGATGAGCCATATTTATGGAAATTTTGTGGAGATCATATTATAAGGTGTTGTGTAGATGACATTGAATTTCATTCAATTTTAACTTTCTATTACTCTTCTAAAAGTGGGGGAAATTTTGGACCCAAAAGAACGACACATAAAGTTCTTGAATGTGGATTTTATTGGCCTACTATTTTTAGGGATACTTATGAATTTTGCAAAAGATGTGAAGTATGCCAGAAGACAGGCAATTTATCTAGAAGGAATCAAATGCCTCTACATATTGTGTATGTTTGTGAGATTTTTAATGTATGGGGTGTTGATTTTATGGGACCTTTCCCCCTTTTTTTGGTTTTACTTACAGTCTTTTGCTTGTATATTATGTATCTAAGTGGATTGAAGCTACGACTACTAGAGCTGATGATGCTAAAACTGTTGTGAAGCATGTTAAATCTCTCATTCTGCATAGATATAGAGTTCCTAAAGTAATCATCAGTGATAGGGGAACATATTTTTGTAATAGAGCCTTAGGTGCCTTGCTAGCCGAATATCATGTAACTCATAAGATGTCTACTAGTTACCATCCCCAAACCAATGGCCAAGCTGAAATCTCCAATAAAGAGATTAAGGGCATATTAGAAAAGGTTGTTAGACCATATAAGAAAGATTGGAGTCTTAGGTTAGATGAAGCTATCTGGGCCTATAAGATTGCATATAAGACACCTATAGGTATGTCACATTATAGGTTAGCTTTTGGTAAAGCATGTCATCTCCTTATAGAACTAGAGCATAAATCATATTGGGATATAAAGCAGTGCAGTCTAGACTAGACCTAGTAGGGAAGGAGTGTAAGTTGCAATTACAGGAATTAGAAGAGACTCGCCTGGAAGCATATGACAATTCAGTGATCTACAAAGGTAAAGCCAAAGCTTTTCATGATGCTAAGCTTAGTAGGAAAGAATTTCAGGTGGGTGAAAAGTGTTGTTATTCAATTCAAAATTGAAACTCTTTCTTGGTAAGTTGAACTCTAGATGGCTAGGACCTTTTATGGTAGTAAAGACTTATCCACATGGGGCTATTGAGATTAAATCCTTTGCTACTAACAAAATTTTCAAGGTAAATGGTCACAGGTTAAAGCACTTCTATGAAAGAGACCAGGTATGCTTAGTGGATGAGATTCAACTCGAGGATCCATGAGCTTATTTGCGTCGAGCCAACGACAGTAAACAATGGCCCTGGTTGAGAGGCAACCAACCGGTTTTTTTTTAGGGAAGTACCCATTTAATTTTACTTTTATCTTCATTATTTCTATCTTTTTGCATGCATTAGGGACAATGCATGAATTAAGTGTGTTGGGGGGGGCATCTTGCATTTAGTTTCTGCATTATTCATTCTTGAAAAAAAAAAATTGATTTTCTTATAAATAATGCATGAATATGAGTTTATGCTAGGCTTGCTTGCTTAAAAATTTTTATTTTCTTAGCTATTTGTAGTTTATTCTTCTATGAGTGAAGACTTCTGTGCATGCTAGCTATCATTTAGGGAAGTTTGAGTTGATCCTCATATATCTCTTTAATAAGTAACTGTCATGATTATCCATCTTATTTGATCATATTATATTGCCGCTTCAGAGGCAATAAAATGACCTAATCCATTTCCTATACTAGTGAATTAGTAGAATAACTCATTAAAATTGTGACTTTTCTTGTCTTATAAAAGAAAAAAAAAAAGAGAAAAAAGAAAAGAAAAAAAAAGGGGTTAGATTACCAACATGGGTAGAAATAGGTGGCTCGGCACCTTTTCCCCTTAAGTTCAGGCCTTAAGTTTAGCCTTATGTATGAAGTAGCCCATGATTGGGAGAGTCATGCCCTTTTTGGGCCGATCAATAGCTCATACCAAACTAGCAGCCAATAAAAAAAATAAAATAATGATGAGAATGAACTATTTCCTCCAGCACTTCTATTCGGGTGAGTGTGAGACATGGAGTGTTTAATTCTAAGACCCTATATGAACCTCGAATATGTGAGCAATTGGAGTTTGAAAAAGGGAAAAAAAATGTAAGGCAAGTTTAGAATCAGTTTCAATGAGTTACTCCTGCTACTTCAGTTGTCTCTATAGCCATACTACACTTCAATTTTTCTATCGTAAAATTTTTAGACTTCTTGATCGGTGTATGCATGATTAAAAGAGATGGATGATTATTTCTCTTATGACTTCATTAAAGAAATGTTGTGAGGCTGATGAAGAAACTCTTTGATGATAGTTAGATGTTTAGTAGTTATCCACTTCTTGGAAGGAAAACTAATTCATTTTGAATGAAATTGTCTTTAAAGCAAGTCAATACCTAGTATAAATATCATATTTATGCATGACATTATAAGAAAGAAAGAGGGTTAGTTTTTGGGTCGAGTCCCAAATTTCTTTGCACTAGAACGTCCAAAGTCTAACTGTGCGGGAATTTGTTAAGTCATAATTCACGCATATTTTTAATAATTAATTTGATTATATTATATATACTATTTCATCTAATTTACTTTATTTTATATATTTTTCAAGTTAAGCGTTAATAAAATAAAGAGGAGAAGAGAAGACGTCGAAGTTTGGATTTTACATGCTAAGTTATCAAGTTGGTCCAACAATAATGATTTATGAAAAAATATTATTTCCATAATAATTTATTTGCGCTAGGGTTACAAAATTATTACTCCTAATAGAAGAGAAATTAGAAGACTTGGAAAAGAAGTCCAAAGAAAAAAACCCTAGTAGAATAATATTTTTTTAAAAAAAAAATCCATCTCACGCCTCTCCATCTCCACGCCTCACCCTATAAATCAACCAAAGCCTCCTTCTCTCCATCGCACATCACACGCAACACTACACCACGATAGCCCCTTCTTATCATCATCATCATCGATCATCATCACCAACAGCACACCATCATCTTCATGCCTAAAACACATCATTCTCCACCAAACTTCTCTCCCCCATCATCAGACCACAGCATAATCATCATCACAACATCTTCATCACCATCATCATCGTGAGTCATCATCATCATCTTACAGACACTTCACCACTATCATCACCCCAAGCTAAAGTAGTATTGTTCCTATTTCTTTTTATTTTTACTTGATTTTATTTCCTTTGTGTTTAATTTATTGTTAAACATGAAAGCTTTGGTTAATGGTTGTGATTGTATTTTTAATATGAGTGAGTAATTTTCTTGTACTTAGTATAATCTATTTGAAACCATGCTAAATTAATTATTTTGAAACAAGTTTTTTGCTTTATTGTCTAGTTGATTTTTATTCATGATTCTATAACGATTAATATTTATCGTTTATGATATTCGCATTAGATTAATTAGAATGCATGCTAATTAGTTTAATACCAATTCATATGATAGTTTAAAAGGCTTTAATATGTAAAATTTATAGTCTTTTAGGCATTAGTATCACCCTAATTAATCATGGATGGCTTAAACCCATCTCTTTTAATTAGGTAATCTTTATAGAAATTTGTTAATTCAATTTGTTGGCAAATTGATTACAAGATGTTAGATGATGTTTTTCTAATACTTAATGCTCTAGTTTGATTAAATTCTTGCACTGGTGTTAGGATTATCAAAACTAGTAGAGTTTATATTAGGGCTTAACCTAATAATATAAGAAAAAACGGGGAAGATCCGCTAGTGGGTATCTTCTACAGTCTAACTCATGGATAAATCGATTTGTGTGTTGATGGTAAGTGTTAATTTGCATGGTGGATAGAGATTATGCTAAGTATTTTTCATAAATTTGGTATCTTTGATAATTATTTGTTGCTTTTTAGTTAATTTCTTTAGTTTGTCAATTTTAATTCTTAAATTTATAAGCTTTAACATAAATTTCGTTTACCCCCCGCCCCAAAGAGTAGTCTTTTAGGAGTGTCGTAGTGATTTTAGATTAGTTATATTTTGGTTTTTAATGTGATTAAAATTTTCATATTTATTTTCTATTCTACTTTGCCATTTACTTACCAGTTTGTTAGAAATTAGGCTAAAAATAGTACCTTTTATGTTTTTTCATATTTTATTTCATTTTAGGATTTATTTAGTATCCTAATCTGTTTCCATTTAATTTTGTAATTTTTGGAACTTATTTCATAATTTTTTAATTATTTCGTAAATTGAATACGTGTAGGTTTTTATTTCATAATTACGTTTCTAGGGTTTTACCGAGTCTAGAAAATTATATTTTAAAATATGGGTACTTTTGTTATTTATTTTCATATTGATATTAGTGCAGTTTATTATTTCTTTAATTTCATATTTTATTTTATGTTTTAATTTTCTATGTTTAATTTTTTATTTTAATTTTTCTAAATTTAATTGCATATAATTTTGGAGATATAAAGTTATAAACTTGCAAAATGTTAATTTAGATTACTTTCTGTGATTTTTAATATTAATTTTCTGCTTGCTATTTTTTGTTTTAGTTTTCAATCTAATATTGTTTGATTATTTCTGTTTTTATTTTTCCAAAATATTTAGGATGACTATGTACTATTTTTATTTCCATAATTAAATTTAAAATATTTAGGGGCAATGTTAAGTCATTTTTCCTGATTTTTACTTGTTTAATTTGATTTGTTTTAGTAATATAAAGAGAAAGTAAAATAAATTAGAGTAATAAAACTAATTAGAATTAAACTAGCTTATTATCATAATCTTTCCTCGTATGATCGATCCCTACTTTTTCATGCTATAAATCTTATTTATAAATCAAAGTAGTAGTTTTATTTGTAACTCTACGATAAGCTTTACAAATTTCCTCCACTAGGGAGGGCTATAAAGTAAGTGCTGACATCTAGACAGTTGCTTGTCCACGTGGCACTAATTAAACACCAAGTTCTCAAGCTCTCTCAAGAGGTTCAACTGAGTAATCACTACAATATTCAGACTCTATTATGCTTTCCTACTTGTGGCATCTACAACAACATTTGCCTTTCCTGGGTGATACTGGATCTGCGTATCATAATCTTTAAGTAATTCTAGCTAACGCCTTTATCTCAAATTGAGCTCTTTCTGAGTGAAGATATACTTCAAGTTCTGATGATCAGTATGGCTCTTCAGGGTACTCCATATAAATAATGTCTCCAAATTTTTATTGTAAATACCACATATGCTAGTTCCAGGTTATGGGTAGGGCAATTTCTCTCGTAAGGCTTAAGTTACAGGGAGTCATAACCTACCACTTTATCTTCTTACATCAGAACACACCCCCAACCCATTGTTTGATGCATCATAATAGATAGTGTACTCCTTACCTTCTACCGGTAGTGTTAGGATTAGGGCGGTAGTTAATCCCTGCCTTAATTCTTGAAATGCCCTTTCATACTTCTCTGCCCACTCAAACTTCATAGCTTTCTTCACGAAATTTTTTAGGGGAGATGCTATCTTCGAAAAACTCTTAACAAACCTTCGATAATAGCCAGCTAAGCCCAAGAAGCTTCTAATCTCAGTGACATTGGTGCCACTCTGTAATTGCTTTCACCTTCTGGGGGTCAACCTTAATCCCCTCTTTCGAAACTACGTGTCCTAAAAATACCAATGTTTCTAACAAAAACTCACACTTCATTAATTTGTCATATAATTGGTATTCCCTCAAGGTCTGTAATACTGTCCTCAAATTACAGTGTGCTCATCTCCGTCCTTGGAGTATATCAAGTTGTGATCCATAGATACCACCATAAACTTCTCTAAATAGGGTCTGAAAACTCTATTTATAAGATCCATAAGGCTGTGGGAGCATTGGTTGAGCCAAAAGGCATTACCCTGAATTCCTAGTGACCATAGATGGTCCTAAATGCAGTTTTAAAGATGTCCTTATGTCTAATCCTAAGCTGATTGTATTCAGACCTCAAATCAATCTTAGAAAAGACTCTTACTCCTTGTAGTTGATCAAATAAATCATCTATTCGAGGCAAAGGATATCTATCTTTGATAGTGATGTTGTTCAGCTCCTTCTAATCGATACACAACCTCTTGGTTCCATCCTTCTTTACAAATAAAACTGGGCCACCCCAAGGTGATATACTAGGTCTGATAAATCCCTTTTCTAATAGCTCATCTAACTTAATCTTTAGTTCTCTAAGCTTTGTTCGGGCTATACGATATGGGGCTTTAGAGATGGGTTGGGCACTAAGGACTATTCAATCTCAAAATTAGTTTCTCTTTGAGGGGGTAGTCTTGGTAACTCTTCAGGAAAAACATTTCAAAATTCACAAACTATAGGAATATCTTCTGCTTTTTCTTTCATTTCTTAAGTGTCAATAGCATAACACCAATACCTAATACATCCTTGACACAATAGCCTGCTTGCTTTCATAGAAGAAACTAAGAGACATGGTTTTTCCTCTTGTTGCCCATAAAAACATACTTTTCTCCCTCTTTTATCCCTATGAATAACCTTAAGCTATCGTAATCAACCTTGGCCCCACAAGTATGCAACTAGCTCACCCTTATATTAATATCAAAGTTCGATAAATCAAATTGAATCAAGTCTCTCAAAAATATGATTCCAACCAATAGTAATAGGGACAAGTTCATAAGAGGTAAGGCACTCACCTATTGAGTCATTGGTAACTTGATTCTATAATTTGTTTCTACCTTCATATTCTTAAGGTTCAATTACATAGCAGATCAGGTAGATATAGATGAATGAGTGGCACCCAATCAAACAATACACAAAATGATGTTGAATTTACAAAGAGAGTTCCAATAACTACCCTACTAAAGGTGGCAACTTCCTTCTACCTCATCCCATACGCCCTTCCTACCGATGTAGGCCTTGGAGGTTGGGCCCTTGGTGAGGTGAAGCCAAGGGTTTTGCTGCGCCCTTGTCTACAGCCTTTAGTCTTGTGGGATAGGCAGCAATAAGATGCTTTGGGCTACCACACCACATGTATTTATTAGTTCCCACTCGACATTCAGGAATGGTGTGGTTAGTTCTTCCATATTTCCCATAGGGCTCCGCTGGACTTGCAAGACAACTCTTGGGAGGAGTAGGAGCAGGCTTCTTCTGGTTTACACTCTCGTTTAGAGCTCCCTATTCGGCCCTCTTTCTCTTCTGATTGATTGGGTTCAAGACCCTCAACTTAGTCTTCACTCGTTCCACTTCAACTGCTCGCTCATATAACTCTTGGTAGGTATGGGTTGGTTGACCAACTAGTTGATCATAAGTCTAAAAAGCTAGACCCTCTTCAAATCTCCTTATCTCCAGTTTTTTGGACAACACAAACTCAAGGACAAACCTAGATAGTTCTATAAACTTACTAGCATATTGCATTACTGTCATACTACCACTCACACTCAGTTCCATAAATTCTTTTTCCTTCTGCTGTTAAACTATAATTGGGTAAAATTTGGCTCTTATTTCTTCTAGGAATTTACTCCAAGTGAATTCAAGCCCTAACGACCCATCCTTCACGATGTTCCAACCAATGTTTGCTTCCCCAGTTACGTAAATGTCCCAATATTCACCTTTTTCTCATTACTGTGAAAATCTTCTTCATTCTTCCAATCTATTCCTCTAGCTCCAGTGCATCGTACTTTCTGTCATAGACTTTAAGTTTGTATCGGGTTGCATCGTGCTACCCTATTTGCTAATTTAT
This sequence comes from Selenicereus undatus, assembly GCA_017589665.1. Taxonomy (NCBI): domain Eukaryota; kingdom Viridiplantae; phylum Streptophyta; class Magnoliopsida; order Caryophyllales; family Cactaceae; genus Selenicereus; species Selenicereus undatus. The sequence continues at coordinate 59,804,039 of JACYFF010031957.1, forward strand.
GCTCCTTAGGAGGGATTTCAGAAGGTGTTAGGGGAATTCATTTTATCAATTCAAAGACTGAGGTCTCCCAGTAGTTGGGGTTCCCCATATTACTGGCCAACTCAGGGGGGATCGAGGGCATTCAACTAAGGTTTGATGGAACATTACACGCAGCTTGGTCACCTGACCCTTGACCATGGTCTGGATTATCTCCTATGTGGGTCTCCACATTGTTTAGCATAGATTCAGACATTCTGATTATATATTAAATAGAGTAATTAAATCATTTAGCTACAACCAACATATAAGATAAGCATACACAACAGATACAAACTAACATGGTTCAAATATCAATAAAACATAAACCAAAGCTTCATCATACCATTGTCATAACTATATGTTTACATACATATACATGGTTCAACAAAAGGATATCACATTCAACTGCCTAACCAAGGTCAGCCCTTACTCCTACTTCCTAACTAAAACACTACCTAGCCCCAATAAACTAAGTCCGCCACATGCCCAAAAAGAAGGCGGGACTAGTCAACATAGCCGAAAGGATTTGTCTAACTATATACAATGCCATAACATGCATAAATTCATCTATCCAACCAACTGTACTATATATATATGCGGTGCTCAAAATGTAAACTAGCTGAGAAGTCAGCACCTAAATCAACCTAATGATCCCTAGATGGATTATAGTATGGGTTAGACTCGTCCCTAGGCTCCTTGCCCGAGTCAAAACTGATGTCTGATGCGCCCGACACTAGGGCCAGAAGTGTTAGTGTTTTCTTAAATTCTGGAGTGAACCAGACAGAGCTTCGCCTCAAAATTGCCCATTTCCCAGGCTTAAAGCCTTACATTAGGTCCCTGCAATGAATAGAAACATTAAAGAATACCAAAACAAGCTCAACAGCTACACCCTGGAGTCTACAACTCTACGGGTCACACACCCGGAATGCACCAATTATGAAGTTTAATTAAAGTAGGAAATAAATATACTAGTAAGTGGATCACACATCCAGAGTACTGCGGTTTACATCCTAAAAATAAACAACTCTAGCTAAAAAGACAAATGACTAATAGATGGTTGGCTTACATCGCCATATAGAGCAATTGCTGTTTAATATGCAATACATGAACCAAAGTACTTTATTTACATATATTTATGAATCTAGGGATATGTCATATTACAGCATTCATCTCATGAATCTATGTATACATCTGCATAGTTTCAGTTTCCTAAGTGAAAGGGAGATTCCAACTTGACTCTCGTGAACTTACTTCTATTTGTCATTTAAGAACCTGAGGAAAAAAACAAATTGAGAGGGGATAAGCTACCATATACTCAATAAATGCCCCTCAACTCCGTAAAAACAAAACACTTTGCAAGCAATACCGATAAATAGCAAGTACATCACGTTTATGCTAATATTATCGTATTAAGCAAACATGACTTCAAAAGAAAACTCCAACTTCCAATATAAACGAATCCACTGAGATTAAAGGCCACACTTTATCATCTACACCACTTTAATGAACGTCATTTGAACATAGAGCCAAACAAAGTGACTTAACAATGGTTAAAGAAGGGAAAAAAATTCACATTGATATGTTTAAAACACAATTAAACCATTTCGCTTTAAAATGAGTAGTTTACATTCAAGTTTGGCCCATTTAAGGATTTATACTCTTTTCTCAATTCCTGAAATAATAACAATAAGAACTCAAATAATTTACTTACATAAGGGGAAAATAAGATCATTTCTTTAGGCATAAGATTACATAACATGCTAATTAGGGAGATCTACACTCACCCTATATGAGATCTATACTCATAAATCGCATTATCCCCAGGCATAACATAATATTGGACCTTACGCTCATCAGGGTCTCCCACTTTTGAGTCTACTCCCTAGGGATTAGGGTTCCCGCAAACCAGGTTTGTTCCCTAATCATGGCCACTCCTTAAGGACATATCTTAGCCATTTTTAATTAAATCAAGTCATTTTAGTTATTCGAACTCCTATCACAAGCAATGAAGGATTTTCCATACCTTCAAGTAAGTCATAAGCCTCTTCATTTCAGTAATTTGTTTGCAAAACCATAATCATGCTTGCTAGGCCAAAATAATTTTCGTAACTGTATTATCGATTTATAAATCTTTACCTTCAAAGGGCAAGTCATTAAGTTCATTTTGAGTTCACTAACTCCAAATCTTATTCTTTAAACAACTTACTAATACAAGTAAATCATAACTTAGTTTAGCAACTAAACGTTTTAGTCGTTTCTAAATTCATTTCAAGCCTTCATAAATAAGAAGAGAAATTTAAAACAAGTTCATGTTCTTAGAGAAGCACCTTGCTCAATTGAAGTTCTTATTTCAAATGATTTAACTCGTCAAACTATGCAGCTAAATCATACAGCGGTTAAAAAATCATACGCTACAAGTAATTTAGCAAAATCAGCCTATAACTAATTTCAGTTTCAGTAATTCAGCAGAATCAACTTATAACCACTTTTAGTTTTAGTAATTCACCATAATCGACTTATAACCACTTACAGTTTTAGTAATTCAACATAATCGACTTATAACCACTTTCAGTTTCAGTAATTTAGCAAAATCATCCTATTGTTACACTTTTGGGCTCAATTTGCAATACTGCAAACAATTTAATATCCCGGGCTTCCTCCTCACAGCATCTCCCATAAAAGGCCTCCATTTCACTCAATATTTCACCCCAAATTCATCAACTGCTTGATTTAGTTTTGATTCAACATCATCATCATCCAATTCTCATAATCGAATAATTCGAGAATCACCAAACTCGCATACAACAATAATTATAAAGCATGATTAAAATCATAATATAATTAAGGCAGAAACTAACTCAAATTCTGCAAAATAACACCTTCTAAACCAGCAAATAGATTCGATTCAATGTTATCATAGACCAATCCTTATAATCGAACAATTTGATATTCATCAAACCGAGATGCAACCACAATTATAACACATAAAATAAACATCAGAATATCATCAAGACATTTCTGGGTCAAATTCTCCAACTTGATACCTCCTAAATCCACAAACAATTACATGTTGTTCGAACAAAAAATGTGCTATTTTTAAGGTACTTTTATACCTATTTTATGCTCGTTTTAATCGTGTTTTTAAGGTTTTTAGCTGATTTTATTTTATTTTGCAGACTTTTAATAAATGTGAAAAAAGGGGCCAAAAATGGTGGAAAATGGTGGAAATTATCGATAATTGAAGAACTGGGCAAAATTGTCAAAAATCGGTCCGAAATTTAGCTGAACCGGCCCAGTTAAAAACCAGACCGGTCCGCCTTGAACTGGTTCACTTAAAGCCCCCTTCCCCTTCTTCTTTTCTCTCCTCGCGTCCTCTTCGTTCCCCAAAGCCCTGAAACCCGAAACCCACCCACAGAATCAGAAACCCAGAACCCACACTTTCGTCCTCACCATACCCATCTCGAGCTCCATGTAACACCCCCAGCCCCTAGGGCCGAAAGCGTTAAGTTTTCCTAACTCCTTACTTAAATTCTGGGACGAAACGGACAGAACTTCCCCTGAAAACTGAACGTTCCCAGGCTAAACGCCTTACAATAAGTCCCTGTAAATCAACGGAAGCGTAAACATTTAAAAACATTAATCAACGGCCACACGCCGGAGTTCATAACTCGACGAGCCACCCGCTCGGAGTACACCAAACATAATAGTTCATTAATACAGAAACAGTAAAAGATACAACTCAACGGTTCACACAACCGGAGTATGGGGTTTACATCCCAAACATAACTAACTTCAATCAAAAGACATCTAACTACTGACTGGATGGTTGGCTCATATAGCCATACAGAGCGACTCATCACCAATATGCGTTACATGAACCTCGAATACTGTTTACAAGCATTTACAAACTAAAAATACTTTACATGACTTCATTAAACACATAAGTTGGCACAAATGACATCTTGCAAGCAAATATCGATTCCAGCTGACTCAACTTCTTCCTGTCATAAAGAAAACCTGGGGGAAAAGGGGAAAGAGTAGTGGGATGCGCAACCACACACTCAGTGAGTGTCCCCCAACCCCCTTAAAAGCAAAACCGTTGCAGGCAATAATATCTTTATTAATCACATATCATGTATTCATACTATAATATCATAATAGGCATTCACGAAGTTCTTATAGAACTATTACTAACCATAAGCTTCACTTTACCAACTTAACATATTTCTAGGTCCTTAAATGATCAAACTTCTTGACTATAGGCAGTTAAACACTTAGGCAAGAAATGAAGCTAAGCACATAACGTTCTTTCTCATAAACATAACTCATAATATCCACTTAATCAACATTTAGGTCACACTATGACTATAATAATAAGCTACATGTCACAGATTGTAAACACTTAAACATGATAGGTTCTCAATTTCATGATAGGTTCTTAGTTTCAATAAAGGTAGCATGTTAGGGACTTGCTTACATATCATGTGACTCTAAACAAACTTGGGATGCGCTATCACCTATATGCTCAATATGTACTTTAAGAAGTCACCACATGATATATCATGAAAACAACATGGCCACTTGTTTGCTTGAACACATGCTTCTAACTATAATGCTTGTACACTCACTTTGAAGTCACATATTATTTACTATCACATGCTTTGAAGTTTCAAGTGCAGACACTTTCGTTTCTTTCTTTGCAAACATAACTCATTCATAAAGTATACTTAGAGCATGCATATAGCACACATAGGAAACTTTCTTGCTTTTTACTGAAAACACTTCATTTAGCTCTTGAGGCTCTTAAAAACTCTTTTGTTAGCCTCTTGGGGCTCTTAAAACTCTTCTGTTAGCCTCTTGGGGCTCTTAAAACTCTTCTGTTAGCCTCTTGAGGCTCTTAAAACTCTTTTCTTTCATCTTGGTCGCATAATGACCCTTCAAACTTTCTTTCTGAAATATTTCAAAAGGCAAAGTGCCAATTGCTTTTCTTATTTAATAAGAAACTACTTCTGGGCATAAGATCATAAAGTGCAGGTTGGGAGAGATCTACACTCAATCCCCTAAGCTCTTACTCCCGGGATGGCAACTAACTTTTTGGACCTTAACCCTCGTCAGGGTCTCTAGGGACTACGCCCTAGGCTATATAGAGATTCCCCCGTTCAAGCAGGTTCACTCCCTATCTGATGTCCCTATGCACTTATCTTAGCCATTTAAACTTGGTCTTAACGACTAATAAGTTTGCTGCTGCCTCTCACAGCAAAATCTTTTATCATACAACTCACGCTTTTGTAAAACTCTTTAGGGATTCCCCCGTTCAAGCGAGTTCACTCCCAAAACTGCTTTCATTTACTTAAAATAGGCCATCATGCAATAATAGTTATGGCTACTATCATTTCAAAACATGAAATCTTTCTTTAAAAACTCACTCTTATGCACATAATGCAATCTAAGCATTTAAGCACATATATTACATATATCACATTTAAGCACTTCATATCAATCATATCAATTCAACACAATAGGCCACACATGGCCTCGCAATCCACACGATTGCGGTTAATTCACAACCCAGTCTCCCTCCTCACTTTCACCGTACACACAAGACCTCAAACGCTCATAATGTTATCCTCAAACCATCCAACTACTAGCTCGTTTCATCAATTTATTAGTCATAATAAGTTATCATATAAACTTATTGAAAAGAGGGTGAGGTTTAAGCTCTTACCTGAGCAAACAGCACCTTTCAGCCATGTATAACCATATTTAGTCGTCAATTGACAACACTTTACTAAGTAAACCAAACATGATTCAAATCTAACATACACGATGCATTTTAAAGGAAGCTTTCCTAAGCATGAACGTACTTTGAATGAAGCTAAGCACATCTCAATAACTTCAAGTTTCATTCAATCACAGGCATTAGTTAGCTTAACTCGAATTGAAGTTAAGCATGCTAAACTAACTTCGTTTTTAACCCTTTTTATACATTAGTTAACTTTAGTCACATTCAAGCTAGCCATGTTCTTATAACTTCAAAATGAATCCTTTTTCATGAATCGCTAATTACTCAAATCAAGGCTAAACATATCAAAACAACTTCGTTTTTAATTCATTTTAAACCTTAACTTACTTTAGTCGTATCCAAGCTAACTACGCCTTTATAACCTCCAAATTAATCCGTTTTCATGAATCGCTAATTACTCGAATCAAGGCTAAACATATCAAAACAACTTCGTTTTTAATTCTTTTTAAACCTTAACTCACTTTAGTGGTATCCAAGCTAACTACGCCTTTATAATCTCCAAATTAATCCGTTTTCATGAATCGCTAATTACTCGAATCAAGGCTAAACATATCAAAACAACTTCGTTTTTAGTTCTTTTTAAACCTTAACCTTCTCTAATCAAATTCAAGCTAACTACACCTTTATAACTTCAAATTAATCTCTTTTCATACATGGTTTTCATTCAAGTCCAATTCACGCATGGTTCCCTTTATACGCACATAACTTGCATCGATTTACAATCTCAGGCATAAATTAACCAAATGCTTCGAACCTAAACATGTACAACCCTTTTCTTGACATTTCTAATGAATCTAACTAACCCTAACTTGACATGCAACATCATTCTGCTGAAAACGTTTTCGAAATTAATACTAATTTAGGAGGCAAGGAACACCCACCTCGATTCCACGCTAGAGACACGCGAATTAGCTTGAATTGAGGTCAAAATCGACATCAACAGCCAGGTCCTCCTCCACTCTTCGCGTCTGACACGACCTAGCCCAAACCCAAAACCCTAACTCACGATTTTTGTCCAATTTTCACACAATTAGTGAGGGTTTGGGATAGAGATTCAGTTTAAAGAAGGATAAAGGCTCAAAACTCACCATGCTTGTGAATTTCGTTCGAGTATCAGCCCTAGCCGTGTTGAATTCGGCCAAACCGTGCCTGATTTTCGCTCAATCACCGTGCAGAGGTGGTCGCCGGCTCCTGGGCTCACCCGTCGATGGTGACGGTGGTGGTGGCGGTGGCGGTGCATCTGGGTTTCAAACCCTAACCCTCAGCCTCACTCGACCTCACACTCTTTCGCTCCATCTCTCTTTGTCGTGGTGCCGCGGTGGTCGGCCGGTGCCCGACTTGCCGGTCCTCCGCCATCACCGGTCGACCGGCCTCCCTCAACCCCTCTCTTCTCTCTCTTGCTGTGGTTTCGGGGTTGGGGTCCCGAGAGCCCCCTCCCATTCGTGCCCCTCTTTGAGTTTTTGCTGGGAATGTAAGGGGCTTCGGCCCCTTATTGCCCCCTTTTTTTTGTTGTTCCTTGGTCACTTGCCCATTCAACTAACATCGCCCGTCTAATTTCTAATCTCGTACCTCGTAACCTATTATGAATCAATAATACGACCTTTCGTCGATTATTCGATCCCAAATACGTCTAGGTTCGATTAATAAACCTCGAAACTAATTCTAAGGTTGAAAACCTAATCGCACTCGGGAAACGGCTAAATAAATCGAATAACGACTAAATTAAACTATGGATATAATTTAAAGGCATAAATGACACGAATGCACTTTGGAATCAATAATAGCAATAATAATCCTTTTTTTTTAATAAAATTACAGCTCCCAAAAGCAAATCGATAATCATTTAACTCATATAGTTACAAAAAATACGTTTTCATAACATAAAAAGGTAATACAAGCAACTTAACGAAAGCGGGTCTTACACTCCAACTCTCTCTACCTTCCTCATCTCTCGCTTCCTTATCTCTTCTCTCTCCTCCAAAACCAGCCCACCGAAACCCAGAACCCAGAAACCCCTTAATACCTTCTGAGTCTGTTGAATATGAATCTTTTTCATGTGGGTTTTTTATTATTGCAA
>JACYFF010031957.1:59811946-59899467 GCA_017589665.1 Selenicereus undatus
GAAATTGTAGTTGATTTAGTAGTTTGGTCGAATCAGTTGATTTAGTACTTTAGATGAGTTTAGTTGAATTAGGTTGTTAGATTGTTTTGAATAATATCACTTAGTTTAGTTAATTAGTTTAATCGTTTAGTTTTAAATGACTATAATTTCAACGGCGCCCCTGTGGATTGACCCTCAAAGTACTACGATGACAATCGTATGCTTGAGGTTTCTCTTTGTCTTTAGTTTATTTTTCACCCCCTCAAAAAACCACCAACACATGAAATCTGCTGACGTAGATACTACTCAATGTCTCAACTAAAGAGGTTGCAAAACTTTGTGAAATTTCTATTAATTTGAGGAGATTAAGAATACCCACCTCTCCTGCAAGCTTAGGACTCGATTTATGGGTTTTGGTTGTGGGTTTGGAAGTGCTAAAACTCGGAAATCGGGTTCTTTACTCACTCCCAACACAGTCTTCGAACCAGCTCGTCCCAAACCAGTTTCTGCCCCCTTTTTTGCTTTCGTTACTGCGGTGTTTTGTGCCAAGGCTGCGTACCAGTCGATGGGGCTTGTCGCTGCTAGCGCAGGCTGTCTTGGTTGCCTTGCTGATCTTTCTCTTTCTCTCCCTCTCTCTCTTTCTCTTTCTCTCCCTCTACAAGGTTCCTAGGGGTGTCGCGGGGTTGGGTAGTAGAACCCTCCTTCACTGCCTAGCTTCTTGCGTGGAGGAGGAGGGCTTCAGCCCTTTTTTGATTTCCCCATTTTTTTTTGGCTAGACATCTGATACCTCTCAGCCCAAATTCGTACCTGATTGCCTAAATTCAAGCTGTTAATTCTAACACTCATCGATCTATCCGATCCAGTTAATAACGCTCGGTCTAATATTCTACGGAATAAGTTATAAGGCTTGTCAATCCAAGGACACTCGGGAATCTACTTGATTTAGTAATCAAACATAATTCTCTTTTTAACAAAATTATCGCTTAAGCAAGCATGTCAGTATTAATCTAGCTTAACTAAAATAATAAAAATACGATTTTGCAATATCAAGAAACAGGCTCGATAGCTTTAATAAGATTGGGGGTATTACACTCTCCCTCCTTAAAAGAATTTCGTCCTCGAAATTCTAAGGTCTACAGTTCAGTCATCCACAACATGCGCATACACATGGTACAATCTACACAACTCATAACACAATCCGAAATCTTATTTTACAATTAATTATATCTTTTAAATTGGAAAAGAAACTAATGGTATCCAGTCTCCTCCTCGACAATCCTCTTCAAGCATCTACTTACTCTATTTAGGCGTCAAGGGTAATTCGCATTGAAGAGGGACAATTGAGTTGGCATGGATACCCTTTTCAAACTTAAGTTAAGAAAAAAGTTTTAACAAAAACAACTTCACATTGAGGCATATAAGTGCACATCTAAGGAGCCTTTTATAAACCTGGCAAAACTGACCCGAGACCCGAAACCCGAACCGAACAACCCAGACCCATACCCGACCCGACACCCGAAATATGCTCACCCGAAAGTGGACCCGAAACCCGAATTGACCGGAACCGAACTAGAGCCGACCCGAAATTTTCTACAAAGCTACTTGTTTTGCCATTATGAGCGTATTTGACTAAAAATTGATTAACCTGAAATTAACCCGAACCGAACTATACACGACCCAAATCGAAACGACCCAACATGTCATTTAACTCGAATATGACCCGACTCGAACTTGACCCGACCCGTAACCGAACCGAATGACCCATTTGTCAGGTCTAGCCTTTTATACATAACATCTAGTGGCACCACTGAAGGTCAAGTCAAGGTACCCAATTGAATCAACTTTCTCGTAAAGCACACGAAAGAGTGAAATCTATGTTATATAATAAGCTGAGGCTTCAATGAATGTATACGTTTTGCTTTGCCTATTATACCCTTTTTGTATTGTAGATAGGCCAATAGTTGATAAGGGTAATTTTGTCCACTCATACTAATAAGGATAATTTTGTCTAGATAATGTAGAGACATTGGTAAACACCTCAAATTAACTACACTACAGCAGTTACATTTTCTAAGAGAAACAATAATCACGTCACTTCTCCACCTTCCACCTTCCTCTGCCCTCTCTCCAACTTTCCATTATAAAGTGCTCCTATATCCACTACATATTAACCACAAATTTCAATGTTTTAAAAAAAATCAATACAACTACTCTACTAGTCTGTTAGAATTCAAGGCTCACAAGGACACAAGAGGGGGGGATGAATTGTGTTTTCCAACCTTTTCGTTTTGTTTCATAACACTGGTGAGAACTGGTTGGAGAGGTGTTTGCTGTGAGGCAGAAACAAAACAGAATGCAAAAATAAAGAAGACAATATTTTTACGTGGAAAACCACATCTGACCCAATTGAATTGTAAAAACCACGACCTACCTCAGTAGGATTTCAGCAAAGACTTTCACTAACACGGGCCAAATTCGTTACACTTTGTAACACTCGTGACTACATTACCCACGTAACTTTGTCTCCCCCGAGACCCTCGTTACATACTCACATAACTAGTCTCCACTTGAGAGCTAGTGACCCAACACGTCCAAAGTCTCTCAAGACTTGGACACACTCTAAACTTCACTGATGACATAAAAGAATAGAAAAAACACCTTACGTTAAATGCTTCTAACCAAGCTGAATGTAAGGTACAATTACAATCTCTATTATGCCAATAGAGACAACTCAATTCAGCACACTCCTTGAAGGTTTTTCACTCCGAAAAATAAGCTTACAGAAAACTCAATTTTTAGCCTTGAAAAACCGTGAACGATAGTGTTGAGAGGTAAGAGATTTTATACCCACAAAAAGGTATTTGATTTTTGTAATGACTCCAAAAAATACTCAGCATCCTAATAGGAATTAAATTTCTCAACAATATGCTTTTAAGAAATCATATCTTAAAAGATAAGATAGAATCTTTTGAAAATATCTCTTTAGGAAAACCAAATTTATTTAGGAAAGAACTCTTTCGTAGACAAAACGTTATTAGAAAAGCAATCCTAAATATTGTAGGAATTTTGTCATTTAGAAAAACTCTTTGAAAATCTTAAAACACGAGTTGCATATGTTGCCCTCAGAACGCCGCATACCTGATCGCTCACCCTGTTTTGAGCAGTGTTCTGAGTGGCGGAATAAATCCCTTCGAGGTGAGTGTCAAGTCAAGTTCTTCTAATTGGCATATTAACAAGAATCTAGACGAATACGATCAGTGATTAAACTAAGACTCTAAGACTTCTGTACTTTGTTGATGTTGTGCACATATTCCACTTTTGATGTTCCAAGCTCCTTCGAACTAATCTCCAGGGTGTTTGCAACCTAAACTCAAGCATGGCATAATTGCATATAGACTAGCATATAGACCGGTACATTTGGGTTGTTGTCTTCAAAACTTTACACATGATTGGTTTAACAAATTCCCCCTTTTTGATGATGACAAACCAACGGGCCATTAAAAATGAGACAAGGCAAAGGGCAAAAATATTAGTACCAAAAGAGTTCAAGGGATCCAGTACACATAAGAGAGAATAATGAGAATAGGAAGTCAGCTTAAAATAGGCAGTTTTAATCAGAACATGATCATACTCACCTTCCCCCTTTTGACATCATCGAAAAGGTGTAGAAGGCCACATGCATGAATTCAGGGGGAATGCACTTGCCACCACTGGTAATGACGGAAAAATAACAGCGGTACAGTTAAGTATATGGTGCGTAATGATATTGGCCATCCCAGTTATGCACAAACATACAACAGCAAAGGGAAGCAATGGCATGACATAACCAAACCAAACTAAAAACAGATATAACCATTGTCAATCACATGCAGAATCAAGATTAACCAAACAGAAAAGCGAAAAGTGTTGATGGGAACAGGGCAAAGAACATAGTTGAATCAGGGAGAAGAGGAGGATGGAGCAAGTTTGGCCATGAGGGCAAACAAGGCACGAAGAATATCCTCATGGCGTTGCGCATTCAAGGCCTTTTCTTCAGTCAGTGGTTGCTTCAGTTCAGCAATCTCCTCCTTCAAATGGAGCTGGTCCTGGATGAGAGCCGTAACCGTGGTAGTGCTGGAAGACACTACCGTACTAGAAACAGGACGAGGACCAGGGCCAAAGGGTGTTTTGGGTCCTTGTTCTAACACGGTTCCATCACTCTTCTTAATCTGCAACCCACACCCAAGTAAAGTATTGCTCCCTATTTCATCGGTGACCCGAAAGCCCATTCTCTTTTACAAGGGGATCCCCAGAGTTTCAAACACCGAAGTCAAAAGAAAGCCATAGCCCAGATCATTACTTCTGGAAGTGTTGGCAATCCGTCCAATGTGACTAATCATGATAGCAGGCAAATTAATTGGCTCTACCCGATCGAAGAGGTCAGTAAGGCACATGTCCATAGGGTCTGTAAGATTGCACTCCTGCCCCCGAGGAATCACATTCTTAATGACAAACCAGAATAACAACCGATGTAAAGGCTGCATTTCCCCCTTTCTCACAGACCGGGGTTCACTTAGATTATGTTGTTGGGCTAGCTTTCTGGTGAGATCCAATAGTTGGTCACTGCTCAGCACAGTTTTATCCTCCCTTACATACACATCAAACCCTTTAGAGGGTACCCAAGCCAAGCTCCCAAATTATCAGCATCAAAACAAAGTTCTCGACCGTGAACAGAACTAGTCACTATCCCATTAGTGGCCTCAAAATTGGCATAAAATTCCGCCAATTCAGGTACTGAGCAGCCCCTCTTAGTATGTATCCAGCCAACCCTGTGCTCTCAATTTGTCCAAGAACACCTCTAAGCCCTGTTCTTGGAAGTATAACACCTTCACTATCTTCCCTCGCACCACGGCCTTCTGCAGAAAATGTTTATACCTTTCCCCCTGGGTCATTGATTTTCTTGATTTCTTTTTCGAGGGTTCCTCACTTCTTTCACTCAGGTCAGACCCCTGTTCTAGAGAACCCCGTTTCGGGGCACATTTCTTCGAGGACACAGTTGGGGAGGGCATTTGGGAGGCTGTTTTCACAGGTGATTTGGACAGTGTTTTGGTAGTGGATTTAGTCTTCTTGGAAGGTCTAGCAACCCTATCCTCGGGTAGGTCTAGTGGGATGGCAGAGCCTACACTTCGAGTACGAGGCCGACGTAGGGTAGTGGTGTGAGACACAATGGGTGTTGTGGTGGTCTTGACTCTGCGTTGAGTGGACGGTTTGGCTACCATTTGAGGGGTGGTTTTTGAGGTTGGTTTCATGGTTCGTGTGAACCGTGGAAGAGGTTCATCTTCTTCAAGGTCACACACAGGGTGTTCATGCGAATAGGGCACCTCAACTCAATCCTCTACAGTCACAAATTCTCCACTTTCTTTAGGGAATTTCGGCTCTGTGATATGGGGTTCATACAGCACTAAATCCCATCCCAAAACCGACTTAACAGGGGGTATGGCCTCAAGTTCAATTCCTACAGGCCTCAAATCAACACTTTTCAAAAATTGAAAGATAAAGGGAGAAATACCATAAGTGGGCACAGGGGTAGCTTCCGCTGGCGATGTTGGTGGCGCCGTGAGTATGTCTAGTAATTTTCCTACCATTTTTCTTGATTTCTTGGCTTGAAGTGAGCTTGGGTGATGCGCCTTGCGACTAGAGGATGCGCGTGCTGCCATGGGTGTGTGCCATTGGAAGAGCTAGTGGAGGAAGAGGTTAGGGTTTAGTGGGTTTTAGGAAGAAGAGCAAGGTCGGGTTCTTGAGGGAAGGAGGGAAGGTGGTTGGGAAAATGAAAGTGGTTTGAAAAGAGTTGTCTGCAAAGACCAAAAAATCCTTCCCTTTTTCGACCGCCGGTTTTAGAGAGAAAATAATTTGCATGCCTAAGAATCATTACACCTTGGGAAAAGCTGCAGTTTTTTCAAAGTAGGTGTAATAAAAGAAAAAATTTAATTCTCAACACATGTAAAGATATGGTAACTTGATTAGCATATGATACAACCAGTGGTCAGACCTGTTCTTAACGCCTGTTCTGACTGCCATATCTTAGGTATCAAAGGACAGTACGGGCAATATCATTAGACTTCAACGACTGTCAGCATGTCACATTCCACACATATGCTAATAACAGCACTGAAAATTGAATGCATCCATTGAATCAATTTATTTGGTCTCAAAACCTTACTAGTCAATCATTGGGACTTGATGAAGTACTCTCACATTCTTTTAATCATACCTAATTCAAGTCTATTCCTCTCAAACAGTTCTCTACTCAGTGTCTTGGTAAAAATATCAGCAATTTGTTTGTCAGTGGCACAAAAACTCATCGAAACCAAGCCCTTTTCTACATTGTCTCTTAAAAAGTGATGACGAACATTAATATGCTTAGTCCTTTTTATGTTGACACGGGTTCTTGGCAATGTTAATTGCACTTGTGTTATCACAGAATAAGGGAATGCATCCCGTGTCAACACCAAAGTCCTTGAGTTGTCGTATCCACAGCAGTTGAGCACAACAAGAAGCAACCGCTATATACTCGGCTTCAGTTGTGGACATGGCAACTGAGTGCTGTTTCTTTGTAGATCAACAGACCAAACAGGGTCTAAGAAAAGTAGCCAAACCTGAGGTGCTTTTTCTGTCAACTAGAAATCCAGCATAATCAGCATCAGCATACCCAATGAGGTCAAATTTGCATCATTGTGGATACCATAGTGCCAGATCCGATGTGTGTTTAAAATATCTAAAAATTCTTTTTACAGCTTTTAAATGTGTTTCTTTTGGATTTGACTAAAAACGAACACACAAACCAACACTGAAAACAATGCGAGGTCTACTAGCGATTAGGTATAGGAGTGACCCGATCATGCCAATATATGATTTCTCATTAACTGAAGGACTTCCAACATCCATCACCAACCTGGTTGAAGGAGAGATGGGAGCGTCCATGGGCTTAGCCGATTCCATTCCAAACTGCTTAAGTAATTCCTTGACATATTTTTGTTGATGTATCATAGTTCTGTTTGAGGTTTGTTTAATTTGCAAGCCTAAGAAAAAAATTAAGCTCGCCCATCATGCTCATCTCAAACTCACTCCTCATGAATTTTGAAAATTCATCACATAAATCATTGTTGGTTGCACCGAATATAATGTCATTGACATATACTTGTACAATCAACAAATGTTCCACTTTAGATTTGAGAAACAAGGTATTATCTACCGTACCCCTTTGAAAGTCATCATCAATTAAGAAACTTGACAATCGTTCATACCAAGCTCTAGGAGCTTGTTTTAGACCATAAAGTGCTTTGTCAAGTTTGAAAACATGGTTTGGAAAATCATGACTTTCAAAACCAAGGGGTTGTTTTACATATACCTCTTCCTTAAGATATCCATTGAGAAATGCACTTTTGACATTCATTTGGTACAACTTGATCTCCATGTGGGCTGCAAAGGCTACCAAGATACGAATAGCCTTTATCCTTGCTACGGGTGAAATTGTTTCCTCATAATCAGTCCTGATGTACAGGGCTATGAATGATCGAAGGAATGAAGGAAACACCAACGAACACCAAAGGGAATCACACGGGTTTGTAAGGTCTGAATGAACACCATAACCAATTCAAGTTGTTTCAAAGCGTTTGGATAATCTAAACTATTTGATTAGATACAGATACACCACTAATCAATAGTTTAGGGCCCATAAACAATGTTTAAGATACAGATACACCACTTAAACAAAGATTAAGACTCACTTGATCACCAGTTAGTTCGGCCTAAACTAAGATAAGCAAGTTAAGTGTTTAAGGTTTTGAAACAAGACTCAAAGTCTTTCTTTCTCAAATGATAATCAACTCTATTTCTGAAATGAATGACAAAGGCATTAAATAAGCCTAGCAAGTACATGAAAATGGGGTTTCCTTCACGGGTAGGAAACCTCTTAAACTAGCTTAAAAACTAAGTACACCCAGCTTAGTTTAAACAAGGGCTAATCTGAATGTTTGCTTACAAAATGATTTAATCACACTCTAAAACATTTCCTAAACATGAAGTAAGCTTTGAACAGTCACATCCTTAGCAATGAACGAAGGAAAGGCTAGTTGCCACTTCAAAGAATGATGAATGCATGGCTGCCAGTTCAAGTGTACGTGTGCGTGTACATGCTTGCCAAATGGAGCCAATCCCTTGAGCCACGTGTCACCTCCTTGCTTGGCTGAGTCATAGCATGACTAAGCACCTCTAAACAATCAACAAGGCACATAGGCAGCTGAAGGAAACCCACCAAGGAGGGAAAACTTACTTGGTTAAGAAACCGGCCGTGTAGGTGTCGCACATACCCGGTTTTGTTGCAGCAAGTTGACACATCATATGCTGAGTAATGGCTGGTTTCCTTGCATGGGGGGGAGCCTCAAAATGTCTAACCCCCCCCCCCCCGTTTTGAAATGCACCATTTGGAGGTCATTTGGACCCTCAAGTAGTCATTTCTTCCAAACCGTGCATTACCGGGGCCAGTTCAGCATAGGGACAAAAATGGGGTTCGTTTCCTAACCAAACGAACTCCAAACCTGGAAATTCTTGTTGGATATGAAAGCTAAGATCTTAAGCTTTCCAGTAATGCAAAAATTAAGGACTTAAACATTTTGGAAGTCTAAACAATTAAAGACATAAAACCGTGCTTCTGCAGGGACGAACTGGCAGTTTTGGCACTTGAACTTTTCTTTTAATTTTGAAAATCCAAATGAAGTCCAAATGGAGTGATTCCTGATTCCTTGGAAAGCTAACATCTTGGGGATTCTGAATATGCAAAAATATGTGACTTAAACTTCAAATGGGACTAAGTAATTTGATCCCCAAAACCGAGCTGTTGCACTGTTCAAAAACAGCAACCTACTGTTTTGTGTTTTAAAAAAAAATCAAGCCTTTTCTTGGGTTTTTTTTTGGCTTGTGAAACTTGACTTCCTGACTTGTTTAATATTCTTATTATTTAGGCTTGAGAGATATACATCAAATCCCTTTTTCTTGATTGTACCCTTGGACCAACAACCTGGCCTTGTTCTGAGTGACAGTGCACCCACTTGGTTTCAATTATTGATCTATCCTTAGGCCGTGGTTCTAGATACCAAACCTTGTTCCTATCAAACTATTGAAGCTCTTCTTGCATGGCTATAACCTAATCAGAATCTGCAAGAGCTTCATGAACATTCTTAGGCTCAATGTTAGATAAAAAAGCATAGAGAGCGCAAAAACTTTTGAGCTTAGATCTGCTTTGCACCCCTGAATTAATATTAGATATAATTTGGTCAAGAGGGTGCGAGCTTTGGTGCTTCCAGGGTCGTAAAGTGAAAGGATCCACATATCCGCTTTTCACTCTCTCCTAATGGCTTGTAGAACCAGGTTCGGGATTAGGTCTGAAGTCTATTCCCTGATCTGTCTGAGGGAGCTGGGGTTGAGAGGGCTAGTTTCGATCGATATCAGGATTAGCAAAGCTTCCCCGTGATTGGTCTACTTCCTGCCTACTTTCCTTACCATTAGCTTCAGGAAGTGGTTCACTTTCAAGCATCTTACCATTGTCTTTTCTTGTAGGTCCAAGATTAAAATCTTCATCCTGTGCATTATTCTCAACCAAGGAGTTAGTTTCATCAAATAATACATGTACACTCTCCTCAACACATAGAGTCCTTTTGTTGAACACTTTGTAAGCTTTACTATGTGAAGAGCATCCTAAGAAAATTGCCTCATCACTCCTGGGGTCAAACTTTCCCAAGAGTTCCTTCTCATTATTGTGCACATAACATTTGCAACCAAAGACTCTTAGGTGCATAATATTGGGTTTTCTCCCTTTGAGAAGTTCATGAGGAGTCTTATTAAGAAGAGGTCTGATCATGCATCTATTAATAATGTAAGAGGTTGTGTTCAATGCTTCTGCCCAAAGATTTCTAGAAAGACCACTAGCAACAAGCATAGTTCTAGTCATGTCTTCTAGAGTACGATTTTTCCGTTCTACCACCTCGTTCTGTTGGGGTGTTCTTGGGGCAGAAAAATTATGATCAATACCATGTTCATTGCCATAGTCAATGAAGCTTGAGTTTTCAAATTCCGTTCCATGATCAGACCTAAGACTTATCAATGAGTGTCATACTCTCTTTTCAGTTTTCTTAAGAAATACAACAAACTTTTCAAAAGATTCATCTTTAGAAGCTAAAAATAAGGTCCAAGTGAAACGAGAGTAACCATCCACTATGACAAACACATACCTCTTCCCGCCCCTACTTGTGACCCTCATGGGTCCGCACAAATCAACACGTAATAGCTGAAGGGGCCGGGAAGTGCTAACATACTTCTTTGACTTGAATGAAATTCTAGTTTGCTTTCCTTTGACACAAGCATCGCATACCTTGTCATCACTACACTTGATGGAAGGTAAGCCAACAACTAGATCTTTAGAAACAAGTTTTTTTAGCACGGAAAGACTAGCGTGGCCTAGCCTCTTGTGCTAGAGCATAACATCATCATCAAGAACACTTAAGCAAGTCAAATGATTTTGGGGAAGTGCAAGAACACATGATTTATAAACATTGTTGTGTTGCTTCCCCCTGAACGCAACCTCTCCAGATTTGATGTTGGTAATCAAACATTGATATGAAGTGAATCCAACATGATTACCTTTATCACACAATTGGGACACACTTAACAAATTATGTTGTAACCCATCTACTAGGTATAAATTATCAATTGAGTGAGAGAGTGATTTACCTATCTTACCTACACCAACAATTGTCCCGAACTTGCCGTTTTCAAATGCCACTCTCCCCCCATCAAAGGCTGTAAGTGAAAGGAAATTTGATTTATCTCTAGTCATATGCCATGAGAAACCACTATCCAAATACCATAGTCGGTTGCCTCCTCTCACTTTAGCCTACAAAACAACTAAGTGTTAGTCTTGGGAACCCAGATCCACTTGGGTCCCATCCTTTTCTTTGACAAGGAACTTAGCTCATCTTTTCTAATCCATATTTGTTTAACATACAATGAGTTTCTGTCTATGGCCCTTTTTCTCAAGGAGCAAGCATAACGATAATGGTTGGTTTTTTAACAATGAAAACAGATTATATTTTCTGGCAAACCAACATATTTCCTGTTTACTGGCTTAGTAACACGTCTTTTCACAAAACCTAAACCCTTTCTGTTTTGGTTATGGTGAGTATTTAGCCATTTCAGAGCTTCTGAAGAACTGTTCCAATGCATGTTTTCACCAAGGTCAATTTCAGCTTTTTGCATTTTTTCAAGAAGTTATTTATTTTCATTCATTTGGGATTCTAGATTAAGCTTTAGATTTAAGAACTCACTTTCCAGTCTTGAGATATTAGTGTTGAACACTTCCGCTCCCTTGTTCATAAGATCCTTAAGGGTGTCTAGTTCATTACATAAAACAAGAACTTTTTCATCAATTTTGAGTTTTTCACAAGTGAGAACCTCATTCATATGCCCAAGTTCTTGCTTCTTTCTTTCCAGTCTTTTAACATCCTTTTCTAATCCTGAGCAGGTATTTTTAAGCATGCAATTTTCAGAATTTACTATCTCACATTCTTCCATCAATGTAAAAACTAATTTTTCAAGTTTCCTCTTGCTAAGATTACGTACCTCTTCCTTGAGTTGGGACAAACTCTCGATCGAATTAGAATCTGAATCAGATTCACTTCGGGCCATGAGAGCTACTGCTTCCTCTCCATTTTGAGAGTCCTCTTCTTCCTCTGAGGTATCACCCCAGGCTACCATCACTGCCTTGGTGAACCGTTTTTCAGCAATAGTTAATTGCGTCTTTTTGCCTCTGGTTCGGACCTGTTATGATCCCTGTCCTTCCTTCAGCAAGGGGTAATTCTTCACAATATGATCTTGCCTTCCACACTTAAAGCATCCTGAGAACTGATCTTGATCGCCGTTCTTGGCCTTGCTGGTATTGCCATTCTTGTATTTGCTTTCGGCCTTTTTGAAGAATTTTTTGAACTTTCGAGCGATCATGGCCATCCCTTCTTCATCAAAATCTGAGCTATCGCTTTCTATAGCTTTTACTGCTAGTCCTCGGTCTTTCTTCACTTCTTCCTTCATCTGGGAATTCCTTCTTAGTTCATACGTCTGTAGATTCCCAATAAGCTCATCCAAGGAGATCTCATTCATCTTCTTGACTTCTTGGATAGCAGTGACTTTTGATTCCCATGATTGAGGTGAAATTCGTAGGATCTTCCTTACCAACTCTTCAGTGGTAAAGGATTTTCCCAACGATTTTAACTCATTAGTGATATGGGTAAACCGAGTATACATGTCCATAACTGTCTCTTTATTGCTCATCTCGAATAGGTCATCCTTCCTTACCAATAGCTCGATTCTAGATTGTTTGACTTGATTTGTTCCTTCGTGAGCTATCTGAAGAGCATTCCATATCTCCTTTACAGATTCACACTCTGAGATGCAAGTGTACTCGTCAGGTCCGAGTCTAAAATACAGCAGTTTCTTGGCCTTGGCATTCTTCTCCATCTTCCTGAAGTCATCTGAGTCAAATTCCTTCGGCTCCTTAGGAACAGTCATTCCATCAGTTGTGACTTTCACTGGAATGTAAGGACCATTCATAATGAGCATCCACAACTCATAATGCTCAGCTTGGATATAGCACTCCATTCGATTCTTCCACCAGTTGTAGTGTTGTGCGTTGAAATATGAAGGTCTGGTCACAGATTGACCTTCTACAATTCCTTGTGGTGCACTCATTCTCTCAAGATCTCCAAAGGTGTTAACCTAATTATGAGAACCAGCTCTGACACCACTTCTTCGAATTCAAGGCTCACAAGGACATAAGAGGGGGGTGAATTGTGTTTTCCAACTTTTTCGTTTTGTTTCAGAACACTCGTGAGACCTGGTTGGAGAGGTGTTTGTTGTGAGGTAGAAACAAAACAGAATGTGGAAATAAAGAAGACACAATATTTTTACATGGAAAACTACCTCTGACCCAATTGAGGTGTAAAAACCACGACCTACCTTAGTAGGATTTCAACAAAGACTTTCAATAACACGGGCCAAATTCGTTACACTTTGTAATACTCGTGACTACGTCACCCACATAACTTAGTCTCCCTCGAGACCCTCGTTACATACTCACGTAACTAGTCTCCACCTGAGAGCTAGTCACCTAACACGTCGAAAGTCTCTCAAGACTTGGACACACTCTAAACTTCACTGATGACAGAAAAGAATAGAAAAAACACCTTACGTTAAATGCTTCTAACCAAGCTAATTGTAAGGTACAATTACAGTCCCTATTATGCCAATAGAGACTACTCAATTCAGCACACTCCTTGAAGGTTTTTCACTCAGACAAATAAGCTCACAGAAAACTCGATTTTTAGCCTTGAAAAACCGTGAACGATAGTGTTGAGAGGTAAGAGATTTTATACCCACAAAAAGGTATTTGATTTTTGTAATAACTCCCAAAAATACTCAGCATCCTAATAGGAATTAAATTTCTCAACAATATCCTTTTAGGAAATCGTATCTTAAAAGATAAGATAGAATCTTTTGAAAATATCTTTTTAGGAAAACCAAATTTATTTAGGAAAGAACTCTTTCCTGGAAAAAAACGTTATCAGAAAAGCAATCCTAAATATTGTAGGAATTTTGTCATTTAGAAAAACTCCTTGAAAATCTTAAAATACGAGCTGTATATGTTGCCCTCAGAACACTGCAGACCTGATTGCTCACATTGTATTGAGTAGTGTTTTGAGTGGCGTAATAAATTCCTTCAAGGTGAGTGTCAAGTCAAGTTCTTCTAATTGGCATATTAACAAGAATCTAAACGAATACCATCAGTGATTAAACGAAGACTCTAAGACTCCTGTACTTTGTTGATGTTGTGCACATATTCCACTTTTGATGTTCCAAGCTCCTTCGAGCTGATCTCTAGGGTGTTTGCAAGCTGAACTCAAGCATGGCATAATAGCATATAGACTAGCATATAGATCTATACATTTGGGTTGTTATCATCAAAACTTTACACATGATTGGTTCAATACAGTCCACGATAGAAGACTCAACCTCATTTCTCACCATACTCATATAAGTGCCTTGGGTAAGATGGAAAATTTATTCTTTTGAAAAATTCAGCAGTAATTGTATTCTTATTCCTTCCTTTGCTTCACCACATAATCAATATGCTTTTTCTCAATACCTTACCGTAACTACTCTTTCATCTATCAAATCTTTGGTTGACCATAATTTCGTCTTTAATCCTCTCACTCAAATTCCTATACTCTTCATCGATCCAAAAGTTTAAGTGCTTATAATCTTAAATCTTAATTTCTCTATACTTTACTGTAAGGTTTGGAATGTCAATTTTAGAATTGCCACTCTTTAATTTTTTTTCCCTATAACATCATACATATCATCCCATTCTGATCAAGTCGGAGAAAATCGGATATACATACCTTTTGTTTTCAGGTAATTTCAATAATCTAATTCCAATTGTATTGTATTTAATCTATCTATCATCGTTATATCTATCTATCTATGTATGTTATATCTATGTTATATAATAAGTCAACGTTAGAAATAATGTATAACTTTTTATTTGCCTATTATACCCTCCCTTGAAATTACTTCCTTCTCATGATTTAATTAGGTGCAATTAATGTGTTTATATAACATAGATTATTATTAAGGTTAATATTGTCAAC
Source organism: Selenicereus undatus (assembly GCA_017589665.1). Taxonomy (NCBI): domain Eukaryota; kingdom Viridiplantae; phylum Streptophyta; class Magnoliopsida; order Caryophyllales; family Cactaceae; genus Selenicereus; species Selenicereus undatus. The sequence continues at coordinate 59,826,658 of JACYFF010031957.1, forward strand.
ATAGTTGACTGTTAAAAATTCTCCTCCTTAACATTAGAAAAAAAGGGTACGTGGGGGACAAAAAACACTGCCCATTTCAGTTAATCTATCTCTAATCCAACTCCCACTCACTTGCACTCGCTCTTTTAACTTTTTGAAGAGTTATACTGCATAGAAGCTATCTGTGTAGACAAGGGGTACATAGTCCTTCATAATTCGATTGCAAGTGCTACCAAACCCCAACACTCCCCAACCCTTTCAATTTCATTCATCTTATTTACTCCCATCTCTTCCCAATTTCTTTTTTTAAAGAGGAATTAGCACATAATCCCTCACACCCACCCCACAACAAATAAATTATTTTATACGACAATAATAAGTTGTATCACACTTCTAGATCTCAATTTAATCCCTTTTATTATCTGTCCTCTTTTGTATCCTTTTATTAACAGATGAATTGGTATATAATCCAATCCTTAACACCTCTAAACAATAAGTTGTACTACACTTCTCGATATAAATTTATTTTCTTTTATTAGTACTAGTATAGACCCGTGCTATGCACGGAGTATTTAAATGTAAGAGATATGTTTTAAAAAAATAAATTTAAAATTTAAAATCAATGATAAAGACTCTTATGGTTGTATATGTGTAGAAATTAATATTGTGTATTAATCAATATTTATCAAATTTTTCCTTATAGAAAGTCAGATGCTTATTTTGTTTTAATTTAAGTTCTTCAAAATTAAAGTTTTATTTAACATTGAATAATATATTTGTTTGCATTGAATCTGGATTATAAACGCCAGATAGGAAATTAATATTTATCAAATTTGTCCTTTTTTTTGAAAAAAACGAAATACATTAATTATTAAAAATTGATTAAATATAGAATATGCTTGCTCATTTCAACACCAAAACATGTAAAATATTGATGCTCATTTCAACAATAAAACATATAAAATATTGTTGCTCATTTCAACACTATACACCATTAGTAATTATGATTTGGAATAACACAATCTAAATTTCTACAATAAGTAAACTTCCAATACATAGTTACTACAATGTTGAGAAAGGAAATTAAAATATACCACATAACCCTTTCTCGATGCCTAATAAAATAAACCCGTGCTTTTGCACGATGCCTAATGAAATAAACCTTTAAAAAATATTATTAAAAAGATAAGTCGACCATCACTTGAATAGACTTAGAATTTTCATGATTTATTACCCATATGTAATAGTCCTCTAGCGTGCCATAAACATGATCAAAAATCAGAATTAGAACTTCCGAACAAATGACTAAACGACGAACAATAAAACAACAGACGACAATTAATAATTTAATATCTCCAATCAATTAAACAAAAAAAGATATTCAGATAGTTAAAGAGAGAAATTACTTTTTAAGTGCATCCTTCAGTTCAGAAGTAGCATTGTTGGTCTCCTGGAGACTCGGCACCGGTCCAAATACTACCATCGGATTTCCCGCGTCGATTCGGCCTACGATCAAACTGTCATCGATGTCACCGGCAAAATCCCAGCCGTCGACGTCCCAAGCGGCCGTCTAAATTACCGGTTCCACCGTCAAACCACCACCCTGCTCCAAGGAAGACGACACCATGCCGATCGAAGCCGATCGGACCGCCTTCGACACCAAACTCGCCGGAAAATCAAGGGGATGAGAGTTAAATGGTAAAATTCAGATTAGTGATCGTACCTAAAGAGGAAGAAAATTGTGACAATTCTTTCTATTTCTCATCTCCGCCTTCTCTCTCATCCATCTGTCTCTCTCTTTCCCCACCCCCCAAAAAAAACTTCAATCTATATACGTATATGTGTGTGTGTGTGTGATATACTTCATCGATGAAATGTAGCTCCCCCCCCGCCCCAAAAAAAGAAATGTAAAATAAAAGTTTATGATCATATGATATACTTTACATACTGTATGTTAATACAAATTAATGATTCAGGTTATGACATACTAAGATTGCTAATTAATTCAAATCCGCTCCAAAAAAAAATGATAATGAAATATAATTTTTTTTTGTTTTTCCCGCTGAAAACCGTCCTCCATATCCACATCTTCCCGATCCTCTCTTCGCGGGAATGTAATTTTAGGTGGTTATTGACGATAGAGAGGGTAACGTGGAAAAGCAGGGAAATGGGGGGATATTAATTAGTGACTTTTTATGAATTTTAAAATTTAAAATGAAATTAACTTCTAACTGTTTTGAGTATTTTGACGGAATTAATGAGAAGCTTGAATTGAATGAGAGAAGTATTCTCAGGCTGCCATTCATTTTTACACTTATCTTATAAAGATGTGTATATAATTCTTTTACTATGTGCGATAACGTTGAGAAGATTAACTTTTACTTTTTATTAAAAGCCTTATATCGCAAGGCCATTGACCACAGTATTAATCAATGAAAGAGTAAGTATGTGGAGAGAATTAGTTCAACCTTTATTGGAAAGTTTCATCGTAAACTTATCTTATTTCAAACTTTTTCCTCAAGCTATTGGCAAACAGAAATAGGGAAAAAAATTAAAAAATTGATGAGCGAAAAACCAAAGGAAGGGAGGGAAGCAACTCTTCTATCAAAGCTAGGTTTCGATCCTAGAACCTGTCTGGGAAAAAAAAATTGAAGAGCAAAAAAACAAAGGAGGGTAGGGGAGCAACTCTTCTATCAGAGTCAAGTTTCGATCTTGAGACCTATGAATTTTTATGAAATTTAAATTTAAAATCAAATTAATTTCTAATTGTTTTAAAATGTAAAATAATGTGAATAATTGAAAGGTCGGGATTCACTTTCGAGTTTAAATCTACAGTTGCTATTTGAAGAGCAAAAAAACAAAGGAGCGTAGGGAAACAACTCTTCTGTCAAGGCCAGGTTTCCATCCTGGGACCTGTGAGACCTGCCGATTTTTATGAATTTTAAAATTTAAAATCAAATTAATTTCTAAATGTTTTAAAATTTAAAATAATGTGAATAATTGAATGGTAAGGATTCACTCTTGAGTTTAAATCCACGGTTACTATCTACTGAAACTCCACAAATCACTCTCCATGTAGTATTTGAGAATTCCTCAATTATGAGCACTCTATCCATTTTAACATTTGTTAGATTATGACAATAACGACAATAACAACAATAGTGATAGTGAAAATAATTATGGAAATCATATTTATATTTCTATTATCTTTAGTAATACATGCTCTATGTATATTTGTATCAAAAAAAGATAAAATAATAATAATAATCATGGAAATCAAAAATGTTAATTATTTCTATATAAATGTGTATATTATATTATGTGTTAATAATAAGGTATCACATAAGGTTTTACGGCTTGTTCAGTAATTATAATTCAGTTTTCTTAAGTTAAAACTTCTAAAATATGAACTTATTCTATAATATTGAAATAATAAAAAAATTTATATCCATTATAATCTCCTAATCTCTCTTTGGTAATTAGATTATGATAATTAATATTGACTATATTATCAAATTCAAAGAGGAAGATAACATTGCCGATGTCGACAATGACGACAACAACAACAATAGTAGTAATGAAAATAATCATGAAAATTATATTTATTATTCTATTATCTCTAATAATACATGCTCAAATTTATATTTGTATTGAAAAATACAAAATATTAATAATAATGATGGAAATCAAAAACGTTTTGGTCCGTGGGAGCCACAAAGGGCAATACAATATAATGAGGGAGGAGTGAATAGAACTTGAGACCTAATATGTCCAGTAAAAAGTACAATACAATGAGGGAAGGGGGAATCGGACCTGAGACCTAATGTACCCAGTAAAAAGGGAGAGGTAAAAAGTACAATAAAATGAGGGAGAGGGGGAATCGAACCTGAGACCTAATGTACCCAGTAAAAAGGGAGAGATTGACGGTTATCAAGATAAATCCAGGGGCTGAGATTGCACAAGATTTTGATCAACGGTTGTGAAGCTTGGATTAATGAGAAGCTTGGATTGAGGGAGGGAAACATTTTTAGGCATCCACCCATTCTAGCATTTGTAAGATAAAGATTTGTAAGATAAAGATTTCTTTTTGTTATCACCCCTTTTCTTTAATTTCTTTTTAAAAGAATTGACATCCTAATTCATTCATACATCCAATCTATTTTATTTTATTTTATCATTATTTTGAAAATTTAAAATGAACCTAATCATTTTAAATTTTCTTTGGTTGCTAAAGTATCTTTTATTTTTTCTACTTTTAAATCACCATCATTACCATGAACTTTGATTTGTCAAAAATAATTTAGTATCTATGTTCAATTATATGATAAGTCTATATTCTAAATGTTGAGCAACTTCGTTCCATCAACTATACCCTTAATTATTTTTTTACTCCTAATTTTAAAGAAAATTATGACATAAGTAATTGCAAAAATAAAGAAAGAAAATTAGTAACTATCATCATAGAGTAAATTAAAGATCTTGAATTTGAAATTGTTCCAAAAGAAACTAGACCAAAAGTTTAACTTGATGTCTGAAGGCTCACTAATAAGTTTATACTCCAATAGAAAATATCTAATATTTTTAATAGTGGGTGTAGCTCAACTATTGAAGTCTCTAAAAGTTATTATCAAAAATAAGAGTCTGGATCTCACCTAATAATTTTTTTAACAAAATTGTTATCTCAATAATGATAAAATTATTTACCCACCACCTTTTTTTAAAGAAAAAAGCTCTCTGCATTAATGATCGAATGTCCTCCAATCTATAAACTATAATTTGAACCTTCTTACGTCCCTCTACTCAGTCTATATTATCTGTTTTGGAATTTAAGCAAATTAGGGGTGGAAGAGTTCGGGAATAAGAGAAGGAGAGAAATTATGGGTTGACTATTTAAAAAGACCATAGATGCAAAGGTAACAAATCTTCGTTAACTTAATATTGCAATCCTTTTAATTATATATTGACATATTTGTTATTTTTTCGATAATCTTAATTTATATTGTAGTAATTTGGTAACTTTATTTTACCCTTGATAGTTGGTGCTTATGGTCCTCAATTTGTACTTTTTTTTCTTAAAAAAAACGTGCAGCACGATCTTTAATTTTGTTAATATTCATATATTTTTACTATTATACCCTTTTTATATTGTAGATAGCTAAAGGTTGATTGGTGTAATTTTTGTCCACTCATATTATCATATAACTTTAAACAACGGCTATAAAAAAAAATGTAAAAAAACAACGCCAAAATCACTTCCACTACCAATCAAATGTCCCACATATGAATAACTGCTTCAGTTTTGTTTAAAACCTAACAATAAAAAAGCTTTAGTTTAAATTTTATTAACTATCCACCTCCTTCACGTTTACTATTGTTGACCGAGCGTAACGGTCACATTAATAACCCACATTTAGTGGGCAGTTATAGAATGGTTAATTGTGTATTAATCATTCCCATTGTCAGTTACAAGCTGTGTGCTACTATTTATAAGGGGTTTAGGGACCTCATTCAGTATATATAGCACCTAACCAAAAACAGCAGCCCTTACTCTCTCTCCCCTCCTCTCACGCTAGCCTTACCATCATTCTGATATGGGTTTGGGGCGTGACATTTACAGTGACTCTAGTAGCCACTGTCAATCCTAATTCAGCAAATTGTGGGTAAACACTGAGCAACATGATTATGTGCTTCCGCATTAAGGTATGTCCTTAATTACCTACAATGGTATCAAAGCCTAAGTTGCTCATATTTAGCCCCTATTGATTTGTTCAAATTTCACCATATTGAATTATTCTCAGCATGACTAAGTTTTGTTATCTACCCACACAGTTTATTGCTTAATTTTAGTAATTATGCAACCAAAACATTCAAAGCATGCTTCTGTGATCATGCTCTCTCCCAATATTGATAGTATGGGCACGAGGCCTGATTTAATTTATGATAGCATATGTGCCTTTAGATACCCAGAACAACAAAATCATTAAATCAGACCTAATATTGATGATTGCATACACCACAATTAGCTAGATTATGGGCATGAGGCTTGATTTATACAGTAATATGTGATGCAGTTATAATTGTTAAAAGGCATGATTTTGTGTACACTTATTTGATCCTCCTAACCCCTAACTCTGACAAGAGGCCTTGGTCGCCGCCATCTGCCATGCACATAGAAATCAGACCAAAAACCGTGCTTTTGTGGCTGGTCGTGGTGGCAGTGTATCTAGCAGGGTCTCCGTGACCCTCAAAGAACCCAGCTTTGCCCTTTAAAATAAATAAATAAATAAATAAAAGATGGGGGTAAATGGTAGAATCAAGTGACTCAGATTTGAAACGCACCCATCAGAACGCCAGGAGGGGCAGCGCGTGAGAGACACACGCCACCAACGACAAGAGCTAAGTGTTATCTTCTTCCTCCAATAAGCCCTCTTTGCTCCAGATCTATGCCATGCTAGTTTCACATCCATCAAATGGCCACCGAAAGAAGGTGCGTAAAGGCACGCGCCTCCATCGGATTATGATTAAGTGCATGGGTTGCATCTTTTGAATCGGCTTTGGCTAATCTATACCTTGGTGGTGGCGGTGAGACCCAAGATGGCGTGTAACGATGGCTATGAATGTTGATTGGGCAGAGGAGGGCGAAGGTGGGGCGTGTTCATCATATGGGTGCCTTCAGTGGCGGCGTAACGGCTGTGGCCGCGCATGAAAAAGCCGCCGTGTAGTGGCTGGGAAAGCCAAGGTTTGTCCATGGCTGAGAAGGACGAGAAGCCATGGAGTCTTGAGGTGGTGATTTCAGATAGGGTCGGTTTAAGAGCAAAAACAATGGTGAGCCTATTTTTAGCTCACTAGCTGGGTCCTACCATTGCCACATCAGTCATTTCTCTAACGTTTTGCCTCACAATCCTCTCTCTCTCTCTCCAGTGAAAGGCTCACTATTTTGACACACCAAATAAAATAATACCTATAAAACCTACATCTAATAATAAAATAATACCTATAAATTCACTCCATAACACAGAACTTTATTTTTAGAATTTAAAAAAAAATAAAAACTAATAAAAAAATATTTTTTTTTAAAAAAGCAACCTCAGGAGGAGGCTCATTGATCTGAGCCTCCCCGTGAGGCATGAGGCGTGAGCCTCTTGCTGCACAAAATTGCTTGCCTCACCACTCTCTCTCTCCTCATTTTCTTCCTTGCGAGGCTGTTGCTGCACATGCTCTAACAAGAGCATCAGAGAGGAGGTTGGAAGAAGTAAATGCCCTAACCAACTCAACCTAATGGGCCAAATAAAGTAAAAAAGGGGGGGAGGGGGTGTCTAGGTTTTGTACTAGGCAACCCCTGTTTTGGTCAAATTATTTTTTATTTTAGTTTTAAAATAATTATTAAGATTATTAGTCATTGTATATTTTTGGTTGAATTATAATTTTGTATAAATTGACATGGTTCATGCAGTTAGTTCATTCATTGAATTAAGATTAGTTTTAATTCTGAATGCATGAATTTGTTATGAAAGCATTAATATGTTTAGTGTCACATATAAATTCGCTTTATATATATGTCAACTTGAAATTTTTCATGCCTAGTGACTCATAAATAATGAATTAGATTTATATGAATTCGTTTCATATATAAAATTAGAATGTATGATGTAAATTTGTTTTCCTCAAATTTAATAAATATCTATATGATATTAAGATCCCTCTTGCTCTGTAAATGAATATGTTTCATATGTTATATTTTATAACTTATATTACATAAATATGTTTTATATAATATTTAGTTGCATGAATATGCTTCATGATGATCCTTTTATTTAATCGTATACACTTTATGTAAATACATGGGTAATTGTGATTTGGTTACTTAATTATTCTGTCATTGCTCTAGCTAACAAACATGTTTCATGAAGTTTCGTATGAATTAGTTTCATACCATAATGTTTAAATTTATAGGATATTTGATCATTTTATGAATTTGTTTCATGAAATTTAAATTTGCAAAATTATATGAATACGTTTTATATAATTTGTGAATATTACTTTAAATTCGTTTCATCCAAATTTTAATATTATATGGATCTGTTCTATATAATTAATTGCGATTAATATTTGGATATATTTCATGTTACAAATTATGTTGCATTCGATTACATGAATATGTTTCATGCCAATCACCAATTAGTAGTATTACATAAGCGTGTTTTATATATACGAACTACATGTGTTGTAGTAAATTTGCTAATTGTTTTAGCACTTTTTCCTTGCCCAAATTAACGAATATGAATTCATCTCATGTTAATTATTTAATTTAGTAGTATTTTATGAATTCATTTCATAAAATCTAAATTTATAAAATTATGAATGTGTTTTATAATTTGTGAGTGACATTTGTATAAATTTCATGTTATTTATAATTATATAAATATGTTTTATGTAATGCTCCTTAGACTTTAATGAATTTCATCTGTAAGATGTTGTTATTCGAATATGTTTCACAATATAGATTCATTTTATTATATAAATATGTTTTGTATAATAATTTGAATTTTATGGTTGATATGTCATTGATAGAGTTTTTAAATGATATATTAGTAGTTATATAAATTCATTTTATGTAATGAGATAACTTCGTGCAAATTTGTTTTACATGATTAAACTGAATATCTTTGTGATATTTATGAAGTGTTAATTAGTTTAACCTTAATGTTCTCCATAAATTTTGGTTTATAGAAAAATGTGATAATTAAATTATAAAAACTTCTAATTCATGTTTGCATGTGATGGTTATGAGCTTAGCAAAATTTTCAATCATGCGATGTGAATGATGGAGTTTTTGATAATTTAATGATTTGAAAATATGCCTAATGTCCATCTTTTAAAATATATACTTTTAGATATGGAAATTGAAATATGGTTGGTAATTTGTTTACCAAATGAAAAGCTTGATAGCGCTGACTATGACACAAAGTGCCAGAAGATTCAGTTTCTTTTGAACGAGCGTGAACTGTTAGATCATTAGGTCTCCTTGAGTGGCAAAGATATTACTGCTCGTGAGCAGTATCGAGAAAACTTAGAATTATACCAAAAATGGTTCGAGAATGGATCGATCAACATGCTATACTTTGTCGTATTGCATCTATGACGATCTAGTGAGGGAATTGAAAGTTATCGTTGGTTACACGTGGGATGAGCTTAGCATCAGGTTCGTCCAGATTCATTTCCTCATAAAGTTTTGGACCGAAGGATGGTATTGCAAAAGGGAAAAAGGCAAAGGGAAATAAAGAGAGACCAATAGCACATGTGAATGCTATGAATGTGGAAACAAGGGAACCTATGCTCGGGATTGTCCTGAACCGATTAAAGTGCCTTCTTTCATAGTTGCCCCTGAATAAAATGTATGCTCCTTAGCGTCTGTTGCCAATTACAATCCTTAGTGGATTGCATATACAGGAGTAACCAAACGCATAGTTTAGGATTGAGTCGATTTTCTGAACTTTCATCACCACCCGGTGGGTTCACAAATTGTCGTTTTAGGCAACGACGATGAAGAAGATGTCCTTAAAATAAGGACATATCTCCGTGAATAGAATGTGCTGCTTCTTCCCATTGCTCTCTGTGCACCTGGGTTGCAATGTTCCCTTGTGTCTTTTCTTTATGAGATTAGTTTTCTCTTTAGTTTTAATCTAGATGTCTTAAATATTGTATACAATGGCAATTTGTTTGGCCATGTCATATTGAAAGGTGTTTTTAATATTTTCAACGAAACAAGACATCTTTTATCGTTGTCTCATTTTCAATTATGTTTTAGGCCTTTGATCAAGATAAAGTTATCACACTAGCTAAATATAGTCTTTTAAGGCTGACTTATTAGGGTTAAAATACCAATGTGTGAGTCACCTTTAGCTAGCAAAGCAACTATGAAGTTTTTTCGTAAGGGTTCGAGCCCATAGAATCTCTTAGTATTCATTCCCTCCAGACATCTGCGGGCCCATGAATGTGAAAGCACATCATGGAGTGATATATTTGTGATGTAGGTATGTGTACCTATTATCTCACCTCTATTAGGTTCTTGATGTGTTCATATGCTTTATAGTGGAAGTAGCACTCAATTGGCACGAAGTATTAGAACGTTTTTTTTTTTTTGTAAATATCTTTTTCGTGAAATGAATTCCCTTAGTGTCAATTTTCTTAAGGAGAAGTTCCCAAGTTTTTTGTGAAATTAAAAAAGGACCTCAATTTGTATGAGTTACAATAAGACTTTCAACCATCTCTCGCTGAGGGGGAGGATTTGAATTCTCACTAAGTCACCGAGGATGGTTCACCTCCCTTATTTGATAGGAATGGTGAACTTTTGTCTATTTAGGAGAATGAGATTCGTTCTCAATCTCCACATGTTGAGGAGAATCAGCCTGAGAATGAGGTTTGTCCTCATACTTATGGTCCCAGACCTTTTAGAAAAAGGGGGAGGGACTTATCACCTAGGCAAACAAATAATGAAGGTCTCATGATCCAAATAAGTGTGCATCGAAGAATTCATCAACGACTTTTCTAAGTTGAAGAGGACATTTTTTCTATGCACTTCCTCGGGAATTGAGGTTCATACCTCTTATTAAGAGGTGATTTATTCACAAAGTCACAGAGAGTGGACGGACTTCATAAGGGATGAGATGGACTACATGGCAAGAAAAAGGTTTTAGAACTTATTGATCCTCTGGCCCGACGCAAGTTTATCGAAAGCACATGAGTTTTTAGGATAAAACATCGGGCAAGTGGTTTGGTCAATGAGTTCAGACCCTACTACTCGTAGTTTTGGTTGTCCATTTAGACTTTGAGATGTTCAAAATGGACATAAAGATTACTTTCCTCAATGGTAATCTTGAGGAAGAGATTAATATGGACTAACCCATTGGTTTTGCATCAAAGGGACAAGAGGACAAGGTGTGTCATCTTAAAATATCCATATGTGGTCTTAAGCAGTCTTCCAAATTTTGGTACTTTAGATTCCATAAAGTCATAACTTCGTTTGGCTTATCTGTAGATTCAAAAGACCATCATATGTATGTCAAAAGTGCAACATGGGGGATTATGTTTCTTGCCATGCACGTTAATGACATACTATTGGCTAGGAACAACTTGGAGTTGATCGAATCTACTTAAAAGTGGCTACCCTATGTCTTCGAGATGAAGGATATGGGTGAAACTAGATATATCCTAGTAGTGGAAATAATTCAAAGCCATCCCAAGATGCATACAGCAAAATGTCTTGGAATGATTTTGGATTTATATTCCAAACCCGTAGATACTCCAGTTGAGAAGGGTGTAGCCTTGAGTATTGTTAGGTGCCCTAAAACAGATGATGAAATGGACAATGTGCCTTGCGTTAGTGTCATAAGAAGCTTAATGTAAGCTATGTTATGTACATGGCCTGACATTGCTTTACGGTTAGTTTGATAAGTCGTTGTCAAAGTAACCCAAGATTTGCTAATTGGCAAGTCGTCAAGAGAATCAAGCGCTACCTTCGTGGTAGTGATACTTAGTCTTTTGCTATCAAGGAGGAGACCTTAAGTCGAGATTATACTTAAAGGTCGACTGGGATGGTGACCTGGATGAGTCTAGGTCAACCTCAGGACATGCCTATACTTTTGGTGGAAGAGCCATGTCATGGTGCAATAAGAAGCAAAACTGCACAACAATGTCAGCTATCGAGGTAGATTGTGTGTCTTATTACCATAGAGAGAAAAAGTATTGCTATGAGGTATATATAGACTAACAAGGTCATTATGTTCCCTTTACTAAACCTTTTCCTAGTGATGCGTTAGAAGCTCATTTGTTGAGTCTAGGAATTCATAAGGTTTAGTGCTTAGATGTGTCTTGTGATGGACATGTTTTCTTTATGAATGAGCAAAATGCTCATGATTAATTGTTTCATGATAGGCATATTGAAATGTCACAGGCTTCTTATTGGCCTAGTCACACAGGCAATTGCCCTGACGCTTGAGTAGCGTGTAGGATGAGACTGAATCATATTGGCACTAAGTGTGCAATATTGATTACTCACACTGGAAGTGTATGAGTAAATCAATGTAGTCACCTTAGTGAGTCTAAGATGAGACTCAAGGGAGTCGAGTATGGAATAAGATTTTATATTGAAGCCATAAAGTCGAATCTTGAGTGTCAAGATTAACATTCAGTATGTTGATCTAATAGCTCAGGTTAGATTTTTTAGGTAATCTAGACTAATGATTCGCATGGCATAAAGAGTGACGTACCTACTTGAGTGGGAGTTATGCTATGGCATACATCTCATACTGTGTGTGCTTATAAGACAACCCTACATGGAGTGACAATTGACTTTCCTATCTCTTGTCACTGTGTGACTCTATTGACGATGACCCTTTGGCTTAAAGCTATGATATGAAGTCGAAGTTTGATGATGCTACCTTAATGTGTTTCTTATGGGCCATGATGTATACGGTTCAGTGAGAACATGTTACGAAAGCAGCTAAGTTGAGATGGAATTTCATGACTGTTTAAGGAAAAATCTATCCATCATCACAGTATTAGCTCGGGCGATTATATTGAGTATATAATCATATGATATATCATATGGCATAAAGGGACAATGTATGCCACTGGTGACGTTGAGGATGATTTGGAGTATCGTATTTCGTGAAAGTGTTATGTTAGTTAGATGATGACTTAATATAACACTATTGATTACTTTCTGGTCGCACACCCCATTCCCAGTATGAGGTGTGAAGAGATTAGTTGGGAGAGAAAAGTGTAACTTATGGTTTATGTGACCGAGGGGGAGCTGTTGACCGAGCATAACGGTCACATTAATAACCCACATTTAGTGGGCGGTTATAGAATGGTTAATTGCGTATTAATCATTCCCATTGTCAGTTACAAGCTACGTGCTACTATTTATAAGCGGTTTAGGGACCTCATTTAGTATGTATAGCACCTAACCAAAAACAGTAGCCCTCACTCTCTCTCCCCTCCTCTTACGTTAGCCTTACCATCATTCGGATACGGGTTTGGGGCGTGACATTTACAGTGACTCTAGTAGCCACTGTCAATCCTAATTCAGCAAATCGTGGGTAAACACCGAGCAACATGATTCTGTGCTTCCGCGTTAAGGTATGTCCTTAATTATCCTACAACTATCAACACCCAAAATGTCTCTTTCTTCAAATTGTACTCGCCGCCATTAGCATACTCTTCTAGTGAAGCTTAGATGAAATGGAAATAAGTAAGCCCTTTTTGTATGGTTTTAGACTTTTGTTCATCATGCTTTCCGTTTTTGTTGTTATGTGGTCATTGTTGTATGTTATGGTTTGGCCATGAAATTCACTCTCTAGGTCATCAGGCCGTTCATCCCAAACTTCAGTACACATGTTTTATGTATCATACATAAAAGTTTATTTACTCATTTCGTTAATTTGATATGATCCATAGAAGGTCATGGCAAAAAGGGGTCAGAGAAAATTAGGTTCACAACATCCAGGGCAAACTTTAGCTTTTGTACTAATTTCATATGATCCATAGACTATTAATACATTGTCATTATAGGAGCTCATAAATTCCTTTTTAAATTACCAATATTAACATCTACCTAATAGTATTAATTCCCATCAACAAACACTTATTGTAAGTGGTGGGAATTTACACCTCATTTCGGATAGTATGTATTTCCTAATTATTAAATGTTTCACTTTATTTATATGTAGATAATTTATTTATACAAGGTTTTTCTTTTGGTATGTTTCAAAAATGTACACACCTTTTATGTGTCTTCATCCAATGTGTCATAAGTGGGATGTGAAGGGACACTTTATTAGATTATTCGATGTGTAACAGACAAAATTTGGTGGCAATCTATGGAAAATGATTTTTGTAGATGTAAATGTACATTCATAATATTATTCTACTTTTAATAACTATGGTTTATTATTTCTAATGCTCATGTTAATTTTTTACTGTATACACATATTAATAAATTCTAGGGAGATCCTATTCAATGTATGATCTTCCCTAAACATGCCGATTTTTTTGTTGGTTGTCTCAAAAAGGGCTTTTTATATTACCTCAAAGGTGTATATGCCATTTCGGCTGATGAACAACTTCGCGTAATACCCAACCAATGTCAACTTAATTTAACAAAAGACACCGAAGTTGTGGAGGCTTTACCTCAGTTGGAAAACTTTCCATTTAACTATTACAATTTAGTGGGATAGCAAGCTATTCCCTCTTTCTTGGGCAAGAAATCTCAAGCGATTGGTATGCCTACCTACTTTTACTCCATCATCGTATTATTTTTTTCATTAGCTTACATTACTATGGTCATATCTAAATTATGTTAACTTACAACTGATTTCATATAGATGTAATGGGAATAATCATTCATTTGAATCCCCTAAAAACGTTCCCAAATCAACATAAATAGAAAAGGGATATTATCCTCATGGATAAAAGGTACATTTGCATTGGCTAACCAAACTCATTTGTATCAAACTCATCATTTTTCAAAACTTCCTCATTAATATAATTTAAGTTTCATAATGTCCAGTTACATCGCTATGAGGGCATCCCCAACCCAAGTGCCAATTTGTGGAACTCAAGCTTGCCATGTCAGCATGAGTTCCACTTGCATTCCATTCAATCTTCCAACCAATGGAACTCAATTCAGGACAATTAATTACATGGAGCCCACAATTTATTACTTTTTAATTTTTATGTTGTGTTTTGGGTTTTTACTTTTGTAACATGTTTGAATTTTTATTTTTTTTAAGAGTTATGAATATTAATTTTGTTGACATAAAAATGTATAAATTTGAAATTTTATTTCCCCCCCCCATTTTTTTTGTCTTTGTTGTCGAACTAGTTTAAAAAAAAGTACGAAAGTACAATTCAATTTAAAAGTAACACAAAGAATAATGAAACTTAAAAATAAATTACAATATGAAGATTGAAAATGTTCATAAAAATTCATCACGAATGTTTGACTTTTGAATGGAAAAAAAATTACATCCCCGAATATCAACAAATAACAGGAAATAACTACGTTTGCGAACTTCTTCGCGCCGTGTGTCGATTCCATATTTCTTCGACCAAGTCGGATTGAAGACGTGCATGTAGGTCTGGGTTATGAACTTGTGCTACTCTACGAAGATAGGTTGCATAGCACGGAGGATGGTTCCGTTGGACATTAGGTTACGGGGTGTTGTCCTCCACATCATCATAATAAAAACTAAGGTCATATGAATTACGCTCGTCCTCGACGATCATGTTGTGGAGTATGATGCATGCCTTCATTACTATACCCAATTCAGCCTTATCCATGTTTCGTGCAGGGCCACGGATGATGGCAAAGCGAGCTTGTAGAACCCCAAATGCTCTCTCCACATCCTTCCTAACAGATTCTTGACGTTCAGCGAATAACTTTGCCTTTGCTCCCTGAGGAAGGGGGATGGTCTTGACGAAGGTGGCCCATCTTGGATAAATACCATCAGATAGATAGTACCCCATGTTGTACTTGCGGCCGTTGACGATATATTCACAATTTGGAGCCTGACCCTCGTACACCTCTTGTAAAACATTGGATCGGTGGAGGACGTTTAAATCATTTAAGGTTCCCGGGCACCCAAAGAAAGCGTGCCACATCCAAAGGTCGTAGGAAGCAACAGCTTCAAGTATCAGTGTGGGAACATTGTACACCCCTTTTGCAAACACTCTTTTCCAACCTGTGGGACAATTCTTCCATTCCCAGTGCATACAGTCGATGCTCCCTAACATACTCGGAAAGTCGCGGGCTTCTGCCACTTGTAACAAACGATCGACATCAGCTTGTGTTGGCTTTCGTAAGTACTCTTCCTCGAACAATTGAATAACACCAGCAGCAAAGTTTTTCATGCACTCCATAGCTGTGCTTTCACCAATCTTTAGGTATTCATCGACGTAATCTGCCGATATACCATAAGCCAACATTCGCATGGCTGTTGTGCACTTAGTGAGTGGTGACAACCCACGCCTACCGAGACCGTCATACCTTAATTGGAAGTACTCAAAATGACTCTCTAAAGCGTCAACTATGCGAAGGAACAAGTGCCATCGCATACGAAATCTACGCCGAAAGTGGGTCTCATTGTAGATGGAGTCTTCGGCGAAATAGTCTTTGTAAAGGCGATCGTGTGCTTCTTGTCAATCTCTCTTTACAAATATTTTCTTCTTGCTGAGTCTTCGTGATGATGATGGGGCCCTACTTTTATGTCTAATATGTCTCAACTTCAAGGCCAACTCTAACAACTTCGGGGCATTGTCATTGTTAATGATATTTTCCAATATTGGTGAGTTATCGCTAGATTCTTCCAGGATAAAGCTCAAACCATCTGTTGAGGATGATGTCGTAGAGGAGGACGATGAATCACTCATTCTTGAATACCTGTGCCATTTAAATGTCAATTTATAAATGTAATTCCCACATGAAATATATGTTGCGAAATGAAGCTTGATAAATTTTAAAAAATCTACTTAGAAACAACTAATTGTGAATTTAAACGTGACGATCAACTTAGAAACAACTTAGAAACAACTTAGAAGTAAATATGTTATTAAACAAATGAAAATGTTTGTAGTACTTCCATTGTTGCACGAAAACAGGATACACTTAGCAATCAATCGAAATTAAACACAATAAACTTAGAATATCAGAGGTCACTAAATATTTCACTAAACAAACTTAGCAATCAATCTAAATTAAGGTCAATATCAGAGGAGGATGAGTTTTCACGGTAGCGATTCCTAATTTCTTCTTGAATGGGGCCATATCGAGCTTGATCTTCAGGACACATATCCGCTATCTTCATTTTCAGAATCTTGTCCTCGTACTTCATCTCTTTAAGGCGTTGCTTCCTTTCTTCCAATGATTGATGTCGATCTCTTAACTCAACTGCTTTCACAGCTGCTTCTGCCTTCTTCTCTTGGGCTAGGACATATCGCTCGAACATGGTGCTATTCTTCACATTTGTTGCCCGTATCGTCGACACCTCTGTTGCCACGATATCCAACACCGGGTCTGCAACTAACTCTTTCGCCTTTCTCTTGGCAGCTTTTGTTCCGATGGGGCGGATAAGTCCTCCAACAACTTCAGTGGCAGACCCGGTTGGTGTACCCTCAGTGGCAGGAGTTACAGGAGTGGTAGGGGTGTCGGGGGTGTCACTCTCAGAGTGCGCCCCCACCTCAGTTACTCTGAGCCATTTGGAAGACGCTTCTGCAGATTGATCGCAAAATGTCTCCCATTTTGGTTGGTCCTTCAGTAAGACCCACCAATACATGAGGTCAAATGACTTTCCCACCATAGTAACATAAAGATCTTGGGCATTTTGCGTAATGTCGTCCTCGTTTGCACCACTTGGCTTCGCCCGGTATGCCTGACCCACGCAAGCGCACCATTTAGACACTAATGGAGCTGCTCGATTCCATCGGGCATTGCACACCTTCCCCGTTCTCTTTGAAGCACCGTCTGGCGCATGCTGGTTGAAGATGTTGGCCACCTTAGTCCAAAACCCAGCTAACTTTTGATCAGCCCCGGTGATTGGATTCGTGCTCACATTAATCCACGACTTAACTAAGCGGCGATCCTCCTCTAATGTCCACTTAGGGGGTTGCGCACTACCTTCCTTGTTGTTGGGGTTATTACTTGGCGAAGGACGAGGTGCCGGTGAGGTCGTACGAGGAGGTTCAGGTGCTGGTGAAGTTGTATGAGGAGGTTGAGGTGGGTAACATGGGAGGGGCATTGTTGCATAGCTAAAGGTTTGGGAAGGGGCGTTTGGTGGTGGACGGTAATGTTGCCAATTTGTAGGGTATTGTGCTGGATATTGTTGGGAATAAGGTAGGAGATTATGTGGTGGTGGATAGTGTTGCCAATTCGGGGGCCGTGGGGGAAGGTTTAAACTATTCCCAATTTCACTTTGTGACTCGTTCCCGCTAAGTAGGTAAGAATGATTGTGTGTCATTCGGATCCATTTCAACGTTCACCTACATTATAGTTTAAGTTTAAAGTTCAATCTAAACTACTCAATACAATTTCTTGATTTTTAAATAAAAAGACAAATATTAACAATTATTAACAAGCTAAAAAATAGTAAATAAACATGTTTAAACTAAGCATACTACTTTTAAGTAACCACTTGTTCAAACTAAATAAACATGCCACTCGTATAATAAATCAACCATACGAACTTAATGATTAATTTAACATGAACATACCAAAGTTATTAACTAAATATATTGAACAAACATACTAACTTAACATACGATGCTTAACAAATCCAAAAAAAAAGTATTAAATTTTCACTTGTTAAGTTGTTAATAAAATTTAAAACTTTCACATTAGCTTCTTTATGTTAATAATTTGGTTTAAGTTGTTATCATATTAATTAAAACGTACAAACGTTAATCACAATATACAAAATTCAAAAATAAATCAAACTAATTAATTTTTCAATTTTTCATCTTTTCCACATTCCAAATTACACTAACTTGATTTATGAAAACTTCATACTTCCCTTTTTCACATATTGAACTTCACACATTTAAATTTACATTAAATCATGACCTTTGTTGATTTTTAAACATACGTTTCACACTAAAGAACTTATATTAAAAATTAAACATAACATCTAACAATATAAACGTAATCTAACAAATAAAATTTAAAACTTTCACATTAGCTTCTTTATGTTAATAATTTGGTTTAAGTTGTTATCATATTAATTAAAACGTACAAACATTAATCACAACATACAAAATTCAAAAATAAATCAAACTAATTAATTTTTCAAATTTTCATCTTTTCCACATTCCAAATTACACTAACTTAATTTATGAAAACTTCATACTTCCCTTTTTCACATATTGAACTTCACACATTTAAATTTACATTAAATCATGACCTTCGTTGATTTTTAAACATACGTTTCACACTAAAGAACTTATATTAAAAATTAAACATAACATCTAACAACATAAACGTAATCTAACAAATAAAATTTAAAACTTTCACATTAGCTTCTTTACGTTAATAATTTGATTTAAGTTGTTATCATATTAATTAAAACGTACAAACGTTAATCACAACATACAAAATTCAAAAATAAATCAAACTAATTAATTTTTGAAATTTTCATCTTTTCCACATTCCAAATTCTATTAACTATGACACATACATCTAACAACATGAACGTAATCTAGCGATTAAACTTCGAAATTTTCACATTATCTTTACATACATAAATGTAGTAAATATTAAACAAATTTTCACATAACATCTAAGAACAAAAAATATATACAACAAATGATACTTACAAATTTCTTCACTTCACTTTATCTTGATTCCTCTCAAGCTCACAAATCCACCTCTCAAATATCTAAACAGCAACACCATATAAAGAAAAGTAATTAGTTCAAAATTACAACTATGTATAGTTAATTTAATTAAATAAATAAACATAACTAAATAATAAAATTATTTACAACTTACCAAAACTTTTTCCTCTTCTCTTCAAATAGCAGCAAATAGTACTTCAAATTCAAATAAAATTGAGAGGGAGAAAAATTATAACTCATTTTGAACATTAACATTCATATTTATACTAAATATTTTTAACAATCAACAAAACAAAAAAAAATAAAAAATCCCAGCCTAGCCGTTGGAGCAAGCCAGCAACGGATACCACATTTAATTGGCCCAACTTCCCAGCCCGCGCCCGTTTCCAAGGCAAAAATTGATTTCGGCAAAAACCGGCTCAAAACGCACAGCATCCCGTTGCCTGCCCTCCCTGAACAATGCGTTTTGCTCCCAGATCACGACAAAAAAAAAACGAACGCGGGATGGCGCTGTGCGCGGTTCCGTCCCCCGTTTTCTCCACGCGTGCCCTGCGTTGGGCTTGCCCCATGTCACACCCGGTCCACCTCCCCTTCACGCGTGGCTGCTGGCTGGGGATGCCCTGAGACTCACCCTTTGGGACCATTTCGCTTCTGAAATTCATGAGCAACTTCAGCGAACCATTGAAAATAAAGGTGTGTTACTTGCATGCGGTCTTCATATTAGCGAATTCAATGATAAGCTTATTCCATTAACAACAACTTAACCTTTTCGATTTTCCTTATACATCTTCATATCTAACTCACAATTACGACTTTATATCCACGCTAGCTTTTCATAAAAATTTGTAGATTTATCTCTTTCAACTGGAAAATTTACTGGATTTTACAAAGACTAAAAAGATGATACATCTACGAGCTTATTGAAGTGGTGCACCCTTCTTTTTTCTAATTTTATCAAAATAGCTTACTTTCCAAAATTATTTCCATATTCTCGCTCTAAAATATTAAAATTAATATAGGTATCATAATGATGGCTTTGCTCAAAAGAAAGCAAAATTGCTTTATTCATGTGGTTTCCATTACATCAATCATTATGGGTATCAAATGCTCACTGTATACATATTGCCAACTTCTTATCCTCCCCAAAGATATTATGTCCAATTAGCAATCAAATCACCCCAATTTACAAATATCATACAAATTAATTCTACCACTTTTCTTTTAAGAAATATGTACTCATCCCAATTTACATTCATCATATAGGTGCAATTTTTTAGAATCATTACGATTATGGTTGATATTGACCTTGGAAGCTTTCATTGGTACGATGCTTGCTCTGTATGTAGCCATAAAGTATATCCTAATGGTCAACATGTGATTTGCCACTATTGTAAGAAGGATGTAACTATTGCACTGGGACATTCTTCCTCTCATAATCTTCAACAATTTACTATTCTATGGCTTATCTTATGCCCCACATAAGGCACAGTCCTCACTGTATTCCATTTGTTTATTCTACAACATTTGTTAAGTGTAATGGTGAAGATCACTATTCAAGATTCAACGGGTCAAATACGAGTGTCGGTATTTACAAAACAAGTTGAATTCCTACTTGGCTTATCTCCATCACTTTTGAAAGATTTACAAGTTAAGGTACCTTACTCTAAAATATGCTCTGCTCCCCAATTTCCCCTTAAGTTAGCCATATTTTTAGCTAGCATACTTGATACTATCCTTACTATTTAGGAAAATGGAGATCATGAACTAAAAAACCAATGTCAACCCTGCATGCTTATACCTTATGTATTTTTATTACACCCTCCAACACGATCATTGAATTCAAGAGATTGCTATCGTCTTACTTATGTCACCAATGTCAACTAGAAGGAAGAATGTGCTTATCAAGTACAGAGTTAGTACCTACAACCTAAATCAATAAGGTCTTTTATATTTTTTATCAACCTTGCTTTTCATATGTTATATATATTTACATCCGTACTTTAACTTTGATACTATTTTTCCACTTTACCTATTGTCAAAATATGTACTTATGCACTTCGTTACCTAATGCTTATATACCAAGTTTGTTTTCCCCCTCTTGGAACTACATATACATTGTTATCTACTTTATGTCTTTTTAAACAGTTGGCTAATTTTCATTCTTTCTTTGCAATGCAATTTTTATAATAAATTGTACATATTGTTGTTTAACCTTCATGTATTTGTGTATAACTTTTTCCCAGAACAACAGTACTTAATAAATACAACACCTTAGCTATTACACATATGGTATAAATTTACATTCCATAGTTTCTATTTATAGCGTTTGTAGCCTCAGTTAGATTATTTACCATATACGTATACTATGTATTTTCATTACCTTCCTCTTTACCCAAATATTTCATGTTAAAATTTCAATCAATCAGTGGAGAAATATAATACATTTACCTCATTTTATCTTTTCAAACGCATTATTCTTAATGCCATTGCCATTGGAATAATAACAGTTCCCTTCTCAATATTTTCAATTGATTATTTCTTTTATGTATGTACCTAGAGCATAAAAAACAACTACATATATTAAGCACCCAGGTCACTAGCTAAAATTTATTGTAATTATCCTTAACTAAATTTATTTGCATAGGTTTTGTGTATGCACCCAAAATTTATTTGCTTAGGTTTTACAACCACCAGGCCACCAGCTAGAGCATAAAAAACAAGTGAACTCAATCTTTATGTGCAATGGGTGCGGGATGCCCGGTTCCAGAGAGAGATTTAGATGCATGAATTTACTATTTTACGCAAAATACAATGTGGGTCAATACTGATCACAATGGTTACAGAGTGTAAGAAGTATTTACCAAACTCTTGGTGAAGGTAATTCAAAATATTCCATTTTATATATTTAATCAAATTATTTGTGCATTTTTTTCCATAATAACAAACCTATATTGCCTTCAATACTAAAATTTGGCAAAATTTAGTCTCTTTTATGTATAACTCACAATAATCTTCTCTTTTTAAATCAGCTGACCAACTTCCCTTCCATTATCTGATGGATTTCATCATACTTTACGATAACCAATTATAACACTTCATACACAACATACATATATCAAATATGTGTGTGTGTGTATATCTAACTATTTAATGTTATATAATAAGCATAGAGGCCAATTAATGTATACATTTTGATTTTCCCATTATACCGTCACTTTTAAACTTATTTCCTTTTTGTAAATTTCTTAGGTGCAATTAATCCATTTATGTAACTAATATTTCCTAAGGTTAGTATTGCCACTAGGGTTGATTGCTGAAAAGTCTCCTATTACAAATAATGCGTACGTGGGATTGGAAAAACTGTCTATGTCAATTAATCTGTTTGCAATCTGGCTACTACTCACCCACAATCTCTCTTCCACTTCTGCCTACCCCCTACCCCCAAGCGCTTCAATGGGTATGAAAAACATAACTAAATTTAGGAGGGGAAATAATGCAACAAGCAAATGGGTATTGGATGGGTTAGAGATGAGAATCAGAAGTATATAATTTCTGAGCAGTAATATGGACACTCACATTTTATTGGGTCCGAGTCATTCATTTCAGAGCATATTGCAGATTGTACATTGTTCAAGGGTAGATTTTGATAGAATTTCATTAATATTATTTTAGCTTAAATTGTATGATCAAACTTTGGAAATTTATATATTACTTTTGTCCATCAGGGGCTTCAAGAGTGGAGAATACAATGAGCTTCCCATATAAACTATTGATTTCTTTTGCGCCATCAATTTTAATCCTTAGCGAGCCATACACAACCATTATAGTGTATGCCTATTTTCTCTCTCTTCAATCGTAATGTATATATATATCTATCTTCTATCTCTTCAATATTTACTCTATGGGTAGGAATACCGGTAGAGGTAAGGTTGTTTACAGCTGGATCTCTCCAGATCCCGCGAAAGCGGGACCCACTTTGGGAGTTTGTTGTTGTTGTTGTTGTATCTCTTCAATATTTACTCAAAGAACAATTTTTTATACAATATATAGGAAAAAGGGGAAAAAAAACACACAATTCTCAAAAGTTCTTTGTCCTTGGTGGCAATTAACTAATCAAGATTTCGTTTACATCTACAAAATTAAGTCAACTCCATGAAATACTTTTCATCAATCTGAAATATTTATGTATGGCCAATATGAACGTCATCATGACCTTTTCCCAAATCCCGATAAAAGGTGAGGGTTATACAACATTCATAAGACACATTTATTTTGCTATTTCACACCATAAGGAACCTAAATTGACAATGTGGATGTAGTCGTGTTCTACATAACTAATTTTTCTAACACTTTTTATTAGTGTTCAACTAGAGAAACCAATCTTATGTCATATTCCAATAACAATGACTTCTCTTTTGTGTTGACAAAAAACATAGAAGGAAAATGATTGACGTATTGCAATGAATCCCTGTTCCCGTCAAATATTTGGCTACCATGTTTATGTGGGGGTCCGAAAATAAGACAGGACATTGATGATGACAAAGATAACAAAGGAAACAAAACAATTACTCAATACTGTGTTGCAGCCTCCTCTTCGAGCTCCTAGTTGGCTATGTATAGTTCTTAGTTCTAACTCATTTGACTTTTGACAAGTTTTAAAAATGACTATCATAGTTTGATTTTATGTTAAGAAGCACAAAATGTAAGTGTAATTTAGATTTTCTTTTCCAAAAGGGTGAAAATTATATTAAAGACTTTAGGGTCTTATTGAGTTTAGTCACGCACGTATTGCGTGAAATCCAAAACTACTAGAGCTTTTGATAGAAGGTGAGGATTAATAATAATCGAATAGGTAAGATTAATTCCACTTAATGGGAGTCATGGCAATTACCATAACTCCCACAATATTAACCGTACATATGTCAAGATTTAATTTTGACCATTGATTTGTTTAAAAATAATTAGAATTATTATTACATATTCAAAGTGTATAAAATATTAAGCATATAATATAAAAATAGTTTTGTTAGGACTTGGGAGTTGTTTGGTTCCCAGATTCATTCAATGAGAAAGAAACCCCTTTCAGATTCCGGTCACCATGACCAATTTTTCGACGACCTCTCTTCGCACGCATTCCCGCACTACTCCCCCCACCCCGCTTCAGTGTATGACCCTCCAGCCACCAGGACCATTTTTTGGGGACGGTCGATTCGCCTTGTTCCCACATCCCTCCCCCCGATTCCGATTCTGCTCCTGCCATTGATTCTAGTGACCACAGCTGCCAGCTTTTCGGGACGGACACCGGAATCTCTGTCCATGTGCGCTGCTGCCCATACACAGAACCTCCATGGGACAACCATGTTTTCTGGCCACCGAGCATAGCGAAGCGTGTGGGGAAGCCGAATGGTTAAGAGTTTTATTTGTTTCCAGGAAAAGCAGGATAATATTACTTTAGATTGGAATTGGTGCTGAAGAAGGGAATTGGGTAGATGGTTAAAGTAATTCTAGGAGTCCCTTGTTCGAATCCAACTAGGCTAAGTTTTCCAATGCTTTTTTTTTTATTTCGAATTCTCTAAAACCTACACCCATGCCACTTGTGCTCCTTTATGTGCTCTAATTCTTCACAAATTGTAATGCATAAATACTCCCATTCCTTCACATTTTTTTTTTGTATTCTCTATTCTATGTCCCATGAATATACCGAGGTCCCCATACAATCATCATGCTAAAATAAAGGCAATGGAGGTGAGATCAACTTATCATGCTCTTTATGTTTTTTAATCATATTCAATGTGTAAGTTATTAAATTTGATACTTTTGTAGCAATTGTAGTAAATTTTTTTAATGCTTTTAACGTGATTTTCGCTTATACATAGTTGTTATATTGTTTGTTAAAACGTAGGTCAAATTTGGTCTTTCGAATTGCATTATGGAAACACGTAAAATAAAAATAACATTGGTGAAAATTTTGTATTACACATAATTTATTTATTTTTTTTGAAATTTGTGTATTACACGTAATTTAAAAAATTGGTGAAATTTTAATGCCTTTAATGTCGTTTGAATATGTCTTTAATGTGATTTCCGCACTTAAGTGGTTCTTAATTTTTTTTTTGGGATGGTTTGTAGAATTCAAACGAGAAGTATGTATATGAGGAGTCTAACAATGCATGCAATTGTGCTGCAAATTTTGAAAAACTACATGGAGAAGTTGAACTAATCAAAAATTTGTTGCAATCTATTCATGCAATGGTTAGTCGACATTTGATGAAAAAAGATGATATATTGGAAGAGAAAGATGGGATGAATAATTTAGGTAAACACGGGGTTCAATCAAGTGTGGATCATGATATTCCAATTGTCTCTTCTGCTCCTCGTCAAGAGTTTTTAGGTAACACATTTGAAAAATCATCTTCTAAACAACCCTCTGACTCTCCATTCATGAAATTTCCTATCGAAGAATTTGTTAATCCATTTGAGAGAACTACATATGGTAGTACTGAAAATAATGAAGTCAGCCCTACTACGGGAATTGAAATTCCCGCAGCCTTGGAAAATTTATGCTTTAGAAAGTCATACTTTAGCAATGGGCTAGTTACAATACGGGATTGCCCTACTACTATAAATGACGTTAGAATACATTCTCACTCATACAAAGTACCTAAGAAATCAAGTAAAAGGAAAAAGGGGGAAGAAGTGAGGTCATTTGTTCATGATGCTGGCATAAAATCAAGAGTGAGGAAGGTTTCCATGGAAAAAGGTCATGTACGGGAGAAAGAAGACACGATAATGTATGAAAAACTATCGCAATATGCTTCTGCCCATTTTTCTTATCATTATATAATTCTATAGCCCACTTTTTATCTTTGACCCCATAATGAGAAACCAATTCTTCCTAACCTTTTTCAAAATCATTCGGAGTGCAATACTTATTCACACACTTAATGAAACCGCAACAGAACTTGTCACCCCCATTTCCCATAACATTACGCATAATATGCCTCAAGCATAATCTGTGATACGCTTAGGGGAAGACTACTTTTATTGCATTCGTCATTACCTTGTTTCCATCTGTCAAAACAGTTTCTGACTTTTGCCTATCTCCTGCTTCGACTAACTGTTCCAAAACCCTAATAAAAGAGGATTCATTCTTGTGAACTACTAAAGCACATCCAAATGGCACTGTTTTTTTTATTATGGTTGACTCCAACAAGCATAACAAGGGGCTTATTATAAGCATTACACTTAGAAGTGGTATCAAACACGAGGACATGTCCAAGTGTTTTATATTCTATGCGTGACCGTCTATCACACCAAAATAAGTTTTCTAGGCTTCTATCTTTGCCTTTAGTGTATCTTAGAAAGAATGAGGGATCAACACTTTTCTTTCCCTCTAAATATGCCAAAACAAACTTCGCATCACCATATTGAAGTGCTTCCTTTCTGACCTTCTTGACAAAAGAATTCACATCTTGTTTTAGAAAGCCCACTTTCTGATAACTTCTAGCTTGTTTCACTAAATTCCTCATGACAAAATGTGGAGCTATGCCCATTTCTTGCATTCGTACAATTTCTTTTTCAGTCTCTTTTGGAATTTTCCTATGAGACCTGCTCATTATTTTCAAAACCATAAATCACATAAAAAATAGCAAGATTTAATAATAATATTATTAAAGAAATAGTAATTTTAAATATAATTCTAACCTTATATATAAGAAGTCGATTGGTTTTGCAAGGAGATGCGTATGCTCAGTCTCAAACTTTGTCACAATCCAATAATCTAAATCTCTAATCCATTTGAAACGCATCTCAGCTTCATGTAAGCATCTAGTTAAAGGCTTTGGTTCTCCAACCCTGTCAGGATTATTTATATGTTTTTGCTCACGTAACCCTTCTGTAGAGCATTTATAAATCATTGAAGTAGGATGTCCATCAATTCTACTTTTACGTGAACCGTTTTCCCTCACTCCAAAGCCTTTGATTTTTGCATAAAACTTATAAAATTCACCGCATAATTCCAGAGTTTTGAATCTGAATTTCTTCATGTCTTCCATTGTAAAATCTTGAACATCCTTATCAAATGCTTCCCATAACAGTGGGTCTTGTAGGTCCTCTAATTTTTCAACCATTATAATTTCACTCTTCACTTCAGGAAAAGATGAAAAGTACATTCCATTATCTTCAACCATAAAATCTTCTTGTATGTGAGAATTGATAGGGACTGTTTCATTTATCTCTATATACCCGAAATTACTCTCATCATTGCTCAAACCCATAATGTTATGCATAATATCAATTGAAGGCTACAATTTACAAATTGATAAAACAATGGGTAAAACTAAAAATAAACACTAAAAATAGAATTAGGGTTTGTACCTTGTTGTGGAGTGTGGCTATGAGTAAGTCCAGAGGGGCGACCATAGGATAAGTGATGAGGAGAAGGCGTCAATGTGGTGGCACAGGCAAGGCAACGAAATCTGGCAGAGGTGGGGGGCGAATTTCTTCAAAATAGACGTGAGGAGCAAAGTTGAGGAAGAGGAGTGCGTGCGGCAGAGGGGGGTTTTCAGGCTCTATATACGCGACATCAAGAGGGGTCAAAAAAAAAGAGGGGAGGGTTTCGGGCTCTGTATACGCGACATCAAGAGTGGTAAAAAAACATGTTGGAAAATAAGACACACAAGCGTTGCTGCCCCATGTCTCGCACCAACAACTTCAACGACCAAGACCTCCCGCATATCCAATGGGCAAGCCTTGCTCATGTGATACACTATTTCCTTCTTACTTTATTTACCCAAAGTACCAGGCTGCTCCCCATACAAAGAACTCACTTCAACAAAATGAAAAAGGGGCTATTGCACATGCACGTCGAACCAGCAACCTCACCGATGCCCAGAAATATGCATCTCCATTGTGCTAGCCTTTTTCACGCTGATGTTTTCTGCAGCCGGTATTTAACAAACGAGATGACAAAAACCCCTAACAACCATCAAACCTTCGACTACCCATTGTTTTCGCTGTCCCGACGCCGCCTACGCCGACTATCCATCGGAGGAACTCACCGATACTGGCCGAGCTAGGGCATTACTGGACGGCAAGCTCCTATCTTTTTAATTTTCGATGGCAAGCACATTGCGTGGAGGGAGAGAACCACCGTATCTCGCCAGAAAAATATGGAACTTGCAGGAAAATATAGAGACCTCATCGGAAACTATGGAGCTCGCCGGAAAACGTCAGTTAGTTGGGGGCATGGGGTAGGAAATTATTATATCCAAACACCAACTAAAAACATAAGATTTATTATGATTTATTACAATTTCATAAAGTTAAGAAAATAGATTTTTGACAAAATTAAAGATTGTAAAATTAAAGGGTTGAGATTGAATCATGCCACTTGTACGGTTTATGTTGCGGGAGTTATCGTAATTACCATTAAGCGAAAATCACTATACCCGCTTCCAATAATAATGCCATACTAAAGATTTTAAGGTCTTACTGTAACTACTTTTTCATCTGTCATAGCTTTGGTTGGCGGTAATTTTGTCTTTAATCTTCTCTCTCAAATTTCTACGCCTTTCATCGACCCAAAAGTGTAAGTGTTTATAGCCTCAAATCTTTGCTCTAAACTTTACAGCAAATTTTTGGAACGTCAATTTTATAAATGCTATTCTTCCCCCCCCCCCAAATAACAACATACAGATTATCCAATTCCGATCAAAAAGGAGAATATTGGATATATATACCTTTCGTCTTCAGGTAATTTCAACGACCCACTTCCAATTGTATTGTATTTAATGTATAACAATACTATGGCTTCTGATCATTAATACATTGATCATTAATACCGATAACCACAAGTAAATTATTCAAAATGAGACATAGCCTCTTACGGATGACATTAAGTAATACACTGGCAAGACCACAAGCAATGTTTAATATTGGATAATAGTTGGTAAATTAATATGCCTAAATCATTTTCATTTTGCTAACAATGTTCATTGTTTAATGTTTCATTTCGTTTTCAATTTAACGACTTACTGTATAGCACCCATAATGTTAGTCGTACAATGAATTTTACATACTGAATCTAATTTATGGGACATATGTTTTTGAGTACATAGTTATAATATTCAACTTTTAGTTAGCCATTTTTAATATATCATTATAGGGGCTTTCGATATACCTTTGTCCACGAACATAAAACCAATAACTTAGGCCTGTACTTTTCATTACATATTTTAATTTTTATCATTGTCATCATATGTTCCGTGTTATTTTCGAAGTTGACTAATTGCACCTTCATTTTTCTCATTTCTTAGTTCAATTAAGAAAATCTCCTTTTTTAGTTACCCAATCCACTAGCACACATATATGCACATGAATCTTCAATTAGAGTCAAATTACCTAGTATGATTTTCATGTCCAATCTTACTATTTTGCTGCTTAATTTTGATAATATATGTATACTAAGGTAATTTATTACTTCGTTGTTCTAATAAATATATTAATTTCCTTCCTATCAAGGTTCATTGAACTTATAGCTTTCAAGGCTTTTCTGATATGGTAATCAACACTTATGCATGTTGTGTTCTTTTTATTACACAAACTACATGTTATGTTTGCAACTTTCTTTCTGCAAATTTAATTTCTAGAGAAAAATCAATTTCACAGAATATTACATTTAGTTAAGGATAATTAAAAAAATTACTATTAGTTTATTCCTGTACATATTTCATTCTCCTTTGTACTACCGTACTTATCTGTGCAACAAGACTTCTCAGTGTAATTTTTAAACAATAACAAATTAGCTCATGCTTCATGTCATTGGACTATACAACACAATCTTGCTTAGACTTATTACATACATGTCATGAAGTATACCATGCCACACAACTACTTCTTATGATATGTTAGATACTTATGTCAGATTGATTTTCATACTTTTATTTCATTATTATTTACATGTGTTGGTTTATATCATGATCCCAAGGGCTACAAAACACACGGACTGAAGTATCAAAAGTACTCTTCACTACGTCTTAGACCCCACTACTTCTAACAAACCCAAATAATGTCATCCTTCATCTAGGTTGTATTAAGTTACCAAAACAATATGCCTATATCATTTGTTACAAACTCCGAATCAGTCAACTAAAAAATTAAATTTTTCCCTTGTTATCATTAACCTTCACATTCACTGGTCTCCTATAAAAAAAGTATACAAGTAGAATATTAATACGATTAGTACCGAACTACTTCATTTAATATATATGGATGCACAATATATTAGGGATGACCGCAAATTCCCTTAATTTTTGCACAAAAAAGAAGAAGAAATGATCTGCTTTCAAGCAACACTCAACCCAAATGCACCCTAGTGAATTTGTACAGCTTATTTATTTGATTGCTCATGTGTACACAAATTACATTTAACATTTTAATAAAACACATACCGTATTTGACTATGACCTCTTATTGACATATGTTAATATTTATAGTGCTCAGATAACAATGGATGGCCAATTTCCATCTAATCAAAGGCTCACCTCAACATCTTACCAACAATTCCAAAGATGACGGATGACATCTGAACAATTGGCTTATGAGATCAATGTAAATATTGCTCGTACTAGGAGGAGACGTATTCAACAAAAGGAAAATGAACAAGCAATGCCAACATGTGCACAAGTTTTGAATATGGCTACACCGGAATCTTCTAGAAGACCATTATTAGATATCTTAAATAATCTAGAGGATAATATTCATCGCACAAAATGTCTAGGTATATCTTATACAGTTATACATATGTTTTGCAAGTGTACGTGATATTGAAATTAATTTCTGTCGCATCTTATAAAGATAGTCATTTGTATTACTTTCCTATATGATTGTTATCAGTTATCACATCTTCTTTATCGTTCAACATAATTTTTTTTATAATTTCTGTTTCTAGCAATGATCATGGCAAAATCAATTATAAATATAGTCATTTGTATTACTTTCCTATATGGTTGTTATCACATCTTCTTTATCGTTGAACATAATTTTTTTTATAATTTCTGTTTCCAGTAATGATTACGGCAAAATGACTTTTCTCTTCATTACTTATGATGTTAACCTAACAGTTTGTACCTTCTCCACTCTATTTTTATTTATCTTTTTCCTTCATTAATGTTGTATAACTATATCATGCATTCTTAGCTATGGAGAGGATCATCTACACTTACAAAAGCAGTAAGCCAAATAGGCCCATAAATGTTGGAGAAATAGGACATCAAATAGACATATGCATATGGGTAAAAACAGCCTGTCTAACATGCCTACAGACGTAAGTGATATTGGCAACCCACATATGGTCCATTGAAATTCAGCAAATGTCAACAATGTTCAAAGGAGAATGTGGGAAATGACGTACTATCGCCACGCTATTAATTACCATGAACGGGAAGGCATTCCTGGATTGCAATTGCTTAAGCCAAGATCATGTCCCCATTGTCAACTCACTTATTTCATCATGAAACTATAGAATTGTGTTGTTTATCTAGCAAAATCAACTTACCTCCATTTCCTGTTCCACAAGAACTGCTTGCCCTTTATAGGGAACAAACACCAGATGCACAAAACTTTGGGAAAAATATTAGAAAATATAACCATATATATATATATATATATATATATTTTACTTCTATGGGTGTACATATAGATGAGAGCTTAGCAAATGCTCAACATAGGGTGTATACCTTTCCCGCTCAAGGAGCTATACATCATAGGATTGGTGGATTTTTATCATCTGCATTGTAATCTCGACCTCGCTTCCTTCAACTATACATATAGGACATTGATCATGAGTTAGAGCACTGACTTTCAAAGAATAACACCTTATGATCAAATATGATTCAAAAGATCAAGTGTATTCTCAATAATTGCAATCCTTTTATTCATAACTTCCGATCCTTAGCACAACGTGAAGAAATACAACATTGTAGGTTGTTGATTCATGAGCGACCTACTGATAGACCCAGTATTATCTACCAATAGCTTCACAAGTTGTTGGAATAATTGTTGGAGGAGAAGACGTTGGAAATTTGAATCCAAGTGATATCCTTATCGAGTCCACTGCTGGTGATTTAATATTTGTGAGTGATATGGCTGTGTAATATGATCCTTTACAATACCCTTTACTTCTTCCATATGGTTCATATGGATGGACTATTAACACTCGAAGAAATGATAGAAGAAGTATAAAATGCAGAGCATTCTATGCTTACATCCTACAAGTATGTTACGCACACCTAATAATTTCATTTAAATACCCAATTTTTTCTGAGATTTTACATTTACTATGTAATATTTTTATTTGTAGATGCGTCTAAATAATCTGTCTGTCTTTTAAAGATCAAGACGATCATTACAGCAATATGTTGTTAATATTTATGTGAAAATTCAAGTGAATAACCTGAGATGGTTTAAGGATAACCAACAAACAATTCATGCAGAGTTATATCAAGGCTTGCTGGATTGCTTACATTCAGGAGAATATGACCCTGGCAATCATCTATGAAATCATAAATTTTTATTCGTTTATTTTGACATAACAATATACGACAAACTGTATGCTTACTTCATTGCATAGTAATATACTTTATCTATTATGTTACAAATAGAAATACAGGAGAATGCATCATTCTACCTTCTTCATTTGTTGGACGTCCTCGAGATATGAACCAACACTACCAAGATGCAATGGCCTTGGTTAAGAATTTTGGAAAACCTAATCTTTTTCTTGCTATGATCTGCAACCAATCATGGAAAGAAATTAAGAAGGAGCTTTTGGAAGGGAAAACCTTCCATGATCGTCGAGATTTGTTGACTAGGATATTTCATGCAAAGTTGGAGGAGTTAAAAAGATATGTTATTGATCGAGGTGTCCTTGGGAAGGTGGTTGCCTATGTTTATGTCATGGAGTTTCAAAAACGAGGTCTACTACATGTGCAAATGTTACTCATTTTGGATGAAAATGATAAGCCTAGGTCTCCTGACCATTATGACCAAGTCGTCAGAGCTGAGATACCCAATAGAGAAGAAGAACCAAAATTGCATAATGTTGTCCTTAAGTACATGATTCATGGTCCATGTGGTAGCAGCAATCGAAATGCAACCTGCATGAAGAATGGAGTTTGTAAGCGTCAATTTCCTGAGCCATTCTCAACAAATACATTACAAGGCAGTAACTCCTATCCTATTTATTAGCGTCAAGCTTACCAACCTCCTGTTCCTCTGCATGAGAATGGTAGGCTTTTAGTTGATAATAGTTGGGTTGTTCCTTTTAATCCATGGCATTTGCTAAAGTATGATTGTCATATCAACGTGGATATTTGTAGCAACATCTAAAGTGTAAAGTATTTATACAAATACATACGTAAAGGCCGCAATTGTGTAACAATGGAGCTTAGACTTGAGCTTGAGTATAATGAAATCAAACAATACATGGATGCTAGGTGGGTTTGGGCACCTAAAGCTTTATGGAAAATTTATCAATTTCCATTTACTCGAATTTGTCCATCTATTGAGTGTTTGCAACTCCATTTGCCTAATATGCAGCAGATAAGATATCAAATGAATCAAACCCTGCAAGATATTGTTTCTAACCCTAGGAATTCTCGCACAATGCTTACAGAATTTTTCAGCATGAATGTCACTGACCTTGAAGCAAGGAACTATCTTTATACAGAATACCCTAACTATTATCGATGGACTGATACAACACGTAGCTGGAGGAGGAGACAAACCAATCAAAAAGTGTTAGGCCGAATATACAATGTTATGCGAATAGAAGGACAACAATTCTATTTGAGATTGTTACTCAACCATGTTCGAAGCCCACTATCATTTGAGCATCTCAGAATGATTAATGGTATCACTTTTCCAAACTTCAGAGAAGCTGTCGAAAAGTTAGGTCTCACAGTGAATGATGATAGCATTCGAGAGTGTTTAAGAGAAGCATGCATGACAAGAATGTCATCAGCAATACGGTGGTTATTTGTCACTATTATGGTATACTGTGAACCAACTCCATGATTTATGGGACGAGTTCTTTCCAGCCATGGCAGAAGATTATCCTTCATCTTCCTCATTTGATAATGATTTTGCATTCAATTCTGTTCGACAAGAAATACATCGACTGTTGAAATAGTTAGGAAAGGATATTAGGGAGTTTGACCTGCCGCAAAGAACTATACAAGTTTATGAGGGAGCTTCATTGTATAGGGATATATATGATGAGTTGTCTGCCCCAGTCCTTCCTGAAGATATGCAATGTACACAACATCTTATTGATGCCTAATGTCATGCATTAACACCATAATAGATGCTATCCATATGAAAAAGGGTGTGATATTTTTCATAGATAGCCCTGGTGGAACAAGAAAAACATTCTTATATCGTTTTATACGTGCTATAGTTAAACTTAAAGGGTAAGTTGGAAATCTAGCAGTAAGCTCTAGGATAGCAGCCACATTACTATATAGAGCCAAAATTGCACATAAAACCTTTGAACTACCAGTTACCTTACATGCATAATCGATGTGTCAATTTAGTAAACAATCTTTTGAAGCTTATTTGGTAAGACATACAGCTGTTATTATATGGGATGAAGCAACTATGACACATCAACATGCGTTTGAGGCTATTGATAGGAGTTTTAGAGATCTCATGGGAGTAGATTTTCCTTTCGACGACAAAGTAATGGTGCTTGGCGGAGATTTTAGACAAGTTTTACCGGTTATACCTAACGGTACCAAAGGCAAGATAATAAACACATGTGTTGATGAGTTAACACTGTGACACGTGTACAAGTACTCCATTTGACACAAAACATGAGGCCACGCCTTGATGAAGAATTTACATCCTTTTTACTTAGAGTTGGAGATGGGCATGAGCTCACCATCAGTGAAGATATGATAAAGCTACCAGCTTCTATACCCTTGCCAACATGTCATGATAATCTAATCAATAACTTAATTGCTTCAATCTTCGCAGATTTAACTGAACATGGAGGTGATTTGGCATACATGGCTGATAGAGCTATAGTTACCCCTACAAATGGATACGTCAATATTTTGAATGATAAAATAATTGATAAGGAGATGAGAAGGTCTACTATTCTGTAGATTATGTTCTTGATGATACACAACATTTATATCTTGATGAATTCCTAAATTCTTTGTCTTTTGGAGGACTGCCAGCACATACTCTTAGATTGAAAGTTGGCGTTCTAGTCATGCTACTACGAAATATTGATACAAGTAATGGGTTATGCAATGGAACAAGGTTAATTTATCGTTATTTAGGGGCGCATATGATTGAGGCTTAAATCTTGATAGGCCATTGTAAAGGGACTACAGTGCTCTTACCATGCATTCCTTTGAAAACAGCTGAAGATGTAAGGTTACGTTTTGAGATGATTCAAAAACAATTTCCTATAAAACTATGTTTTGCTTTGACCATTAATAAGTCTCAGGGTCAAATAATTCCACATGTCGATATATATCTTCGTCAACATGTTTTTAGTCATGGACAATTGTATGTTGCATTATTTAGGGGAACATTCCAACGAACAATAAATGTTGTGGTTACCAAAGGTCACATTCAAGGAAGAGATGGAGTATTCACAAGAAATGTTGTTTACAAAGAAGTCTTACTACCAATGTATATAAGTTTAGGCTTTTAATATATAGTATAGATCTCTTTGTATTCCTGCTTTTCTCCACATTATACTAATATATATGGTTTCGTAATTATTTTAAAGAACACATATTTTATTAGAAATCAAAACTAGTCATTTATGCGACAACACCACCACCTCTTAGTGTGAGTCCCGCTTTTGCGGGGTCTAGGGAGATCCAGATGTAGGCAACCTTACCTGTACAAGCATCTCTGCCTGTATGATTAAGCTAATCGACCAGGGCCTTTATATCACCATGGGTTAGTAGGTACACTACATAGCATCACATAGCATCACATGTATGGCAATGATATTCAAATCTTATAACAAAAGTAGATGATAATTCGTCTTTCAAAATAGAAGCGAAAGACAGTTTATGGCATCCAAAGGCTTTTCAAGCATGGCAACTCAAACCGAACAAATCATGGATGTATACAAGCAGACAATTTATGCAAGGTCACTTTCAGGTATGAAATTAAATCACTTTGGATTGGTCAGTTGACCTGGGTCTACAGCACAATAGATTAATAAGGGCATCGCATAGCACTACATGGCATTAAACCATGCATACAACACACAAGTCTGCAACGACATCATATAGAACAATAATTCAGCATCACATTAACACCAAAGCCACTCCAAATAAGATCCAAAACCACAATGACATAAAAAAAAATCAATGACTCAGCATCCCTAAGGCAAGATGAATAAGCAGCATCAACCAACCTCATAGATATATGGCATGCAAACTACAAAGAAGAGTACGTGGAATTATTAAGTAGTAAGCGAGGGAGCAACTTGGGCAAGAATGCTCTAATAGGAGCTAGGTCAATGGATAGGGGAGGTTCAATACATTTCTTGGACACGACTTGTCTAAAGGAGTTGGTAAGGTAGCTTGGAGACAGAGGTTAGCTTGGCATAAGGTCCCTATATTCAACAATGCATTTATAGCGTGACTACTAATTCAGCTACTTGAGATAGCTACTTCAAACAGAGGTCGTCACCGAGTAGACTTCTAATTCTAGTGGTTTACGGAATACGGTATGGCAAGTAGCATAGGATAGCAGGGCACTTACTCACAGCTTCTAAGCCAATACTTCACATTGTGCCTACGTCTATAATTAACAAGATTAAAAAAAAACCTTTGGTGAGGGCGCATAGTTAAAAAGGATCATCAAATAGACCAGGTAATTAGCTTAGCTAATGAAAGGTTCTATTCTAGATCTCTACATGAAACTCATTATCTCTAAATCATGGAAAATATGATTGGGATGACAAACTCATATGCATTCTAGAAAGCTATGTGCAACTCTTTTAGAATATCAAAAGTATATATCTTAACACACCTAGGTCATATCACATCACATACTTCAATCAATCGTATCAACAATCACAATTTGGAGTTTAATCATCAACATATACTTTGTTATGACCACATGCACGTTATCTTGTCTCTTAAGATGTTCATAAGTAAGCACATAGATATGCAAATGCAATTTTCTAAGGTCAAAGAATGGTGGTGGTAATATGCAAAATGGTATCATGCCTAGCTATAAGATGACCAGAACGGAGGCAAGACCAAATGTATTAACCAAGGTATAGTAAGACAGTGTTGGCAACACACGTGATGGCTAGCAAAACACCACTCAAGGTTCCCTATGAAATTTACCATGCATTGCATAAACTCATCACACAAAACATAATACTGGATAGCTCTGCCATGTCATGTCAGTGCACTTGGTCGAATCACGTCAACGATCATTTTACATGCACCCATCCATAACCCCTTAAAGTCATGTATCATGGTCACACTAGCATGCTATGTAGGTAAGCACAAATCATACAAACACAAATCAATGTGAAGGTAAATGCCTAAGGCCACCACATCATGCATTAACTGCATATGTATACAGTTATTCAAACTATATCATGAGATAATAGAACTCATGGAGTGCAAGTAACGACTTAGAGATCACAAAAGCAATGGTTAACAAAGGTTAAATCATTTAACTAATCCAATCATTTGTTTAATCAAAATTCATGATAAGCAACTCCAAGAAGTGTATTTTACTATATATTCATTCATAAAACACATAATTGTTCATGCATAACGAGCTTAAATATCTATATAAGCTTCTATGGTCCGTAGGTTGTACATAAAGCCATGGTTATGCTTTAAAACATTCAAGTTCCTAGTAGTGTCCTACGAAAGGGCATCTAGGTGAGTATGCATGCTTGCAACCCGCATTTGCAACCTAGTGTTGAAGGTATGCCTTCAGGTTTGTCCAAACTTATTAGAAACAAGCCATAGATTAGCTAACAATGGTTTAGGGTAAGGATAGTGGTATTACTGGCCTTATAGATACACATCTGCGGTCCTAGGTGGTACATCTTTATCATACGGTGGTCGTGGGTATCTTAGGAGATTGTGGTACGGAAGGGAAGGTTCAACCTCCTATAGAGATTTCTAGTTTCCGCAGTTGGTGTTAATATTTAAGAAGGTGTTGGAAAGGTATAGATCGTCACCCAGGAGGTAACAATGTCATACTTGTGGTACGACAATTCCATAGTCTGTTAGATTCTTCTTTTTATTCACTTTATAGGTGTGTTGGGGTTTAGACAGGACACTACTAATCCTATAACAAGAATAGCATTCCCTACTACGATAATTATAATGCCTAGCTGACTTGTGAGTACAGTGGTTGTATATTGGGAAGTAAGGAGGACTCTCTCGGTAAGTAATAAATCCAGATTAAGACCACATATAAATACCAATGGTAAATATACGGAAGGCTGGGAATAACACTTATGTAATTATCAACAAGACCATATAACAACTGCCCATATTGATATGCATGTGTATGAAGATCTCATTTAGTTCCCTTAACGATTGAGAATTTACGTAAAAGGGGCATCCTCTAAAAGAACTTTTAGTCATGAAAAATAGTCTTTAATCACTTACTAACAGCTTGTCATTAACACATCGACCAACGTATACATCTTGGCATGTAGGCTTCGAAACATTTAGTTACACATAGAAACGTATGCTCATAAAACTAGACTCGAACATTATTGTAAAGCGAATAGAAGTCTTCAGATGCAACAGTAAGGCTTAACCTGATAATTAGAAAGGTCTTTTAATGTGAAAGAAAAACCTTAACTCACTAATTAGGAAAGACTTTAAGCGTCAAATCTCTAGGTATTCAAAAGAGAAATAGTTTCATTGCTTCTAGCCCTTTCTTTGCCGACCATTGAGTACATTTGCTCACTCCATTATGCAACTCGAGGAGAGAATCGTACCTTAGTGGTAAGGAATGAGCTTAGAGTTAGGACATTTTCAATCATTTGAGCTCAAATTAAGTGTACTTTAAACTTTCGATTAAAATCGCCAAGGTGCATATATGAAACAATTATTGATTGAGCTAGAACTTAGCTTATTCATGAGAATACAAGTAATTCAGTTGTACTCTAGCAAATGGCTCACTTATTCAATCAATTAGTTCACTGAAGTCACACACAGTTAATCAATGACACTAACAATCACACCAGAACCATAGTCACGCGCAAAAACACTACATATTCCACATAACCATGAAGACGTTCCTAGATAACTATATGAAATATAAGACTCAGGTCACGACCTATGGTCGTAAGACCTTACTCTAATACCATCTGCAACACTCCTAACCCTTGGGCTAGAAGTGTTAGTGTTTTCTTAAATTATGGAGCGAAAAGGACAGAGTTTCACTTGAAAATTGACCATTTCTTAGGCTCAAAGCCTTACATTAGGTCCCTGCAATGAACATAAATATAAAAAGAATACCAAAACAAGCTGAACGGCTACACTTTGGAGTCCACAACTCTACGGCCACACGTCCAGAGTTCACCAAGTATGAAGCTTAATAAAAGTAGGAAACAAAGATACAACTTAACAGATCACACATCCGGAGCACTGGGATTTACATCCCAAAAATAAACAACTCTAGCTAAAACAACAACTGACTAATCACATGGTTAGCTCACATGGCCAAACACAACGATTGTTGTTTAATATGTAATACATAAACCAAAGTAATTTATTTACATATATTTATGAATCGAGTGATACATCATATTACAAGATTCTTTTCATGAATCTATGTATACATCCACATAGTTTCGGTTTCCCAAGTGAAAGGGAGATTCCAACTTGACTCTTGTGAACTCATTTCTATTTGTCATTTAAGAACCTGAGGAAAAGAAGTTGAGAGGGGATGAGCTATCATATGCTCAGTAAGTGTCCCTCAACTCCGTAAAAACAAAACACTTTCCAAGCAATACCGATAAATAGCAAGTACATCATGTTTATGCTAATATTATCGTATTAGGCAAACATGACTTCAAAAGAAAACTCCAACTTCCAATAGAAACGAATCCACTAAGACTAAAGGTCACACTTTATCATCTACAACCCTTTAAGAAACGTCATTCGAACATATAGCCAAACAAAGTGACTTAACAATGGTTAAAGAATGGGAAAAAAATTCACATTGATACGTTCAAAACACCATTAAAACATTTCGTCTTAAAACGAGTAGTTTACATTCAAGTTTGGCCCATTTAAGGATCTATACTCTTTTCTCAACTCCTGAAATAATAACAGTAAGAACTCAAATAATTTACTTACATAACGGGAAAATAAGATCATCTCCTCAGGCGTAAGATTACGTAATATGATAATTAGGGGATATCTACATTCACCCTACGTGAGATCTATACTCACAAATCGCATTATCCCTGGGGCATAACATAACATTGGACCTTACCCACATCAGGGTCTTCTCGGGTTCCCTCTTCTGAGTCTACTCCCTACGCATTAGGGTTCCCGCAAACCGGGTCTGTTCCCTAATCATGGCCACTCATTAAGCACATATCTTAGCCATTTTTAATTAAATCAAGTCATTTAAGTTATTCAAACTCCGATCATAAGGAATGAAGGATTTTTCATACCTTCAAGTAATAAGCCTCTTCATTTCAATAATTTGTTCGCAAAACCATAATCACGCTTGTTAAGCCAAAATAATTTCCGTAATCATATTATCGGTTTATAAATCTTTACCTTCAAAAGGGCAAGTCATTAAGTTCATTTCAAGTTCACTAGCTCCAAATCTTATTCTTTAAACAACTTACTAATGCAACTAAATCATAACTTAGTTTAGCAACTAAACACTTTAGTTGTTTCTAAATTCATTTCAAGCCTTCATAAATAAAAAAAGAAATTTAAAACAAGTTCATGCTCTTAGAGAAGCACCTTGCTCAATTCAAGTTCTTATTTCAAATAATTTAACTCATCAAACCATTCAGTTGAATCGTACTGCAGTTTAAAAATCATAC
The DNA here is from genome assembly GCA_017589665.1 of Selenicereus undatus. NCBI lineage: Eukaryota > Viridiplantae > Streptophyta > Magnoliopsida > Caryophyllales > Cactaceae > Selenicereus > Selenicereus undatus. The sequence continues at coordinate 59,868,119 of JACYFF010031957.1, forward strand.
GCTACAAGTAATTTTACTAAAATCAGCCTATAACTAATTTCAGTTTCATTAATTCAGCAGAATCAACTTATAACCACTTTTAGTTTTAGTAATTCATTAGAATCAACTTATAACCAGTTTCAACTTAAGTAATTCAAGATAATCGATTTATAACCACTTTTAGTTTCAGTAATTTAGCAAATCAACCTATTGTTACACTTTTGGGCACAATTCGTAATACTGTAAACAATTTAACATCCCGTGATGCCTCCTCACAGCATCTCCAACAAAAGTCCTCAATTTCACTCAATATTTCACCCCAAATTCAACAACTGCTTGATTTAGTTTTGATTCAACATCATCATCATCCAATTCTCATAAGAGAATCACCAAACTCGCATACAACAATAATTATAATGCATGATTAAAATCATAATATAATTAAGGCAGAAACTATGTCAAATTCTACAAAATAACCCCTTCTAAACCCACAAACAGATTTGATTCAGCATTATTATAGACCAACCCTCATAATCAAACAATTCGATATTCATTAAACCGAGATGCAGCCATAATTATAGCGCAGAAAATAAAAATCAAAATATCATGAAGACATTTCTCGCTCAAATTTTGCAATATAAAACCTCTTAAATCCACAAACAATTATATGCAATATGCTAACATAGATACTACTCAATGTTTCAACTAAAGAGGTTGCAAGACTTCGTGAAAATTTCTATTAATTTGAGGAGATTAAGAATACCCACTTCTCCTCCAAGCTTAGGACCGATTTATGGGTTTTGGATGTGGCTTTGAATGTGCTATAACTCAAAAATCAACTTCTTTACTCCCTGCCCAATGCAGTCTTCGAACCAGCCCATCCCAAATCGGTTTCTGCCCTCTTTTTCAATGTCGTTACTATGGCGTTTTGTGCCCAGGCCAAGTACTAGCCAGTGGGGGTTGTCGCCTCTAGCGCAGGCTGTCCTGGCCACCCCGTCGGCCCGCTCTCTTTCCCTCTCTCTCTTTCTCTCTCTCTACATGGTTCCTGGGGGTGTCATAGGGTTGGGTAGTAGAACCCCCCCTTCACTGCCTAGCTTCTCGTGTGAAAGAGGAGGGCTTTGGCCCTTTTTTTATTTCCCCCTTTTTTGGCTAGACATCTGATACCCCTAAGCCATAATTCGTACCTCGTAGTCGTAATTCAAGTCGTTACTTTCCAACTAGTTAGGTCTATTCATATTAAATTAAATTTTCATGTTTTGCATTATTCATTCTACTATTCATATAAGTAAACCTTGTTCATGTTTATTATTTTAATCAATTGCTAATTAGGCTTTGTTCTTTATTAATCAAGCTTAATTAATAATTGATTAAAACAATAAACATGAACAAAGTTTACGTATATGAATAGGAGAATGAATAATGCAAAACTTGAAAATTTAATTTAATACGAATGGACCTAACTAGTGGGAAAGTAATAGTATAGAAAGAAACAAACCGCATGTAAAATATGAATAGAAAGTTTGCAAATTAAAGAGACTTGAATGAACTTACTTATATCGATCGCTGAACGAATACAATGATGGAGAAGATAAGATAGAAGAGAAGTAGGGATGGGATATGATACAAAGGAAAGCGCCAGGTCAGTTTTGCCGTTTGCTTACAACTTTGGAGCCTTTATATAGGCCCAAAAAGTAGAACATATAGTACATGATATTTAATGCTACAGTAACTTGATAAGAATTCTGATATTTGAACAGTAAAAGGATAAGGTTGTTGAATCATCTTGAACAGTTGTACGCAAATAATTTTGAATGGTTGACATCTGTCAGGTTTATTAAAACTTGACAACTGCGTCTTGATTTTTATTACTGCGTGTTTGCGTGTTGAATTTCAAGGGTCTTTGCTGCATAGTTTCCCCAACTGGTATCAGAGCCAAGTGTCTAGTCAAGTACACAAGATTAACCAAGTGTTTAACTAAGTAATTAAGTTTCTAATTAAGTGTCTAGCATCCCTTAATTTAGTATTTGTTTAATTTTACCATCATGCATCTAGGCTAAGTCCTTGTGAATAGTTGAAGACTAATCAATTAGCCTAAAAAAGGTTAGTTTACCCTTAATGACAAATAAATATCCTTATTAAAGATGGAGATAAGCCGATCATTTGGCCTGTAAGTTGTGTTGGTTAGCAGCATTGGTCAACCTTTTGTGAGTCCTTAGGACGCCCCTAGTAAGTCCGTTGGTCATCCTGGTGATTGGTGGTCCCGGTAATAAAGGGATTGGAGTGAAGGTGGTCCCAGTGTGGTCTCGTGGTGCATGGTTGGGTGCGTAGTGGATTTCTATCTGAAATAAGTGCATATTTGTATGCTATTGTGTGTTGATTAATTTCTTAGTATCATGACATCCTTGTCTGCATCATCATCTCATCATCATAATATCAGCATGACATCATCACCATACAACTCTCATTTACATTCATGCATGATTCCTAGTGAAAGTTTTGATTCAAAAGGAACCTGTTTCAAGCAAAATGATTTTCCCAAATCAACTTCTTTTACTAATCAAGCTTTTCAAGTTAATAGAGTTTATCTTAATAAAGAATTCTATCAAGATTATAATCGATTATATCGAGACTAGTTCATTTCTCATTTTTCTAAAGATATCCAACAGTTATTTAAAACTATTTATTATACTCAATTAGCTAAAGTCGAAGAAAATATAACTTTCTTTGATTGCCTAAATGACTTTCTTTCAAACCATCAAATTTCTATTCCTAATTACAATAAATGCTTGTGTAATTATGGCTTTCTTTCAAACCACTAAGCCAAAATTATGTCACAATCTTCTCACAAAGGAAACAACTATTTCTGTTCATCCCTCGTCTTCCTTTCCAATGCAAGAAATTCAAAATACTTGTGAAGCTTCTTTTTCAAAAGAAATACTATGCATTGATAAACCATCCTGCAGCAATCAACCTAAAAGCTCATATTCTGAATCTACCTTATCAGATAACTCAAATCTTATTCAAAACACTAAAGATAATTTCAATAAAACCCAGTTAGAAGAAAATTCTAATAGTTATTTATTAGAATCTTCCCAAGATGAGAAATTTCGTCAGACTAACTCCACCTTTATTCAATCCTCTTAGCATAACCATTAAAGAAATTCTTTCAATTCCTCCAGAAAATTTAGGAAACAACAATAAAAATGATATTGAATTACTTTCGAGAATTTTCCATACTCCTGATAAATTAGAAAAACCCCTATCACCGAAACAAATAGCTTGTAGTTACGAATCAACCCATAATGATCAGCCTAAGAGTCCAGATCCAAAATCTAATTCTTCAGATAAATCAAATCGTGTTTGAATTATTAAAAATAATTCCAAAAAATTTCCAAAAGTAAAAACTCCACTTATCGTAAAAAGAAATTTAAAAAGAGTTGTTCTAAAACCCAAAAAGATTAATTCAAAAAGGAAAATATCTAGAAAAATGATGCATCTTAAATATAGCCAAGCAAGACATATGGCCAATGAAAAGAAAAACTTATGCACAAACAATCCTAAATTTCGAGGATAAATATTCAAAGTTACTTCTACTCAACCAGAATACTTTTCCACAAATCAAAAGCGCTTAAATCTAAGAAAATCAAATTCTAAATCCTTGTCAATCACCAATAAAATTAAGTTTAAAAATTGGTATCTTTAGATTACCATAAAAGTTCAAGATATTTTAAGATAAAAATAATAACACTCCTTGTCAATGGTGTCAAACCAGAACTGTATCAAGGAGATATTAATTCCATTAATTCCATCCCAATATTATGAAGAAACCAAAGAACAACTTCTTAATATTAATAGAAATCCACCACAAATAAATACAAAATATCTAATATTTGTAATGAAGAATATTGCTTTCAAAATTCAGTCAAACATATAAAGAAAAGAGATATTCTTGGCATTCCATTTATTACTCAAATATCTTTTTCAAACGGAAATCAAAATGATAGTCAAATCAATAATATGAAGCTTGAAGATAAAAAAAATCAAAAACTAATCCTTTTCCTTTTAATCTATGACGATTCTAAAGAAACCCTTTATAAAATTCAAACATTTGATTTCAGTCATTCTAAATCCTCATATGAAGACGTTGCTCTATCCTAACAATTGTAACGTTATTACAAAAGATCAATCTCAGGAAGAACTCTTCTTAAATATCATTGAAAAAATTGAGGAACCAGAAATCAAAACCCAGTTCCTTCATAAGCTTAAAAGCTTATTATTTCATGATAAAACTATCGAATCAAGAATTCAATCTTTTAGCCTAAAGCAAGTATTAAAACAAAGTTCAAATTTTTCTAAACCCATAACAGTTAAAGAATTAAGAAATCACAATCAAACGAAGTAGACGGGTATGATACAGCTCACGGAGGTTTTGGTTATGGCACTACAAGAAACATTATCTTTTACAACGAGAATTCTCATTGTAGATGGTCAATAAACTCATTGCAAGTGTCTTTTACAACAAGTTTTCCATAAGGTTGTGGCTCGTTGCAAAAGAGCTGGTCGTAAATGTTTCGGCTTTAACTACGGCCAGGTTGAAAGGCTCCTCACAGGCGTTTTCATTTACAAAGAGATCTATATCTTGTTAAAATTTCTCATTAATTTATGACGAGATTGTTGCCTCGTGGCAGTTTGTAACTATCTTTTACAACGAGCCTACACATCTCATGGTTGTCTGGTACATCACAACAAGCTATGAATCTCATTGCTAGTATTAAAACATTGACAACGAGTTCCGCTTCTCATGGTAGGTGTTTTGATCAATCAAAACACAAGAACATCTCTCGTTTAGTTAGGTAAATACTTCTTCAACTACAACTAGGTACTTGTTGCAATATTTCTTCACATAAATTTTTGGATCAACAATAAAATGAACTCAGAGTAAGGGCAAACACCACCCCTGTATTCATACATAAGCATATAGGTATAGTCATCTTTGCAAAGAGAGTTGCCCAAATATAGGTGCAATGCACTACGAATTTATTTACTATTTGGAATACATACATTTTTGTAATAGCTACCTAATAATAGTCTACAACATAAAACATGTAAATCTTGTGCGCCAAAATGCTGTCTATCTTCATGTTGAATGCCAAAATATGTCCATCTTCAAACTGGATACCAAAATATGTCCATCTTTATTTCCAAAAATCTACATACACCTTGAAAATATTCATATACACATGCCAAAGTACAACGTACAATTTAGTTTTTAACTGTTAATGTGATCATATCATTAATCAATGGTACCATCATTAAACTGCTAAAATCCACTTCAAGCGACGAACTAAATCTCACAGAAAACCATATCGGTCCCTTTTTTCTTTCCCTCCCAAAAAAACAAGAACAATGAAGCCCTAAAAGAAGGTAGTTTCAGTTAATTAGTAGTTGTATTAATAACTATCCAATCCACTAAGTTTATTTTTAGAATAATAGCTAGCCATTTTCAAGACTTCCATTAACTATTGGAACAATTTATGTTAATGTAAATAGCTAAGCACAAGAGTCATGAATCCATAGTTAATGCACTAAGCCACAAATATAGAAGTCCAAAGCAACAAGTAGAAAACTAGCCCTCTGACCCAAATGTCGGAGAGTTATAGAAAATTATGATACATTTAAGCGTGACTAAGAAAGGCAACAACCCTAAAATTTAAGCAACTCATGTGGTCTTTGTCAAGGGTTTGAACCTCAGAATCAATTCAGCTGCCAATTCAGGGTAAGGAAGAAGGGAAAGAATGTTGAACTTATTACTACAAAGGCAATCATAGCAGCGCATGAGGTGAGAGAAAATCTAATCACTCACTGTCGAATTTATTTTATAAATAAAGTAAAGGGAAAATTAGAAGACTTAATTTATACTAGAAAATAGTTCAAAAGCTCCAACGTTCTCATCCACACATTGGATTAGCATACCAAAATACCTATTACAATCAATAACCAAAAATTTATACTAATCATTAGTACAAGTTAAAATATAGCCCGACCAAAATTAGAAGTAGCACTAAGAATGGTGAGAAGTTAGAAAGAAGTAGCTTGAGAAGTTAGAAAGATGATCGTAGAGAAGTTAAAATGTTGAAAGCATTATTTGGGCATAAACATCAGGTTAAATTTCATGATGCATGCGAGGACTCCAACAACAAGAACTACCAAACATCTTGAAAGGCCACAGTATAAAAATTCTGAAAAGCTGATAACTCAGCAAAATGCTGCCAACAAGTCTTGAAGACAGAGGACTCTATTCCCTAGTTGAGATGGCGACAAAATAGGCATTCCCAAGGCATAAAATACAAAAACCCCAAAACAGTCATAATGAGCTGAATTACTAGCCTTTATAGTTTGAAACAGTCATAAACCAAGCATCATGGAGGTTATAGACATGAACTGAGAAAATGATGTTTGTTGCAAGTTTCAGCCATATGCATTTCGGCCAGATGCACAGGCTTAAATGTACCCAATAAAAGAAAATTTTTTCACAACATGGTCCCACTTACGTGCAATGTCAGCTATATGAACAGTCTCAGAGCATCATCATAGGTACAAAAGAAAAAAAGGGTTTGGTACACAATAGAATGCATAACACATTTTTAAGAAGGTACTTAATAAGGTTTCGTAGTCCATCAGATTAAGAAATGCAAACACCCCCTACCTTTTCCCCATCAAAAAGTTGAAGGGTCGTAACATCATAACATCAAGCAGAAATTACAGTATCAAGCTATAATACTTACTTAGTGACTTAAATGTGAGTTGAAGGGTCCTCACTTACATGCAATGTTGCTCGACGGGAGTAATTTAGCATGGCAAGATCCTAAAAAGTAAAAACTAATCACTAATTAGAGAGGCACTAATCACTGTCTCAACTCTCAAACTAAAATTCCATAGAAATCAAACAAATAGTTAGAGAGGCACTAATCACTGTTGCATTTTACCAAAATAAATAAATAAAAATAAGACAAGAAAATGAGAGACACACGCAAAAACTGCCTGGGCAGTGGGCACTAAGAAAAAAAAAATAGATTGTTACAAATTTTTTAAAAAAACCTAACATTTCTAACAAGCAGTGAGAGCCCCAGTGCAGCACCAACTGACCCAAAAAAAAAGAATTAAAATAAAACGTCAAAGAAAACTGAGAAGACATGGTCAAGATTCGAGAAGTAGAGCATAGGAGGAAATTAAGAAAATGCAAAACAGAGAGTAGAAGCACAGGAAAAGGGTCTGGATAGGGACAGATAGCACCGAAAGAGAGGATGAGAGCTTAAGAAACAGAGAAAAACAAAAAAAAAGGAGAAGAAAAGGACACAACGATGGCCAGTCAAGGTCTTGTAGCAAGGAAGAAGAAGAACAACAGGACAAAGTGAAGAAGATGATGGAAAACACAGTAGAGAGGAAGAGACAGCATAGTCATATCTAATGGAAGGAGATCAAGGCTTCTACTGAGTTGATGGAGGCTTCTAGGTTTCAAAGGTATGCGAATAGCCGAGTATGAGCTGATTAAAGAAGCCAACAAAGCTACAAATTTATATTCTTTTACAATTCTCTTTGTTTTTTTAGGAAAGCTTTAAGATCTTCTGGGTGCCTCTCTAGCTCACTTTGCGCCTTAGCCTGAGGCACCCTGAGGCGTGCGCCTCACGTTACATTGCGAATAGGCTGTTCCTGGGTGTGGGTGAGGCGCCAGCCTATGTGCCTCTTGCCTAGGCGTGCCTCACCTGCGCTTTTTCAAACTAAGGGCGGAGGACAAATACCCACAGCCATAGGCATATTGAAAAAACACTTCTAGGCCAGTCATCACCTTTATTTACCATATTCTTGATTTGAACCTTAGGGAAGGCTTATTCCACATGACTTTGCAAGACCATTGGGTTTAACAGACAATTAGGTTTAATAGACTAATCTTTGCAGGTTCATGTTACAAACTATTTCCTAGTTAAACAGTACCAACAATGACATATTTCTAGGAACCTTTTCCAATATGCTTTTTCATAACTTCTTGCAGGCTTTATATAATGTTAGACAAGGTTTCCCCTCCAATAATGCCACAATCTCTTCATATGGCGAAGGATAGCCTCATAATCAAGTTCAAAGTCTTTACCCTTAAATTTATCTTATATATTAAGATAAAGACAAAACAAGTTAGAAATATGTATAAAACAACAAAAACTGGGAATTTTATTTTCTTACAAAAGAGAAGTCATAATTCAAAGAAAGAAAAAAAAAATTATGCCCTCAAGAAAACAGAGCATATGTGTATGCATAGATTTCCTCTCTTTCCCCGTCTTTTATTTATTTTTATTTTTTTTATAGAGAAGGCAATACAAGACATTAAATCCAAAAAATGATATCAATGACGGCACTGGTTCATGAGCACATGCAATTACCTCGACTACAGCCCAGATGTGTGCTCTTGCACTCTCATCAATATCATTCCAAGAACGTACACAGACAGGACATACAGTACAATCTTTTACCACATACCCATAGGTCTTGTTATGAGATTGTGATTTTCACCAACTGGACCGTTGTGAAAGCAAATAAGTTCCAACTTCTCTCCATTCTTCAAGTTCGCCAACCGCTTACACCTATTAGGACCACGTGGTTTGAAGATGCGCCAGTTTTTCTTGTTATTCATACATTGGATCCGTCTATCTCTGCCTCTAAAATATATAAACAAAACAAGCAATGAAAAAAAGGGGGAGATACAGCACTTTGAAGCTCTAAAATGTTTAAACAAAGCATACGTGTGGCACCTTGAACCTGTACAAACAAAATATTTATAGCCAATGGGGAAACCAACTGATTGATTTTGTTGCTCTTAAGGCTACAAGATCAGTTGGGGGCATTAGTAAAGTGGGATAAAAGCACTTTCCACTTGGTGGAGAAATTTCAATTACTTGCATCCTGCAAGTGGGAGGAGTTTAGTGAAAATGCTTGGGAGAAAAAGGACTCAATTAGTTAACTACGTTATCTAAAAACACTATTAAGACCCTGAATTATACCACACGAATGGAGACTAACACGCTTATCCTATTATACAGAAAACAAGGGTGACACATATAGTTATAGGTATAAAGATACTTGGTCACACTGTGAAACTTAGGCAAAGGGTGATTAGAAACTAGAAAGAGGTTAAGATAAAACCATTTTGTAAAATAATTCAAGTATCCCAAAATGTATTTTCTGCTTATGGTGAAAGAGAACAAAGCCTCACTGAATTTGACTTTAGTATACTTAAAACATAAATGAAGAAGACCACGCATGTTACAGGCTCAAAGTACCTACAAATTCTAGGAAAAGGACACTCTCAAGCATATAATCACACTTCACTAATCCAATTAAACCCCAATGCTTAAACCAAAGAGCAAATACCAAACTCATTAAGCATAGAAATAAACAACATATATTCTAAAATTCAACTCACCAGATTGCTCAATATTAGGATCAATAGTCCTTTCATCTTATTTACCCTCCTCATCTTCTCTACCCTCTTCATCTAGTGATGATGTACAAACACTGTTATGAGTGGAGCCTTGTGGTTGAAGTGGTGTAAGATGATCATCTTCATTAACTCCCGTGTTGAAGTCAGAGTCATTATGGAGGTTTACACTTGGTGTACCCTTTTCACCTGCTGTGTAAGAGACATTGTCTTCCTCATGTACAGATGGAATGCCATTGTGAGAATGCTTGTTTCTAGATGAGGAAGGTCGAAGAAATAACTGCTTCAAGCCTTGTGACCGGTTCATGCCAAGTGTGCCTGGCGGTACAGAAGTGCACTTTCCTATTTTTTTAGCCGAGGCCATTTATACCTGCATGTACCACACATTATAATGAGAGGAGAAGGGTCAAAAAAATTATATCAAAAGGATGAGATGCCTTACATACAGTAGCTGAATATTTATCAAACTTGGAAATAAAAAAAAAAAGATAAAACAGCAAGTAGATCGAGTAATAAGTGCTAAATGCATCAAAGGACAAGAAGCTGACAATTCATAAGTACAACATTTTAAAATGTCATCACAAACAACAAAAAATGCAAATAACCAGACACTTTCTTATCAAATATACATATCGCTCTTAGATTGATGTTATCTCTTCCTTTTTTTACTAGATTATGATATATCCAAAACATCTAATTTGACATCATCCCTTCGCCAATTTAGCTCGGTATCAAACAAACTTGATTGAGCCATATCAAATAATGGATTAAATGACTCCCTCCCCTGATATACTTCATCCAATACATCAGCATTTAAGAGTGTATCAGTAGGATGATCCTCAACCTCAACTTCATCTTCACTGCGCATTGAAATATCACATACACCATGAGGTTGCACTTTGACAGCAATAAGCCAACCTTTACTAGCAACGTCATCGCAATAAAACACTTATAGTGCTTGACTTGCCAAAATGAAAGGATCATTTCCCTTAAGAATCCTTTTGCTATTAAGATGAACAAACCCAAATTCATCCACTTTTACCCCTCTACCAGTATCATGCACATCCCACCAATTACATCGAAACAGCACGACATGATTGCCTCCCATATATTCTAACCTGACAAACTCTACTAATACCATAATAATCTTTATTTTCTGTCCCTGCCCCCATATTACCAAGTACAAACACACCACTATTTTGAGTTTGAAGGTTCTTTTCGCAACTTTGAGTGTGAAACCTATATCCATTGGTGATATAACCACTAAAACTAGTCTCGTAATTAGTTGGACAACGTTACAGTGATAATAGCTCATCTCCCAATGGATATTTTCCATCTTTTCGAAATTGTGCCACCTACAAAGTACAATATACATTTAGGCTGTTAGTGATAGCATCCATCATATATCTAAGTCAACTTATAAGATAAAGAAAACCAAGTAAGCAAATGCATTTACCTTCTCTTTAAACCATTGGATAAAGTGCTTATCTTCCTCTTCTATTGTTAATACCAATCCACTATGTGCTAACACCTCATAATGCTCCTTCTGTACCAACAACCAAACAAAAAAATCTACTAATCAGAATCATGTTAAAAAAGGATGCAACATTAAAAACAAACTATTATGTTAGAAAGTTTCACATTTACCTGAAAAAAGGTGAAACTTTCTTGTAATTTTTCAATACATACAAATGAGCTTGCTCCCTATCACAAGTGCCTAAATTGCACACTTTACCCGCTCCTAAAGGCCTTTCCGTATGACAGAAAATTGAAAGTTTTTTCTAAGGTCCAACATCCTCATCATTATTTCAATCAAGGCGATTAAATTTCTTCCCAATCTTGTGCAAATACCTTAAGCATAGAGTCATGCACTCTTGAGCAATGTAACAAAAGCAATGTAACCCTCTGTGATTGAAGCTTCTGCTCGAGCCTTATTGCAAACACATGACTTCAATTTATGTAGTCGTCTCTCTCCAAAATACATCAATCCGAAACTAACAGGCCCACAAATCAAAGCCTCATCGACTAAATGAATGGGTAAATGCAACATTATATCAAAGCAGGATAGAGGAAGACACCTTTCTAACTTAGAAAGTGTAAGAGGGATTTGCTTTTTTATTTGCTCCAAGTCCCCTACTTTCAAAGATTTAGCATATAGTACATTGAAAAATATTGACAACTCAATGAGCGGCTCACATATGTCCTTAGGAAGAAGGTCATGAAATGCTAGTGGAAGAATGCATTGCAAAAGAATATGGCAATCATGACTCTTAAGACCCGAGATTTTACACTCCTTTAGGATCACACAACGAGAAATGTTACAAGAGAACCCATCTGGAACACTTAAGTCCTTTAGAAATTTACACAAGACTTCAATTTGATTTCGAGATAATGAGTAAGATGCTGGAGGTAGCTTAAGTTTATTACCTCTTTGGATAGGATAGAGTTCTGGCCTAATTTGCATAGCTTTTAAATCAAGGCGAGATCTCATTGTGTCCTTTGTCTTCCCTTTCGTATTCATGACTACTCCAAGGATAATATCACACATTTTTCTCCATATGCATGACATCTAGATTATGCCTTAACAACAAAAACTTCTAATAAGGCAACTAAAAAAAAACACTCTTTTTGTTCCAATTATCTCCCCTAACCTAGTGAGATATCTTCACCTACTTGTGAGTGGCCTTAGTCAATGAAACATTTTCGAGATCTTGGACTTGAACAAGAACATCAACAAAACTCACTACAAAAAATAATGCATCCTCCCGCATTTGTGCCATTACACTTAATGAAGTGTGGAGAGAAAATTGATAAATTTGATAGTTTTTTTGACTCCACATTTAACAAGTGTGGGGATGTCATAAACGTTTTCCCGCACTTATCAATTGTGGGGAACTAATTTTTTTTATGCATATATAAACTTATTAATTAACTTGCAAAATATATTATTTGTGGGGAATTTTTTAAAAAGATAGAAAATATTTGAATGTTGATTTATATATTCCCAATACAAAGCAATTTATCTGTTGGTATTGTTATTCAGATCCCAACATTCTTTTTATTTTTGGGTATTGCTATTCCAATACAAACGTTCTTTTTTATTTGTTGGTATTTTTATTGAAATACCAACAGGTTTTATCTGTTGGTACTGTTATTAGGTACTAACATAATTTTCTATTAATAATATTATTTGTTTATCAAATACGGATATTATTATTGCAATATCAACATTTTTATAAATTATACTACTTATTGAATTTGATGGCATCAAATTACCTCTCCACTACTAGGAAAATATTATAATTAGATTTTAGTAAACCAAAGAGAATTACTAGCAAAAAAATGTAAAAAAGAAACGTAAATTAGAAAAAATTTCAAATAGAAAGCAAAAAAAATTCTTTTCTTTGGGGGGTTATCTAGAGAGAAGAGCGTGTGCCCCTCTACCCAAAACCCACAGACACAGAGAGAGGGGTAATGGAGAGAGACGCCGTCGGTAGTCGCCGATTTCACACCACCGCCCATCTGAAAGCAGCCGAAAAGGTTAGGTAAGGAGGTTGGATTTCGGTGGGTATCCGTCCTGTAGCGAAGGAAAAGGGTTGGGTCGGGCGGTTCTTAGCCTCTCTTCATGACGTACAACCTAATCTCCTTTCTAAATCAAAAGAGCAATGTGTGGATATTTGATTCACAAACCCAGTGAACTGGTGAAGAGGAATGGCCGCTGCCCGAAGATGGAGGGTGCTTTTAGTTCAATTGTGAAGAAAATTGCTGGAGACGTTGTAAACAAGAGAAAATGGGACTTTCATGCTCCTAATGGTGTCAGTAACCCTAACTTGTGCAATTCATACTTTTTCGCTGTTTTAAGTTTGATAATTTATGAGAAATTTTGGACTCACCTTTAGTCTAGATTGGGTTGTTCTTATATGCAGGTTTGTCTCAAAGATTGGTAGTTGTCGAAGACGATGGCAGGAACGACATGGTTGTAGGCGGTCATCCTATTGAGATGAGAAGGTAATACATCTTTGCTCGTTATGCAGTACTTACTATTTTTCTCCATGGCTTGCAACGGCTATCCAATTAGGCTAAGTCAGTCAATCCCGATTCAATTGACCACAACAGTCACACTATTACTTCTCCACAATTGACCATCTTTCTTTGCACAATAATCCCACCAAGGACAAAGTCCTAGGACAGATTTGAGCATCATTTACCCTGTAATCTTCATCAAGGGACTAAGCCCTTATATTAGCAAATAGTCCCGAAATTGGACAGAACCTCAATGCACTACCTAGAGGCTAGATTATTGGTTAGTAAGCTATTTAGTATCTAACGATCTGGCTTCACATATTATTCGTTTTCGTGGGGCATACCTGTAAAAACTAGAGGTTGAAAAGTCTGACGTTTGAGATGGGGACTAATAAAATTGCCATTTGGAAATGAACTCAAAATTTATGAAACAGCACGGATGATATCCTTGCCAATCAATGGTCGCTCTTGAAGATCGAATAAATCTCTCTGTCTCCTCCAAAGTACCTGTTTTAAGTGTTCATGATGACAATTTGTTATAGCCTTCTCAGGGATCAAAAATACAGAAGTTAGTACCCATCTATGAGAAGTACATTGCACTCGTTGACAAGTGAGACATTGCAAATCAGCAGTTGTGATGCAGAAGAGCAGAGCTGACTTGAATGTATATCACAATCTCAATCACCATTAGGAAAAAACTAAGATGTTTATTCACATTTAGAAAAACAATAAGTAAATGCAAGCAATTACATATCTGACATTTACAATATTAATTGCTTGGCAAAATTGTATACATAGGCTCTATGCAACTGTTGTATGTCCCATTGTGAGAAGTAAGGCTTAGGTGTTCATGATGTAATGGATGCCCACTTCATTGATGTGAGTCATGGGAATGAAGGGGTTGTATTGGGTCACTAGATTTTAGTGGTGGGGAAACTTTTTGGACAATGCTGCTTGAAAAGTTAGCTGATTCGAGTTCTAATTTCTCTTAATGGGACACATGCAATGTGCATAAAAATATTGAGCAAGGGGTTTCAAAAGTGCTCTCTTTCTCATTATCTCTTAAGTCGCACAAGTTACTAACAAATGCTTGGGTATAATTGCTTTTGAATGAAGTTGAACTTAGCCTTATGTACGAGTATGGAAGGAAGAATCTTTTAAGGTACTTGTAATGTAGCTTACAAATAACATTAATTTGTTGTATCAATCTTCATCACCCTTTTTGTAAGCTTTCACTTTGGCCTTGGAGTTCCTATTTCCTGATTTTGATTTCTTTTATTATGCGGCTATGGAGTAATAGTCACTTCTTTGAGCTATAAATTTCCTCATGCAAATCCTTAGTGGATTGTCTAATTATATTTACAGGTCTTGTTTTGGAGATGGGCTCAAATTGCTGTTTGTGGCTGGAATGCTTTGTTTCTTCTTTTTGGTTAAAGATATTGTAAGCTGTTATAACATCATAAACATCTCTATAGTTTGTGAGCTTATTATATTATTCTTCAGCAAATGGTCTCATTATATTGCTTGCAGCTTGTTTCCAGCTTGTCTCCTGTGCAATTTTTAAATATAGAAGTATTAGTTAAACTTTAGTTGTCATGTGATCAACTTGTTTTTCTTTTCTTTTTTGGGTGTGATTTGCTTGTTTGATAACATTATTTTGTTTCATATGTTCAATGAATAAGCTATTGTTAGGTGAACGCACTTGGGTTCTATTGTTAGTTGAACTCGGTTGTAGTTCTACAGTTGGTTGAACTCGATTGTAGTTGTATTATTGGTTGAACTCAATTGTGGTTCTATTGTTAGTTGAACTAGTTGGGTCCTATTGTTAGTTGAACTCCATTGTGGTTCTATTCTTTGTTCAACTCTATTGTGGTTCTATTGTTGGTTGAACTCGGTTGTAGTTCTATTGTTGGTAGAACTCGGTTATGGCTGTATTATTGGTTGAACTCGATTGTGGTTCTATTTTTAGTTGAACTCACCTTGGTCCTATTATTAGTTGAATTCAATTGTGGTCCATCAAGGCCAGGTTTCTCCCCCAGCTCCTTTTCCCTTGATCCTATTTTTACTTTGCTTCTGGTTTGGATGAATGTGAATGACCACCATGAAAGGAGCTTGAAGCTCAGTTGAGCTGTAAAGCAAGGAATCCCTAAGCCTTGTTCACCCTTCCCTTATTCTGGTTATTTCATTAAACTTAATGTCTATTATCTTTGTTTTGTTGTCTTTAAGAGCAGGATACTGATGTTGGTATTTCTCTTTTTGGGTGTTAGTTCCATAACGGGTTAGTTTTAGTTTTCATTAGTTCTCTGTTCCCATATTTTGTTCTCAAATATGATATGACACTTGATGGTTAGTGCCACAAGTTGAATGTTATGGAGTCCTTTCTCTGATGTTGTAGATCCAAATCTATAACTTTTTAAAGGGAATATGAAAGAGGTAGGTGATTGGTTAGATTTGGGATTACAATCTTCTTTGTTATTAGGGAAGATAGCTACCAGTAGTGGGCATTCATCATCGACAAGCAGCAAGGAGTCCAGATGCCGCATGTCTGAACAAAGGGGCCTGAGTGATGCTGTTGTTGTTGGAAGAAACATTGTACGGAAGGATAGTATGGAATCTTAGATGTTAGTTCAGTAGAGGTGCTTAGAATGTTGGCAGATTTTCTACTAATTTTATTCCATGCCCTACTTTTCAATGTGTTCAATTCGGATCCTCAATTAACTACGAGAAATGGTGATGGGCAGATGCCTTTGCAGGTCGTGATGTCACAGTCTATGGATCTAACTAAGGTAGCACATCTTTGGGATACTTCCGAAGTATATACCATAGTGGCAACACAAAGGGGTGCGAGAAGGAGTTTCCAGAAGTTGCTGCCTTTCAAAGGTGTTGAAGTTATCAAATTTGATTTTCTAAATCCTAGAGATGTTATGGAATACTTTTATGAGTGTGGTTCTCTTTCAATCCTCTGGGAGTGTGGAGGATCGTTAGCTGCATCGACTATTTCTTCTGGTGTTATACACAAGGTGCTCATACTTGTCCTTAATTTTCTTCATCGAGAATTGAACTGCTTTTAGCCCACCACAATTTGCATAGTTTTTCATAATCTTAATAAGGTTAATGTGGGTACCTATTTTCTTATTGTCATATGTAAAAGTTATGTTTTAATGCTGTTGCTATTCACAACCTCTTACTTTCTCTGTGTGGTATTGTGCCTCCCTCGGTGTTTATCTGTGCAATTTGATTTATGGTATCAATCAGAGGGAAATGTTGATGTTATAGAATTATAGAGTCAGTTAACATTGTGTCCTGTATGTTCTCTTTATTATTGTAGGTGTTTGTCTTCCTGGCTCCAAAAATTATTGGTGGAAAACATTATATTTTCAATTTATTGGTGGAATTACAGAGTTAGTGCTTGTGGTGTACAATTTTTAGTTTACTTCTCATTTTGGGGTATTTTGTTGAAGACTTTTTCTATTGCTGTTTGATGTGGATGGAAAAAGTGGTGTTTATTAAGTCCATTCTTCCTCTGATAGGCACACATGTTTTATGGTGTGCAAGATTCTGCTGCACAAGAATGTTTCCAAGCCATTAAATCTACAAAAGGCCCAGAAGAAGCTGCTAGGATAGGAAGAAAGATGCAGAGGCAACAACCTGATTTGTTAATGTTGGCTTCACTTGCTATTAAAGAGTTGCGCTAACTAATCTTGTTAGCCAATGATGTCCTGTCTGATATCTTGTCCATGTCAAGAGTTTGATCGTTGCTGAAATTGGTTGTGGTTGTATTATTGGTTGAACTCGATTGTGGTTCTATTGTTAGTTGAACTCACCTAGGTCCTCTATATTGCTAGTTGAGCTCGATTATGATTCTATTCTTGGTTCAACTCTGTTGTGGTTCTATAGTTGGTTGAACTCTGCGATGCATGTTTAAACTTAATTCTGCCGAGTCTGCATCTTAGTTAATCTCTTTGGTTATCTTTTTTAATAATTCATTTTTTTTTTTGTGTTTTAATTGTCTAATAGGTTGCATTTTTGGAGCTAACATCTCTCAGTGAAGAAAACGAAGATGGAGATTTTTTTTTATTTTCTTGGACGTTAGGCATGTTTTCAAAGTATAGTTTTAGGTAGTATATAGAGTAATAAAATGTTCAATCAGCTAGTTACATCAAAAAAATTAGCAGGATGGATTCAAAACAATGCAAGAATATTTAGTTTTGATTACTGTAGTCTTTGTTGCTATGTCTACAATTAATGTTTTTTCAGGAACTAATGTGTAATTTATTTAATTAATGTTTGATCTATTTTAATTTATTAGTTTGTTAATTTTATTTATTTATGTAGGGTGATGTGCTCTGGTAATTAATATAAAACTTGTTAATTAAAAAAAGAACAATTGTATGGAATTGTTTTATTTTTAACTTAATAAGTTTTGTATTAATTATCAGCATTAGTTTTTTAAATACTAAAACGCCACTAGTAACACTTTTAAGTGTGGGAAAAATTATGATTTCTTACATCTTCTAGAGTGGGCATAGCATAAAATGACCACATATAAATTGTGGGTAATTAATACTTACTCCGCATTTATAAGTGTGGAAAATATAGCTCTACCTGCATTTTTATTAAGTGTGGAGAACACTTCCACACACTTAACTTCCCCACATTTAGCCTAAGTGTGGGCAAGTGCTATTTCTGCACTTACAAGTGTGGTTATTAGCAAAATTGAATGTGGAGGGGAGCAACCTTTTTTGTAGTGACTAGATAATGGTTTCGATGGAGTTCCTTTCTCTATATCTTCGAGTATATCTTTCTCCCTTCTCCATGGATGGTCAATTGGCAAAAAGCATCGATGACCCATGTAAACTTGCTTGCAACAATGTTGTAGCCTAATTGATCTAGTTTCTTTATGGCAAGAAGGACAAGCAAATTTTTCCTTTATACTCCATCTAGATAATATCCCATGTGCATGAAAATCATTAATAGTCCAAAAAACAGTTGAATACAAAGTAAGGTTTTGGTGTTTAGAAGCATCATATGTTTCAACCCCCACTTCCCACAACTCTTTTAACTCTTCTATCAATGGCTGGAGATAAACATCAATAGCATCACCAGGACTATCTGGTCCTGGAATTATCATTGACAATATTATGTTCTCTTGTTTCATACAAAACCAAGGAGGCAAAATGGGACTAGTATCACAGGCCAAAATGGGTTGAACCCGTTAGATACAAGGCCAAGGCGAACATTACGAGGATCCAAAGCAAAATTGCCATTAAGTTCATCAAATGCTTCCAAGCCTTAGAGTCAACTGGATGCCTCATAACCCCATCCTTGTCCCGCTTATCATTATACAAAGTCATGTCGGTCACTGCCTTTGATGACATAAACTAACGCTGAAGCCTTGACTTAAGTGGGAAGTAGCATAGTACCTTTAATGGAATTCTCTTTCCATTAGATTTTATCAGGGGTTCACCACTACGCTTATCAAGCTTCCATCTAAAAGCATCACAGACCTTACAGTTAGTCAGTTCTTCGTCTTCTTTCCAAAAGAGCATGCAATGATTAACACATGCATCAATTTTCTTATAATACAATCCAAGATCTCGGATCAGTTTCTTTGACTCATAATAAGCTTTTGGCACTAGTGAACCAGATGGAAGTAGTTTATCCTTTAAGAATTGCAACAGCATACTAAAAGAATCATTACTCCATCTTCCATCGATTTTTATCTGCAACAACTTCATCACAGCCAACAGTTTTGAGCACTTAAAGCCTTCATATAATGGTTGCTCTAAGTCCCTTAATAGTGTGTAAAATTTGTTTGCAGTGTCATTTGGTTCTTCAAGATGGTTGAAAGAACTAGTATCCACATTGTCTCCTTCAAAAGCATTCGCAAAACACTCTGTTATTAACTCTAATATCTCATCTTCACTTCGCATGCCATCGTCCACAAATTCATCATCATCATTGGACTCTTCATTTGCCTCCTCAGACTCAGTGTCCGATTGAACTTCACCCCATCTCTTTGTGATGATAACAAAAATTGTACCCTTGTACAATCCCATATGCTATTAGGTGATCTTTGATGACGCTCTCACTTTGAAAGGATGAATTATAGCATCGTACACAAGGACACTTGACTTCATCATTTTCACCCGTCCTCCTGAAGGCATATTTGATAAACTTATCCACACCTACTTCACGTTCATCACTAAGACGACCATCCTTACTCAAGTTCATCCAACTTTTATCTGGTGCCATTTTTCATACTGACAAGAATATAATAGTTAGAAAAACACCAAAAGATTAATTCCATAACTCAAAAATGAAGATATATAACAATTAAGTCCATAAAAGTATCTGACACATATCCAAAATAAGAAAGAGACTGATTGGCCTATATGGCCTACTTACGTGATAAAAAATAACATTTTTTAATTACTTTGATATAATATGAAAATACTACAATGATATGATTAATCAATAGAACCAAACCAAGTTAGCTAAATATGCGAGCATCAAGAAACTAACAGGACAAAAATAGCACCATAACAACAATAAGGGTAGCATAACATAGAAAGATTTAGTAATTGGGGGGGGGGGGGGTTGAAGTATATTTGAATGCAAATAAACATAGACTTCATTAATCCTTGGCGGCATAACAATGGTAGAGGAGTACAATCAATTAAAACAACCCATTTGTGTTAAAAAAGAAAGCCACCAGGAAGAGAACAGTTAGGAAAAGTCAGAATATGAACAGTCATAAAAAGTCAAAATATGACCAGAATATGAACAGTCAGAAAAAAACACATAAAGATTAATTCCATAACTAAAAAATGAAAATATATAACGATTAAATCCCTAAAGTATCTAATTAACACATAACAAGAACAGGAAGGATGCATAATGGTGTATATGGTCTATTTACATGATAAAACACTTAATTTTTTAATCATTACTTCAATTAATATGAAAAATACCACAATGATGTCACTAATCAATTGAATTTTCTTTAGGGACATAACACTAATCAAAGTTAGCTAAATATACCAGTATCAAGACATGTCTACAACAAGAAGAAATCAGAATGGTCCATGTGGCCTACTCACATGATAAAATACATCATTTTTTAAGCATTGCTTCAACTAATGATGTAATTAATAAATAGAATTAAACAAAGTTAGCTAATTAAATATGCCAGCACCAAGACACTAACAAGACAACAAAAACACGATAACATTAAGGGTAGCATAACATAGAAATCATTTTTTTTCGGGGGGGGGGGGGAGATGAAGTATATCTGAATGCATACAATCATATACTACATTATTCCTTGGAGGCCAACAACGATCTGAGTGGAGGAGTACAATCAATTATAGACAACTTATCTCTGGGAAAAATGAAAGCAACCAAGAAGAGAAGACAACATAAAAGAAGAGAGCAAAGCATTAGAACAACTAAGTTGTAACCCTCAAATTATACTTTGAATTTATTAATAAAATCAAAATCATGACTCAAACTATAACCATGTAATTGCAACTCACAAATTCAAACTAATGCTTACAAATCAAATCAATTTCAAAATTGATTCATTAAATCACATAGCATAAATAGCTACCATGAATTAAAGGAAAAGAAATAGCTTGGGGAAGTTAGAAATTAACTTTACTAGATGACACCATAATAGAACTCACCAGCTTTTGTAGCTGAGATGCTGGAAAACAAGTAGCACTATGAATGGTGAGAGAATGTGTTATAAAAAACTTATCAACTATAAACAACTATAAAAGCAACCAAGAAGCGAAGACAACATAAAAGCAGAGAGCAAATAACAAGAACAACTAAGGTGGTATTTGGCCAGATTTAAATCCAAAAAAGTTTTTTAAAAAAACTATACCCAAAAACATTTATAGATTTCAAACCTGAAGAAAACAACGCTAATTTTTCTTACTTGAAAACAAATTAAGAACTCAAATTAAATCCAGAATGCATCTGCCAATTTGTTACTTAACATCAGGGGGTTGGTTATTTCGTAATTTTCTCATCCTACAGTTGGAAGGTCAAAATTCAGCATGTACATCCTTTCTTCCTGTTCTCTATTTTGTGTCCTCTTACTATTTGCCTAGTTCAATATAATAATGACAGCCTAGTTTCTAACCAATCTTCAGACTATCAACACACAAACAAACCCAAATAACATCCAAAACACATCACTATAGTAATATTCACTACAATAGCCAATATGTCACCATTTTTATCCCCATCTACATTATTTCAAAGGCCAGTTACTACTACACTTTAAGTATTGCCGCTTCCGCATCACATCACTAAACATAAAACATATATATGTAAAACAGTTCAAACTTAAGAGGCAAGGCTTTCTTCCAACTGCAAGACAAACTCAGTTACTGAAATAATGTAATGAACTCAGAATAAGCATCCGATAAGTTTGCATCATTCCTTCATAGATCGTAGAGATGATGTATAATGATGCTTAATTTTGTATTCACCTATACAAATCAGGGTGCTCCAGAAGAGCATCCCCAAATAAGAAGGCAAATTAAACCTAAGGTTTTGATCAGGTAAAACATGTATATGTCGCAATAACCAACCTAAAACCGGTTAAAACTCATGTATAACTAAGCAAGATAAGTTCTTTCAAGCTACAAATCCAATTCAAATGGAAATTCTCATTGTGCTCATCACAATATCACATTTAAAAACCCATATTCATCATCCAAAAGAATATCAATTTCTCTAAAATGATTTTAACAATAACTTCATCATTTAAAACACTAGCAACACTAAACTCTTTCCTGACTCATCGGGCCAACATACAGTCTCTCCCACCAAAGGATATTTTTGGACATTCACATATTTTCTTTACTTCCACTCAGCAATCACCATCGATTGACAAAGGGAGTATTCGTTTATGATATGATTATCATAAAAATGAAACAAGCATACTACAATGCATACTCCCATGAGACTAGGAATCAAGATCCGATCAGTCTATTATGAGCTCCTATAAGGCACTAGGTGTAGAGCATGATAGGAATCGGATGTAATTTGAAGGGAAGCAAGGATTTATCCTCACCCAGATCCTCAACAACAATAACAACTCCAAGTTCACAGATAGCATAATATTTCAAGATTACATAGCATTCTCCACTAAGTGAGTTCAACAACATCAATCCATCAATATAGCTCAACCTAATTGATGGAAATATTCTTGAATAAACTCCCTACTGTCTATCTATGCTTCAACATTTCCATTTAAACTTTTCACTTTCCTTGGCCCATAAACCCTAATCTGTGAAACAATTGAATTAAACCTCACCTTTCTCCCAAGTTGGTCGCTTTTATAACTTTTTTTACTAAAATTGACAATTCCAATCAAACACAGTTACATTTAAAATAGCATAATCTCACAAAAGGCGGTAAATCAACAGTTGTTAACTTGTAAATGATAATGAAAGACATATTCTAAAACCTAAACTAAATCAATCAAAGAAACAAAAGTTATGAAGTAGGTTTCTCAAAGAAATTGAGAAAGCAGTGGATGGATTACCTGAGCGTTTGGATTGGAAAAGTTGGAACTTTTGCCTCAATTCAATGTCGAAGTCCCGTCCTCTAGCTCAATTGCTCTATGAAACAAAACCACCCCCCAAAAAAACATCTAAGTAAATGGTGATACATAAATATTCACAAAGCTAAATTGAATAACTGTTACGCAAATCTCTAATGAATACCCTAAAGTGTACGACATTCCAACCAAGAAATCCAACAAATCTTCACTAATTTAAACCTAAAGTTGCACTTAAAAAACCATGTAATTTCTGGAGAAACCAAAACCAAATATCCAACTAAAAAAACTAAAATTTACACTAACCGAAGCCATGCCAGTTCTAATTTCAAGGGTGCCTCAATTGCGCTCTGAAACAGGACGTTGTTGAGGTCAAATGGCAATTCAAAATAGTAGACAAACTAAAAGCAACAGAGATAAAGAAGAGAGGCAGATAAAGAGGGGGAAAATCCCCTTAATCTTGCTTTAACGAAGCCTAGACTATGAGAGGAGTAGAGCTTCGACCTGGCCAGAAAGGGTAGAGCTTCGATCTAAAGGTCGAAGCTTCTAGTTCCAGCCTTAGGAAAAGTGAGCTGATTAAATTAGTTTTTGAAAATCGTAGACTAAACAACTTTGTTTTTAAGGGGGTGCTCAAACATTACCTAGGAATTGTCCCGCGTTCTTTTCTTCCCAGAAAATTAGATGTCTACGACAACTTTTGGGCAAAGGGCAATGAGATACTGAACTTATTGTTGATGCTACTACCTTTTACAATCGGTTTTTCTCTCGTTGTTAATAGTTTTCTTTTTACAATGAGATTAGCAGATCGTTGAATTAATTGGTTGTAATTATAGGCTTCTCTTATAGTGTAGGGAGAGAAATAATTGAAGAGTTTCTGTTCTGAACTTTGTGGTTGCCTATGAATTGTTGGTGGTAAACTCTTTTTTTAAGAAGAAGAAGGATCACTTGGTGACCTTTAGGAGTTATTCCATGAAGACTCAAATTGATTACTTCTTGATTAGGGTAGATAGTAGAAGGTTATGAAAGGATTGTAAGGTGTTATCAAGTGAGTATTTAGGAACTCAACATAGGTTGCTAGTGTTGGATGTGGAACTCAAATGTTCAAAGTGGAAAAAGATAAGTGTTGGGGAGCCTACAGTTAAGTGGTGGAATCTTACGATGGAGAATGCTATGAAGTTAGCAAAGAGGATTACTGAAGAAGGAGCTTGGAGGCAAGTAGAGGATGCATATATAATGTGGGAGGCAATGACAAAATGTATTCAAAGGTCGGATAAGAAAATCCTTGGTACTTCTAGAAGAGGTGGCAACAAAATGAAGGGAGCCTGGTGGTAGAACGAGGAGGTAAAAGAGAAAGTCAAGGAGAAAAAAGAGGCATACTCTGCTTTCATGAACAGTGGAATAGATAAAGAGAATGAGATTAGTAGAATTAGATATAAGGCAGCAAAAAAGATAGGCAAGCAAGTTGTTGCTGTAGCTAAGAGCACAACTTATGATAGGTTATATCAAAAACTGGAAACCAAGGAATGTGAGAAGGAAGTGTTAAACTGAAGAAGGCTAGAGAAAGAAGAATAAGGGATTTGGGTGGTGTAAGGTGTATCAAAGAAGAAAATGGTAAGGTGATTTTTGAAGATGCAGAAATCAAGGAGAAATGGCAAAGATACTTTTCTAAACTCTTAAATGGTGAAATGATGGAAGATTGTTGAAGTAAGGAAAGAGAGAGTAGTGAGAGTCAACTTGATCCTCGATTATGTGAACCTATCAACAAGGATGAGATTAAAGAGTCCCTAAGGAAGATAACCAATGTGAAGGTAGAGGGACCAAATAAGATACCAGTGGAAGTGTGGAAATGTTTAGGTGAAGAGGAATTAAAGTAGCTAACAGGGCTTTTCAATGTTATTCTTAATCTTGCTAAGATGCCCAGAGAATGGAGGTTTAGTATATCATGCCATTGTGCAAGAACAAAGGTGATATTTAGGATTGTAATAAATACAGGGGTATAAAGTTGCTAAGTCACACTATGAAGTTATGAGATAGAGTGATTAAGAGAAGGTTGCAGAAGGATATTTCGATAACAGCGAAGCAATTCAGTTTTATGCTTGGCAGGTCAACCATAGAGGCGATTTGCCTCCTTAGAAGGCTCATGAGATTGTCTAGAGATAGGAAGGTAGATCTTCATATGGTGTTCATCGACTTGGAAAAAGCATATGATAGAATTCCGCGTGAGGTGTTTTGGAGATGCTTGGAAAAGAAAGGAGTGTCACTTGCGTATATTTGAGTTATTAAGGATATGTACGAGGGAGGTAGTACGAGTGTTAGGAAACCAAAAGGGGTTACCAATGACTTCTACATTAGTATGGGCCTGCATTAGGATTCCGCTTTAAGCTCTTTTCTTTTTACTCTAGTTATGGATGGACTTACAAAAGCGATTCAAGATAATTTACCATGTTGTATGTTATTCGCAGATGACATTGTTCTTATTAATTAGACCAGAAAGGGAGTTAATGGCAAGTTGGAGCAATGGAGGCATACACTGGAGTCTAGAAGCTTTAGAGTAAGTAGATCGAAAACTGAATACCTTCATTGCTATTTTAGTGGAAGGGAAGATGCGACGGGAGAAGTCACTATTGATGGGATGACGATACCAAAGGTCGAGAAGTGTAAATATCTAAGCTTGATCATTCAACAGAAAGGGGATATTGACGAAGATATTAACCAACGCATAAAAATGGGTTGGCAAAAACGGAAGTATGCTTCAAGTGTGCTGCATGATAAGAGAATGCCTTTAGGATTAAAAGACAAAGTTTATCGTATGGTAGTTAGACCTGCTGTGTTATATGGATCGGAGTGTTGGCCTATAAAAAAGACACTGGTTCAAAGGTTAATGGTAGCAAAGATGAGGATGATTAGCTGGATGTGTGATTGTACGAGAATGGATAGAATTAGTAATGCAATAATTAGAGACTTATTTAAAGTGGCTCACATCAAAGATAAGATGAGAGAAGCAAGACTCAAATGGTTTGGCCATGTGAAAAGAAGAAGTGTGGACACTCCAGTGAGAAAATGTGAGAGGATTAACATTCCCGAAGGTAAAAGAGGGAGGGGCTGACCAAAGAAGAGTTTAGATGAGGTGATTAGAGAGGACTTGAAAGTTGTAGGGTTGACGAAGGACATGGCTCAGGATAGCAGACTATGGCGGGATAGGATTAAGCTCTTAGATCGTAAAGAGTTAGCCTCGTAGTTGTCTCTTGACTACAGTACAATAGGTTTGGTTGTGGTTTTTTTTCCGTACGTCGTGTTTGCATGCAATTAGTACATGCATCTGGGAATAGACATTGTTTGCCTACCTTCGTTTGTTAAGGTATAGTACCTTCCTCTGCTATGTTGCACTTATGTTTAGATAGTTACTACCACTTGATTTGTTAGTACCTCTTAGTTCATTCCCTGCTGTTTATCCTTAGTTTTTCTCTATAAAATGTTTTCACAAAATCCTTCTTCTATAAATGTTTCACAAATCTTGTTTTGCAAGTCTCTTGAAATCAATTTGTCTACAGGCAGGAATGCCGGTAGAGGTAAGGTTGCCTACATTTGGATCTCCCCAGACCCCACAAAAGTAGGACCCATACTGGGAGGTGTTGTTTCTCAAATCCAAAATCTTGATAACCAAGTCTCGTTGCTCGAGCCTTCAAAATCTTTCAATCAATCTCCACCATCTTCTCCTAAATTAAGTCAAGAAAATCAAAATCATAAAGCATTCCTTTTAATTACTAATCGTATTGATTTCAAACTTCATTCTATCACTCGCAATGCCACTATGAATTGCTTCCAAGAAGGTTTAATTCCTTCAAAATATTTTGAAAAAATGACTAGCGCTACAAGATCTAAGCTTCAAATTAATTACAAGCTTTTAAATATTTACAACAATGAATATCATTTCAAAAATGTTTTTATACCTGTCAAAAATCTCAAATAACAAGTCGTCTTTGGAACTCTATTCCTTACTCAAACATATCCTTTTACTGTCAATTCCAGAGAAATTTATTCAGATATTCTTAGAAAAGAAATTTGATTCAAAATTTCTTCTTCTATGAAAAACAACAATATTACAGCTCTTCAAGAAGCCTCAATTTCAAAAACTATTTCTGCTGAAGAGAAACAAACTGCTTTGCTTTAAATAGAAATTATTCAAGCCTGTACTGAAGAACAACTTGTTCAACAAAAAATTCAAAAAATAAAGAATTTACTTGAAGATTATGTTTGTACTGATATCCTAAGTGCCTTTCGGGATAGAAAACAACGTATGGTAGAACTACCATATGAAAAAGATTTTGATGAAAGAAATATTCCAACAAAAGCACGTCCTATTCAAATAAATAAAGAGCTTTTAGAATTTTGCAAAAAGGAAATTCCATCCTTACTAGACAAAATGCTCATAAGATCCTCCAATCGCCTTGGAGCTAGGCAGCCTTCTGTGTCTACAATCAAGCAGAAAAGGAGCATGGTGTTCTTAGATTAGTCACAAATTACAAACCACTAAACAAAGTTCTTCAATGGATAAGATATCCAATTCCTAACCAAAGAAAAAAAAGTATTAGGAAGATTATATGATGCAATTTTTTTTTCAAAATTTGATATGAAATCTGGCTTTTGGCAAATTCAAGTCAGATACGAAACTGCATTCACAGTTCCATTTGAACACTATGAATGGAATGTAAAGCCATTTAAACTCAAAACTCTCCTTCTGAATTTCAACATATTATGAATGATATACTCAATGATTATTCTGAATTTTCAATATTTTACATCGATGATGTTCTTATTTATTCAAAAAAATTTGGATCAACATATCAAGCATCTAAAAACATTTTTCAATGTCATCAAAAGAAATGGTTTAGCCATTTCTGCTCCAAAAGTGAAATTATTTCAACTAAAATTCAGTTTTTAAGCCATGACATTTTTAACAGCACTATTAAACCCATTCCATGATGCATTAAATTTGCAGATAAATTTTCAGATGAATTCAAAGATATAAATCAATTTCAAAAAATTTGAGTTTTCTCAATTATGTTGCAGATTTTTCCTATACCTCGAGAAATTTGCAAACCATTATTTCCAAAATTCAAGAAAATTCATCGTGCATGATCTCATAAGCATACTCAAATAGTCATGCATATCAAGTGTAAGGTCAATTCACTCCCATGTCTTGGCATACCAAATTCATATGCATTCATATATGCGTCACACAATAGTCTTGGCAAAGTTAGAATTCTCAAGCAGCATCTTGAATCAAGTCCCAAACAATTAGTAAGGTTCCATAATAGAGTATGGACTGAACCTGAAATTCATTATTCCACAATTACAAAAGAATTTTTATCTATTGTTTTATGCATTTCAAAATTTCAAGATGAACTATATTTTAAAATTTTCTTATTAAGAATTGCTTTCAAAAGTGAAAAAGAAATTTTACTCGCCAGCAAAGCAATACTTTCAATTTTCAATTCTAATGTTGAATTCATGGGGAGAACAATTCCCTTCCTGATTTCCTCATTTAAGAATTTCTTCCAGCAAAGTAATTTTGCTTCAATTCCTTTATTCCAGATTTTATCTGCATTCAAATCAACCCACATTCAAAATCCAAAAAACCTCAAAGACATTCAAGAACGCCTCCTATTTTATCTTAAAGATCATACTGATAAACGTCATTTTACTACATTCAAAGGACCTCGATACAATGAATATGCCATCTTTATTCACTATGATAAATGGCCCTTCAATCCATGACAGTCCTTCTATTCATATTTAAAAATACTCAAGTTCTACAAATTACTTTTGCAACAACTCTATAATCATCCAATACTCGTCATGGTACCCACTGTTTATAATCAAACCCTTCGTTTTTATGGCTAATACATCATAGATTTTTGGCAATCCCTTGATCAATATATCATCCAATTTATTCAATGGGTTATTCCTGAAGAGCACATCTACCCAGCTGATGAGCATCAGTTCTTCTACTCTAAGAAATCATCTCCGTATAGTTTTACTGAGTATCATACGCCATTACTAGCAACTTGTATTCACACCCATC
Source organism: Selenicereus undatus (assembly GCA_017589665.1). NCBI lineage: Eukaryota > Viridiplantae > Streptophyta > Magnoliopsida > Caryophyllales > Cactaceae > Selenicereus > Selenicereus undatus. The sequence continues at coordinate 59,897,273 of JACYFF010031957.1, forward strand.
AGTGCCGCATATTACAAGAATATTCAAGACTCTATGATCACTAGGGGACTTTATACAGCAATGGCCCTTGGAATTTTCACACGTAAGCATGCCATTACAACACTCAAGCACCAGTCAAGCCTCTGCAACCAATAGGGGACACTATACAGCAAAACCCCTTGAAATTCGACACGCAAATACATAGCAATAAAAATCAAGACGCAACTGCCAAGTTTTAATAAGCCTGTCAGATGTCAACCATTCAAAATTATCCGCGTACAATTGTTCATGATAAGAACAACATTCAAGATGATTTAGCAAACTTGTCCTTTTACTGTTCAAATGTCAGAATTTTTATCAAGTTACTGTAGTATTAAATATCATATACTGTATATTCTACTTATTGGGCCTACATAAAGGCTCCAAAGTTGTGCACAAACGGCAGAACTTACCTGCCTATTTCCTTTGTATCATATCCCATCCCTACTTCTCTCCTATCCTTATCTTCTCCATCGTTGTATTCAATCGGCAATCAATATCAGTAAGTTCATTCAAGTATCTTTAATTTGCAAACTTTCTATTCATATTTTAGACATTGTTTCTTTCTTTCCATACTATTAGTTTCCCACTAGTTAGGTCCATTCATATTAAATTAAATTTTAAACTTTTGCATTATTCATTATACTATTCATATACTTAAACTTTGTTCATGTTTATTGTTTTATTCAATTGCTAATTAAGCTTTGTTCTTTATTAATCAAGTTTTACTATTAATTAATCTTGTTTTGCAATTTATTTCAAAATTAAAAATTGCACTTAGACTAAGTGCAATTTTTAATTTTTGAAATAAATTCCAAAATTTAATTAATTAATAGTAAAATTTGATTAATAAAGATCAAAGCTTGGTCAGTAATTGATTAGAACAAAAGGCATGAACAAAGGAAAGGACATGAATGTTGTGAAGCTTGAACAAACTAACGAATAGAAATGCTTGCAAATTATTGAATGGTCCTAAGGAAAGTGATGGAATAGCACGAAAGACAGAAATCAAGTATAAAACATGGAGTGGAAAATTTGCAAAGAGAGCTTATTGAATCAACTTACTATTGATTGATTGAATTCTCTACAAATAAATTGTACAACGCAGAGGATAAGGATGGAGAAAGTGTGGACAGGATATTATACAAAGGAAATAGGTATATAAGTTCTGCCATTGCTTACAACTTTGAAGCCTTTATATAGGCTCAAAGAGTAAAATATACAGTACAAAATAATTAATGCTATAGTGAGACGATAAGAATTCTGACATTTGAACAATAAATGGATAAAATTGTTGAATCATCTTGCATGTTGATCTTATCTTGAATAGTTGTACGTGGACAGTTTTGAATGGTTGATGTCTGACAGGCTTCTTAAAAGTTGACAGCTACATCTTAATTTTTATTGCTGCATGCTTACGTGTCGAATTGCAAGGAGTTTTGTTATATAGTTTCCCCTATTTGTTATAGAGGCTTGACAACTACTGCTTAAATGTTGTAACACCACGCTTGCTTGTCAAAATGCCAAGGGGTGTTGCTGTAAACGGTCCCCTAGTGGTGATAGAGTCTTGAATATTCTTGTCATATGCTGCACTGATGGGCTTGAATGCAAGTTGTTGGTAATAGAGTCTAGCACTCAGTAAAACTATATTGAGATGATTTATTGGAGTAGAAGAACTGGTGCTCATCAACTGGGCATATGTACGCATCAGCAATAACCCATTGAATAAATTGGATGATATGCTGATCAAGGGATTGCCAATAATCTGTGATGAATTGCCCAAAGTGGATGATTTGGATATAGCCAATCGATATTATGACGAGTACCAGGTGACCATAGAATTCTTGTAAAAGAGTTTGGTACAATTTTTGTGTCTTTAAATATGAATAAAAGGAAATCCACGAGCTTGATTGCTATAACGCCTCCAAAATGCTAATGACATGATTTACGGAAAACTGCATCGGAAGACTTAATAATAGAAAGCGCTACCACCGTTCTGATAAGAACAAGGCTCACTGAAACTGTTTCATCTTGCAACTCATGCTCACAATCACAAAATCTATTAAACTGCAACACTTCAAGACCAAAGTTCATAATAGCTCAACTTCAACACTATTGACTTAATCATACTGTTAAGTTCGTGAGTATTCTACCACAAGAGGGGGGGTGAATTGTGG
>JACYFF010031957.1:59900562-59919862 GCA_017589665.1 Selenicereus undatus
CTGAGATAGGTTGCTGATACCGGTTTAAGGCTCGCTGATGTATAGCTTGGTTCAAGATAACAACGAGTACACTAGATTGGCTTGATTGATAAATATATTTGATACATTCTGAAGTGAGTGAGTAATAAAGGTTTGAGGTCAAGAGAGATATATCTTGGTTCAAAATAGCATAAACTACAATAATTTGGTCTGATAAATATGGTTTCTAAGTCACAACTCTCCCCACTTCTGATATTTCATTCATAAATCCATTAGATATAGAATTCCACCCCAAATGAATCATTGAACTCAAAAGAAGCTATTAAGCTCACTAAGCTTTGTATTTTCTTTGTAAAATCCATAAATAATTCAAAACTCATAAACAAGCCCCCAAATTGTAATACTTGTTTTCTTCTTTCTTCTTGATCAAGCTAAAAGCTCCATGAATATTCATTTCCCCCTTAAATGACCTTGCTTGGCCCAAATACACAAAATCAATGCATTATCAATCTCACTCATTCTTTATAATTGCTCTTTACACAATTACTCAAAATGCTTCCAAAAATCACCAAACTCAAAATACTCTACCAAAATTAATTAAATCTTATAGGAAATTTGGAAATAGTATGAAAAATATACAGTAAAATTTTCTAAATTTTCCTCCCAGTATATGCTACACAAAAATTGCAATAACAGGCCAATTTGCACCAAAGCAGGTAAGTTCTCTTCAAAAATTCATAACTTTCACCCTAGACCTCAAATGGAGACCTCAAACCCCAATATGAAAAGACTACGAAGTCCCAAAAAACTTTCATGTGCAACACAAAACGCGATTCCAAAAATGGGGCTAAAACACAAGTGTGTCAGTTTTTGGTCCATTCTGCATAGTTTTGGTAAAATGACCATAAATTTTTCCACAGGCTTTGGATTAAGGTGATTCAAGAGGAATTGGAAATCTAACACACTGACCTATCTACCTACCCAAAATCATAATTTTCCAATGGGCCGATCATTACCAGTTTAATCGTGAACGCTGCCCTATTTTCCTGAAATTTCCAGCCTTCACTATTTTAGCTTTCTCTTCCTTTTTCACATAAAACCTCACTTGAAATCATTCCAAATCACCCCAAACATCATCATAATGATCAATAAGACTAAAGATTATAAAATCATACACAACACAATACAAATCCATCACGTCAAACTTAAACTTGCATGATCATGAACAACCTCAACCCTTGCATGCTTTTAAGCTTAACTAACAATTAAAACATCAAAATAATTCCTATTTATATCAAAATAACATGATCTGTAAACAATTCCAACATAAAACCAAGAATCAAAACCAAACTCAACAAGATAGTGATAGAGTTACTCACTTTGAGCTTGAATATATGAAGAAGGAGGTGGTGGGAGTTGGGGTGGTAGCTGGTGGTGCACGGGGCGGTGACTGGCTGGCTGCTGGTGGTTGGGAGTGGCGGTAGCATTGGCGACAGGCCTGGCTGGGCAAAACTTGGGGTGCCAACCATGGGGTGGTGGAAGAAGAAGAAGAAGTTAAGTGGGATTTTTGTTCTTTTTGCTTGGTTCAGAAATGATCTCAAACTAATTATATTCACTTGGCTGAAACTTAATCCTTCCAAAATATCTTTTTTTCTAATTGAAATTAGGCACAAATGATAGTAATTAACTTAATTTAATCACACCAAAATTCTCGGGCCAAAATTTTAACCCAAAATGAATCGGACTGCAAATCGGGCCCAAATGAATTGGGCCGAACTTAATGAATTTGAGCCCAAATATTTTGCATGGCTAAACATTAAATTTTTGTGACATTATGCAAAATAATTTAATGCTCGATCATAATCATCGAGGCCTAATATCGATTCACCTGAAATTTAATCAATCAACGAAACTTGAATTAACAATCAATGACACTTGAATTGCAAAATGGGACCCAAATGAAATATCATCCAACCGGGATGATTAAATACGATAAATGAATGCGAAAAATTTAAACGGCATAAGGTAATTTTTTAAATATACAAATTGAATGTAATTGAATTAATAAACACGATTTGGTTAAACAAATAACCATGAGTGATTAAATCCATAAACATGATAAATTAAATGATTAAATATGATTAATTAAATAAATAAATATAATTTAAATAAATAAATATGGGTTAGGGTTGGGTTATTACACTTGCCATTTATCATAGCTGATAAAAATGGCATATTCATGGTATCGAGGTCCTTTGAATGTAGTAAAATGAAGTTCATTGTCTTGATTTTTGAGGTAAAATAGAAGGGGTTCTTGAATGTCTTTGAGGTTTCTTGGATTTTGAATGTTGGTTGAGTTTGATGTGGATGACATCTAAAATAGAGGAAATCAAGCAAAATTACATTGCTTGAAGGAACTGTTCAGAGAGGAAGTTAGGAAAGGAATTGTTGTCTTTATGAATTTAGAATTGAAAACTGAAAATATTGCTTGCAGGCGAACAAAAATTTATTTTGAGAGAAGATTTTGAAATTTCTTTGGCGCTTTTGCAATTGATAAGAATTTTTTGAAATATAAATCATTTCGAAATTTTGAAATACATAAAACAATAGATAGAAATTCTTTTCTAATTGTGGACTAATAAATTTGAGGTTCAGTCCATACTTTATTACGAAACCTTACTAATTTTTAGGATTTGATTCAGGACGCTGTGTGAGAATTCTAATTCTGCCAAGACTATTGTCTATTCATCTATTTCAGCTATCATGAATGCATATGAATTTAGTACGCCAAGACATGGGAGTGAATTTACCTTACACTTGATATGCATAACTTTTTGAGTATGCTTATGAGACCATGCAGGATGAATTTTGGAAATAATGATTTGCAAATTTCTCGATGTCTAGGAAAAATCTACAACATAATTAAGAAAACCAAAATTTTTTGAAATTGATTTTTATATTTGAATTCATCTAGAAACTTATCTGTAGATTTAATGCAACATTGAATGGGTTTAATAGTGCCATTAAAAATGTCATGGCCTAAAAATTGAATTTTTGTTCGAAATAATTTTATTTTTGCAGCAAAATCGGCTAAACCATTTCTTTTATTGAAACATATTTTTAGATGCCTGAAATGTTGGCCCAAATTTTTTGAATAGATAAGAACATCATCAATATAAACTATTGAAAATTCAAAATAATCATTCTTGAGTTCAAATGACGTTCAATTCGTAGTGTTCAAATGGAATTGTGAATACAATTTGGTATCTGTTCTAAGAAACCTTTTTGCTGGGAATTAGATGTCTTATCCATTGAAGAACTTTGTTGAACGGTTTGCAATTTATGACTAATCTAGAAACACCACATTCCTTTTCTGCTTGATTGTAGACATAGAAGACTACATAGTACCAAGGAAATTTGGAGGATACAATGAGCCTTTTGTTGAATAAAGATTGAATTTCTATTTTGCAAAATTCTAAAAACTCTTTATTTATTTAAATAAGGCGTGCTTTTGTTGGAATATTTTTTTCTTCAAAATCTATTTCATATGGTAATTCTACCATATGTTGCTTTCTATCCCAAAAGGCATTTGGGATATTAGTACAGACATATTCTTCGAATAATTTTTTTATTTTTTGAATTTTTTGTTGAACAAGTTGTTCTTCAATACTGGCTTGAATAATTTTTGTTTGAAGAAAAGCTATTTGCTTTCCTTTAGCAGAAATGATTTTTGAAATTGAGGCTTCTTGAAGAGATGCAATATTCTTATTTTTCATAGGAGAAGAAATTTTGAATCTAATCTCTTTCCCAAGAATATCTGAATAAATTCCTTCGAAATTGAGAATAAAAGGATATGTTTGAGTAAGGAAATGAGTTCCAAAAATGACTTGTTGTTTGAGATTTTTGACAAATATAAAAACATTTTGAAACAATATTCATTGTTATAAATATTTAAAAGCTTGTAATTAATTTGAAACTTAGATCTGGTAGCGCTAGTCATTTTTTCAAAATATTTTGAAGGAATGAAACCTTCTTGGAAGAAATTCATATTGGCATTGCTGTCTGGCAAAGTGAATGAACGAAGTTTGAAAACAATACGATTAGTAATTAAAAGGAATGCTTTATAATTTTGATTTTATGAACTTAATTCAGGAGAAGATGGTGGAGATTGATTGAGAGATTTTGAAGGCTTGAGCGAAGAGATTTGATTATCAAGATTTTGAATTTGAGAAACAAAGAACAAATTTGTTTCTTCAAGGAGATTTTGAGTTTGGTTGTGATTTATTAATTCTTTAATTGTTATGGGTTTAGAAAAATTTGAACTTTGTTTTAATACTTGCTTTAGGCTAAAAGGTTGAATTCTTAATTCGATATTTTTATCTTGAAGTAATAAGCTTTTAAGCTTGTGAAGGAATTAGGTTTTGATTTCTAGTTCCTCAATCTTTTCCATGATTTGAAGGGGAGTTCTTCCTGTGATTGATCTTTTGATGACATTACAATTGTTAGGACAAAGAGCAACGTTTTCATCTGAGGATATAGAACGACTGGAATCAAATGTTTGAATTTTATAAAGGGCTTCTTTAGAATCGTCATCGATTAAAAGGAAAAGCATTATTTCTTGAATTTTTTATATCTTCAAGCTTCATATTATTGATTTGATTATCATTTGGATTTTTGTTTGAAAAATATATTTGAGTAATAAAAGGAATGCTAAGAATATCTTTTTTCTTTATATGTTTGAATGAATTTTGAAAACAATATTCTTTATTACAAATATTAGATAATTTGTACTTAATTTGTAGTGGATTTCTATTAATCTTAAGAAGTTGTTCTTTTGTTTCTTCATAATATTGGAATGGAATTAAAGGAATTAATATCTCCTTGATACAATTTTGGTCTGCACCACTGACAAGGAGTGTTGTTATTTTTATCCTAAAAGTATCTTGAACTTTTAAAGTAATATAAATATACCATTTTTCAACTTAATTTGATTGATGATTGACAAGGATTTAGAATTTGATTTTCTTTGATTTAAGCTCTTTTGATTTTTGGAAAAGTATTCTTGTTGAGTAGAAGTAACTTTGAATATTTTTCCTCAAAATTTAGGATTGTTTGTGCATAAATTTTTCTTTTTATTGGCCATATGTCCTGTTTGGCCATATTTAACACGCATCATTTTTCTAAATATTTTCTGTTTTGAATTTATCTGTTTGGGTTCTAGCACAACTGTTTTTAAATTTCTTTTTATGATAAATGGAGTTTTTACTTTTGAAATTTTTTTGGAATTATCTTTAATAATTCGAGCACGATTTGATTTATCTGAAGAGTTAGAATTTGGATCTGGACTTTTAGGTTGATCGTTATAGGTTGATTCGTAACTACAAACTGTTTGTTTTGGCGATAGGGGTTTTTCTAATTTATCAGGAATATGGAAAATTTTCGACAATAATTCAATTTTTTTTTATTGTAGTCTCCTAAATTTTCTAGAGAAATTGAAAGAGTTTCTTTAATGGTTATGCTAAGAGGATTGAATAAAGGTGGAGAGTCAATTTGAGGAATTTTCTTATCTTGGGAAGACTCTAATGAACAACTGTTAGAATTTTCTCCTAACTGAGTTTTATTAGAATTGTCTTCATCAATTTGATTAATATTTGAATTATCTGATAAGTTAGATTCATAATCTGAGCTTTCAGGTTGATTGCTACAAGATGGTTTATCCGTACAGAGTATTTCTTTTGAAGAAGTTTCACAAGTATTTTGAATTTCTTGCTTTGGAGGAGAAAGCAAATTATGAATGGAAACAGTTGTTTCCTTTACGAGGAGATTGTGCCATAATCTTTGTTTAGTGGCACACATGTATTTATTGTAATTAGGAATACAAATTTGATGGTTCGAAAGAAAGTCATTTAGCCAATAAAAGAAAATTATATTTTCTTTGATTTTAACTAATTGAGTATAATAAATAGTTTTGAATAACTGTTACATATCTTTAGAAAAATAAGAGAAGAACCAGTTTCAGTAAGACCAATTATAATCTTGATGGAATTCTTTATTAAGATAAACTCTATTGACTTGAAAAGTTTGATTTGTAAAAGAGGTTGACTTAGGAAAATCATTTTGCTCGAAATAGTTTTCGTTTGAATGCAAACTTTCATTAGGAATTATGCATGAACGTAAAAGAGAGTTATATGATGATGATGTCATGCTGATGCTATGACGATGAGAAGATGATGATAAGGATGTCATGATGCTAGGATGATTAGTCTCAGGATAAGCAACTAGAGTAAAGAAATTAGTCAACACATAATAGCGTGCAAATATGCAGTTATCTCAGACAGAAAACAGCTAGGCAACCAGCCATGCATTACGGGACCACACCCGGGCCACCTTCTCTCCAACCCTTTTACTTCCTGGACCACCAATCACCAGGCTGACCAGCGGACATACCAGGGGCGCCCTAAGGATTCATAGAAGGTTGTCAAGTTTTAATAAGCATGTCAAACCTCAACCATTGAAAATTGTCTGAGTACAACTGTTCAAAATAAGATCAACATTCAAGATGATTCAACAATCTTATCCATTTACTGTTCAAGCGTCAGAAATCTTATCATGTTAATTAATATCCTGTACTGTACATTTACTTTTTTGGCCTATACAAAGGCTCCAAAGTTGTAAGCAATGGCAGAACTTATCTGCTTCTTTGCTTTGTACATTTTTTTTCCCACTTTTCTTTCTATCCTTATCCTCTACCTCGTTGTAATCAATACATAGAGAATTCAATCAAATATTAGTAAGTTCATTCAATCAGTTCTCTTTGCAAATTCATACTTTATGTGTGTTTCAATTCTTCCTATTCTATCACTTTCCTTAGGACCATTCATTAATTTCTCAAGTTTATTCATATCCATTACTTTGTTCAAGCTTTGCATTCTTATTCATTATTTTGTTCATGCTTATTTAATTAATCAATTATTAATCAAGCTTTACTCTTAATTAATCAAGTTAATTTCATTTTGAAATTAATTTAAAATTTAAAAATTGCCCTCGGTCCTGTCCCCAACTGGTGTCAGAGCCAAATGTTTAGTCAAGTTACCCAAGTGTTTAGTTAAGATTAACCAAGAGCTAACCAAGTGTTAGTTAAATTAGTTAAGTGTCTAATTACGTATCTAGTATTCCTTAATTTGTTTTTGTATAACCTTACCTTCATATGTCTAGGGTAAATCCCTGTGATTAGTCGAATGACTAATCAATTAGCCTAAAGAAGGTTAGTTATCCCTTAATGACATATAAATATCCTTATTAAAGATGGAGATAAGTCGATCATTTGGCTTGGAAGCTGTGTTGGTTAGTAGCATTAGTCAGCCTCCTGTGAGTCCTTAGGACGCCCTTAGTAAGTCCGTTGGTCAGCCTGGTGATTGGTGGTCCCAGCAATAAAGGGGTTGGAGCGAAGGTGGCCTTGGTGTGGTCCCGCAGTGCATGGCTGGATGCCTAGTTGTTTTCTGTCTCAAATAAGTGCATATTTGTGTGTTATTATGTGTTGATTAATTTCTTTAGTCTACTTGATTATCCTGAGAGTAATCAACCTACCATCATGACATCCTTATCATCATCATCTCATCATCATCTCATCATCATCTTCATATAACTCTCTTTTACATTCATGCATAATTCCTAATGAAAGTTTGCATTCAAGTGAAAACTGTTTTAAGCAAAATGATTTTCCTAAATCAACCCCTTTTATAAATCAAACTTTTCAAGTCAATAGAGTTTATCTTAATAAAGAATTCCGTCAAGATTATAATTAGACTTACCGAGACTGGTGCTTTTCTTTTTTTTTCTAAAGATATGCAACAACCATTCAAAATTATTTATTATACTCAATTAGCTAAAATCGATGAAAATGTACCTTTCTTTGATTGGCTAAATGACTTTCTTTCAAACCATCAAATTTCTGTTTATAATTACAATAAATACTTTTGTACCACTAAACGAAAATTATAGCACAATCTCCTCATAAAGAAAACAATTGTTTCCATTACATTAATCGTCTTCTCCTCCAAAGCAAGAAATTCTAAATACTTGTGAAAATTCTTCTATAAAAGAAATACTTTGCACGGATAAACCATCCTGCAGTAATCAACCTGAAAGCTCATATGAGCAATCTAGCTTATTAGATACCTCAAATCTTATTCAAACCACTTAAGATAATTTCAATAGAACTCAGTTAGGAGAAAATTCTAACAGTTATTCGTTAGAATCTTCCAAATTTCCTAAAACCAATTCTCCACCTTTATTCAATCCTTTCAGGTTACCCATTAATGAAATTCCTTCAATTCCCACAGAAAATTTATGAAACAACAATTAAAAAGAAATTAAATTATGTTTGAAAATTTTCCATGCTCCTTATAAATTAGAAAAACTCACATCACCAAAACAAACAGTTTGTAGTTACGAATCAACCTATAACGATCAACCTAAGAGTCCAGATCTAGAATCTAACTCTTTAGATAAATCTAATCATGTTCAAATTATTAAAAATAATTCCAAAAAATTTCTAAAAGTAAAAACTCCATTTATCGTAAAAAGGAATTTAAAAACAGTTGTTCTAAAACCCAAAACGATAAATTCAAAATGGAAAATACCTTGAAAAATGATGCATCTTAAATGTGGAAAAACATGACATATGGCCAATAAAAAAAAAATTTATGTACAAAAAATCCTAAAGTTACTTCTACTCAACCAGAGTACTTTTTCAAAAATCAAAAGAGCTTAAATCAAAGAAAATCAAATTCTAAATTCTTATCAATCGTCACTCAAATTAAGTTCAAAAATTGGTATATTTATATTACTTTAAAAGTTCAAGATACTTTTAAGATAAAAATAATAACACTCCTTGTCAATGGTGCAGACCAAAACTGTATCAAGGAGATATTAATTCCATTAATTCCATCCCAATATTATGAAGAAACCAAAGAAAAACTTCTAAATATTAATAGAAATCCATTGCTAATTAAATACAAATTATCTAATATTTGCAACAAAGAATATTGTTTTCAAAATTTATTCAAACATATAAAGAAAAAAGATATTCTTAGCATCCCTTTTATTACTCAAATCTATTTTTCAAACAAAAATCAAAATGATAGTCAAATCAATAACATGAAGCTTGAAGACAAAAAAAATCAAGAAATAATGCTTTTCCTTTTAATCTATGATGAGTCTAAAGAAGCCTTTTATAAAATTCAAACATTTGAGTCCAGTCATTCCAAATCCTTATATGAAAATGTTACTCTCTATCCTAACAATTTTAACATTATTACAAAAGATCAATCTCGGGAACAACTCCCCTACAATATCATGGAAAAGATTGTGGAACCAGAAATCAAAACCCAATTCCTTCACAAGCTTAAAAGTTTATTACTTCAAGATAAAACTATCAAATCAAGAATTCAACCTTTTAGCCTAAAACAATTACTCGAAATCTTTGAAGGTAAAGGATTAAATCAACTCAAAGCCGAAGTTAAAGAATTAAAAATTCGTATTGAAAAGCAAATTCTCCTCGAGGAATCAAATTTAATCCTTATTCCTCAACTTTAAGAGCTTTAAAATTGAGTTTCTTCTCTTGAATCTTCAAAACCTCCTAATCAATCTCCTTTATCTTCTCCTAAATTAACTCCAAATGAACAAGATCCCGAAGCATTCCATTCAGCCATTAACCGTATTGATTTTCAAACATGGTATGTTTTTGTTACCATTATCGTCAAAGATTTCAAACTTCATTCCATAGCTCTACCAAATAGCAGTGCTGATATGAACTTTGTTCAAGAATGATTAATTCGTTCAAAATAGTTTGAAAAGACAAAAGAAAAAATGGTTAGTGCTATTGGATCTAAGCTTCAAATTAATTACGACCTTTTAAATATTTGCAACAATCAACATTGTTTCAAAATATTTTTATACTTGTCAAAAATCTCAAACAACAAGTCATCCTTAGAACTCCCTTCCTCACTCAAATATATCCTTTTACTCTTGATTCCAAAGGAATTTATTCAAATATTCTTGGAAAAAAAATTAAATTATAATTTTCCTCTCCCATGATAAATAAATATATTGCAGCTCTTCCAGAAGCCTCAAGTTCAAAAATTATTTCTACTAAAGAAAAACGAATAGCTTTTCTTCAAACAAAAATTATTCAAGCCAGTATTGAAGAAAAACTTGTACCAAAAACTCAACAAAAAAATTCAAAACATCAAGAAATTATTTGAAAAATATGTCTGTGCTGATATCTCAAATGTTTTTTGGGATAGAAAGCAACATATGGTAAAATTATCATATGAAAGAGACTTTGATGAAGGAAATGTTCTAACAAAAGCACGTCCTATTTAAATGAATAAAGAGCTTTTAGAATTTTGCGAAAAAGAAATTCAATCCTTACTAGACGAAAGGCTCATCAGATCCTCCAAATCTCCTTGGAGCTATGTAGCCTTCTATGTCTATGATCAAGCCGAAAAGGAACGTAGTGTTCCTAGATTAGTCATAAATTACAAACCACTCAACGAAGTCCTTCAATGGATAAGATATCCAATTCCCAACAAAACAGATTTATTAGGAAGATTATATGGTGCAAAAATATTTTACAATTTCAATATGAAATCTAGCTTTTGGCAAGTTCAAATTGCTAAAAAAGACAAATACAAAACTGCATTCACAGTTTCATGTGGACAATACGAATGGAACATGATGCCATTTGAACTCAAAAACACTCCTTCTAAATTTCAACGTATACGCAATCATTATTGTAAACTTTCAATAGTTTACATCGACGATGTTCTTATTTATTCAAAAACTTTAGGTCAGCATTTCAAGCATCTAAAAATATTTTTCAATGTCTTTAAAAGAAATGGTTCGACTATTTCTACTCCAAAAATGAAATTATTTCAAACAAAAATTCAGTTTTTAGGCCATGACATTTTCAATGTTACTATTAAATCCATTCCACGATCTATTAAATTTATAGATGAATTCAAAGATAAAAATTAATGTCAAAATTTTTTAGTTTTCTCAATTATGTTGCAGATTTACAAACCATTGTTTCCAAAATTCAAGAAAATTCATCCTCCATGGCCTCATAAGCATACTCAAATACTCGTTCATTATCAAGTGTAAGGTCAATTCACTCCCATGTCTTGGCATACGAAATTCATATGCATTCATGATAGCTAAAATAGATGTGTCAGACAATAGTTTTGGCAAAATTAGAATTCTCAAGCAGTCTCTTGTATCAAGTCCTAAACAATTAGTAAGGTTTCATAGTAGAATATGGACTGAACTTTAAATTCATTATTCCATAATTATAAATGACTTTTTATCTATTGTTCAATGCATTTCAAAATTTTGAGATGAACTATATTTCAAAATTTCCTTATTAAGAATTGCTTTGAAAAGTGAAAAAGAAATTTTACTCACCAACATAGCAATACTTTCAGTTTTCAATTCTAATGTTGAATTCATGGGGAGAACAACTCCCTTCCTGATTTCCTCATTTAAGAATTTCTTTAAGAAAAGTAATTTTGCTTCAATTCCTGTATTCCAGATGTTATCCACATCCAAATCAACCAACATTCAAAATCCAAAAAACCTCAAAGACATTGAAGAACCCCTCGTATTTTATCTCAGATTTCATACTGCTGAACTTCATTTTACTACATTCAAAGGACCTCGATACAATGAATATGCCATCTTTATTCTCTATGATAAATGGCTCTTCAATCCACGAAAATCCTTTTTTTCATATTTAAAAATACTCAAGTTCTACAAATCACTTTTGCAACAACTCTACAATCATCTAGAACTCGTCATGGTGCCCACTGTTTATATTCAAACCCTCCATTTTTATGGTCGATACATCACAGATTTTTGGCAATCCCTTGATCAATATCATCCAATTTATTCAATGGGTTATTCCTAAAGTGCACATCTGCCTAGCTGATAAACATCAATTCTTCTACTATAAGAAATCATCTCTGCATAGTTCTACTAAGTATCAGACTCCATCACCAGCAACTTGCATTCAAACCCATCAGTGCTACATATTACAAGAATATTCAAGGCTCTATGAACACTAGGGGACTGTATACAGCAATGCCCCTTGGAATTTCAACACGCAAGCATGCCATTATAACACTTAAGCAGCAGCTGTGCAGCCTCTGCAACCAAAGGGGGACACTATGTAGCAAAACCCCTTGAAATTTGACACGCAAACACGTAGCAATAAAAATCAAGACGCAGCTGTCAAGTTTTAATAAACCTGTCAGACGTCAACCATTCAAAATTGTCCGCGTAAAACTGTTCAAGATAAGATCAACATTCGAGATGATTCAACAATCTTATCCATTTACTGTTCAAATGTCAAAAATCTTATCATGTTAATTAATATCTTGTGCTGTACATTTACTTTTGGCACCTAAATAAAGGCTCCAAAGTTGTAAGCAATGGCAAAACTTATCTGCCTCTTTCCTTTGTACATTTTCCTTTCCCACTTTCCTGTCTATCCTTGTCCTCGGCCACGTTGTAATCAATACGTAGAGAATTCAATCAAATATCAGTAAGTTCATTCAATCAATTCTCTTTGCAAATTCATACTTTACACGTGTTTTAATTCTTCCTATTCTATCACTTTCCTCAGTACCATTCATTAATTTCTCAAGTTTTATTCATATCCATTACTTTGTTCAAGCTTTGCATTCTTATTCGGTACTCTATTCATGCTTATTTAATTAGTCAATTACTAATCAAACTTTACTCTTAATTAATCAAATTTTACTATTAACTAATCTTGTTTTGCAATTTATTTCAAATTTTAAAATTGAATTAAATTGCAAAATATGATTAATTAATAGTAAAGCAAGATTAATTAATAGTAAAACTTTATGTTTGAAGAAATTAATTCAATATGAATGGCCCTAGTGTATGAATAGTGATTGAAAGTGGTTGAAGAAGAAACTCACACATAAAACATGGAATGAAATTTGCACTGAGAAAGTTGTTGAATGAACTTACTGCTATTGATTGAATATTGCGGATGAATTGTACAAGGAAGCAGAGGATAACAGAGAAACTGGGGATGGAATGTGATATAAAGGAAAGAGGCAGGTAAGTTCTGCCATTGCTTACAACTTTGAAGCCTTTATATAGGCCCAAAAGAAAAATATACAGTCCAAGATAATTAATGCTACAGTAAGATGATAAGAATTCTGGCATTGGAGTAATTAACGGATAAGATTGTTGAATCATCTTGAGTTTTGATCTTATCTTGAATAGTTGTACATGGTCAATATTGAATGGTTGATGTCTGACAAGCATGTAAAAGTTTGACAGTTGCTTCTTGATTTTTATTACTGCATCCTTGGGTGTCAAAATTCAAGGGGTTTTGCTGTATAGTGTCCTCTAACGGTTGCAGAGGCTTGGCATCTACTGCTTGATTGTTGTAATGACATGCTTGTATGTTGAAAGTTTAAGGGGTGTTGCTGTATGTGGTCCCCTAGTAGCCTTAGAGTCTTGAATATTCTTGCAATATGCTGTACTGATGTGCTTGAATGCAAGTTGCTGACAATGGAGTCTGATACTTAGTAAAACTATATTGAGATGATTTGCTGGAGTAAAAGAACTGATACTCATCAGTTGGGAAGATGTGCGCATCAGGAATAACCCGTTGAGTAAATTGGATGATATGTTGATCAAGGGATTGCCAATAATCTATGATGAATTTCCCAAAATGCATGGTTCGGACATAGCTAGTCTGTATTATGACGAGTACGGGGTGACCATAGAATTCTTGTAAAAGAGTTTGGTAGAATTTGAGAGTCTTTAAATATGAATAAAAGGAAATCCACGAGCTTGATTTCCATTGATCATAGCGCGTAAAAAATGGCATATTCATGGTATCGAGGTCCTTTGAATGTAGGAAAATGAAGTCCATTGTCTTGATTTTTGAGGTAAAATAGAAGGGGTTCTTGAATGTCTTTGAGATTTTTTGGATTTTGAATGTTGGTTAATTTGGATGTAGATGACATCTGGAATAGAAGAATTGAAGCAAAATTACTTTCCTTGAAGGAACTCTCTAGAGAGGAAGTTAGGAAAGGAAGTGTTCTCTTTATGAATTTAGAATTGAAAACTGGAAATCTTACTTGCAGGCGAACAAAAATTTATTTTGAGACAAGATTTTGAAATTTCTTTGGCACTTTTGCAATTGACAAGAATTTTTTGAAATATAAATCATTTTGAAATTTTCAAGTACATAAAAAAATAGATAAAAATTCTTTTCTAATTGTGGAATAATGAATTTGAGGTTCAGTCCATACTTTATTATGGAACCTTACTAATTGTTTAGGACTTGATTCAAGACACTGCTTGAGAATTCTAATTATGCCTATTTCAACTATCATGAATGCATATGAATTTAGGACGCCAAGACATGGGAGTGAATTGACCTTACACTTGATTGGCATAACTATTTGAGTATGCTTATGAGACCATGCAAGATTAATTTTCTTGAATTTTGGAAATAATGGTTTGCAAATTTCTCGAAGTATAGGAAAAATCTACAACATAATTAAGAAAACCAAAATTTTTTGAAATTGATTTTTATCGTTGAATTGATCTGAAAATTTATCTGCAGATTTAATGCAACATTGAATGGGTTTAATAGTGCCATTAAAAATGTCATGGCCTAAAAATTGAATTTTTGTTCTAAATAATTTTATTTTTGGAGCAGAAACGGCTAAACCATTTCTTTTATTGAAAAATATTTTTAGATGCTTGAAATGTTGGTCCAAAATTTTTGAATAGATAAGAACATCATCAATATAAACTATTGAAAATTCAGAATAATCGTTCTTGAGTTCAAATGACATTCTATTCATAGTGTTCAAATGGAACTGTGAATGCAGTTTTGTATATGTCTTTCTTAGCAATTTGGATTTGCTGAAAGCCAGATTTCATGTAAAATTTTAAAAATATTTTTGCATCATATAATCCTTCTAAGAAATCTTTTTTTGTTGGGAATTGGATGTTTTATCCATTGAAGAACTTTGTTGAATGGTTTGTAATTTATGACTAATCTAGGAACATGACTTCCTTTGTAAACATAGAATGCTGCACAGTACCAAGGAAATTTGCAGGATATAATAAGCCTTTTGTTTAATAAAGATTGAATTTCTATCTTGCAAAATTCTTAAAGCTCTTTATTTATTTGAATAAGGTATGCTTTTGTTGGAATATTTCTTTCATCAAAATCTTTTTCATACGGTAATTCTACCATATGTTGCGTCCTTTCCCAAAAGGCATTTAGGATATTAGCACAGAAATATTCTTCGAATAATTTCCTAATTTTTTGAATTTTTTGTTGAACAAGTTGTTCTTGAATACTAGCTTGAATAATTTCTATTTGAAGAAAAGCTATTTGTTTTTCTTTAGCATAAATAATTTTTGAAATTTAGGCTTCTTGATGAGCTGCAATATCTTTATTTTTCAAAGGAGAAGAAATTTTGAATCTGATTTCTTTTTCAAAAATATCTGAATAAATTTCTTTGGAATTAACAGTAAAAAGGATATGTTTGAGTAAGGAACGAAGTTCCAAAGATGACTTGTTGTTTGAGATTTTTTACAGGTATAAAAACATTTTTGAAACAATATTCATTGTTGCAAATATAAGCATTTGAAAGCTTGTAGTTAATTTTAAGCTTGGATCCAGTTGCAATAGTCATTTTCTCTTTTGTTTTTGCAAAATATTAATTAAACCTTCTTGAATACAATTCGTATCAGCACCGCTATCTAGCAGAGTAATAAAACGAAGTTTGAAATCTTACCGTAATAGTAATATAAACATAACCATTTTTTTCAAAAAATCAATACGATTAATAACTGAAAGGAATGGTTCATGATCTTGATTATTTGGACTTAATTTAGGAGAAGATGATGGAGATTGATTGGGAAGTTTTGAAAATTCGAGTGAAGAAACTCGATTTTCAAGGCCTTGAATTTGAGATATGAGGATTGAATTTGGTCCCTCAAGGAGATTTTCCTTTTCAATATGAATTTTTAATTTTTTTACTGCTACTGGTTTTGAAAGACCTGATTCTTGACCTTCATAGGTTTCTAGTACTTGTTTTAGGTTAAAAGATTGGATTTTTGATTCGGCAACTTTATCTTTGAGTAATAAGTTTTTAAGCTTGTGATGGTATTGAGTTTTGATTTCTGGTTCCTCAATTTTCTCGATGATATCGAAGAGGAGTGCTTCCCGAGATTGATCTTTTGTAATAACACTAGAATTGTTAGTTAGAAATAGATATTTGAATTTCACATAGGGTTTCTTCAGAATAATCATGAATTAAAAGAGAAAGCATTACTTCTTGAAGATTTTTATCTTCAAGTTTCATATGACTGGTTTGAATACCGTCCTTATTTATTGTAAAAGGATAGATTTGAGTAATACAAGGAATTCCAAAAATATCTTTTTTCTTTATATTTTTAACTAAAATCTTGAAATAATATTTTTTATAAAAAATATAAGCCTTAGATAATTTGTATTTAATTGGATTTCTATTAATATTAAGAAGTTATTTTTTGGTTCCTTCATAATATTGAGATGGAATAAATGGAATCAATAAATTCTTGATGCAGTTCTGGTCTGCACCACTGTCAAGGAGTGTTATTATCTTAAAAGTATCTTGAGCCTTTAAAGTAATATAAATATACCAATTTTTAAACTTAATTTGATTGACGATTGACAAGGATTTAGATTTTGATTTTCTTTGAATTAAGCTCTTTTGATTTTTAAAAAAGTATTCTGGTTGAGTATAAGTAACCTTGAATATTTTTGCTCAAAATTTAGGATTGTTTGTACATACATTTTTCTTTTTATTGGCCATATATACTATTTTTCCATATTTAAGACGCATCATTTTTTTAGATATTTTCTGTTTTGAATTTATCTTTTTGGGTTCTAGAATGACTGTTTTTAAATTTCTTTTTACGATAAATGGAGCTATTACTTTTGGAAGTTTTTGGAATTATTTTTGATACTTCGAGTAAGATTTGATTCATTTGAAGAATTGGATTTTGGATCTGAATTCTTAGGTTTATTGTTATAGGGTGATTCATAAACACACATAGTTGCTTTTCTAGTTTATTAAGAGCATGGTAAAATTTTGAAAATAATTTGTTTTCTTTTTTATTGTTGTTTCCTAAATTTTCTAGAGGAATTGAAAGAGTTTCTTTAATGGTTTTGCTAAGAGGATTGAATAAAAGTGGAGAGTTAGTTTTAGGAATTTTCTTATCTTAGAAAGATTCTAAAGAATAACTATTAGAATTTTCTCCCAATTGGGTTTTATTGAAACTAGTCTGGGCCCGTGCAAAAGCATGGTACATGTTTAAATAGATAATTTATAGATATATTATCAAAAAAATAAATGGATAGTTAGTGTAGACATAATTAATACTATAATTTAGTGAAGAGAAGGAAAAACTCAATGAAAAAGTTAAACATACAGCAACTTCGTGCATAAACAATATGATTAATAATTGAAAACTATATCATTGTGGAAGAAGTCTATATAAGTATGATGGAGACATTAGATAGTGAACTTGGTACAAAGCCCTCTACATGGGATGATGATAAGTTAATCTATGACACCAATGATGAAGAATCCACCTCCTTCTCTTGTACCTGAAACAAAAATCAAGATTTAGTGATAATTTGATTAACAATGATAGAAGTGAAGTTTATATATATCCATTATGCATCCGGTGTACCTAACATTAGTATGTCGTATGTAATGAACCTCTTCCTCCCAATTGACTGGCACAATAATAGAGATAGGAGCTTATACTTCATGCCGGTGTAGTGTTTGAGCTAAAAATGTGATATTTTTAAGGTACTTTTTCACCAATTTTATGCTCGTTTTAATAATATTTTTAGGGTTTTTAATTGATTTTATTTTATTTTGCAGATTTTGAATAAATGCGAAAAATGGGCTTAAATGGCGGAAAAAGCGAGAAAAATAGAGAAAATATCGGAGGTTGAAGAATTGGGCCAAAAATCGATAAAAATCGGCCAAAAGAAGAAGGAAGAAAAAAATAAATAAAAACCAAACCGGTCCAGTGAATCAGACCGGCCGGTTCAACTGGACCGGCCCACTTAAAAACCCCCTCCCCTTCCTTTCCTCGTCTTCTTCTTCCCCATTTCCCAAACCCCGAACCCAGGCCCTGCTTCTCTGTTCTGTTTCCTCGACCCTGCATCGCCATCTCCTTCCTCCTTCTCTCTCTACCTCGTCATCTCTCTCTCTCCTCCAGCACACCCCCTTCCCAAACCCAGAAAACCATCCTCTACCCACGGGTTCCCCAAAACCGAAACCACCCAGCCCACCGTATACCCCAAAACCACCCTTGCTGTCCCCTTCATCCACCAGCCACGTACCCATCTCTGCTAGCTTCTTCATCCACTGTTAAGTCAAATTTCATGCATTGTTTTTATAATTATTTTTAGTATATTATATATATTATTTCATTTAATTTGATTTGTTTTATATATTTTTCAGGATTAATGTTAAATTAATAAAGAAGAGGAGAAAGGACGTAAAAGCTCGGTTTTACACACATGACTTCAAGACGGTCCAAAAATAATAATTATGGAAATTATTAATTTTATAATTATTATATTGGGCTAGAGTTTCAAGAATTGGTAAAAAGCTACAAGTCTTGGAGAAGAAGAATTCCAAAAAAAAAAGGGGGAAAACCCTAAACCCTAAACTCCACGCAGTAGACCTCACGTCCCCTCCCACAGTACAAAAAGGCCTCACCATCTCCTTTGCAAACTCCATGCCTAACCCCCAAGAATCAGATGCCACCCCCTCTAAAATCCCTCACGCCACTCCACCTCTTCATCTCACATCCTCCATCATCACCACATTCTAACATCATCACCAAATCACTATCAGTTTCACATAAAACCCCCACCAACACCTAATCTTCATCATTAGCATATCGCCAAGCCAAAACACCACTCAAGATAACCTCCATCATCATCAATCATCATCATAATCAACCCTCCATCATCGCCGTGATCAATCACCGATCATCAACATCATCATCCATCGTAATCTCTGTTTGTGGTCTACCGACTTGATCTGTTTTGTTTTATTTATTTAAATATTTTTTTTTCTCTTTTTGTTCCTCATGAATTGTTGAGTTAGCAGGTTTTAACTTTATTATTATTATTATTATTATTATTATTATTATTATTATTATTATTATTATTATTATT
>JACYFF010031957.1:59919872-59930013 GCA_017589665.1 Selenicereus undatus
TTATTATTATTATTATTATTATTATTATTATTATTATTATTATTATTTTCCCCTTTATCATTTTGATGTTATTTATTAAAGATATTGGATTTTGCGTCATCATGCTAGGCTAGTTTAATATTTGCTTGACCTAATATTTTATTTTACCATGTGAAGTTATTTGTTTGAGATAAGATTTATGTGCCTAAATTTCATATTATATTTATGTGATTAATCTAAGCTGATTGGAAATATTTGTTTAATGTTGAATGTTGGATTATTTTTGTTTGGCCACCTAAATAATTCTAACATTTAATAATGTTAACTAGTAACAACTTTTGACCAGTAGGGTTAAAAGGGTCAACTTGGATCTAAATTACATAAATCTGCTGTTGAGGATTTAATGGTTTAGGTTAGTCGAAGTTTTCCTAAAGCCTAACGCTTTAAGTCTTCAATTTTTTATGCTGTAGAGTAATAAGTTAGTTGACTTAAAAGAATTCATCCTTAGACGTTCTAGGGTGTATTAAACAGTAAGGGAAAATAGGGGTTACAGACGTTCTTAACCTGCAGTCTAACTATTCGGTAAATATAATATGTGTATCGATGATTAAATAACGAAACATGGTAAAATATATATTAAGGTTAAGCAATTTTCCAGTCAAGTGATAATTGTTTGCTTCTATTCCGCTTAAATTTTATTCTTAGTTTATAATTTTTGGTGCCAAATAATTTAATTAAATTGTTATCAGATATTTAAATATTTTTATCCAATTATACCCCCCCAAGTCGTTTTTTTTTATTGTGAGTCATCTGAGTCATAGAACTACATCTTCGTAGTTAGTAATTTGTGTTTATTTTTATGAGAATTAATTGCTTTGTAACTTAATTCTATTTCCTCGTGGGATCGACCATACTTGCCCTATCTATAGTTCTTAATATTTAATTACAAGGGTATTTAGGTTATTTAATTTGTAGGCACTGCGACAGCCTTACAAATTTTGGCGCCGTTGCCGGGGAAATTATTTTTGTTACAAAGTCTTGAATTTAATCTCATTATCTATTTATTATTATTATTATTTTTTTCTTTACTACCTTTAGTATTTGCTTTAGTCTATTTTATTTCGATTAATTATATATTCCTTTTCAGGTTTATGAACGTTGATGAGAGAATAAAACGTATAAACACGTACGTTGAATTCTTGAATACCGCCACCATAGAGCAGCTACTAGAAATTTTTGAGAACGACGAAGAAGACGAGAAAGAACCACCCATGGCGGCAAGGACCTTAAAAGAATTGGCTGCGCTGGATGTTTCGCAGCAGCCACTTGGAATTGTCTTTCCTGAATTGGAAAAGCCATTAAAACTGAATTCAGGTTTTCTAAATCTTTTACCTAAATTTAATGGTTTGTCTGGCAAAGATCCTCATATGCACCTAAAAGAATTTTTAGTTGTTTGTTCCACTATGAGACCTGATGGGATTGATGAGGATCAGGTTAAGCTTCGTGCTTTTCCTTTTTCTCTACAAAACTTAGCCAAGGATTGGTTATATAACCTTCCTACCGGATCTGTTACTACTTGGACTCAACTGCAAAAATCTTTTCTTGAAATTTTTTTTCCTGCTAGAAGAATTGGTGCCATTAGAAAGCAAATTTGTGGAATTAGGCAAAATCTGAATGAGTCATTATATGAATACTGGGAAAGGTTTAAAAGACTATGTAGCAGTTGCCCCCAACGTCAGATTAATGACCAATTGCTGATTCAATACTTTTATGAAGGACTATTGCCTAATGATAGGGGTATGATAGATGCTGCCAGTGGGGGAGCCTTAGTTGACAAGACACCTACCCAAGCTATGACTTTGATCTCTAATATGGCACAAAACTCACAACAGTTTAATACTCGATATGACTTGGTGACTGGTAGGGTTAATGAGGTTGATAGTATTCAACACCAATTAGCAGCCTTGACCTCTAAGTTAGATAAGTTGATAGCCAAAGGACCTAGTGTTGGGGTAGTATGTGGAGTATGCTATATGGAAGGTCATCCTACTGATGTTTGCCCAACCTTACAAGAGGGGAATGTTAATGCTATGTTTAACCATCAACCCAGGAAGTATGACCCCTACTCCAACACTTACAATGAGGGTTGGAGAGATCATCCTAACTTTAGATACGGACCACCTAATCCACCTGGTTTCTCTTGACCTCAACCTGTAGCTAACCAAACTGATAAGACCTCTCTTTTGTTAGAGCAGTTAATGAAAAAGATGGACCAAGATAAGAAAGAGACAGAGGCTAGATTTAATTCAATGGAAACTGTCCTTAAGCAAATGAGCCAGACCCAATCTGCCTTAGGAACCTTGGTTAGTAATATGCAATCTCAAAGTAGTAATAGGTTGCCTGCCCAACCCTTTACAAATCCTAAGGATAATGTCAGTGCCATAACCTTAAGGAGTGGAAAAGAACTAGGAGAGTGTAACGCCCCGCCCGAAAGGGGCAGGCGCGTCACCGCCATGGACGCTCAGACAGGGGCGCCCACAAGGCTCTATGAATTTATTGACCTTAATAAACCTGATCATAAGTGATAGCAGCGGAAGCTCTTATAAAAATCTAACTGAAGTTCAGAAAGGTCAATCTAAAACATTCATCGCATACATACTTAAACCGTATCCCTAACGTTCTTACATATATCCAAATCAAAATACAGAACTGTATTTACTAAACATAATCCATAACATATACATAGAACGAGCCCTCCCGGTCCAAATGAGTTCTTTTAATGCTCCTGTGGTCCCTCCTTGCTTTCAAAACCTGAAAAATGGTGAGGTCATGAGCTCCCCGAGCCCAGTGAATAACCCTTACCTTCCCCATTGTTACACTTTGCACATTAACCGATTAACACATAAGCGCACAGTACACATATCTTATGACATATAAACATAACATCTCATATATCATATAGGGGACGATAAGAGGATACGCGTATGTTTCAAAAATCAAAAATGTATTTATATCGTTCATATTTAATAGGGTCATAAATATCACAAATGCACACACATTTCTGTTATAAGGTAGGCAATTAGATTAATTTAGCCGCACAAGTCCCATACCAGGTACGTTTCAAGGACTCACGTTTACACTTGAGCCCTCGAACAAGCTTTGCTGTTAGTTTATTCACTAAACTAACCATGATTGTCCCATACCAATCATGTCTTTTGGGCTCATAGTCCTCACTGGAGTCCAAAAGAAAGTAAAACCTGCTAAACAACCCAACGACCCGCCCATAACCACAATTGGCACACGCATCAAAGCAACTTTATCACAAAAGTTCACATACTAGCCATAAGCACATAACATGTGTCTTACAACATCAAAACCAAATCCAAACGAAACCCAATTCCATATCATATCCAAAGTCCAAAAATCCAAGCCAAAACCAATTGCACAACACATCACACATTCTTAACTGAATACAAAACTTTTAGTTTATGGGAAATCAACTCATGACTCACATAAAGAACCATCACAAACACAAGGGTCACAAACACATCCTGGTGGACCGGGCGATGCCCACTCAAGGTACCAACCAGGGACCCAACGCTCTAAAGTACGTAGATGCCCTCAAATCACAAACTGAGGAGTCACATTCACATTCTGGAGAACCAGGGACCCACACAGCTCCCAAATAACACAAACTGAGGAGTCAATTGGTGGACCGGGCATTGCCCACTCAAGGTACCAACCAACGACCCACACAGCTCCCAAATAACACAAACTGAGGAGTCAATTGGCGGACCGGGCATTGCCCACTCAAGGTACCAACCAACGACCCACACAGCTCCAAACACAAAGACAACTACTTCTATGGCCATAGCTCTAGAACGCTCTGTAATAGCCTCAGACAAGACACGAATCTTTTTCCCCAAAAACATAACTTCCAGAAATTCAAACAGTCCGCCAACAGAATCAAAAGTCTGCGAATTAAACTCAAAATTTCATAACTTTTAACACACACCACCAAAATTCACAAACGTTTACAAGAAATCACCCCACATCATGAGGAAGCTGCAGTAATAATTTGATAATTTTTATCCAAACAAATCCTTCAAACTAATTAAAACAGTAACCGAAACCATGCATCCAAAACAGGGCAGTCCCAATCGAAAATTCATAAATTCTAAAATACACATCCAAAATTCATGAAAATTTACAGGACTTTTCCAGTCATACTCAGAAGTTTACAGTAAAAATTTCATAAGTTTTAGACAATCCAATAGCTCACAATAATTCAAACAGAATCTGAATTTCTGCATTCAACAACAGGGCAGTTTCACTCTAAAATTCATAACTTATAAAATACACATCTAAAATTCATGAAACTTTACCCGAAGTTGCCTAATATCTTGGTTAACCTACAGTAAAAATTTCAGAAGTTTTCGTGCATCCAATAATTCCCAGAAAATCCGACAGTAGCACGTTATTAGCAAAATCCGAAAATCCACCCTATTTTTCTACCATATTATTCAACCAAATACAGATAACCAATCCAAACATCCATAGTTTCAATTCACAACATTCATAGAATTCAAAAATCGCAAATAAACATACAACTTTTAAGGGTGGGTTTCTAACAATTGAATTTATGGTTTTAATCTACTAAGCTTTAAAACATCAAATTCATAACTTCAATTGATTCCCAAATTCGAATCCTAAATCCACAAATTAATCTTTCCCTATTCAATTTTAGGTTGAGAAAGACAAGAATTACTCACCTTAATCTGCAAATCGGAACTAAAAATCGAACTCCTTTTCTCCTCCTTCTTCTTCTTCCTCCTCTTTTTTTTTCTCCTTTTCTTCTTCTTCTTTTCTTCTTTTCCTTCTCTGCCCTCTCTGCCGTGGGTATGTGTGTGTGTTTTGAAGAAAAAAAACAAACCCCACCCCCCTTTTATAAATGGTCAAACCGACTTTGACCAGTGAACAGTTGACTTTGACTTTTTTTTTTTTTTTGGTTGGTTGGAAATAAAGCCTGGGCGTTACAGAGAGCCCCACATGTCTAAGAAAGAAGTTCAGACTGAGAAAGAGGTGAGTGAGAAGACTAAGACCAAGGAACTAGTTGAGACTGAGAAAGAAAAGGGGGAAGAACCTAACAGTAGGAAGCATCAAGAAATGACTCTAGAGGACTTCAACAAACTCCCCCATTATGTTCCTAGACCACCCTTCCCACATAGATATGCCCAACCTAAGCGTGATGCAACTAATGATGAGATTTTAGAGACATTTAGGAAGGTAGAAATCAATATTCCTCTTTTAGATGCTATTAAACAAGTGCCTAGGTATGCCAAGTTTCTAAAAAAACTGTGCACCAATAAAAGAAAGCTAAAAGGGAATGAAAAGATTAGTGTGGGGGAAAACGTGTCTGCTGTGTTTCAAAAGAAGTTACCTCCTAAGTGTAAGGATCCTGGCATGTTCTCTATACCTTGTAAAATAGGTCACAATAGATTTGATAGATGTATGCTTGACTTAGGAGCCTCTATCAATGTTATGCCTAGATCTGTTTATGATTCTCTTAATCTTCGACCTTTAGAACAGACTAGCCTAGTAATTCAGTTAGCTGATAGAAGCAATGCTTACCCTGATGGTGTCTTAGAGGATGTTTTAGTCCAGGTTAATGAGCTTGTTTTCCCTGCTGATTTCTTTGTACTTGACATGGGAGGGGGAGATAATGAACCACCCATTCTACTTGGCCGACCATTTTTGAAAACCTCTAGAATAAAGATTGATGTGCATAGTGGGCAGTTAACCATGGAATTTGATGGAAAAGTCATTAAGTTTAATATATTTGAGGCAATGCGATTTCCTACTGAGGTACATAATGTGAATGCCTTGGATGTATATGAGAAATTGTCGCAAGATGTTTTTGAATTGGATAAAGATGATGTTTTGAATCTGGTTGTTACTCATAGTTTGTCTGGCACTGATTTGACTGAATGTGATTATGTTTTATGTGATGAATTGGTGGATGCTATCTATGATTTGAATTCTTTACAAAGCATGCAACCCCCTTTTCAAGTTGTTCGACAAACGTTATGTGTTAAAACCATGTCGACCCAAGATGCTGTAGTTAAGCCTGAATTGAAACCTTTGCCTGCTAATATGAAATATGTGTACTTAGGTGACAATGAGACATTACCTGTGATTATCTCTAATTCCCTAATTGAACTGCGAGAGGAAAAATTGATTAGAGTTCTTAGAGATAAAAAGAGTGCAATAGGATGGACTTTAGCTGATATTAAAGGGCTAAGCCCAACATTATGTACACATAAAATTGCCTTAGAACTTGATGCGGTCCCTAAAAGAGATCCTCAACGCCGTCTCAATCCTCCTATGATGGAGGTGGTGCAAAAGGAAATCTTAAAGTGGTTGGAAGCAGGGGTGATCTACCCCATTGCCGATTCTAAGTGGGTTAGTCCCATACATGTAGTCCCTAAGAAAGGTGGCACCACTGTAGTGACCAACAAAGAGGGAGAGCTCATACCCACACGAGTACAGTCAGGATGGAGGGTATGTATTGACTATAGGAAGCTAAACAAAGCAACTAAGAAAGATCACTTCCCCTTACCTTTTATGGATCAAATGTTAGAAAGGGTAGCAGGTCATTCTTACTATAGCTTCCTAGATGGATATTCGGGTTATTTACAAGTACCCATAGCTCCAGAGGATCAGGATAAGACCACCTTCACTTGCCCTTTTGGTACTTATGCATTCAAACGCATGCCTTTTGGTCTTTGTAATGCACCTGCTACTTTTCAACGTTGTATGATGTCCATATTTTCTGATTTCATCGATAAGATTATGGAAGTGTTTATGGATGATTTTATCGTGCATGGTGACTCTTTTGACCATAGTTTGCATAATTTGACATTAGTTCTTAGGCGTTGCATTGAATCCAATCTAATTTTGAACTTTCAAAAATGTCATTTTATGGTTGATCATGGTGTGGTACTGGGGCATATCGTTTCAGAAAAAGGTTTAGAAGTTGATAAAGCTAAGGTAGAAGTGATTCAGTCTTTGCCTTACCCATCTACTGTGAAAGATATCAGATCATTTCTGGGACATGTAGGGTTTTATAGACGATTTATTAAGAATTTCTCAAAAATTGCTTCTCCGTTATGTGCTTTGCTTGCTAAGGATGTCGAGTTTGTTTTTAATGACGACTGCAAGCATGCTTTTGATGAATTAAAGAAGTGTCTGATTTCACCTCCTATTGTTCAAGCACCTAATTATGCCCTTCCTTTTGAACTCTTATGTGATGCATCCGATAAAGCAGTAGGGGCTGCTTTAGGGCAAAAACAGGGGAGGGAATCTCATGTGATTTGTTATGCCAGTAAGACATTAGATGCTGCACAATGTAATTATACTGTTACTGAGAAAGAATTGTATGCTGTTGTGTTTGCATTGGAAAAATTTAGATCTTATCTGCTAGGTACTAAAATCACTATGTATTCTGATCATGCTGCTTTAAAGTATTTAATGAAAAAGAAAGAGGCTAAACCTAGGCTAATTAGATGGGTTTTACTGTTGCAAGAATTTGATTTAGAAATTCAGGATAGGAAAGGCCTAGATCACCATGTAGCTGACCATCTGAGTAGGATTCCAACTGCAGAAATTAGTAAAGATTCTAATGATTATTTTCCTGATGAACATTTATATGCTGTTGTAGAAACTTTTCCTTGGTATGTGGACATTGTTAACTATTTAGTTACCAAAACCTTTCCTGCTAATATGCCTAAGCGTGCTAAAGATAGAATTAAATCACAAGCTAGACTATATGTGTGGGATGAACCCTATTTATGGCGTTTTTGTAGTGACCAAGTAATTAGAAGATGTGTTGATGATTCTGAAATTTTATCTATTTTGGAGTTTTGTCACTCCCGAGAGGGAGGAGGTCACTTTGGTCCTAAACGCACTGCACATAAAGTTTTAGAATGTGGATTTTTTTGGCCCACAATTCACAAAGATTGTTTTGAATTCTGTAAAAGATGTGACATGTGCCAAAGAAGTGGAAATTTGGGTAGTAGAAATCAAATGCCCTTATATAATATATTTGTATGTGAACTTTTTGATGTATGGGGTATTGACTTTATGGGCCCATTTCCCCCTTCCAATGGTAACCAATATATTCTAGTTTGTGTGGATTATTTATCTAAATGGGTTGAGGCTATTCCAACCAAAACTGATGATGCAAAGACTGTAGTTAAGCATGTTAAGAAAAACATTTTGAATAGGTATGGGATGCCTAAAGCCATCATTAGTGATAGGGGAACCCACTTTTGTAATAGAACTTTGAAAGGTTTCCTAGATAAGTTTCATATTACGCATAAGGTTTCGACTGCTTATCACCCACAAACTAATGGTCAAGCTGAGAGTATGAATAAAGAAATTAAAGGGGTTTTGGAGAAAATTGTTAGACCTGATAGGAAGGATTGGAGCGATAGATTAGATGATGCACTTTGGGCTATTAGGACTGCATATAAAACTCCAATTGGGATGTCACCATACAGGATAGTCTTTGGGAAAGCATGTCATTTACCTGTAGAATTGGAACATAAATCCTTTTGGGCTGTGAAAAAGTGTAATATGGATTATATGGAAGCAGGAAAGGAGAGAAAATTACAACTGCAAGAGTTGGAGGAAATAAGGTTAGAAGCCTATGATAATTCAGTTATTTATAAGGGCAAGTCTAAGGCATTTCACGATGCTAAGTTGGTTAGGAAAGAGTTTCATGTAGGAGAAAAAGTTTTGTTATTTCATTCAAAATTGAAACTATTTCCTGGGAAACTTAGATCTAGGTGGCTAGGCCCTTTTGAAGTCACTCAGGTCCATCCTCATGGGGCAGTAGAAATTAGGAGCCTTGATACTAATAAGATTTTTAAGGTGAATGGTCACAGGTTGAAACATTTTTATGAAGGAGTTGTTCGCAAAATTGAGGATATTGATTTGGAAGATCCATGATCGGAAAAGAGGTCGAGCCAACGACAAGAAACAAAGGCGCTGCTTGGGAGGTAACCCAAGATTCTTTCAGGGAGTATTCTTTTCCTTTATTCTTTTTCTTTTTCTTTTGTTCCTATTTCCTTACATTGAGGACAATGCAGGAATTAAGTGTGGGGGGTGCATCCTGCATTTAATTCATGCAGTTTTTTTTTTTGAAAAAAAAGGGTAAAAAAAAATTAAAAAAAATTAAAAAAAATTCTTTTCTTGTAAATAATGCATGATATGAGTTTATACTAGGCTTGCTTGGTTAGAAGTTTTTTTTAGCTATTTTTTAGTTTATTCTTTTATAAGTGAAGACTTCTAAGCATGATAGTTATCCTTTAGAGAAGTTTGAGCTGATCCTCATACATCTTTTTAATGAGTAACTCTCTTGATTATCCATCTTATTTGGTCATGTAATATATCTGATTCAGAGGCAATAAAATGACCTGGCCCATCTCCTAGATTATTGAATTAGTTGAATAACTCATTAAAATTGTGATTTTACTTGCCTGTTTTTCATGTGTGAAAAAAAAAAAGAGTCAAAGTTGAGAATGACAAGTACTCCTTTGAGGCATGCGCTACTGGGTGTTACCCTTTGAGGCAATACTGCCACTGGAAAGCTTGCTTCCCATACTAGTGATCCAAAAAAAAAAAAAAGAAGAAGAAGAAGGAAAATAAATACAAGGCAAGTTTAGAATCAATGCAATGAGTTATTCTACCTAGTTCAATTGTCTCTATAGCCAGACCATGCCTAAATTTTTCTATCATAAGTTTTTAGACCTCTTAATTGGTGTATGCATAATCAAAAAGAGATGGATAATTATTGATCCTGTTACTTCATTATGAAAATGTTGTGAGGCTGATGAATAAACTCTCTAAGGATAGTTAGATGTTTAGCATGTATTCACTTATTGAAGGAGAAACTAATCAAATCAGTAAAACTGCTTTTCTAAAGCAAGCCAAAGTCTAGTATAAACATCATAGTGATGCATGACTTTGTAAGAAAGGAAGAAGGTAAGTTTTTAGGTCGAGTCTAAATTTTCTTTGCACGAGGACGTCCCAAGTCTAAGTGTGGGGGAATTTGTTAAGTCAAATTTCATGCATTGTTTTTATAATTATTTTTAGTATA
>JACYFF010031957.1:59952817-59972459 GCA_017589665.1 Selenicereus undatus
TAGTTGTTCTAGAACCCAAAAAGATAAATTCAAAACGAAAAATATCTACAAAAATAATGTGTCTTAAATATGGAAAAATAGGGTATATGACCAATAAAAAGAAAAATTTATGTACAAAGAATCCTAAATTTCAAAGAAAAATATCTTAAGTCAAAGAAAATCAAATTCTAAATCCTTGTTAATCATCAATTAAATTAAATTAAAAATTGGTATATTTATATTACTTTAAAATTCAAGATACTTTTAAGATAAAAATAATAACATTCCTTGTCAGTGGTGTAGACCAAACTGCATCAAGGAGATATTAATTTCATTAATTTCATCTGAATATTATGAAGGAACCAAAGTACAACTTCTTAATAGTAATAGAAATCCACTACAAATTAAATACAAATTATCTAAGGCTAAGGGTTATATTTGTTATAAAAAATATTATTTTAAAATTCTAGTTAAAAATATAAAGAAAAAAGATATTTTTTGCATTCCTTTTATTACTCAAATCCATCCTGTTAAGGTAAAACAAGATGGTATTCAAACCAGTAATATGAAACTTGAAGATAAAAAACTTCAAGCAACAATGCTTTTCCTTTTAATCTATGACGATTGTAAAGAAATCCTTTGTCAAATTCAAACATCTGATTCCAAGGCCTCTGATATAGACATTACTCTTTGTTCTAACAATTGTAACGTTATTGCAAAAGATCAATCTCAGGAAGAACTCCTCTTCGATATCATCGAAAGGATAGAGGAACCAGAAACGAAAACTCAATTCCTTCACAAGCTTAAAAGCTTATCACTTCAAGATAAAACTATTGAATAAAGAATTCAACCTTTTATCCTAAGGCAATTACTCGAAATCTTTGGAGGAAAAGGATTAAATCAACTCAAAGCTGAAGTTAAAGAATTAAAAATTCAAATTGAAAAGCAAAATCTCCTTGAAGAATTAAATTCAATTCTTATTTCTCAACTTCAAGAGGTTGAAAATCGAGTTTCTTCTCTTGAACCTTCAGAACCTTCTAATCTCCTTTATCTTCTCCTAAATTAACTCCAAATGAACAAGATCCCGAAGCATTCCTTTCAGTCATTAACTGTATTGATTTTCAAAAATGGTATGTTCATGTTACTATTATAGTCAAAGATTTCAAACTTGATTTTATCGCTCTGTCAGATAGTAGTGCTGATATGAATTTCATTCGAGAAGGATTAAATCCTTCAAAATATTTTGAAAAGACAAAAGAAAAAATGACTAGTGCTATTGAATCCAAGCTTCAAATTAATTACAAGCTTTTAAATATTTACAACAATGAATATTGTTTCAAAAATGTTTTTATACTTGTCAAAAATCTCAAACAACAAGTCATCCTTGGAACTCACTTCCTCACTCAAATATATCCTTTTACTGTCGATTCCAAAGGAATTTATTCAAATATTCTTGGAAAAGAAATTAAATTCGAATTTTCTTCTCCTTTGAAAAATAAAGATATTGCAGCTCTTCCAGAGCCCTGAATTTCAAAAATTATTTCTGCTAAAAAAAAAAAAGTTTTTCTTGAAACAAAAATTATTCAAGCCAGTATTAAAGAAAAACTTGTACCAAAAATTCAACAAAAAATTTAAAACATCAAGAAATTATTTGAAGAATATGTCCGTGCTGATATCCCAAATGCTTTTTGGGATAGAAAGCAACAGATGGTAAAATTACCATATGAACGAGACTTTGATGAAGGAAATATTCTAACAAAAGCACGTCCTATTTAAATGAATAAAGAGCTTTTAGAATTTTGCAAAAAACAAATTCAATTCTTACTAGACAAAAGGCTCATCAGATCCTCCAAATCTCCTTGGAGCTGTGCAGCCCTCTATGTCTACAATCAAGCCGAAAAAGGAACGTAGTGTTCCTAGATTAGCGATAAATTACAAACCACTCAACAAAGTTCTTCAATGGATAAGATATCCAATTCCCAACAAAAAAGATTTATTAGGAAGATTATATGATGCAAAAATATCCTCAAAATTTGATATGAAATCTACCTTTGGCAAATTCAAATTGCTGAAAAAGACATATTCAAAACTGCATTCACAGTTCCATTTGGACACTACAAATGGAATTTGATGCCATTTGAACCCAAAAACACTCATCCTGAATTTCAACATATACTCAATCATTATTCTAAATTTTTAATAGTTTATACATCAATGATGTTCTTATTTATTCAAAAAATTTAGGCCTGCATTTCAAGCATCTGAAAATATTTCTCATTGTCTTTAAAAGAAATGGTTCAACTATTTCTGCTCCAAAAATGAAATCATTTCGAACCAAAATTTGGTTTTTAGGCCATAACATTTTCAATGGTACTATTAAATCTATTCAACGATTTATTAAATTTACAGATGAATTCAAAGATGAAAATTATTTTCAAAAATTTTTGGTTTTCTCGATCATGTTGCAGATTTGCAAACCATTATTTCCAAAATTCAAGAAAACTAATCTTGCATGGTCTCGTAAGCATACTCAAATAGTGATGCATGTCAAGTGTAAGGTCAATTCATTCCCATATCTTGGCCTACCAAATTCATATGCATCCATGATAATTGAAATAGATGCATAAGACAATAGTCTTAGCAGAATTAGAATTCTCAAGCAGCGTCTTGAATCAAGTCCTAAACAATTAGTAAGGTTCCATAATAGAGTATGGACTAAGCCTCAAATTCATTATTCCACAATTAGAAAAGAATTTTTATCTATTGTTTTATGTATTTCAAAATTTCTAACTGATTTATATTTCAAAAAATTCTTATCAATTGTAAACTTGCGAAGGAAATTTCAAAATCTTGTCTCAAAACAAATTTTTGTTCACCTGCAAGCAATATTTTCATTTTTCAGTTCTAAATTCATAAAGAGAACAATTCCTTTCCTAACCTCCTCCCCAGAGAGTTCCTTCAAGCAAAGTAATTTTGCTTCAATTCCTCTATTCCATATGTCATCCACATCCAAAGAAGCCCACATTCAAAATCCAAACAAAGATATTCAAAAACCCCTTCAAAACCCCTTAAATTTCAACACGCAAGCATGCAATAATAAAAATTAAGAAGCAGCTATCAAACTTTTACAAGCTTGCCAGACGTCAACTATTCAAAATTGACCATGAACAACTATTCAAGATAAGATCACCGTTCAAGAAGATTCAACAATCTTATCCATTTACTGTTCAATTGTCAGAATTCTTATCACCTTACTGTAGCATTAATTATCTTGTACTTTATGTTTTACTTTTTGGGCCTATATAAAGGCTTCAAAACTATAAGCAATAGCAGAACTTATCTGCCTCTTTCCTTTGTACACTTTCCTTTTCCACTTCCATTTCTATCCTTATCCTCTGCCTCGTTGTAATCAATACGCAGAGAATTCAATCAAATATCAGTAAGTTCATTCAATCAGTTCTCTGTGCAAATTCATACTTTACGCGTGTTTTAATTCTTCCTATTCTATCACTTTCCTTAGGACCATTCATTAATTTCTCAAGTTTTATTCATATCCGTTACTTTGTTCAAGCTTTGCATTCTTATTCATTACTTTGTTCATGCTTATTTAATTAATCAATCATTAATCAAGCTTTACTCTTAATTAATCAAGTCTTACTATTAATTAAACTCATTTGCAATTTCTTTTAAATTTAAAAATTGCACTTGGTCCTGTCCTCAATTGGTGTCAAAGCTAAGTGTTAGTCAAATACCTACCCAAGCGTCTAGTCAAATTAGTTAAGCGTCTAATAAACTTTTTGTTTAACCTTACCATCATGCATCTAGTCTAAAATCCTTGTGATTAGTCGAAGGACTAATCAATTAGCCTAAAGAAGGTCAGTTAACCCTTAACGGCATATAAATATCCCTATTAAATACAGAGATAAGTCGGCCATCTGGCTTGGAAGGAATGTTGGTTAACAACATTGGTCAGCCTTCTGTGAGTCCCGGTAGTAAAGGGGTTGGAGCGAAGGTGGTCCCCCAGTGCATGGCTGGTCAACCTGGTGATTGGTGGTCCTAGCAGTAAAGTGGTTGGAGCGAAGGTAGTCCCAGCGTGGTCCCATAGTGCATGGCTGGGTACCCAAGGATTTTTTGTTCGAGTTAAGTGCATATTTGTATGCTATTATGTGTTGATTAATTTTTTTAGTCTAGTTGATTATCTTAAGACTAATCATCTTAGTATCATGACATCCTTATCTGCATCGACATCATCTCATCATCATGACATTAGCATCCTATAGCTCTTGTTTACATTCATGCATAATTTCTAATGAAAGTTTGCATTCAAAGGAAAACTGTTTCAAGCAAAATAATTTTTCTAAATCAACCTCTTTTACAAATCAAACTTTTCAAATCAATAGAGTTTATCTTAATAAAGAATTCTATCAAGATTATAATCAGTCTTACCGAGACTGGTTCTTTTCTTATGTTTCTAAAGATATGCAACAGTTATTCAAAACTATATATTATACTCAATTAGCTAAAATCAAAGAAAATATACCTTTCTTTGATTGGCCAGATGACTTAATTTCAAGCCATCAAATTTATATTCTTAATTACAATAAATACTTGTGTGCCACTAAATGAAAATTATGGCACAATCTCCTCACAAAGGAAACAACTATTTCCCTTCAGCCCTTATCTTCCTTTCCAAAACAAGAAATTCAAAATACTTGTGAAACTTCTTCTTCAAAAGAAATATTCTACAAAGACAAACTGCAGTGCAGTATTCAACTTGAAAGCTCAAATTCTAGATCTAGCTTATCAAATAAATCGAATCCTATTGAAACCACTGAAGATAATTGCATACCTATTAAAGAAACTCTTTCAATTGCTACAAAAGACTTAGGAAATAACAAAAAATAAATAAATCAAATTATTTTCAAAAATTTTCCATGCTCCCGATAGATTAGAAAAACCCCTGTCACCAAAACAAACACTTTGTTTTTATGAATCGTCGTATAACAATGAACCTAAGAATTCATATCCAAAATCCAATTCCTCAAATGAATTAAATCTTACTCGAAGTACTAAAAATAACTCCAAAAAATTTCCAAAAGTAAAACTTCATTTATCGTAAAAGGAAATTAAAAAATAGTTGTTCTAAAACCCAAAAAGATAAATTCAAAACGAAAAATATCTAGAAAAATGATGCGTCTTAAATATGGCAAAACAGGGCACATGGCCAATTAAAAGAAAAATTTAGGTACAAACAGTTCTAAATTTTGAAGAAAAATATTCAAAGCTACTTTTACTCAACTAGAATACTTTTCCAAAAATCAAGAGAGTTTAAATCAAAGAAAATCAAATTCCAACTCCTTGTCAATTATCAATCAGATTAATTTTAAAAATTGGTATATCTATATTACTCTAAAAATTCAAGATACTTTTGAGTTAAAAATAATAACACTCCTTGACAGTGGTGCAGACCAAAACTGCATCAAGGAGGTACTAATTCCATCCCAATATTATGAAAGAAGCTAAGAACAACTTCTTAATATTAATAGAAATCCACTACAAATTATCTAATATTTGTAATAAAGAATATTGTTTTCAAAATTCATTCAAACATATAAAGAAAAAAGATATTCTTAACATCCCTCATACTCAAATCTATTTTCCAAACGAAAATCAAAATGATAGTCAAATCAATAATATGAAGCTTGAAGAAAAAAAATTCAAGAAATAATACTTTTCCTTTTAATCTATGACGATTCTAAATAAGCCCTTTATAAAATTCAAACATTTGATTCCAATCGTTCTAAATCCTCAAATGAAAACGCTACTCTTTGTCTTAACAATTGTAGCATTATTACAAAAGATCAATCTCAAGAAGAACTCCTCTTCGATATCATTGAAAACATTAAGGAACCAGAAATCAAAACGCAATGCCTTCACAATCTTAAGAATTTATTACTTCAAGATAAAACTACCGAATCAAGAATTCAACCTTTTAGCCTAAAGCAAGTATTAAAAACCTATGAAGGACAAAGTTCAAATCTTTCTAAACCCATAACTGTTAAAGAATTAACAAATAACATTCAAACTCAAAATCTCCTTTAGGAAACAAATTTAGTCCTTGTTTCTGAAATTCAAAATCTTGAAAATCAAGTCTCTTCACTCAAGCCTTCAAAACCTCCCAATAAATTTCCATCATCTTCTCCTAAATTAAGTCTAAATAATCAAGATCATGTAGTATTCCTTTTAGTCATTAACCATATGACTTTCAAAAATCATATGTTTCTATTACTATTATAGTCAAAGATTTCAAACTTCATTCTATCGCTCTGCTAGGTAACAGTGCCGATATGAATTGCATTCAAGAAGTTTTAATTCCTTCAAAGTATTTTGAAAAAACAAAAGAGAATGACTAGTGCCACCGGATCAAAGCTTCAAAATAATTACAGGCTTTGAAATTGTTATACTTACAACAATGAATATTGTTTCAAAAATGTTTTTAAACTTGTCAAAAATCTAAAACAACAAGTTATTCTTAGAACTCCCTTCCTTACTCAAATATATCCTTTTACAATCGATTCCAAACAAATTTATTCAAATATTCTTTGGAAAAGAAATTAAATTCGAATTTTCTTCTCCTATGAAAAACAAAGATATTGCAACTCTTCAAGAAACCTCAATTTCAAAAATTATTTTTGCTAAAGAAGAACAAATAGCTTTTCTTTAAATAGAAATTACTCAATCCAGTATTGAACAATAACTTGTTGTAACAAAAAATCAACAAAAAATTCAAACAATCAAGAAATTATTTGCAGAATATGTCTGTGCTGAAATCCTAAATGCCTTTTGGATAGAAAGCAACATGTGGTAGAATTATCATATGAAAACGATTTTGACGAAAGAAATATTCCAATAAAAGCATGCCTTATTCAAATGAATAAAGAGCTTTTAAAATTTTGCAAAAAAGAAATCCAATCTTTATTAGACACAAGGCTCATTAGATCTCCAAATCTCCTTGTAGCTGTGCAACCTTCTATATCTATGTTGCACCGATATTTGACCTCATTTTACCCCTTATTTGACCCACTTTTCTCATGGTTTTCATGTCGAATCTTAAGGACAAAGGGTTTGATGTATCTGCCGAGGGCTCAAGCTAGGTCTCAATTTAAGAGAGATAGCTTACAAACCAAAGGAAGATACAATCAAGGGAAAATGGCACATAATATGTTGGTTGTGAGGCAACAAACATGTGAGGGAGGAATGGAACTTAGAATCAAGTGATTCTAAGTGAGAAAGCAAAGAGAATTTGATGTGAATTGATGTATGTCTCAAGGGATGGAAGGACCTAAGCTACAAGCCACCAAGAACATGAAGCAAACATGAGAAACCTCACGGTTCAAGGGTGGCACGGTCGTGCCTATAGGCACGGGTAGGTTGTGCCACTTTGCTGGTTCATGAAGCCGTGTACTCTCACTTTGCACGGTTGGGTATGGTTTGGAATTTGTGATGAAAGCTAGACTATTAGAGGTAGCCTAAGCCTTGAATAAGCATTGGAATGGATATGTGAATGGCTTGTAATTGAGGGAAAGTGGAAGAGAAGCAAAGTTAAGATTTATTAACTTAAAATTAAAGCTAGCAAACTCACTTTAACTCTCTTTGAATCCTTGAGGTTAAACATCAAATGAGATAGAACTAAACTTGAAGAATGGATACAGAAACACCACCAAACTCAAGTTTAGGGCCCTTAATCTTGATTAAGATACAGATATCACCACTTAATCAAGGTTAAGACCACACTTTATCTCCACCTTAACCGGCCTAGTTAAGGATAAGCAAGTTTAGTATTTGAGGTAAGAAAGCTACAAGCTCTCAAAACTGAATTTCATTCAAAGTTGGAAGATGATCACAAGGGGGGCCGTGTGCATGTTTATATAGACCTAAGCTAGCAAGCAAGCACACAAGCAAGCACCACTAGCTTTCCTCACTAGCTAGGAAAGGTGTTAAGTGCTAATACAAACCGGTTAAACTTAATCTAAGTACAAAGCTTGCTTAAACTAATCTAATACATTTAAAACATGAAGTAAAACAATACTAATACTTATTATACAATCATCTATTCATAATCAAAGCTTAAACATGCTGATTTGCATACTGAATTCCCATTGGTGAGCCGTAATTGCTTTTTGTCTAGCCAATAGTATGTAAGAGACATTCTTTTGGCTGCTCCTTCTTCGTTGGTTGCTCTTCTCTAGATAACTTCCTTTCGTATATTGATAATTGAGTCTCTAAAGGCCTTGGGACCTGTGCCTATCAGCATTGGAAGGGAGAAAACCCTTTGGAGAAGGCAAAGACAAACCGAGCTACTAAACTTGTTTTTGGGTAGTTTTCTCGCTGTGTTTAGAGGCCATGTTTCTCATGCAAAACGTGGTCATAATCTGGCTTGCCACATATGGTTGGAAAGCTCTAGAAGTCTTATAACTCCTCCAAGTGGAATTACTCAATTTGGAGTTAATTGTCCTAGTGAAAAGATCAAAATGGCCGGACTGGTCTAAACCTGGCTTAATCTGCATGGTTTGGAAGATTGGTCTGGTTGTTCATCTTCCACTTGACTTAACTTGATTTTATCACTTGGACCACGTAGCTAACATATTGAGGACCCAAAATATGTAAAAAAACAAGACTTACAACGAAATATAGCTTAACAAAAAAGATACACAAAACCAAGTACATTCTAACCCTATTGGGCAGTTTTGACACCTTGGGTTTATTTGCTAATTTGAATGGGTAAATGAAGTCCAAATGGGATGAAACTTGATTTGTTGGAAAGCTGACATCTTGAAATTCAAATCAATTAAAAACCATTGGACTTAAACCCTTAGTATGCTTGAGTAATTTAGCACACAAAAGCGGGTTAGCTGCTGGAATGAACCCTTGCCCTGCAGTTTCAATGCTTAAACAAAACTTGGATGAATTATTCATCCTTTAACCAGCTTAATAAACTTACCTAATTGATTTGATTCCTTTTAAATCAAAGGGGATGGAGGGATATCCATCAGGGTTAAATTTATTTCTCTCGGTTCATAATGTACTTATTTGGTTGGTTTGCTTGTTTTCTAGGAGCTTTGCCAAAGAGACGAGAAACTCACCAATTTTAATAAGGAATGAGGCATTTGGGATGCATTTCTAGGGCACGACCGTGCATCTAACCATGCATGGTGGCGCACGGCTAGTCGTGTGTCTTGGCACGATCGTGCGTTGGGGCCTGCTTCCGCGATAACAGGCCTTTTCGGCCAGTTTTGCTGGGGGTCGCTCGGGTGGTCGCTCAGGGTTCTCTCTGGCGATTTTAGACTAGTTTTAGTTTAGGTTTTAGCCAATAAAACCTCAATAAGAGGATTAGATTTGGGTTGTATTAGATTAATTTTGGATTCAAGCACTGAGATTTGAAGTTCTTCCTATCTATATATAAGTTTTCTCTCTTTCTCTACCTTTATATTTCAGTTTTGTTCTTGTTCGTTCTTGTTATAATTATGTTAGTTTAGATTGTATTTAGTTTTAATGATTAGGTTTTATTGTTAATCCATGTTTTATTAGGCCGTTAGAGTTGCTTAGGTTTATTCTCTTTCCTCCATCTTCATGCTTGTTATGTTCTTTGTCGGTTTAGGTTTGAATTTGGGTTTTTGTGTTTCGTTGTTGATTAGTTGGTAGATTTTGTTGGATTGGATTGTGGCTAGCCCTTGATGGCTGATTAGCCTTGTTTAGACCCCAACCCTACCTTGTTTATACCTATAATTTAGAGTTTTCTTTCACACCCGTCAAGTGTTCGGTGAAATGCTTGAAAGAGCTTTCATCCTTATTTTGGGGCAATTGACTTATGCTGAGAGGTGATGTCGATTGTCTAGTATGAGTAGAAATAATAGTTGGGATTGGGACATAAAAATAGTCTCGTCGCTAGTTAGGTCAAGGGTTGTCAATCTTGTAGTTTAATTGAACTAGTCTCATGAAAATAGGAGGTTAGAACAATTAGACTAGCTCATGACCCTTGAGAGAGGGCTTGGGTGGTTTTAATGATGCAACCGACCTTCTCTGAATACTAGCGTACCTTGGGAAGGTTTGGGCTTGACTTGATTACTTGGTTTATCTTAGGTCTAATCATAGTCCTTTTGTTTTCGCTTTAGTAGTTTAGTTTTATTTTCTATTCCTTTAGTTTTGCCTAGTTTGAGACGCTTTAGTTAGCTTTGGTACTTAGAAACCTAACTCTCTGCGGACGACACCCCAAGTACTCAACGATACACCTTGCACTTGGGGTTTATAAATATTAAATTTTTTTTCCCTAACAATCTACAATCAAGCAGAAAAGGAACATTGTGTTCCTAGATTAGTCATAAATTACAAACCACTCAACAAGGTTCTTCAATGGATAAGATATCCAATTCCCAACAAAAAAATTTCTTAGAAAGATTATATGATGCAAAAATATTTTTAAAATTTTACATGAAATTAATCTGGCTTTCGATAAATCCTAATTGCTAAGAAAGACAAACACAAGACTGCATTCATAGTTCCATTTGAATACTACAAATGGAATGTGAAGTCATTTGAACTCAAGAGTAATTATCCTGAATTTTCAATAGTTTATATTGATGATGTTCTTATCTATTCAAAAATTTTGGACCAAAATTTCAAGCATAGGAAAACATTTTTCAATAAAAGAAATGGTTTACCGTTTCTGCTCCAAAAATGAAATTATTTTAAACAAAAATTCAGTTTTTAGGCCATGACCTTTTTACTAGCACTATTAAACCCATTCAACTATGCCTTAAATCTGCAGATAACTTCAAAGATAAAATCAATTTCAAAAAATTGTTGTTGTCTCAATTATCATACAGATTTTTCCTATACCTCGAGAATTTGCAAACCATTATTTTCAAAATTCAAGAAAATTCATCATGTATGGTCTCATAAGCATACTCAAATAGTGATACATGTCAAGTGTAAGGTCAATTCATTCCCAGATCTTGGTATACCAAATTCATATGCATCCATGATAACTGAAGTAGATGCGTCAGACAATAGTCTTGGCAGAATTAGAATTCTCAAGCAGCGTCTTCAATCAAGTCCTAAACAATTAGTAAGGATCCATAGTCGAATATGTACTGAACTTCTAATTCATTATTCCTCAACTAGAAAACAATTTTTATCTATTATTTTATGTATTTCAAAATTTCAAAATGATTTATATTTCAAAAAATTCTTATCAATTGCAAAACTGCCAAAGAAATTTCAAAATCCTATCTCAAAACAAATTTTTGTTCGCCTGCAAGTAATATTTTCAGTTTTCAATTCCACATTTATAAAGAGAACAATTCCTTTCCTAACTTCCTCTCTAGAGAGTTCCTTCAAGCAAAGTAATTTTGCTTCAAGTCCTCTTTTCCATATGTCATCCACATCCAAATCAACCCACATTCAAAATCCAAAAAACATTAAAGACATTCAAGAATCTCTTCTGTTTTACCTCAAAAATCAAGACAATGAACTTCATTTTACTACATTCAAAGGACCTCGATACCATAAATATGCCATTTTTACCCGCTATGATCAATGGTAATCAAGCTCATGGATTTCCTTTTATTCATATTTAAAGACATTCAAATTCTACTGAACTCTTTACAAGAATTCTATGGTCACTCGGTACTAGTCATAATACCAACTGGCTATATCCAAACCATCCATTTTGGGAAATTCACCACAGATTATTGGCAATCCCTTGATCAGCATATCATCCAATTTATTCAATGGGTTATTCTTGATGTGCACATCTGCCCAGCTGATGAGCATTAGTTGTTCTACTCCAACAAATAATCTCAATATAGTCTTACTGAGTATCAGACTCCATTACCAACAACTAGCATTCAAGCCCATCAATGCAGCATATTACAAGAATATTGAAGACTCTAAGACCACTAGGGCACCACATGCAGCAACGCCCCTTGAAATTTCAACATGTAAGCATGTCGTTACAATAATCAATCAGTAGTTGTCAAGCCTTTGCAACCATTAGGGGACACACAAGCATGCAATAATAAAAATCAAGAAGTAGGTGTCAAACTTTTAAACTTGTCAGACGTCAACCATTCAAAATTGACCACGTACAACTATTCAAGATAAAATCAACATTGAAGATAATTCAACAATCTTATCTATTTACTGTTCGAACGTCAGAATTCTTATCATCTTACTGTAGCATTAATTATCTTATACTGTGTATTTTACGTTTTGAGCCAATATAAAGGCTTCAAAGTTGTAAGCAACGGCAGAACTTTTCTGCCCCTTTCCTTTGTACATTTTCCTTTCCCACTTTCCTTTCTATCCTTATCCTCTACCTCATTGTAATCAATACGCAGAGAATTCAATCAAACACCAGTAAGTTCATTCAATTAGTTCTCTTTGCAAATTCATACTTTACGTGTGTTTTAATTCTTCCTATTCTATCACTTTCCTTAGGACCATTCATTAATTTCTCAAGTTTTATTCATATCCGTTAGTTTGTTCAAGCTTTGGATTCTTATTCATTACTTTG
The DNA here is from genome assembly GCA_017589665.1 of Selenicereus undatus. Lineage (NCBI taxonomy): Eukaryota > Viridiplantae > Streptophyta > Magnoliopsida > Caryophyllales > Cactaceae > Selenicereus > Selenicereus undatus. The sequence continues at coordinate 59,965,371 of JACYFF010031957.1, forward strand.
TTCATGCTTATTTAATTAATTAATAATTAATCAAGCTTTACTATTTATTAATCTCATCTTACAATTTATTTCAAATTTAAAAATCACAATTTTTAATTTTGAAATAAATTGCAAAAATTAGATTAGTTAATAGTAAAACTTGATTAGTGAAGAACAAAACTTGATTAATAATTGATTAAAGTAACAAGCATGAACAAAGTTGACGTATATGAATGGATATTGCAAAGCTTTGAAAATTAATACGAATGGGCCTAAAAGTACATGAGTATTGATGAAATGGTAATGGATGAAAGAATTCACACAAAAAAGATGGATAGATTGAATGAGGAACTTATTGATATTTGATTGAATTTCGTAGATTGATTACAACAGGGGCAAAAGAGAGGATAAAGATAGGAGATAGGAAAGGGATAAGATACAAGAAAGGGGCAAATAAGTTTTGCCATTACTTACAACTTTGGAGCCTTTATATATGCCCAAAAAGTAAATACACAGTACAAGATTAACATGATAAGATTTCTGACATTTGGAGAGTAAATGGATAAGATTGTTGAATCATCTTGAATGTTAATCTTATCTTGAACAGTTCATGGATAATTTTGAATGGTTGACATCTGACAGGCTTATTAAAACTTGACAGCTGCGTCTTGATTTTTATTGCTGCGCGCTTGCGTGTCGAATTTCAAGGGATTTTTCTATATAGTGTCCCCTATTGGTTGTAGAGGCTTGACAGCTAGTGCTTGATTGTTGTAGTGGCATGCTTGCGTGTTGAAATTTAAACGGGCGTTGTTGTATAATATCCCCTAGTGGTCAGAGAGTCTTGAATATTCTTGTAGTATGTTGCACTGATGGTCTTGAATGTAAGTTGCTGTTAGTAGAGTCTGATACTCAGTAAAACTATACTGAGATGATTTCTTGGAGTAGAAGAACTGATGCTCATCAGCTGGGTAGATGTGCGCATCAGGAATAACTCGTTGAATAAATTGGATAGTATACTAATCAAGGAATTGCCAATAAGCTGTGATGAATACCCCATAAAAGTAGGGTGTTTGAATGTAGCCAGTCAGTGTCATGATGAGTGCTGGATGACTATAGAATTCTTGTAAAAGGGTTCGGTAAAATTTGAGTATTCTTAAATATGAATGAAAGGAAGTCCATGAATTTGATTGCCATTGATCATAGTGGATAAAAATGGCATATTCATTGTATCGAGTCCTTTGAATGTAGTGAAATGAAGCTCATTAGTATGGTCTCTGAGATAAAATAGAAGGGGTTCTTGAATGTATGTGAGTTGTTTGGATTTTGAATGTGGGGTGATTTGGATGAGGATGACATCTGAAATAGAGGAATTTGAGCAAAATTACTTTGCTTGAAGGAATGCTCTAAAGAGGAAGTCAGGAAGGGAATTGTTCTCTCTATGAATTTAATATCATATTTGAAAATTGAAAGTATTGCTTGTCAGTGAGTAAAAATTTGCTTTGGAACAAGATTTTGAATGTCCTTTTCTAAAATCTCTTTTGTACCTTTGCAATCTATTCTTGATAAGAATTTCTTGTAATATAAATCATTTTGAAATTTTGAAATACATAAAACAATAGATAAAAAATTTCTTTTAATTGTGGAATAATGAATTTGAGGTCCAATCCAGGTTCTACTAAGGACCCTTAATTATTAAGATTTGGGTTAAGACTCTGTTTGAGAATTATGCCCAAACCATCGTTTGACGCATCTATTTGAATTATCATGAATGCATGTGGATTTGGTATGCCAAGACATGGGAGTGACTTGACCTTACTCTTGATGCATTTGACTATTTGAGTCTGCTCACGAGACCATGCAGAAGGATTTTTCTTGAGTCTTCGAAATAATGATTTGCAAATTTTTCGAAGCTTAAGAAAAATACGCAACATAATTGAGAAAACCAAAAATTTTTGCATTTGGTTTTTATCTTTGAATTCATCTAGAAATTTATCTATAGATTTAATGCATTGTTGAATGGCTTTAATAGTGCCATTAAAAATGTCATGACATAAAAATCGAATTTTTGATTGAAATAATGTTATTTTTGAAGCAGAAACAGCTAAACTATTTCTTTTAATAACATTGAAAAATGTTTTTAGATGCTTGAAATGTTGATCCAAATTTCTAGCATAGATAAGAACATCATCAATATAAACTATTAAAAATTCATAACAATCATTGAGTATATCATTCATAATATGTTGAGATTTGGAAGGAGTGTTTTTGAGTGCAAATGACATCACATTCCATCCGTAGTGTCCAAATGAAATTGTGAATGCTGTTTTGCATCTATCTTTTTCAGCAATTTAAATTTGCAAAAAGCCAGGTTTCATATCGACTTTTCAAAATATTTTTGCATCATATAATCTTCCTAATAAATAATTTTTGTTGGGAATTGGATATCTTATCCATTGAAGAACTTTGTTGAGTGGTTTGTAATTTATGACTAGTCTAGGAATACCACGTTCTTTTTCTACTTGATTGTAGAGATAGAAGGCCACACAACTCTAAGGAGATTTGGAGATCTAATGAGCCTTTTGTCTAATAAAGATTGGATTTCTTTTCTGCAAAATTTTAAAAGCTCTTTATTCATTCGAATAAGGCGTGCTTTTATTAGAATATTTCTGTCATCAAAATCTTTTTCATATGCTACCATATGTTGCTTTCTATCCCAAAAGGCATTTGGGATACCAGCACAGACATATTCTTCAAATAATTTCTTGATTGTTTGAAATTTTTGTTGAATTTTTGGTACAACAAGTTGCTCTTCAATACTGGTTTGAATAATTTCTGTTTGAAGAAAAGCCATTTGTTTTTGTTTAGCAGAAATAATTTTTCAAATTCAGGTTTCTTAAAGAGTTGCAATATCTTTATTTTTCGTAGGAGAAGAAAATTTAAATTTAATTTCTTTTCCAAGAATATTTGAATAAATTTCTTTGGAATTGATAGTAAAAGGATATATTTGAGTAAGGAAGGGAGTTATAAGAATAACTTGTTGTTTGAGATTTTTGACAAGTATAAAAATATTTTTGAAACAATATTCATTATTACAAATATAAGCATTTCAAAGCTTGTAATTAATTTGAAGCTTTGATCTGGTAGCACTAGTCATTTTCTCTTTTGTTTTTTCAAAATATGTTGAAAGAATTAAAACTTCTTGAATGCAATTCATATCGGCACTGCTATCAAGCAGAGCGATATAATGAAGTTTGAAATCTTTGACTATAATAGTAACAGAGACATATGATTTTTGAAAGTCAATATTGATGACTGAAAGAAATATTTTGTGATCTTCATTATTTGGACTTAATTTAGGACAAGATGGTTGAGATTAATTGGGAGGCTTTGAAGGCTCGAGTGAAGAGACTTGATTATCAAGATTTTGAATTTGAGAAACAAGGACTAAATTTGTTTCTTCAAGGAGATTTTGAAATTGAATGTGATTTCTTAATTCTTTAACTGCTATAGGTTTAGAAAGATTTGAACTTTTTCCTTCATAGGCTTTTAATACTTGCTTTAGGCTAAAAGGTTGAATTCTTGTTCGGTAGTTTTATCTTGAAGTCATAAATTTTTAAGCTTGTGAAGGCATTGAGTATTGATTTCTTGTTCCTCAATCTTTTCAATGATATCAAAGAGGAGCTCTTCTTGAGATTGATCTTTTGTAATAACATTACAATTGTTAGAACAAAAAGTAACGTCATCACTTGAGGAGTTTGAATGGTTGGAATAAGATATATGAATTTCACAAGGGGCTTCCTCCGAATCGCCATAGATTAAGAGGAAAAGCATTATTTATTGAAGTTTTTTATCTTCAAGCTTCATAATATTGGTATGAATATCATCTTGATTTACCCTGAAGGGATGGATTTGAGCAATAAAAGGAAGATTGAGAAAAATTTCTTGCCTTATACTTTTAACTAGAATGAATAAATTCTTGGAATTAGTATTTTTTATACCAAGTATAAATATTAAATAATTTGTATTTAATTTGTAGTGGATTTGTACTAATACTAAGAAGTTATTCTTTGGCTCCTTCATAATATTGGGATGGAATTGATATTTCCTTGATGCAGCTCTGGTCTTTACCACTATCAAGGAGTGTTATAATTTTTAGCTTAAAAGTATCTTGAATTTTTAAAGTAATATAAATATACAAATTTTTAAATTTAATTTGATTGATGATTAAGAAGGATTTGGAATTTGCTTTTCTTTGATTTAACCTCTCTTGATTTTTGGGAAAGTATTTTGGTTAAGTATAAGTAACTTTGAATATTTTTCCTCAAAATTTAGAATTGTTTGTACATAAATTTTTCTTTTTATTGGCCATGTGCCCTGTTTTACCACATTTAAGGCGTATTATTTCTCAAGATATTTTTCATTTTGAATTTATCTTGTTGGGTTCTAGAACAGCTGTTTTTAAATTTTCATTTTCGATAAATGGAGCTTTTACTTTTGGAACTTTTTTGAAATTATTTTTTATAATTCGGTTAAGATTTTATTTATCTGAAGAATTAGATTTTGGATCTGAATTTTTAGGTTCATTGTTATAGGATGATTCATAAATATGAGATGTTTGTTTTGGTTTTTCTAGTTTATCAGGAGCATGGTAAATTTTCGAAAATAATTTATTTTCTTTTTTATTATTGTTTCCTAAATTTTCTAGGGGGAATTGAAGGAGTTTCTTTAATGGGTATGCTAAAAGGATTGAATAAAGGTGGAGAGTTGTGCTGAGGAATTTTCTCAATTCTAAAGGATTCTGATGAATAACTGTTAGAATTTTCTCTTAATTAGGTTTTGTTGAAGTTATCTTCATTAGTTTGAATACGATTTGGATTATCTAATAAACCAGACTCAAAATCTGAGCTCTCAGGTTGGTTACTGCAAGATGGTTTATCCATGCAGAATATTTCTTTCGAAGGAGAATTTTCAAAAGCATTTTGAACTTCGTACTTTTGAGAGGTTGATGAAGGAGGAATAGAAACAATTGTTTCTTTTATGAGAAGATTGTGCCATAAGTTTCGCTTAGTGGCACATAAGAATTTTTTTAAATTTGGAAAAGAAACTCGATGTTTTGGAAGAAAATCATTTAGTCAGTCAAAGAAAGGTATATTTTCTTTGATTTTAACTAATTGAGTATAATAAATGGTTTTGAATAATTGTTGCTTACTTTTCAAAAAATATGAAAAGAACTTGTCTCAGTAAGACCAATTATATTCTTGATAGAATTCTTTATTGAGATAAACTCTATAAGTTTGATTAATAAAAGAGGATGATTTAGGAAAATCATTTTTTTTGAAAAAGTTTCCTTTTGAATCTAACTTTCATTAGCAATTATGCCTGAATGAAAATGAGAGCTATGTGATGATGATATCATGCTGATAACTAGACTAGACTAAACTAGACTAAAGAAATTAATCAACACATAATAACACACAAATATGCACCGATCAGAAACAGAAAACTCCTAGGCACCCAGCCATGCACTGCGTGATAACACCGTGACGAACATCGCTCCAACCCCGTTACCACTGGGACCACCAATCACCAGGCTGACCAATAGACTTACTAGCAGCGCCCTAAGGACTCACAAACGGCTGACCAATGCTGCTGACCAACACAGCATCCAATCCAGAAAACTGGCTTATCTCCTTCTTTAATAAGAACATTTATATGTCATTAAGGGTTAACTAACCTTCCTTAGGCAAATACATACATACATATATATATATATATACACATGAATATATATAGAAATACAAAAATATATATATAGAAATATGTACGTATGTATGTATGTGTATATACATACACACACACACAAATATATATATATATACATAATATATATTTATTTATTTATATATGTATGCACACACACACACACACACACATATATATATATATATACATGTGCATGTATATATATAGATGTGCATACATACATATATATGAATATGTAAATCTATACACACATACACACACACACACACACACTGTGAGACCTAGAGTTTTGTTGTACTTGCTTAATGAACATTATGCCTGTTGGGTTGGAAAATTTTATTTTAAGATCCGCCAACCTACAACTGCCATATCGCTCAAGTTATTAATTTATTCAACTTTAGATCCCAAAATTAGATTTCCTAAAGTTGTGTAACAAGACAAGTCTTCGATTCCTTGAAACTTCAACAAAAGTGATTCCCAAATACGTTCAGATTATTGCACCTTGGTAATCGTTCTGTAATTTACTAAATCGATCCTTAATATAATCAAGGGCCAGTAAGCTGACCAACGATTATATTTAGGATTTCAGTTTATGATTAGAGGCCCTGGGTATTCGATTATTAATACAATAGGTTGAAGTTTTGTGGTAGTATTGAATAAAAAAAAAAGGGGAGAAGGGGATTAAAATTATCACACGCGTGAACCGCCCCCCCATGCCTGCTTCTTCTTCCTCCTTCACGCGTGCCCGACACCCTCCTTCTCTCTGCCCTTTCTTCTGCTTCCTCCACCATTCGCAGACCTCAAGCTCCACTGCCTTCTCTTCTCTGTTCCTCGCTGCCACGCCGCGTCTCAGGCCTGACCGGACCCCAGGCAATGCCCACCAGGCACCGACGTCTTCCCCTGCGCGTGGCCGAACCCATTTCAGCGCAGAACTAACCGAACACCGGTGGATTTTGCGCATGCAGGTGAGAATTCGAGCAACCTTACCTCTATAAACTGAATCCTTGCTTGAATTCCCTTCAATTCGTGCTAATTATGCCTAAATCCTTTAGAAATTGTGAGTTAGGGTTTTGGGTTTGGTGGTGTTCGAACCTCACGAAAAGGCAGCTGGATTTCTGGGTGTGTGGAGTTCGAATTCAGCTTCAACCTAGCCAATTTGCACGCAAATAGCTTGGATTCGAGGTGGGTAATCCTTTAATCCCTCCTATTTTAAGGATTTCGAATAAGAATTATACGAATCAGTTTATGGGATTGGTAGTTATAAGTATTTATGCATAATCATTATGAACTATGCTTGAGATGTTAATTCGAAGTGAGTTATATATGTTTAGCTTCGATTCGAATCAA
>JACYFF010031957.1:60016898-60029071 GCA_017589665.1 Selenicereus undatus
TAAATATATACATACATATATATATATATATATATATATATATATATTTATATATATATATACATATATATATATACATACATATATATATATATATATGACTGATTCTTAACCCTTGGTATGGTCTGTGGTTGACTCTACGTGATGCCAATGTGATTTCAATTGCCACTTCAAGTTCCATCATTGTCGATATGACGTAGTTTGATGTCGTTGCTACCTTAGTATGATGTGGTAAGTTTCTAGTTAATGATTTAACCTTAGGTTGATTTAATATCTTTATGTTTTGAAATGAACCTTATTAAACTAACCCCCTCTTCGTACGACTTTGACATGCCATGTCTAAGTTGCCATAAATTAAATGCTTAATAGTTAGCTGGAACTGATGTAGGAACGTAGGAATGTCAGTCATACATGCATTCATTTTTTAAATTGCTTGCTATATGTATATTAGCCGGTTTCATGTTACTTCCAATTCCTAAACTTAAGAATGTTGAATTGCTGATATTATGCGATGCTGGGCTGCTTAAGTGCTACTACGCAGTGCTATGTGATGTTCTTATTACTCTTATGTGTGATAGGGATCTCCCCGTTAGTCATTATGATCCTAAAAGTGACTTGAATTCATTGCCTTAAAATGAGACTACCTGTATATGACCTTGGGGTGTCACTGCCCAATTGTCCTACCTTTAGATTTCAATTTGTAACGATGCATGTAGATAGAGTTGTTGTTTACTATGTTGTTTGAGTCTAGACAATTGAAAGTCTTTTTCTTATGATTTTTAAAAGCAAGTTTAATGTGGTTTTTCACGCCAACTCATTTGCCCCTCTTCGATGCGAATTGCCCTCGACGCCTAAATAGAATGAGTAGACGCTCGAAGATGATTGGCGAGGAGGAGACTGGATACCATATGCCCTTTATTCGATTTCGATTGATTGTGAATGAGATTTTGACTTTAGTGCAATTTGTGTAGGCTGTCACGTGTGTGCACATCTTAGGTATGACCGAACATAGTTCGGAATTTCGGGGACGAAATACTTTTAAGGGGGGGTGTATGACCCGCGTTTTTTTTTTGTTTTCTGTTAAGCTAGTTCTATTACCTTTTTACGTTATAAAATCGTATTTTTAGTAACTATATGACTTAAATGATTATCGATGTGCTTTTGGGAGCTATAATTTTATTAGAAAGGGATTAATATTGCTATTATTGATTTTAAAGTCAATTGGTGTTATTTGTGCCTTTAAATTATATCGATAGCTTAATTTAGTCGTTATTCAATTTATTTAGTCGTTTCACAAGTACGATTAAGTTTTCAACCTTAGAATTAGTTTGGGTTTATTAAATCGAACCTAGACATATTTGGGATCGAATAATTGACGAAGGGTCGTATTGTCGATTCGGGATAGGTTACGAGGTACGAGATTAGAAATTAGACAGTGTTAGTTGAATGGGCAAACGACCAAAAAAAAAGGAAATCAAAAAGGGGGCGAAGCCCCCTTTCTTCAGCAAACACGACAGGGGGGGATCTCAACCCAGCCCCCCGACCACCACTCTACACCATGAGAGAGGGAGAGGAAGAGTGAGAGATTGAGCGCCAGAGAGGGGGAAGCAGGCCGGCCCAGCACCGCGGCGGCAGCAAGGGCCACATCTGCGACCGCCAGGTCTGCACAATAGCCATCGTGACAGAGTGAGAGAGCGAAGGAGGCACCAGGTGTTTGACTAAGCGCCGGTGATGGTGGGGGTGACGAGGTGCCTCCACTGGTGAGCCCAACTCCGACGGCCACCGGTAATAGCGACAAAGGAGAGCAAAAACCAGATCGGGTAAGGCTGATTCGAATTGGGCTGCAAAATGGGTCGAATTGGGGTTCGATTTTGCATGGGTTGGGCATGAATTGGGCTTGTTCATGCGGTGAGAGAGCGGGGAGTCAAAGATGGGAGGTTTTCAAGTACCTAAGGTCGAGCCTAGAGCCCTTTGAACGAATCCCTAGCTTGGAATTGAGGTGGGTGTTCCTCGCCTCCTAAATTAGTTTTAATTTCGAAACGTTTTAACCTAAACGATGATTTATGTCAGCTTAGGTTTAGTTAATTTCATGGATTATGTGATGAGAAACTATGCATGTTTAGAATCGATTCAAATATGTTAAGTTTATACATGCCTGAAGATTTAATTCGAAGAGAATTATGCATGTTTAGCTTTGATTCAAATCTATTCAGTTAATTCATGCCTAAAGATTTAATTCGAAGTGATTTATGCGTGTTTAGCTTTGATTCAAACCTATTCAGTTAATTAATGCCTGAAGATTTAATTCGAAGTGAATTACGCGTGTTTAGCTTTGATTTGAACCTATTCAGTTAATTGATGCCTGAAGATTTAATTCGAAGTGAATTATGCGTGTTTAGCTTAGATTCGATTCGAATAAATTCAGTTAATGCATGCTTGAAAAGTTGACTGGAATAGTAACTTCGATATAATAAACGAATATCTTCAATGCATTATGTTTAAACGAGCCTAAATAGGTTCAAATAGTAACTTCGACGTAATAAACGAATCCCTTGAATTGTGTTATGTTTAAGTGGTTTATTTAGATTCGAATAATGACTTCGATGTTATAAACGAATGTTTGGAATTGTATTATATTTAAATGACCAAATTAGGCTTAAATAGTGACTATGAAGTGACTTGAATCATGGATGTAAACGCTTGCATCGTATTATGTTTAAATGACCAAAGTAGCCTAAATAGTGAATCGTTTTATGTTTAAATAGAGACTTGACTCATGTTAAGCTTGAATGGTATAAATATGCTTGCTTAGAAACCATGGTGTGATAGACGAATGGCATGAAGCGTAATATGCTTAAATGACCTAATAGGCTTAAATGTAACTTCGAATCGATACTTGATTGTTTGGTTAAAATGTGCTTTCGAAGTAGCTTTTGAAACAATTCTTGAATAACGAAATAACTTGTTTGCCCTTCATTGCAATACATCGATGTAAGCATGTTTCATGCTTAGTTGGTTCAATTCGGTTGCTAAATGTCCTTTTCAAGTCAATGGCGTATGATTATATCTATGTATATATAAATATGTGGTTGTGATTATATAAATATATGTATGTATGCTTGCTATAACGCACCGTTGAATGGTGCTGCTTGCCCAAGTGAGTACCTAACCCCTATCTCTTTATAAGGTAGCATGATAATATGTTATGATTAATGAAATTGAAAAACCGAGATGGTAGTTGGATGGTTCGAGAAAGAACTATGAGTGGTTCGAGGTTCTTGTGGTACGGTGCTTGTGAGGACGGAGCTTGGGTTGTGAATTAACCGCAATCGTGTGGATTGCGAGGCCGTGTGTGGCTCATTGTGTTGTTGAAATGATTATGAAGTGCTTGAATGTAATACGTGCAAATCCCTCCCCTTTTATGTTATTAAGATGCATTATGCGTGTGAATGTGATACATGTGGACCCCCTTCCCTTCCATGTCCTCAAGTTGCATTATGTGCATATGGGTGAGTTTTTCAAAAAGGGATTTCATGTTTTGAAATGATAATAGCCAAAATTATTAATGCATGATGGTCTATTTCAACTAAATGAATCCAGTTTTGGGAGTGAACTCGTTCGAACGGGGGAATCCCTAAAGAGTTTTATAAAGGCGTGAGTTGTATGAAAAAGGATTTCGCTTTGAGAGGCAGCAAAATTATTAGCCGTTATGGCCGATATGCTTTAAAGTGGCTAAGATAATGTGTTGCGGACAATATGATATGAATGATGTTAACCTAGGGGAAAGTCCGGAAACCCTAGAGACCCTGACGAGGGTTAATGTAATGGTCCGATATGTTATATGTAGTCATCCCGAGAGTAAGAGCTTAAGCGTGAGCGTTAGGTCTCACTATGGGGTTGAGAATAGATCTCACCCAATCAGCACCCTATAATGATCTTATGCCAGATGTATTTTTCTAATAAGCAAAGAAAAGCAGTGGGCATTACGCCATTTCAAGTATTTTAAGAAGTATGTTTTTATGGGCCGATAAGAGGCCAGATGAATGAAATGTGAAATGTTTATAAGGGTCAGTATGCGAACGATATGAAAGAGATTTCTTTTAAAGAATATGAGCCTTAAGAGGCTAAGAGAAGGGTTTTTATGAGCCTCAAGAGGCTAAATGAAATGTTTTCAAAGAAAAGAAAGAAAGCTTTCTGTGCATGTTCTATGCTTTTCTTATAAATGAAATGTGAATGAGATCTAAATAAAGTATGCTGATGAAAATAAAAGTGTTATGTGCATGTTCCAAGTATGATTTATGAATGAGATGCTAAGTAAGATATGATTACGAAAAAGAAGGCCTTATGAGCATGTTTCATGCATAACCTATGAATGAGATATGAGATTTGAATGAGACTTGAAATGTGTGTGTGCCTTATGCATATCATATGAATGAAAAGCTAAGAAAAGTATAATTATGAAAAGAAATAACCTTATGTGCACATCATATGAATAAGGTTTCATGTATAGTTTAAATGGAATGCTAAGAAGTTATGATTATGAAAAAGAAAGATTCCTATGCTTAGCCCTCGATGCTTGCGTATGTGCTTAACTTCTTGTTAGTAAATGAATTTAGTCATATGGGGACCTAGAAATATGTTTGAGTGGTTAAAATGAAGTTTACGGTTAGTAATCCTTCCATAAGGACTTTATAAATGCCTAATACGATAGTAAAGTATGAATACGTGATATGTGACTAATATGAATATTATTGCCTGGAACAGTTTTGGTTTTAAGGGGTCGGGGGATACTCACTGAGCATGTGGTTGCTCATCCCGCTACTCTTTCCCCTTTTCCCCTAGGTTTTCTTTATGACAGGAAGAAGTTGAGTCAGCTATGTCAAGACAGAATCTATTCTAGCTTGCAAGGTGTCATGTGTGCCTACTTACGTCTTTAATGAAGTCTTGTAAAGTTTGTAAATGTTTGTAAACGTTCGTAAACAAGTATACTAGTTCATGTAATGAATATTGTTTATGAGTCGCTCTGTATGGCCATATGAGCCAACCATCCAATTAGTTAGATGTATTCTTGGTCAAAGTTAGTTATGTTTTGGGATGTAAACCCCAATACTCGGGTTGTGTGAACCGTTGAGTTGTATCTTTTACTTTTCTTGTATTAATGAACTATTCTGGTTGGTGTACTCCGAGAGAGTGGCTCGTTGAGTTAGGAACTCCGGCGTGTAGCCGTTGAGCTTCTTTTAAATGTTTTACGCTTCTCGTTGATTTGCAGAGATTTATTGTAAGGTTTTTAGCCTAGAAACGGTCAGTAAACTCTGTCCGTTTCGTCCCAGAATTCAAGTAAGAAGTTAAGAAAACGTAACGCTTTTGGCCCTAGGGGCTGGGGCTGTTACAGGGGGAGAATGTAATACCCACATTCTTTGTTTTTCGTTAAGCTAATTGTATTGCCTTTTGCATCATAAAATCGTATTTTATTAACGATATAAGTTAAATTATTATTGATGTACTTGTGTGAGCGATAATTTTATTAAAAAGAATAGTTCGTCGCTATTTATATTATTAATATTATCGTTGATTATTTAGAAAATTTTCGAGTTAATGTGAACTCATACCTTTGAAGTCGTTATTCGATTTGTTTAGTCATTTTTTGAATTTAGTTAGAACGCCCGTTTTAGAATGTTTCAACCCAAGCCTAGGCTGAGCACTAATGAATTTGGGATCGGGAATCTAGTTATAGTAGCATTTGATCACAAACAAAACAAATATATATAAAAAAGGGGACCGAAGTCCCCTTCTTCAGGAAAATCGCGAGTGAGGGGGGGTTCTAAAAACCCCAACCTCGATACCCCACACCGGAGATAGGAGGAAGGAGAGAGAGGGAGGCGGTGGTGCTGCCGCTGGCGAGGGTCGACCGCAGCTCACCCCTCCGCGACGGCCCTGGCACACCCGAAAATAGAGAGAGATCGAGTGAACTGAAAGGGGGAGGCACCGAGATCACGCCAGATGACGGCGATGGTGGAGGTCGACGGCGAGGGTTCCGATGGGGTTCGATTTCAACAGCTAGGCACGATTCTGGCGACAACTGGCAGGAGCAATGTCAGTAAGCAACGAAAATAGGGTACAAACCGAATCTGCGTGGTTTCCAAGGGTCTGGGTCTAGCGGAAAAAAGGGGGAAATTTTGGGTTCGTGAGCACTCAAATTAGTCCCAAAAGCCCTTAGAATGGGTCCTTAGCTTGGATTCGAGGTGGGTGTTTCTCGCCTCCTGAGTGTTAGTAAATTCGAAACGTTTTAACCCTTAAGATGATATGCATGTTAGTTTAAGGTTGATTAGGCTGACTGAAATTGTGAAGTGATTACGTATGTTTAGTACGATTAAATTCAGGCCCTATGCATGTTAAATCAGTCAATTCATTCTTGAATCGATACTTGCTAAGTTAGCTAAGTCATGTTTAAAAGTAGCTCCTGAATCAACCTAACCATGTCTTGAATCGATGCCTGCTAAGTTAGTTAATTAATGTTTGAAAGTAGCCTTGAAATGACCTAAGAACGCTTTAATTCGATGCATGTTAACTTCAGTTAATTCATGCCTAAAGTAACTTCGAAATAACCTAATAATGTTTCGAATTAACATGTTAGCATTCGAATCGCTGTTTGTTTAATTAAGTTGATTCACGCCTAAAAACCGGTTTCGAATTAACATGTTAGCATTCGAATCAATGCTTGAATAATTAGTTAATGTATGTCTGATTAGCAGCTTCGAATTAACCTAATAATGCTTCGAATCGAAATAGGTTAGTTTAGTGAACTCATGCTTAAAAGTAGCTTCGAAACAACCTATGCGTGCACGTAATTGATGCTTGTTAAGTTCGTAAAAGCTACGCTTGAAAATGACATGTTACCTTCTGTTGTGAAATACGAATGTGATAAGGTTCATGCTTTGATTAGTTTAAGTTGGTTCGTTAAGCATTATTTCAAGTTAAGACAAGATAGTTGTATGTGTACATGTGGTTATATATACACATATGCTTGCGGTAACGCACCGCTAGATGGTAAGTACATAAGCCCTATTACACATTTCGTCTAGGCCTTCATGATAATATGCTATAGTTTTAGAAATGAAAACCAAGATGGTAGTTGGATAAATTGAGTTGAACTCATGAGAGTTTTGAAGTTCTTTGTGAAGCAACTCAAGCCAACGTCGTTGCCTCAAATTGAGCTCCTTTTGGGTGAAAATATAATTTAAACTTTGATGATCAGTATAGATCTTGCATGGGACCCCATATAGATAATGCCTCCAAATTTTTAAAGCAAAGACCACAGCTGCTAACTCCAGGTCATGGGTAGGGTAGTTTTTCTCATATGGCTTGAGTTATCGAGAGGCATAAGCTACCACTTTGTCCTCCTGCATCAACACACAACCTAGGCCGTTCTTCGAAGCATCACTGTAAACAGTATACTCCTTTCCTTCTGTTGGTAATGTTAGAATCGGGGCGGTTGTCAGTCGCTGCTTTAGCTCTTGGAAGGCTTTCTCACACCTTTCAGTCCACTCGAACTTATTCACCTTCTTTAGGAGATTGGTCAGTGATGAAGCTATTTTCGAAAAGTCCTTGACGAACCTTCGGTAGTAACCGGCTAAACCCAAAAAGCTTCTAATCTCAGTGACATTGGTAGGCCTTGGCCATTCGGTGATTGCTTTCACCTTCTGGGGGTCAACCTTAATTCCTTCTTTTGTGACCACATGTCCCAAAAATACCACTTCCTCCAGCCAAAATTCACATTTCTTTAATTTGCCATAGAGTTGATGCTCCCTCAAGGTTTGCAGTACTGTTCGCAATTGGTCAGCATGTCCCTCCTTATCCTTAGAATAGATAAGGATGTCATCTATGAACACCACCACAAACTTGTCTAAATAAGGTCTGAAAACCCTGTTCATAAGGTCCATGAAGGCTGTAGGAGCATTAGTGAGACCAAAAGGCATCACTATGAACTCATAGTGACCATACCTGGTTCTAAATGCTGTCTTAGGAATGTCATCAGATTTAATCCTAAGTTGATGGCACCCTGACCTCAGATCAATCTTAGAGAACACCCCTGCCCCTTGTAATTGATCAAACAAATCATCTATTCGTGGCATAGGGTACTTGTTCTTGATGATAATCTTGTTCAACTCCCTATAATCAATACATAGCCTCAAGGTTCCGTCCTTCTTCTTGACAAACAACACTGGAGCACCCCATGGTGATACACTTGGCCTAATAAAGCCCTTTTGTAACAGTTCATCTAGTTGAAGCTTTAATTCCTTGAGCTCGATTCCATACGATATGGGGCTTTAGAAATGGGTTGGGCTCCAGGAATTAACTCGATCCTAAAATCAATTTCCCTATGCGGGGGCAGTTCTGGTAATTCTTCTGGAAAAACATCTTCAAATTCACAAACCACAGGTATATTCTCTACTTCCTCTTCTTTTGTTTGGGTGCTAATAGCATAACACCAATATCCAATACATCCTTTATATAACAGCTTACTTGCTTTCATAGCAGAAATCAAAGGACAAGAGTTTGCCTCTCTCTTCCCATAAAAACACACTTTTCTCCCTTTTTCATCTTTCAAGATGACCTTAAGATCTTCACAATCGATTTGGGCTCCATAAGAATGCAACCAATTCATCCCCAAAATGATATCAAAATCAGACAAATCAAATTGAATCAAATCCACAGGGAATGTGGTTTCACCAATGGTGATGGGAACAAGTTGATAAGAGAGGGGGCACTCAATCACAGAATCATTAGGTAGCTTGATTCTATAATTGGTTGTCATCCTTCTGTTCTCAAGGCCCAATTGTTTAGCAGTTCGGGTAGATATAAACGAATGAGTGGCACCCGAATCAAATAATACGCAAAATGGCTTTGAATTTAAAAAGAGAGTTCCAGTGACTACCGTACCAGAGGTAGCAGCTTCCTTTTTGTTCATCACAAATGCCCTTCCTGCAACTGCAGGCCTTAAAGGTGGAGGTCCCTGGCGGAGCGGGGCCAACGGTTTCGC
Organism: Selenicereus undatus; assembly: GCA_017589665.1. Taxonomy (NCBI): domain Eukaryota; kingdom Viridiplantae; phylum Streptophyta; class Magnoliopsida; order Caryophyllales; family Cactaceae; genus Selenicereus; species Selenicereus undatus. The sequence goes on from JACYFF010031957.1 coordinate 60,025,939, forward strand.
AGCACCCTTATCTACGGCTTTCAATCGTCGGGGGCATGCAGCGATAAGATGTTTAGGACTACCACACCACATGCATTTGTTAGTGCCAACGCGGCATTCAGGAGTGGTATGATTTGTTCTTCCACACTTCGCACAAGGTGCTGTTGAGCCTGCAGGACGGCTCTTGGAGGGAATAGGAGTAGGTTTCTTCTGGCTCTGCTGGTTCTGGTTCACACTCTCACTTGGAGTCCCCCGCTCAAACCCCTTTCTCTTATGGTTGATTGGATTCAATGTCCTCAACTCTGTCTTCACTCTTTCCACTTCGGCTGCTCGCTCATATAGTTCTTGATAAGTTAGCATTGGTTGTCCAGCTAACTGATTTCGAATATAAAAGGCCAAACCTTCCTCAAACCTTCTCATCTTTAACCTCTTAGATGACACAAATTCAGGGACAAACCTCGATAGTTCGGTGAACTTACTAGCATACTGCATCACCGACATGCTACCGCTCATTTTTAACTCCATAAATTCTTTTTCCTTTTGCCTTTGCACCACAGTTGGGTAAAACTTTGCCCTCAACTCTACCAAGAATTTATTCCAGGTGAATTCAGGCCCTATGAGCTTATCCTTCACTGTATTCCACCAAATGTCAGCTTCACCTGATAAGTAATACGTCCCAATGTTCATTTTCTTTTCCTCTGGTACCTCCACTACGGTAAAAATTTTCTCCATTCCCCTTATCCATTCCTCCAATACCACGGGATCATAAGACCCGTTGTAAACTTTAGGGTTGCACCGTGCTACCCTATCTGCCAATTTATCCTCCTTGGGAGGGGTTTCAGTAGGCACATGGGGAATCCGCTTCATCAATTCGGCAACTAGGGTTGGCTAGTAGCCCGGGTTGCCTATGTTGTTAGCTAACTCTGAGAGTGACGGCGGCACGTCACCATGTGGTGGTCCCTGACATGAGGCTTGATCCCCGGAACCCTGGCCTTGCTCCGAATTATCCTCCACATGCACCTCAATGTCGTTTTGAGACATTCTGATCAGACATTAAATAAAACAATTCAGACACTGGGACCCCAAACGTATAAGATAAACATGCCCAATAAATATATAAGAGATGGCTCATAGAATATTTCATAACTCAAGGCATCCTCATTTCATTTCATAACTGCATACTTACATACATAGTTGGTGATTTATATACAAACAACAAAGGCTTACAACACCTAACTAAGTAGGCAAGCCTAAAACTGACTCCTAAACACTAAACACTAAATAGCCCCTAGACACTGATCCGTCATGTGACCAAAAAGGTTTGCGGATCATGTCGCCATGGTCAGAGAGGATTAGACTAACTATATACAATGTTAGATGTCACACAAAACATAACCATCCAATCTCACCATACCATATCTACATACAGGGCTCAAAATAAAAAAAAACCACCACGTCGATCCTTAGAGCCCTAACGATCCCTAGATGGATCGTAATCTGGGTCTAACTCGTCATCAGGTTCTTCACCTGAATCAAAACTGCTCGTGGATGCCTCCGACTCGGCATCACCAACCTCTGGTTGAACTTGGGGTTCATGTTCGTCCTCTACCATCAACTCCTCCTCCTCTTGCTCCCCTGGCTGCTCTATCCCCATCTCCTCATTACCTTGATCCTCCTCAGGATCATCCTCCTTCTCCTGGTGGTCCTCACTAGAACTGATCACCACTAGGTCCGGGGTATCAGGGATGTTTATCACCTCGTGGGCCTCCCCAGGGCTCTCAGGCATCAGTGGGGTGCCTGGTACAGGTGGGATGGGTGGCTCTTGTACTGGCGCTGGGACTACTGGTGGAGGATGGACCTGATGAAGGGGAAAAACATGCTGAAGAGTTTCCATGGTAAGTCCCCTCAGTTCGAACTCCTCTCTCAACAACAACTCTGCACTGAGAGTTGTCCAAGCCCCCCTGGGCCTGAAACCTAGGCCCGTCTACGCTTGGGTTCCCTGTCATCATAAAATCATTATAACGGTGCCTGAATTCCACCCACGGGCCAATCGGGGGCAAAGACCACAGCAATCTTTGCGCACGGAACGTAATACTGTGGAACTTAGAATAAGGGTCCTGCGCGTGTGCCTCCATACTAATATGGAGCAACGCAATGTGTGCTATCATTGATCCACCCGGCAACAGGTTCACACCATAAGGATCCATCTAAACAAAGAAAACACATATGTGAGGCAGAGGCAAACATAACCATAGCCACCCACAAATAAGAAACATGCAAATAGAAGCAACTTGCATTCTCCTAATATCACTCTAGCAACAACATGCGTTAGCCCCTCCTAGCCCCTCCTAACAACCACTCTCACCCTATAGTTTCTAGCTCTACTTTCCTCAAGAAATCTCAACCTGGCTCTGATATCAAATCTGTAATGCCCCAATAATACATAAATCATAGCTGAACATCAAGAACTCCATGGATGGGCGTTACCGTCGTCCGCAAGGATAAGGCTTCTCTAAAATATGAAAGTTTAACCATAAAATCAAAGTATAACCTTAGAGGGCATTATGAGTAATCGAAACATTTAACAACACACGGGAATGATTCTAACTTCCCAGGGTTACATCATACATAACTCAGCTTAAGCTTACAATTATAACATTAAAATACATATTGCAGTTCAAATATACAACTGGGACACCAAAATGCACCACAAAAAGGCATGAAAACATCTTAGCGCTTCTATCCGCCAATCATAGGGACGGTCCTGATTTATTTATCACCTTCAGCCTCCCTGCCCGCCTGAGAGCGGTTTACTGAGCATTTTTCTAAAACAAAACATAAAAGCATTTCGAACTGTGAGCCAAAGCTCAGTACATGCATCCCTGTACTAATAAAGATTCAATGAGGAAAGAAATTATGAGGGCCCGCTTTGCAATTCATTTTGATTTTAAAACAGGGAATGAGATGTATATAAAACTAAATTGCCAATTATTATCTGTTAGTGCACCCCTTAGTAACTGTTACGATCTATGTATAGGTGTACACCTGCCAAGCCGACCGGAAGACCTGACCTGAAGCCGCGCGGGTAATTCAAGGGCAAAGCCCTATAACTGATAACTGATGGGGTCACTAATTATGTGATAAATCACTGGTT
>JACYFF010031957.1:60063680-60091481 GCA_017589665.1 Selenicereus undatus
TATATATATAAATCTCGTGTTCTGCTTGCAATTAATACTAGTACAAATTTTTCGTAAAAATAGTATCCTAACTGAATCAACCTATCAGGAAAGATATTTAATATGCATAATTTTATGATAGTTAAATTAAATAAAATGCCATCCATGAGCGCAGGCAACAAAATAAAGTGGACTAGAGGCCTTCTGAGTGATAACTATAAAAGAGGAAATCAAAGAATCAAGAATTTTACTCTGACAAATTGAGCACTTCAACGTCCATTATCGACACCTACAAGGTAAAGTGCCAGTTTGGTTGCCGTGCTTCGTATGTGCAGAGGCATCGGACTTGAAAAGATTAGACTTTTGCGCCCCACCCCCCCGGGGCGGGTAAAAAAAGGAAACAAAACAAAAAACACAACGATAAAAAAAAAAGAAAAATCCAGATGCCGCCACTAAATAAATAATAAATAGGGAGGTCGCATATGCCTCGAAGCTGAAAAGGGTGCATTACATCTATAGCCAATCATCCCTCCAAAAGGATACAAATATTAAACCATAGAAAATGCTGCATGACGACATCCAAAAGCAAGCAGGATTGCTCATGCTAGTCCTATTACACCATCACACTGTTTGACCTTTCTTGCATGGCCGAGTTAGCATGGTTAATGTCAAATCATATCCAAAATTCAAAATTCACAGCACAATGCCCAGAAATATGATATGCACAAGAAAGAGTGGGGAGTCCAGGGAGACTTTGCAAGCAGGACCTCAACAAAAGAACATAGAGCTAGAAACATTGTCCTGGAGCCTGGGAAGCTGTGGCACCGGAACAGATCCAGCTGAAGTGACACCGCCATGGCTTGAAGTGGTGTCGGACGTGTCCTCAAACTTCATCCATTGTGTCATTTGGGTGGCGGCCAAATGGGCATAACAAACAGGGGCCACTGCAGGAATAAGAGAAATGCAAGATGAGAGCAACTACTAAGACAATACAACTGATTCGTTCTAAACAGCATTGAGTTCAAAGTCTAATTATGAAGTTCGGGTTTCGTTGTTCGTTAAGCACCATTAGTATTATATTAGATTGGCGCAACATTCGATATTATTTGGTTTAAGGTCAGCAATCTCAATTTGGACCCTCATTTTCTAACAAACAAGTTCAGGTTCTGGCTGTCGTTAAGTACCAGTAGAGTATTAGATTAGACAGAAGGATGATTTGGTTTGAGGTAAGCAGATGTCAGTTTGGACCCCGGTTTTCTAACAAACAAATGAATACACAAAATTCAATCAATATTGCTTATGCAAACTTAGGTCAATCAAAAAGTTTTGCCTTATTCCATCATGTTTTGTATTGGGTTGCTAGGGTCCAGCTACCGCTTGACCATGGATCAATATTGCATAGCAGAAAGGATCAAAGGCTTACCAATGGAGATTGCAGTAGTGCTCCTCTGGTACCTGCATGATACCCAAAGTGGAAGCATGATCACAATCAGATTGAATCAATAATCATGTGATAGGAAAACCCTCAGTGTCAGCAGAGTGAACTTACACATAAGAGAGCGAATGAACAAGTTCCTGGAGATCATCAGGAGAAAATCCAATCTCATCCATCAAGACATGGTAGTGGGTAGGCCTTGTTGTACCCTACAAAGCAATAAAAGGAACCCAAAAGAGAGAGAGAGAGTAGTAGTATCAAATTAGTTAAATACAGCGGTTACAATCCTTCATATAGACTCAATGCAAATGCACAATGCATCATCAATGCATGAGATTATCATAAGAACATAAGACCTATGCCCTTTAGAGCTGAACTTAAGACTACAAATCAATGGATGACATTTCAAAACAGTCCAAAACATAAACATCAAAAGTCACTTACAATCATTCCAGCCTGAGCACAAAGGTAAAAATCATAATTCCTTGGATGGCAGACCTTGTTGTCAATTATGGTCCCTTCATAGAACAGAACACCAAAAGGGAGGAAATGAAAATGAGAACCTTAAAGGAATGGCCGGGCGGGGCAAGGCAGCTAGTGAAACAGGCCCATACCTGGAGGGACATTGTCAGGGCCACCATTCTGGAAGAACTTTGTATGGTGATTCTTCTGTGCAACAATCACCGCGAACTTCGGGTTCCACTTCTCATCCAAGAATTTACATGCCTGAATGTTAGAAGCATTTAAGTTGACTTAGCAAAGAAGGTTGCAATTTGGAGCTAGAATGTGGATAGAAAAATTTTAGAAGCAGATAACCTCAATAATTTTGTCCAATTCAATATTCAACACTTGATTAAATTGACTTTCGCTTACTCCATCCCTGCATTGATGAAAGCGTTGTTGGCAAATCATGTTGTAGTTATGTACAGCAGTATCAGCAGAGAGTAAGTGTACCTGAAAATGATAATATGCTCTGGCTTTCTTTTCCCTGAACTAACGTAGAAATCAAGCAGCAGCTCCCTGACATCAGAAAATCCATAACTCAGTCATGCATCAAAAGCCAAGCCTCACAAGATGCCACCATTAATCATGCACCAAGCAAACCAATTCCGTAAAAAAGTTAAAACACACCTAATAATGCCATCATCTTCCGTGTCAGAGACAGGCTTAAACAAGTTGTCAATCATCTCTACCTTTGGAGATTGTGTCCTCACGGATGCCCTGTATCGAGAAATCAAGGGCCACTGTCTGGAGCTGACAACCTACACACGGCAACAAAAGAATTAATGCAAAGATTTCTGAAATTATGTCTGACCAACTTTTGTTTCCCCATTTTGAGGAAAGGAGGGGAAGTTGTTATTTGGGCAAGTTATTTATAGGTTGAGAGTTACAGCAGCAATAGAAGGCACATCAGAATGCCCAGGTGATCCATGAGACACATCCATCCCAAGAATGATCGTGGGAACTTTAGAGACCAGAGGTATCGAAGGTGAATGTTCAACAGCCAGCATGGAGTTCAGCCCTCCAAGCTGCATGAGCAAAAGCGGAAGAATTAGAACATCAATCCGATTCTAAAGAACTAAAACCTTCAGTGCAGAAGAATGTCCATTCCTCAACCACCTCAGCTTTCAAGCCCAAACCTTTGCATTGATCTTTAACAGCACATTAGTAAGATATTGATCATTCACTCTGGTAGGTGACATACACTGTGTGACTATTCCAAAGTCAGAGAGATTCTTCTTCTTCCAGGGACCTAAATGATAAGAAGACATTATTGGCATATCACTTAGAAGAAAATAAAGTACAAAGAAAAGAGAAATCCGGATATTACCATAGAGATCAGAGTTCTTCCTCTCTGGAAGAAGGCAAAGAAGGAACTTAGGAGCCCCAGGAAGTTTTGATTGAACATTCTCAAACATCTTCTCCACTCTAACAACAGGCGGTGCTCGTCTGCTTTGTGGGTTCTCATCAAAGACATCAAATGGTGCTTCAATTCCCTAAGACAACAATGAACAAAACATGAGAAAAACAATGTTTTCCATAAGCATATAAAAACAATGACCACCTAGACATCAAATAAGGAAACCAGAAAGCATAACACTCCCTACAATGCCTTTCATTTCAGCACATTTCATCAAATCTCTGACTAGATTCCTCGTGTCACATCGTGCGGAGAAGTTCACCACTGCCCAGCGCTCTATCTTAGCAGGCTTAACAAGTTTCTGCACAAGCAGACAGTGTGAGTGAAGCAACAATGAACCTCTAAGCCATCCAATGAAAGAGAACAACCTTGTTATTGAAATTCCAGCGCCCGTTATGTGGCAAAAAGTCATCTCCATTTCCAACTTTCAGCTGCGGCCAAAATAAGAGTCAAATCTTTGTTTTGCGGATCGGCAGAGTAGGAAGTACAGAACTTTCTTCTTAATGGCAGACAAGACAAGAAAGATGAAATATTTTGGCGAGACACAACCCAATAACAATGATAAGTGACATACCTTAGGTGCTGGAAGAACACGGCCATCAATTTGAGCGAAGCTATTACTGATTGAGATTCCACAAGAATGAAGCATAGGCTCAGCATCATAACTACTCACCTTGAGGGCCTGCAGGAAGTCCAGACCAAACAAGTTAACACTTGAAGTATAACATGACCCAAATGTTTCTGTTGAAGAGCCCCAGGCACCTACATGAGACAGCACGATCATCCTTTCCTGGGGTTTCTGTCTAGACTTCTCCACCAGTGATGCTCGCTGAAGGTTGGTTAAAGCCTTCGTGTAGCGTTGTAGTGAAACTAATTCACAAAGCTGCAGAAGAAACAAAGCACATATAACACGTTATAACCAGCAGAAAGCTTACGTAATCAATGTGTCATCAAAACACCAATGGAAATCACCTCTATAGGGAAGAATGTCGGCTTCTTAGGCTTCCCAACATTGATGCATGGTAAGTCAGCTGAGTACCGCAACTCTATATTGCGATGATTAACGAAGTAGTCATAAACTGTAACTTCCGCAGTCTGGAAGTCACCATCCTCATTTCTCTCTTTTTGCTTCAGCAAAAATCTATGTTGTATTAAAAAAATATATTGTAAACAATCCAGTTATATTATCAGGGGTTTATGAGGGGTTAGAGAGAACAGCCAAATAAGATTGTCAAGCGAGTGAGGGAAATATACCTTTGCTCCTGGCATGGTTTCTCACTGACGCTAGTTATTTTGTACTCCTGGTTTGACGTAGTAGTTTTGATTCTCAAATTCTTCAACATACGTTTAGCCTGTCAAACCATACTTAAGAATGTTAGATGCAAGTTTCATTGCAACAAAAATCATTTCCAGTGCAGTAAACAGCACTTACTTTTGCCCAGTCAATGGAATATGGATCTCTCACATTTTGATTAGCAATCAAAAAATCAACCACCGGCCCTGGCTGAACTATCATAGTTGTTGACACATCTATAAAACATTGCAATAGAATTAGCTGTATGTACAAATGTCATGTAGGAGTTTAGTGCTTAAGCATTCTACAAACCAATATTCAGCGACAAGCCAGACTGTGTTCCCCGGAAGCTAGAATGAAAACCCCGGCAGCCCAGAACCCCACCTCCTATATCTGTAAAGTTCTTTGCGTCATTATGAAAAAATGATTGTCGGACCAACAGGCAGCCCCTGCAGTGAACAATATGTATGAAGAAGAGAATAGATAAAGACAAAGTTGAATACAGACGTCCTGATTTAATTCTTACTGCTTAGCAGCATGCTGCCTCAATATTATGTCAAGAACTCGAAGAGCTTCTTGACTGTTCTCATTTTCCTGGCCACGTAATACATTAGCTATAGCCTGCATCGGAATTTTGGCTGCAAAACTCAGTTCAACTTTGAATGTCTTAGACTGATAGGGTCGTCGCAACCTCTTGCGGTCATTCTCATTCGGGCTCCCATGGCCAGCAGGGCTAGCATTACCATTGTTCCTGCATTCAAAATACCCAAAGCCTGACTAAAAAGAAATTACTATAAACTAAGCGCCAAAAATAAACAAAAAAATTAGACATCCTCCAAAACACTTTACCTAGCTGAAACAACATCCTCCAGAACTATGGTGAACTCCAGCTTATTATGAGGAAGTGCCCCAACAGTGAACAGGCTCTTTTCTCCATCGTATGCAAAATCTTTCCCAGCAAGCTCAGTATCATACGTTTCATGCACCCTATCAATCACCTTTCTACCAACGCCTTTGCCATCAACAGGACGACCATCCTCGTACATAACATTGACCTGTAAAGGAAATATGAAAAGCCAATCAATCAGAGTTTTGGATATCATGGTCATTGATATAGCATTACAGAGGAGACATGACATACACTGTAGTGGAAAAAATGTCCATCTACATTCGAAATGTTAACTTTGAAATGGTTACTAAGGAGCTGAATCTTTTGGCCCCTTGTACCTAGGCCACGTCTGGCCATAGGCGCACGCTTCTTCTTAGGGGGCTCTGGTTCTGCTTTAACTGGGACAACATTTGGAGGAATCTCCACTGGAGGGGGAGGGGGAGGGGGAGGTGGCAACGCATCTGCTGATCCATTTCCATCATTGGGATCCATCTTTCACTACAAAAGAAAAAAAAAGTCCAGAAGCACATCAGCTACTTAAATTACATAATTCTATGGTCATACTACAAACATATCAAAGTTTATGTGGGGTTGAGTCGCCACACATTATGAAACTTTACAATACAAACTCCTAAAAACACAGAGGAGGTCATTATAGATAAGCAGACCATGAAAGAGAGCATTGCCTCCAGAACTCTTCCTCCATCACCAGCTGAAGCATTGCCATTTATATGAAAATGAGAACCAATTCTATCCTATGTCGAGAAAAAGCTACTCAAAGTTCCAATCAGAGAAAGCGGCACATTCTGTAACTTAAATTCAGGCAAGACTACAACATAAATTGAATCAACGACCCCAGAAGCACAATTCAGTTCACGGGCAGTTGATGGGAAAAATAGCAGAGAGAAATCATATTACTCCAACCCTAATAACAACAGTTGCCGTAGGAGTCCTCAAAGCCCACGAAGACAATCCTAGTAGCTTGATAACATGCAAGTGGCGAACACATGCATTATGGGCCAAAAGTACCAGAACCAAGTTATGAACACATACAATACAAGTCAACACTAAGGCATTTATCATAAGGCCAGTACCTTGAAGAGATCAACAAAACTTTAAACTAAGCAAAACCCACAAGTCATATTATATATACACAGTAATAAGACTCAGTTGAAAACTGAAACATGAGCTTGCAGTCATCTCATAGGAATTCCATAGAACATAAAGTACTTCAAAATAATGCCTGACTTTAAATTATCAAAAGGAAGATCTGAAACTTGCTGCCAAATCAGATTAAAGATGAACAAAAGAACACACATCAGTGGCATGCAATCCTAAACAAACACCGAATATCAAAGAAAATGGCCAAAACCGATAGCTAATGCTGCTTATATCTCCTTTCGCACTACAACTCCTCTGAAATGCAAAGGCATAGTTTAAAACGACAAAATGCCGTCAAATCACAATAACCGTTCCGCTAAACATTTTAAGCGAAGCCCAACAGAGAACACAATTTTAGAAACGGAACACAAAAGAGGGAAAAGCAACGAGGAAACTCAATACACACCATAGAAACACGAGAAACAAGAGCAACAACAATGCAATCTAAAAAGACACATGAGAGACGAAAGCAGCAATGCGAACTAAAAGACACAATCAAAAAGAAAAGGAAATCCGGGAGAGACAAAACGAAACTAAAAAGAATTCTCGCAAACCCACCAACGAAAACAAGAAAATAATAGCGGCATTCTTCAAAATCAATGGAAAGATTCAACACAAAATCATTAAAAGGAGTGCAAAGCACAAAATCGGGAAATTCTACACAAATCAACGGCGACAGACGAAAATCACATCTGCATTGTATAAAGTCGGCCGACAATTACTTGCAAATCAATCCAAAAGCGAAATATGGACCCAAAGTATTAACAGTCTACACCATAGAACAAGGATTATTAATCACACAAAAATAGCAAGAGCAACACAGACTAGGGTTTTACACTCACGGCGAGAGCAGTAGAGAGAGTGATGACAGCAATGAAGAAGGATCCTATTCCTACGTTTACGAAAAAGCCACAACCCTGCCTGCCAACACAACTATAAAAGGGAGGCCAGAGTTGGAGAGAGAATGTGTGATCTCAGCAATCGAAGCAATGCGATTCAAATTCCCACACAGAGAGATGAGAGGTTTCCATATATTCCGGTAATTGGTTTTATCACACAGCACAATCTTTCGAAATCCCCACCCGGCCTTCCTACTTTGGTCACGCATCTTTTTTTAACGGAAGAATTGACGCCGTTTTTGCCGTATTCCGTATTTGCCATCCCTTGTCGCAGCGTCATTGGGAATTGACCATTTGACCTGAGAGCTTAGGCCTTTTCATTGCTGGGAAAAATGACTAGAGATGAGAAAAAAACCCGAAATCGAAAATCTAACTGAGAATTTGAAAAAATTGAACCAAAAAATCGATTAATCAGATCGAATTTTATGAAATTTTTGGTTTGGTTAACCGAACCGATTTTTTTCCCCGGTTCACGGTTTGGCTTTAGTTTTGGGGGAAAATTTTTCGGTTAACCGCATTTAACCGATCCAAACCGAATTTTTTTTGTAATGGAAGCTAATAAATAGTAAATACTAAATAGTAATTAAATTTCTAAACCATCAAAAAAATGTAAATTTAGGTGTATGGGGTTCGGCTAACCGTAAACCGAACCGAAATTTCAGTTAACCGGATATTTCGGTTCGGTTTACGGTTCGACTTTTTGTTGAACCGGTTTTTTCGGTTAACCGATTTCTGGTTAACCAGTAATTTTGATTCAATTCACAGTTCGCATTTTTTCCGAACCGAAAAAACGGTTAACCGGTTTTCGGTTAACCGAAAATCCGGTTAACCGACTTTGAGCACCCCAAAAAATGACAGTAATGGGGGTATTAGTGGTATTTCATTAGACGACAACTAAAAGGACAACGACGACGACGTGATTCGATGGCAATTTTCGGTTATTTCTGACTATGAGCGTGTCATATGGAGGTCGTACTTCTTTTTTTTTATCTTTTTAGGACTTATTAATAAATATAGACTCGTGTTGTACACAGTGTCTGATAAAATAGATCTTTAGAACATATTAATCTAGCCCCGTATTTTACACGGAGCATGTTCAAATAAACATTTTGTGGATATGCTATCGAAATAATAAACGAATAGTTATGGTAGACATGATTAGTATTATAATTTAGAGGAGATAATAGAGAAACTCAATGAAAAAGTTAAGTATACAGCAACTTCGTACATAACCAATGGGATTAACAATTGAAAACTATATGATTGTGAAAAAAAGTCTATATAAGTATGATGGAGACAGTAGATAGTGAATTTGTTGCAAAGCACGCTGAATGTGGTGATGATAAGTCAATCTATAATGCCAATAACGAAAAATTCATCTCCTTTTGTTGCTGAGCAAAAAATTGTGAAGTCATTAATTGTCTAGTTAAGTTAGGTATAAACTATTTTAAAGTCTGTTTAGTTTGAGTTTCGCAAGTAACATAAATAAAATTTGTCTTTCAACGAAAATAATTTGAACATTATATTTATGCTGATATATAACTTTTTTGGCTATTTAAAGTGGCCCATTAGGGGGTGCTAATATAATTATGTGTTCATAGTTTGTACGTTTGGTTTTCATGTCATCTCAATCGCTTCATGGGTTTCGATATAAACTCCTCATGCCCTTATGTTGTTTTGCAAGAGATGGGTTGAGTTTAGATTTGCGGGTTGATATATTTCTTAATTTGAAGTGTTATGGCGATTTGGAACATTTTATTTTAAATGGTAAAAAATTAATTATAATTTTAGGTGTTTTATGAAAAGAATTTGATTGTTAGATTTGTACGGTTTAAAAGAAAACAAAAATTATTTCATTTTTTCTGGTGCGTTAAATAGATTAGATTTTGATCAATTTATTTGAAACGTTAAAAAATTAATTATATTTTTAAGATTTACATGAATTATATTTAATTGTAAGATATATATGCTTTGAAAGAAAAAGAAAAATATTTCGTTTATTTCCTTCTATTAAATAGATTATATTAAATGTGAAAGAAATTCAGTTTCACGGGCCTAATATGATGATTGTGTTTTATTTTTAATTTTTTAATATTTCACTTCAACCTTACAATATGTTATATTATGCTTATAATATGTAATTTTAAGCACGGCCCTTACATATATATCATCATAATTAATATTGACTATGTTATCAAATTCAAAGAGAAAGATAACAATGGTGACAACGACAATGACGACAACAACAACAATAGTAATAATGAAAATAATTATGGAAATCATATTTATATTTCTATTATATCTAATAATACATGCTCAAATGCATATTTGTATCGAAAAAGACAAAATAATAATAATCATGGAAATAAAAAATGTTTATTATTTCTATATAAATGTATATATTATATTATGTATTAATAATAAGGTGTCACATAAGGTTTTGCGGCTTGTTCGGTAATTATAATTCAGTTTTCTTAAGTTAAAACCTCTAAAACATGAACTTATTCTATAATAATGAAACAATAAAAAATTTTATGTCCATTATAATCTCTTAATCCCTCTTTGATAGTTAGATGATCATAATTAATATTGACTATGTTATTAAATTCAAAGAGGAAGATAACAACGCCGACAACGACAATGTTGACAATAACAACAATAGTAATAATGAAAATAATCATGAAAATCACATTTATTTTCTATTGTCTCTAATAATACATGCTCAAATTTATATTTGTATCGAAAAATATAAAATATTAATAATAATCATGGAAATAAAAAATGTTTATTATTTCTTTATAATTGTGTATATTATATTATGTGTTAATAATAAGGTGTCACATAAGGTTTTATGGCTTATTCAGTAATTATAATTTGGTTTCCTTAAGTTAAAGCTTCTAGAATATGAACGTATTCTATAATAATGAACTAATAAAAAAATTTATATCCATTATAATATCTTAATCTCTCTTTGATAATTAGATGCTCATAATTAATATTGATTATGTTATCAAATTCAAACAGAAAGATAACAACGATAATGACGACAACAACAACAATAGTAATAATGAAAATAATCATGGAAATCATATTTATTATTCTATTATTTCTAATAATACATGCTCAAAATTATATTTATATTGAAAAATACAAAATATTAATAATAATGACGGAAATAAAAAAACGTTTTGATCTGTAGGAGTCACAAAGGGCAAGACAATACAATGAGAGAGGGGGGACTCAAACCTGATACCTAATGTGACTAGTAAAGAGTACAATACAATGAGGGAGGGGGGAATCGAACCTGAGACCTAATGCGCCCAGTAAAGAGAGAGAGATTATTGCATGTGTTCTCTATTGAGGCAGTTATCGAGATAAATCCAAGGGTTGAGATTGCCTAAGATTTTTATCAACGATTGTGAAGCAACATTTATCCGAAATTTACTCTCATGTAAGCATTTTTTATTTCCTTAACACTCAACCCCTTATACATTTTAGCATTTATAGTATAAAGATATGCTATTTGCAGGTTTTTAAAACATTACCAGTACGTACATATTTGATATTATAACTTTAAAAAAAGATGAAAAATTGAAATGGAATTGAATTAGGATTTGAATTTTTGAGGGTTAGGTATAAAAGTTCAATCTTGAACTCAATTGTTTGAAAATAAATATAAAATGGAATCAAGTATGTTTTTATTTTAAAAAGATTATATGCAATTAAATTATTATTTTAATTTTTATTATTTTACTTTGATAAAAATAAAGTCTCGACACCTTATTTCCTAACCCTTTGAGTATTTAATTTTATTATAATTATATTTATAATTAGTTATTTTTTACTTTTTTTAATAGCTTACCATTATTTTGTACTTTTTTTCCTTTTTTTGATTGAGATATACATAAACTTGGAAGAGCACAATCTAATAAACATATAAACATTACACATCAATCATGACCATAATTAACATTGAAAATAAATATTCGTAATTAAATTTTAGGTTCAATTTCTACTACTTACATAAGAAGATGACATTTAAAGCAAAAAAAAAACAGAAGCACAAACTATGTTCATGTTCTTCTTTCACTTACAATCATCAAAACACTACAAACTGACATTCACATGTATCGTCTAATAACAACATAAGCATAATTTAAAATAGGAAGCTTATGCAAGCTCTAGTGAGATGGAGGCAAATTTGGATGAATAAGATTGGTGATGAAATTTTTCTTCCACTCATCATTAGGAGATTCATAAAAGATAAACAAGCTACTCTCATCGGAAACCAACTTCCTCACTACCAACATTGTTTCAACTCTAGTGAGCCTAGGATTTTTTACCACTTCATTGAACAAACCTTTCTTTTTTTCATCAAGCTCATTTGCTTTTTTATCAAGCTATAATTTATGAGTCATAATAACTTGCTCATGTTGTTGAGCAGTAGTTAAAGCACTTGCAAGTGTTTTAAGATGAGAATTCATACTACTCATAAAACCATATATGTTAGAAGACACATTAGTGAAAGTAGAAATTAAGTCTACAACCTTTGTCGTTCTCTTTTTACCCTTACTCGTTGGAGTTTTCTTTGTTCTTGCTCTTTTTGAAAGTTGTGGAGATGGTTGAGCTGATTCAACTGACTCATCTTCCTCTTCCACTTCATCTTCTCCATCCTTGTCAAGACTGATGGCCTAGTTATCATTATGCATGTTATCCACAGGACCACCACTTCTACTGAATCCTCACAACTAGCTCTAGTAACTCTATCAGTACCAAAAAATTTCTCTAACTCATCAAGAAAGGGGAAAGGAACACACCCAAAGTTCTTTTGCATTTTTATGATTCTGAAGTATTAAATAACATATTAAAGAAAACAATAAACGCAAAGCAGACAGTATTATCAATTTTACCTTAAAAAAATGATCATAAGATTTTCTGTTACATTTGATCATTTTGGTAGCATCATCCCAAGTGAATTGAGATGTACATAACATCTCAATCAACACATTATACTTGTCCCTTAACTATGTGGTCTTTGAGTCGATATGAGGATATGCTTTTAAACCACATGCAGGAAACTTTTACATTGATTGTTTCTTCTAACTTTACCAAATACCCACTTTTGAAGTTTCCCTCTGCTGTCCATTGGGAATTAGCACTCAACTACAATAATCCACAGACAATAGCCCACTCCTCTTCCTTAGTCCAAAATCGCTTGTTTCTCCCTTTTCAAGTTGAAAATTTTGACTTACGTCCATCCTAATACCACCTTGAGAATTTTGACTTTGTTCCATCCTGCTTCTAGGTTGAGAACTTTGGCTAAATTTCATCCTATGTCACATTAAACCACGTATAAAAAACATAAAATAAATATGCCATAGTTAAGGCAAATACATCATAGTTAAAACAAATACACCATGACTTAAACAAATACACCATAGTTTAAAACATCATACATCGTAGTTTAGAACATCATGCATCATAACACCATGAGTTCTACACCATAGTTTTAATACATTATTTATTCCTATTTGACCCATCTCGCCAATTTTTAAACAAAGTTTGGGCCAAGAAACTCTGAAAAGTCTTCCAAGCATCAGATGTTTTAGTGTGAGTAACATACTCGACTTCATCATCACTGTCGTCAGCATCATCATCTTCTTCCTTATCTTCATCCTC
Organism: Selenicereus undatus; assembly: GCA_017589665.1. NCBI lineage: Eukaryota > Viridiplantae > Streptophyta > Magnoliopsida > Caryophyllales > Cactaceae > Selenicereus > Selenicereus undatus. Next base: position 60,076,938 of record JACYFF010031957.1, read on the forward strand.
AAACCTCACGTTGTCATTTGTTGACATATATTTTCAAAGTAAGTTATGTAATAAAATACATTCTAGACTATACGACCTTGAGTATGTATAGGAAAGAACAAAGGGGATCAAAGAATACCCCATCTTCCTTTTAATAGTCCAAAGCATCGCTCTATTACATTTACAACTTTAAAATGTTTCATCCTGAAGTATTCTTCTGCACTTACTAGTTGTCGACCCCCCTTCTTTCAAGTGACATCAATGACCTCAATATGGTGCAAGGAATCCTTCATAATTGGTATATCCAGCATCTACCAAATAATATGTACCTTGACAAGCATGGGAAAAAAAATGTTATTCATTATCGTGCGAATATTATGATCAATATATACTTATTTGTCTTATAAGTATTACCTTGGGGAACTTTTAAATCATTAGGCCTAGAAAGTACATCTCAAAGAACTGATGAATCAATGTATACAAAAATATAGCAACAGTCTCTTTCAATGACATATATTTAGTATTGATTAAAACCCCAATATCCCCAACTACTTCACATAAGATATTGAAAGCACACCTATTCATGCGAAGCTCGCTTTTACAAGTAATGTCACTATCTCTAATTAAGTAATTCAAATTCACTAATCTACGACACTTTTTTTTCTCCATAGGACTGTTTCACTTTTTATGTTTCATGGATAACAATGGCCATCATCAACCACATAAATATCACCAAAAATACAGTGTTTATAATAAGCACAATTGTGATGATAAATTGTAATTGCATTTTCCTCCTTTTCCTTCCTAGCAAGAATTGATGAGATGGAGTCATATTCTGTTGGGAACATTTGACAAATCATTACGAAATTAATAATTACTATTACATACCAAAAACTAACATGTGAAATCAGAAAAATTTTCCCAAATGATTTCACACAAAAAAATGAACATATTCATTCTCAGGGTCATAGAATTGTCATTGTCATTGTCTCTGTGTTTTTTTTCCTTTTCTCAAATAAATCGGTGGAATGGTCACTATCATTTTTTCTATTCCAAACTAACAGTGCACGGTTTTCAGGTGTTCGCATGAAAATTTAAAAATCAGAATTGAAACTGGTGAAATCGGCTCCTCATTTTTGATAACTGAAATCAGAATCATTAGTTCCAATGTCAATTGCAAAGTATCCACTGTAACATCCTACACCTGGACTCATTTTATGAGTACTTACATATTTATGGTCACTTACTATTGCATATGTGAACACCAGTGCAAGTTGTTCAATGTGTTTGGCTGTCGAACTTTATCACAAGTCTGAATCATCTAGACCTCGTTTTTAATAATGTGAAGCCTTTTTTTTGTGGTGACCTACCCACTAGTCTTTTATGTAATCCTTTTGTCTTAGTAAGACCACTAGTAAAATGGTACTATTATGTTTATTATTTTTTACCCATAAGCATTTACTTGTTTCTTAATAAGTATTCTAACAATCATTATTATATGTTGTTAACAATTTTGTTGGCATTTGTAGTGTCTATAATTATACTTTAAAAGATCAACCAATAAAAATTTAAGACTTTTATGTTGCATGTGATATTTTCTTTTTTATTTGGCAAAGTCAAGGAAAGTTGTTCCAAAGCTAGTGTAAAATGACAATTTGGTGAAATAGAAAACTGTTTAATATAAGTATCTTGCATAGTGTCTATATAAATAATTTGTAAGTGTAACAATAAGTATTATAGAAGACTTGTAGATGTTGATAAGCATACATTTTCACCCATAGATATACATTCTGTTGTTTAAAGATTAATATTTTGGATCATATTGTTTATTTAATTTGTAAATTTTAGCGAGCATTTATTCGAGTATTGATAAGCATATTGGTTATTTACATATAAACACATGCAGTACACTTGAAAAATAAATGAAAAAGCCCAACGTAAAAAAGGAAAAGAGAAGATAAAAAAGGTAATAAAAGGAATAAAAATAATTCTACTAATACAAAATAATAAACTTGTTTCATATAATTGAATCAATAAAAAAGATATAAAAAGAGGAATTCCAACATATGTAAAATGGCAATTTGGTGAAATAAACATTTGTATTCATTGATACAAGCCTTTTGTATTGTGTATGCATAAGTTTTGTTTTTTAAGTGTAAAGATAACTAGTATCGTAGACTTGTAGATATTTGTAAGTACACATTTTTGCTTATAGATGAGCATTTTATTGTTTAAAGATCAATATTTTTGATCATGTTGTCTTCTAAATTTGCAAATATTAGTAAGCATTATTTATTTATTGATAAGAATATTGGTTCTTTACTCATAAACATTTTGAATTTTTCTATAGAATGATTTTGGAAGTTAATATGGTAAACTTGTTATAAAATTCAATAGATGGAAAAAAAGGAAAAAGAATATTAAAAACCTCAAATGCAACTAAAAAAACACACATAAAAAAATGGAAAACCCCCACCTAAAAAGAAAAGAAAGAAAAGCGCCAAAATTGCTAAAAAAATAATAGAATGAACATTTGTATACACTAGTTTCATAGCCAAACACATTTTAAAAATGAAAAGGGCAATCATGCACCCTTCCCCTCCCCTCCCCTGCCTGCTTTGATCGATTGTGAAATTGAGATCAATAGAATTGAAAGCACAATCATTGCTAACCTGTAAAGGAACCTCGAAGTTCTTCACCTACATGCTAGAATCTGAAATTGAAAAAAAAAATGGTTAATTTACAAATGATTATGATGCCCAGATAGTGAGTTTTTTTTTTTTTTTTGGGGTCGATGCTTCTGTGTGTTAGTAGATTTGGTTGCTTACTAGTTAAGGATCAAGTGTAGTTGAAAGTATTCACGGTTCACCTATATGTTGTAGCTGGAAAGTGAAAAATCCAAAACTGGAACAATATAATCATTCAATGTAATATACTATTAGGAAGCCAATATAGTGAGTCATGTTGTTGTATAATTATTATTTACATGAGATTGAAATAGTAAACCCTAAATCCCTCACGTGCATCCTGTTGGGGAAAGGAATATATTTCAAACACCTAAAGTATACATGAAGTCAAAAATTTATTAGTGTTCATATCATATATTTGGTAAATTGAAAAATTTACCAAATATATTTTATCTTCATGGTTCAGCTATGTGCTGCAAGATAGAGGTGGGAAATCTAAAAGTTGAGGAAAAACTAATCAATGAAATTCTAGTAGGACGTCAACAGAGTGAGATATGAAGTTGTGTAATTATTTACCTGAGATTAATGAGCTCAAACCTTGGATCTCTATTGTGTGCACGATTCAGGCAAAAATTTACGTCAAACACAGAGAGTACAGTAACGCCCCAATAATACATAAATCATAGCTGAACATCAAGAACTCCATGGATGGGCGTTACCACTGTCCGCAAGGACAAGGCATCTCTAAAATATGAAAATTGAACCATAGAATCGAAGATAACCTTAGAGGTCATTCACGAGCATTCGAAACATTTAACAACAACACGGGAATGATTATAAGATCCCAGGATTACATCATACATAACACAGCTTAAGCTTACAAATATAACATTAGAATACATATTGCAGTTCAGATGTACGGCTGGGACACCAAAATGCACCACAAAAAGGCATGAAAACGTCTTAGCGCTTCTATCTGCCAATTAAAGGGACGGTCCTGATTTAATTATCACCTTCCACCTCCCTGCCCGCCTGTGAGCGGTTTACTGAGCATTTTCCTAAAACAAAACATAAAAGCATTTCGAACTGTGAGCCAAAGCTCAATACGTGCATCCCTATACTGATAAAGATTCAATGGGAAAAGAAAGTATGACGGCCCGCTTTGCAATTCATTTTGACTTTAAAACAGGGAATGAGATGTATATAAAACTACATTGCCATTTATTATCTGTGAGTGCACCCCTTAGTAACTGTTACGATCTATGTATAGGTGTACACCTGCCAAGCCGACCGGAAGACCTGACCTGAAGCCGCGCGAGTAACTGAAGGGCAAAGCCCTGTAACTGATAATATAATTGATTTATTGATGTACTTACCAAAACAATATAATTTCGATAAATACGTGCTGATTTCCAAAGATACAGTCAATGAACGTACCTGGGGTCTTTAAAAGCTAGTTCACAGATTAAACAAATGTACTAAAATGGAGAAGAGGATGAGAGCTTAGGCCTTGATGCTGTTCAAAATCATTACAGGCATAAAATTAGTACAATGGATACCCTTAAATGGAAAAGGTTTATAAAGAATTTGTGTGAATCAGTTAAAAGAAAAGGCTTATGAAACTGGTAAAGTTAAATAAAGTATGGAAATGTTAAGGCACGGTAGCGAGTTTAGAGGGTAGGGTTTATGACGAGGTACGGAATGAATAATCCACAACTTATACTCCCGACCTCCAAATGAGACATAAACCCCAATATAAACAGCTTAGGAAGTCCTCTAAAACTTTCCTGAAGGGCACATAACCAGATTCCTATGACAGGTTTCATAAAATAGGGTCAGAACAACAACATGTCAGGTTTTGGTAAAAAAAAAAAAAACCATTCTGCCCAGGTTCAGTAAAATAGCCATAACTTCCTCCACAGACCTCGGATTAAGGCGATTCAAGAGTCATTTTAAAGATAACATCCAGACCTATCTACCCACCAAAAATCAGAATTTTTGTCCTGGCCGATCATTACCAGTTTTGTTTCAAAGTTCGTCCTGTTTCACTGAAAATTCCAGCAGCACTTCTTTTAGTTGTTACTTCCCTTTTTAACACCAAACCTCAAGTCAAACTCTTTCTCAAGAGTGTATAACACACTTTGGTACATCCCAACCACATACAACATCACCACACCCAACTTCAATTCATATATATATCCAACAAGGCTTACTTTCTAGGCACATAAACACATACCTCAAGGTTAACACAACTTTGGTCCAAACCATGCATTTATGGATACAACCCTAACTTTGGGTCAACTTGAACCCCATCTCATCTTTCCAACACATCATAAAAACCATAGTAAACTTCAATACATTAAAAGATAAGCAAAAACATCACTTGAACAAGAAGCTTGCATAACCCAAGATGAAACCCTAACCCTAACTTCATCCAAAATCAACTCCACCATAAACCCTCAATAAGATGATTCTTAATACCACAAAAATAGCTTAATCCATCATTAATACAACCAAAATAAAGAACAAAACCCAGCAAAATCAAAGATCAAACAAAAAAAATCAGCATAGAGGTGGAAGAACACTTACTTTGTACTAGCAAAAGAGGTTAAAAATGATCCTTGATGCTAGAGGGTGTAAGAGGGGTGGTTGGGGGTGGTGTATGGTGGTTGTTTGGTGGCTGAAAAGGGTGGTGTTGCTGCTGAAGGAGCTGCTGCCGTGTGCTAGAGAGAAGGAGGAGAGAAATAGGAGAGAGAAAGTGACTTGAATTTACTTGGTGAAAAATGAGTTAAAATGAAAAATTTGGCCTTTTCTATCCAAATTACTTGGCTGCAAATTTAGGTAGAAAAGTCAATAAAAGCATGCTTGATTAAGGCTTAAGAAAGAAGGTTTAGCTAAATAAATAAGGATTAGGTCTTGCTGCATCGAAATCGCCTTTAAACGGGCTCGGGTTTAGCGAAAAACTGAAACCGAGTGCATTTACGAATTTTTTATTATTATTATTATTTTTTTTAAACAAATTTGAAATAAATGGTTGTGATGCCATGAAAAAGAATTTTCAACATTAAATTCTTAAATATCAAAGCCTAACTCAATTTCCAAAATTCACGAGAAGAAATCTCCGAATTGCAAAGTAAGGGCCCCGTTAGAAATGTCCAAATGAGAATAATAAAGAGATGGGAATATGAAAAGAAATGATGTGAATGAAATGAAATTAATAACCAGAATCTAGGGTCGGACTATTACAGTACACATGTAAAGGTATCGACTTATCAATCTTAAGATCATGTATTTGATAGATTCGAACACCAATTTATTTTGCATGATCTTACCTTCTTTTACGATTGTAGATTTTCAATGGTAGAAGGACTAATGAAGGAGACTATTGTGTATCTTCAAATGCGGTTAGAGTAGATAGCAAAAAGGTGCATCATGGTGAGAGCGGTGAAATTTATAGATATAGTTATTGTGTCTTAATAGGTGACATGGCATGACGTAGATGTAATGAAATTGCAAGATTTTTTTATTTGTAATTATTTTAGATATATATATATATATATATATATATATATATATATATATATATATATATTTCTTACAAGAAGCTTTACTGTAATTACTAATATATCTTCATAAACTTTCCATGGGGCTATCCCTGAGTGACTAAGAGCACTTCGAGTTCTTTCAGAAGTGGAACTCCTTGATCCCTGGCAACAGTTTCATAAACGTAGAAAAATCTACCTATTGACTCACCACATTAGAGTTGGGCAGCATCCGTAGCCATCACCAAAGGCGGTGGCGAGAAGAGGGAAGTAAAGGCGGCTACAACTTGATTTCTTAAGGTTGATCTTCTCTCTATCTGGACTTCTAACTATAGATTCTAGGGTCTTGTATGATAGTTTCTCTCTTTCTCAATGGCTTAGTTTCAAAAAAAGTGCCTAGAATACCAACTCAAATTTTCAAATTTTTGGATAGGAAATTTTAGATCTGAAGTTTCATCCCACAAATTTTGAAATTTGGCTACTGGGCATATTATTGATCATTTGCAAGAACTCAATTTTGCTACTAAATTGAAAGCTTTTGTGTTTAAATTGAGTTTGATTTGTTTATGATGTATTCCACATTCTGTTAAGCAACTCTTCCCTTGCACTTAATCATGTCATTACAATGGTAGATTGTAGATGTTCCTTCTTTTTGACTTGATTAGACTAACGAGATCTAAGAACTGCACTACTGTATTAAACATTTTGAAATATACTTAACGTTTTGCAAACAATTTTGGCCGCGAGATGGTTATCTTATTCCCTATCTCTTTGTTCTCACCGTGTGACATACTAGACAATTTGACAATGATTTTCAACACTCAAATTGTTATGGTGTGAAATACTGGACAATTTGATAATTGTTGGTTGTCTGATATATACATATGATTCCGGCAAGAATCGGGTTTTGTCGTTATGTTAGTGACGTGGGACGAGAGAACGGTTTTATCTGACAGCTGGCGATCAACACGTCGTCTTCTTCCAATCTTTATGCTCCGACTGCAAAAAGGGCCACCCCCGGGATGTGGTCCGGGGATCGCATCTCCGACGGTCAAGTCAGTGATCTGTTTCCGAAAAGAGTAAATGATAGTCCAAGTTCACTGTCTTTCTCCCCTTTTCCCGAGAAGGTAGGTCACTATTTATAACCCCCCTTTTGGAAAAAAAGGGGTAAGATGGTAATTTTACTGGAATAAGCCAAATAAATTCCCGATCCTAGGGTCGCTGGGCCCTAGGCAGGCCTCTAGGGTTACATCTTGGGCCCCTTGGAGTGTGACCTTGCGGGTGAGTATAGGCTGGCATTCCTAAGGACTCTTGGCCCACATATGGGCCTAGTTGATTAAGCAGATCCCTGGACCAGGCCCAAGAGGCGATATCTGTGTTTTTCCTAAATCACTTAGCCCCTCACATCTTACCTGATCGCTGAGCCCGAGAGATAGTCAGGTGAGATGTGGACCCAGGGGTTTTATCATCCTAATAACTCTACTCATCGGTATACGGTGGAGTGAGATGCATGGAGTTTCAGGGTGAGAGCTGTGCATGCACAAGGTAATTATGATCTAACATAAAAAGGCGATTGAAGGAACGTAGTGGCCCACAACCTGTGGACCCTCATGTCTATTTTGCTTGCTTATAAATACCCCGTTGTTTTTGTTGGAGATGGGTGCGATTGCAATTGTTGAGGAGCAAACCAACCATCAATTTGAGTCGTCATGGCTTTCCCTCTCATCCGCAACACCAGGGAGATGGCACTTTACCTGAGGGAGACGCTCGAATGGCACCGAAGGAATGCATCGCACCCCCCCCCCGCCCTCTCCCCGAGGGCTTTTCGGGGTTATGCCCGGGCTTTTCCTTACCTGAAGCTGAACTGGTCACGACGGAGCTTGGACTCCCTGAAATGGTTCAAGCGACCTTCTACGTGATGCTGCTGAACGATGCTGTCGAGCTGGGCGCGGCTCATGAATTCACAGGGGACAAGATGAAGTCTGTACTCATGGATTTGAGGTGGTCATCATTCGAGAAGTGGATATACTGTATAGACGATTTTTTAAGGGCTGCTCAACAGAATTGTCCGACTGATGAGATAAATGTCTCGGACGTTGACGACGTTCAGGGAGGAGTTTCTGACTTAGGCGGCCCCCCTTCCTCTTCTAGTGATGAAGCCTAACAGCCTTTTGTATCAATGTACGCCCTTCAGGGCGTTTGCCAGGGGCCTTTATGTAATGAAACCTTGCTTTCTTTCTCGCGTCTGTACTTGGTATTCCGTTTGTCGGACCCCCAGGTCGTGCTCGACGGCCCTTAACCTTCAGGGGGGGCTAAGAGCGTAACGACCGGCCCTTGGCCGTGGTCGAGCGTCCCTTACCCCCTAAGGGGGCTAAGATCGTAGCGACCGGCACTTGGCCGTGATCAGGCGTCCCTTACCCCATAAGGGGGCTAAGAGCATAGCGACCGGCCGTGAGGCCGTGCTCGATGGCCCTTAGCCCCTGGAGGGGTTAAGATTGTAGCGTCCAGTACTTGGCCGTGCTCGACGGCCCTTAGCCCCTACATAGGCTAAGAGTGTAGCAACCGGCACATGGCCGTGCTTGAGGGCTCTCTGCCCCCAGGGGAGCAAAGAGCGTAGCGACCGGCACATGGCCGTACTCAGGAGCCCTTGGCCCCTGGAGGGACTAAAAGCGTGTCGACCGGCACATGGCCGTGCTCATGGGCCTTTAGTCCAAAGGGAGCCTAGGGCGTAGCGACCGACACTTGGCCGTTCTCGAGGGCCCTCAGCCCCCAGGGGAGCAAAGAGCATAGCGACCGGCACATGGCCGTGCTTAGGAGCCCTTCACCCCTAGAACAGCGAAGGGCGTATCGACCGACACTTGACCGTGCTCGAGGGCCCTTAGCCCCTACATAGGCTAAGAGCGTAGCGACCGGCACATGGCCGTGCTTAGGAGCCCTTTACCCCTAGAACAGCGAAGAGCGTAGCGACCGTCACTTGGCCATGCTCGAGGGCCCTTGGCCCCTACATAGGCTAAGAGCGTAGCGACCGGCACATGGCTATGCTCGAGGGCCCTTAGCCCCTACATAGGCTAAGAGCGTAGCGACTGGCACATGGCCGTGCTTAGGAGCCCTTCACCCCTAGAACAGCGAAGAGCGTAGCGACCATCACTTAGCCGTGCTCGAGGGCCCTTGGCCCCTACATAGGCTAAGAGCGTAGCGACCGGCACATGGCCGTGCTTAAGGGCCCTCAGCCCCCAGGGGAGCAAAGAGCGTAGCGACCGGTACATGGCCGTGCTCAGGCGCCCTTGGCCCCTGGAGGGACTAAAAACGTGTCGACCGGCACATGGCCGTGCTCATGGGCCTTTAGTCCCAAGGGGAGCTAAGGGCGTAGCGACCGACACTTGGTCGTGCTCGAGGGCCCTTAGCCCCTACATAGGCTAAGAGTGTAGCGATCGGCACATGGTCGTGGTTAGGAGCCCTTCACCCCTAGAACAGTGAAGAGCGTAGCGACCGACACTTGGCCGTGCTCGAGGGCCCTTGGCCCCTACATAGGCTAAGAGCGTAGCGACCGGCACATGGCCGTGCTTAAGGGCCCTCAGCCCCCAGGGGAGCAAAGAGCGTAGCGACCGGTACATGGCCGTGCTCAGGCGCCCTTGGCCCCTGGAGGGACTAAAAACGTGTCGACCGGCACATGGCCGTGCTCATGGGCCTTTAGTCCCAAGGGGAGCTAAGGGCGTAGCGACCGACACTTGGTCGTGCTCGAGGGCCCTTAGCCCCTACATAGGCTAAGAGTGTAGCGATCGGCACATGGTCGTGGTTAGGAGCCCTTCACCCCTAGAACAGTGAAGAGCGTAGCGACCGACACTTGGCCGTGCTCGAGGGCCCTTGGCCCCTACATAGGCTAAGAGCGTAGCGACCGGCACATGGCCGTGCTTGAGGGCCCTCATCCCCCAGGGGAGCAAAGAGCGTAGCGACCGGCACATGGCCGTGCTCAGGAGCCCTTGGCCCCTGGGGGGACTAAAAGCATGTCGACTGACACATGGCCGTGCTCATGGGTCTTTAGTCCCAAGGGGAGCCCAGGGCGTAGCGACCGGCACTTGGCCGTGCTCGAGGGCCCTCAGCTCCCAGGGGAGCAAAGAGCATAGCGACCGGCACATGGTCGTGCTTAGGAGCCCTTCACCCCTAGAACAGCGAAGGGCGTAGCGACCGACACTTGGCCGTGCTCGAGGGCCCTTAGCCCCTACATAGGCTAAGAGCGTAGCGACCGACACTTGGCCGTGCTCGAGTGCCCTTAGCCCCCAGGGGAGCAAAGAGCGTAGCGACCGACACATGGCCGTGCTTAGGAGCCCTTGGCCCCTGGAGGGACTAAGAGTGTATCGACCGGCGCTTGGCCGTGCTCCATGGCCCTAAACCCCCTGGAGGGACTGTGGCTGTGGCACCCAGGGCCTAGGCTGTGCTGAGGAGAGCCCTTAAGCCGTAGCGATAGTGCCTGGCCTTTGAGGGACTCCATGAAGACCGGAGTCAAGCTAGCTTAATTTCCACCTACTGGTGACGTGGTTAGTCCGCAGGGGCCACGTGGCATGCATTTTGAGGAAGCGTGGTTGTCGAGGAGCATTGGGGTATGTGAACCGTCTCTTGGCTCTATATAATGATGAGGTCCTTACCGCCTTAACCATTTGCGCCATACTTCTACTACCAATTTAGAGAGAGAAAAAAGGTTCTAGAGAGAGAGGCTCTGACATCCTCCTTCCTCCTCCTCCCCAGATTGCCTGGCTGCTTCCAACCAAATCTCTATTTCTTCGACATCCACAGGTACACGCTCGCCCCTTTCGCCGCATTCTTTGTATGTTATGTCATCTTGTACATCTAGTGGGGGCGTCTTCGAGGAGCAGATCGGTCCTCTCATGGAGGGCCGGCATCCGCAACTCCCCAACCTCCCGGCCCTAATTGATGGCCGTGTGGTGGCTGGACTCCCCCGAAAGAATAAGCCAAGGGAGCCAAAAAAGGTCCCTTACGCTGTACCCATTTTTGAACCTGGCACTCCCTCGTGGTCCAGCTGCGAGCATTCTTCCACCCCTAGTATTTTAAGTCCCGAGGTGACTGTGACATATCCGTGGGAGGTTACTATTGCTAATTTTGTGCCCGACTTCCAGGTTCACGGCATGGCGAAGACGAAGTCAACCCCACGCATCCGGACTCCAGACGAGCTATTGGCCGAGGGCTCGATAGGTAATGTTTGTTCAGCTTTTCCTCAGTCTAATATGGAGGCCCGAGTTGCCTCCTCCAGTTCTAGTACGTCCTCTCGACCTGGTTCATCCAGTGGGGCCTCGGGGTGCAGCTCTTCATCCGAGGAGGCGTCGATAAGCTCCTCATCCGACTCTTCAGGTCCGGGCGATTCGGGGCGCTCCCGTCGTCACCGTGCGGCACCCGTAACAGAGATTGTGGCCGAGGGGTTTGAATTTCCCGGGGCTCCAACCTGTTTGGACCTTCAGGACGAACCGGGAAGTCACTTCCCCGACCTGCGAGTAATTTCCAAACTTAAGAGGTCGGCGCTCGATAAGCAGTACCTCCTGCCGGCCGGGTACTGCTTTGTAATGCCCGAGCCGGATGACACAGTGAACGAGCCGCCTGCCAACTGTATTGCCGTGTACAGAGCGACCCTAGATTATGGCCTTCGGTTTCCTTTACATCCAATAATCAAGGATATTCTCAATAAGTATGAGTTGGCGCCCGCTCAAATTGTGCCGATGTCTTGGCACAACATCTGCTCGTTTGTGGCCACATGTGAACTGCGGAGTTTGACCTGCTCGGCGCGCGCGTTCAGTCTGGTACATACGGTCCAAAGGGCCCCTAAAGAAACCGGGGACCTGGGATGGTACTGTTTCAATAACCGACCGGGCTATATGACAACAATCGAAAAGAAATCCAAAGTTAAATACTGGAAATACGACTTCTTGTTCCTGCGCCGGGCGTCGGGTTGGGGCGACGTCCCTGACTGGAATGAGGGAAAACCGGTCTGGAATCCTTTTGGGGAGCCTACGGCCGAGGAGCGGCGAACCGCCCAGTACTTTATGTTCTATATCCGTGAAGATGATCGCCCTCGGCCCATCCCCAGATTTATGAGTCAGGCTATTGAGGTCGTGACAGGTCCAGAGAAGAGAAGGACCTGAAATTTTTTGCTAATGACTTCTTTCTCGCCGCGGCCGGTCTTCTGATCCTTAAAAATTTTACAAAGGGTACTCAGTTGTCTCGGCGTGCTTTAGTTTCGCGTTTTGTGCTGACCTGACCTGTTCATCTTTGTGCAGATCAAGCGAGGGTCAGACTGACGGTCTTTGAAACTGGGGATGCGACAGGCGAACAAGTGGCTGCTGCCGCCGACCGCAGGAGGGAGGAGGAGAGGCAACTTGCCATCTTCCAGCAGGCTAGGAAGGTACGACATGACCCCCTTTGTTGGTTGCCCTCACGTTTACAAGAGATAACTTAACCTTTTACAGGCGCCCTCCCTTGGACCTCGCGGGAAGAGACCTACCGTGAGTCTGCCTTCGCCGCGCAAGAAGCGGAGAACCGACGAGGTGATTGGGGAAATTGGTAACAAAGTTAATGCTCAGGCTGCAAGCCAGTCTTCTGGAGAGCGGGCGGCTGCCGAGTAGAGACGCCGTACACCCCCCGAGGTATTGGCACTTCCCCCACGGCTCCGACTGGTGTTACCCATTCCTCTCATCCCTTAGGGAGCTTCATCAAGGCCGACCCCACCATTCGCCTTGCCCTTGTCTAAGACCTCGTTAAATCGTCAGATCTATCTGCCGCTGGTGTCTCGGATCCGCCGCCCGTATCCGTGGAGGAGATTGGCATGGCGGAGGCTTTTGCCCGAGGTGTCAAGGGCGTGGCCGAGTGCCGACGCCTAGAGGGGATGGTAACCAGGTATCAGCGTCGGTGTGAACGGCTTCAATCGGACATCGCGGCCTGCGAGGCTGCAAAAAAGGAGGTGCAGCAGAAGCTGGAACAGGCTATAGCTGACACGGCCAAAGCCCAAGAGCGGGGTTACCAGTAGGGCCATTCTGATACCTTGGCCTATCTCCACAAGGTCCTGCTAACTCTTGCGGGGGAATTTGATGACGACCGCTACTTCGAAGCGTATCTGAAGTATGTTGATGAGCGTGAGCGGGCCGTTGCTGAGGGCCGTGACCCGGACGAAGTGGAGTTCGTCGCTCCTTCTAAGGGTGAGGCCACTGCTGACGAGACCACACATCCTCTGGAGGTAGCCAGTCTTTCGGAAGAGGAGCTGGCAGATGACAATGAGCCTGATGCATAGCCGGCGCTATTTTGTCTATTTTGCCCGCCCTTTTAATTTTTGATTTTGCTTTTTACTCCGACATGTAGACAACGTTTGTTTTAATGAAAAGGATATGCTTCTCTTGGCCTTCTGTTTGTGTATGTCTCATTTTTTACTTACTCATATGAGGGTGGCCCTTAAAAAGAAGGGCAAGACGTGCAAGAGGCCCCTAGCCTCAAAAGGGACCCAGAGTGCAGCGACCGACAGAAGGACCGCGCCCAAGAGCCCTTAACCCCCGAAAGGGCTGGGAGTGCAGCGACCGGCCATGAGGCCGTGCTCAAGGGCCCTAAACCTCAGGAGGGGCTGAGAGCTTAGCGACCGGCCATGAGGCCGTGCTCGAGGGGCCTTAACCCCTGGAGTGGCTAAGAGCGTAGCGACCGACCATGAGGCCGTGCTTAAGGGCCCTTAGCCCCTAGAGGGGTTAAGAGCGTAGCGACCTGCCATGAGGCCGTGCTCGAGGGCTCATAGGCCCTGGAGGGGCTAAGAGTGTAGCGATCGACCATGAGGCCGTGCTCAAGGGCCCTTAGCCCTTGGAGGGGCTAAGAGCGTAGCGACCGGCCATTAGGCCGTGCTTAAGGGCCCTTAGCCCCTGGAGGGGCTAAGAGCGTAGCGACCGGCCATGAGGCCGTGCTCGAGGGCCCTTAGCCCCTGGATGGGCTAAGAGCGTAGCGACCGGCCATGAGGCCGTGCTCAAGGGCCCTTAGCCCCTGGAGGGGCTAAGAGCGTAGCGACCGGCCATTAGGCTGTGCTCAAGGGCCCTTAGCCTCAGGAGGGGCTAAGAGCGTAGCGACCGGCGATTAGGCCGTGCTCGAAGGCCTTTAGCCTCAGGAGAGGTTAAGAGCGTAGCGACCGGCCATGAGGCCGTGCTCGATGGCTCTTACCCTCTGGAAGGGTTAAGAGCATAGCGACCGGCCGTGAGGCCGTGCTCGAGGGCCCTTAGCCCTTGGAGGGGCTAAGAGCGTAGTGACCGGCCATTAGGCCGTGCTCAAGGGCCCTTAGCCCCAGGAGGGGCTAAGAGCGTAGC
>JACYFF010031957.1:60142387-60163738 GCA_017589665.1 Selenicereus undatus
GGGGGGGGGGTGTTAGTGAAGAAAGAGGGAAAAGGGATTAGTTTTATTAGCTCTTTTTTTAAAAGACTTCCTTAATGTAGGTATTTTATTTATGTTGTTATTTTCATTTCCCTTCTTGAACTAATATATATTTGGCCTAAAGTTTGGGTCAGTATTTAGTACTTCTATGGTTTATTAGGAAGTAACTTATAAATCTCACTCATATTAATTAATATGCCATTTGCACTTATTTCTATTTCCTTTATTAACATAATAATCTCGTTTCTATAATATAATTGAGCAAATTGTGTGTGTATGAGTGTGTGTGTGTGTGTGTGTGTGTGTGTGTGTGTGTGTATACATACATACATACATATATATATATATATCCCATGATCACTAAATTTTATACATTTACAAATTTATTTATTTATTCACCTATTTATGAGCTCCAAGTGATTTAATACGGAGCATGACTTAATTTATTCCGAGGCCACTTCATCGCTCCAACTTGTAACTGCATAAATATTTTAAAAGAATGAATCGAAATGCGGCACTTAACTTTATTAAATTGAAATTAACCAATGTAATTAATCATGGGGTTGGTTCTGGCTATTACAGTATTCCCCGTTAAAATAAATTTTGTCCTCGAAACCTGCAATCTCATAAGGAATCTAGATTTACCATGAAGAAGTTTGGGTACTTGTTTCTTGTGTCCTCTTCTGCCTTCTATGTGGCTTCAGATGAAGCAAGGCTAGCCCATACTGTCCTAACCAGAAGAATGCTCTTATTGTGAAGGTGTTTAACTCTATGGTCTACTATTTGCATTGGATGCTCTTTGTAACCCGTGTTCTGTGTAACCTCTATAAGCTCAATCATGGTGGCATGGTTTAGGTCTAGAGCATACTTTCTGAGCTATAAAATATGAAAACACTGTATATATGCTCAGGTAACCTCTATAAGCCACTGAGTTTAACTTTTTGAAGATTTTATAAGGCCCCGTATACTTAGGTTCAGCTTTCGCCTAACATTGAATCTCCTCTCACCCTTGACTAGGGAGGCTTTTAAGAACACTTCATATCTCGCTCAAAATTCTAATGGTCTCGCCCTTCGATTGACATAACTCTTTTGTATGCTCTAAGCATAACTAATCTGTTCTTGAATCTTCTTACATCTTAGAGGTTGCTTGGATTAAATCCGACCCTATAAACAATGCTTCATCTAACTCACTCCAATGCAACTAGGCATTGTTTGAGATTCCGGTTTGGTTAATAGGGTCTTGATTATGTGTTCTTAATTGTATATCCTGAGATTTGATGTCATCATGTGACTTTCGTTTATAGTGCCTTTTGGGCTAGCATGAAAAGGCTATTTTGTATTATATTATGTCTTACAGCTCTAATGTACTTATTTACACAACCTTCCTTCATTAACCTGGTCGAAGCGTTGCCCTATACCCAAGTTTGATGTTAAATATGAACATGTCTAAGGAGAAGAATGCTGAAAATGGTAACCAAGTGAGTCATTACTCACAATAAGAGATAGATAGTGAACTTGGAAATGATGAAGGAGGGAGAGATTATCATGGGATGACTAGAATAAATACAAGTATGAGTTCCTCAAGAATTCCATAAATAAAGGCCACAGGAATCATGGTTAGCAAGTATGAATCACAAGTGAAATCAACAGATAGTCTACCCTTCGTATTTCAGACAAAGATGGACAGTTTACACAATCTCAATCGGGATGGCTAGTTAGAAGGTTGGGTTATAGATCAAACTGGATGTTTATAAAATAAGAAATCATTAGAGATTCCAAAAGAGGAGAGCCAAATTACATGCTTATTCAATGCTATTTCTAGTAAGAATTCTCATCACTTAATTAAGTTTTTTAGACAATTGCATGAATAGAAATGTATTGGGATTAATTGAGCCCTGTAAGGAATATAAAGGTGGATTGTTCCTTTAATTTTCGCATCGAGGTGTTGTTAAATATCCAATTCATAAATATGGTACTAACATTATAAGATATAGAACAATCATGAGATCCCACGTAGGGTAAGAGGTTACGACCAAAGAGGGGTTTGAAAGAAATAGTTCGTCAGAAGAGAAAAGTGGTTCAATTACACTTGTGTTTAGTAGTTGAATTACAAACAAGGTAGTAGCAATGGACTTTTAACAAAGTAACCTTCCACCCACAATCAATAGGGGTCGAGTTCATTTATAAGGAGTGGAATTCAAAGGCAAGGATGATGGAATTACTATAATCCGCATTGACCCACACTAGTGAGAGCTAAGTTGCATCCCTAATTTAGAACAGGCTATACAGGCTTACTATTTTGAATAAATGGGGCTTAGAATATAGGTGTAAGTACACCTTCAATGGAATGAATACAACAACAAAAATCAGAAGTATACAAATGTCCACAATTGTTTAAAGTCAAATGGGATAATGAATCAAGCTAGAAAGAAGGTACGAGCACTCTTGGGGATGCATAAAACTCTAGAGTGTTGACGAGCACTCTTGGGGATCCATAAAACTCCAGAGTGTTGGAATGAAAAGGGGATATTAAATAACATTGGGAAGAAGCAATCTTTAGAGATGAGGTAGGTCAAACTTATAAACCAAAATGTTAGAAGGAACACTATTAATCCAAAAGATGACCTTAATTGGCAAGAGTTACGTGTTAATTAAGATATTTTAAAAAAATGTTCTGGACCAAAAGAGACGCAATAACTAAGGGATGATGCTAATGAACAAATCAAGCCGACTACGAGAGAAGTAACCCAATGAATGAAAGTAATGAAAATGTTGTTGATGTAAGGCTTTGATGGAAAGAACAAATGACAAATTACGATGTGATGAATAAAGAGAATAGTGCTATGAGGCACATAGAATAAAAATAACTGCAAGCGTAAACAATTAAAAAAATGGAGACAATAAGGGTCAAGTTGTTCTAAAATCAGTCAAACAGGAGCCAGAACATTTGATATAATTTTTTTAAAGTCAAGATAACGGTGAAATAGATGATTTAAGTGGTGATCAATTGTTTAATGGAAATCGAAGGTCGTTATTTACAAGAACAATAGGTACATGGTGTTAACCCAGAACTAGTGCATTAAATTATCCTTTTGCAAAAACCAGTTGTAAATATTTGCAATAGGATTTAACAAAGATGCCCTTCACCAATTATGTACAAATCTGCATGTAGGTTTATGTGATCTTGTGGGAAAAAAAAAACACGATGGTTCTTAAATTGTCTTTGACGATAAGAAAATCAGGATAAATAGTCAAGGTTATGAAGTTGAATAGAAAATAGACAGGAGCATAAATATGGATGTCACCTATGATGTATGGAATGAAAGTGATCTTATATTCAAGACGTTGCTATAAAAGTTCAAGTCACACATACAAAGACATATGACTAGCAACATTAAAAAAGGGTAAGAAATGAGTTTTTACATCACAGATAGGGATGGTCTTTGGTCACTAGCATGCTTAACATGAATCCCGTTATACGATAGAGGACATATCTTTTGAAAGGCAATGGATTCACGGATAGTAGTAAACAAAATAACGAAATTCGAAGTTGGTTATGAGCAAGAGAGGTCACAGTACCAGAAAAAGGGATAATTGCAAGAAGTATGTTGAACAAAAATAATTGGTTAAAACAAGAAGGACATATTTCACCTTAGTGATGGGGATTCCACATAAAGATAGATGCCATGGGATAATTCAATGATAAGAAATATATGCAACGAAATAGTGCTAGGGCGATCTAACAGTTTTTTGCAAAGCAAAAGGGTGTTAGTATGATTCAAAAAGGAATTACCGGTTAAATTGTGTTATTACATAATACGGGTGTGACAAGCTCTAGGTTGCAGTCAAAGGGATAAAAAATCTCCAACAGAGACTTGCAAATATGTAATGGTATCTTATAAGAAAATCTATTGTCAATTGGCCAAAGTCACTATAGTCTATTTTAGATTATTCTAGGAATTCATACAACTAGAGTTACATAGGTTTGATACGTTCAAAAGGAAGTTGCTTGGGTTTTTATTTTTATTATTTTTTAGCCTTTATCTAAACACTTCCCATACCTTAGGGCCCTATTATTCTTTGTTATTGAACCTGGAGTAGGGTCTTTGCAATACCCCTTGGATTTGTTATCATAACATTATAAAATCACTACTAGTAATTCTATAGAGTCCATGCATTATATACTCGGGTCACCACTCCCAATTCCTTAGTAGCATGAGTTGTAATTCCTCAAAAATGCCCTGCGTTCAACCTATCAAATTGTTATAATATATTATACTTTTCTATAGATTATTTATTCCCAGAATCTTATCCATCAGCCTTGCCCACTCATCAGCTAGAGTATAAATTATGACCTCTAGAATTTTCGATGTACGGAAGTAAAGATTCTGCACTCATATATAGCACATCCTCGAGCCTTTTCCCGGGGTTCCACTTGCATGAATAATAATTTTCCACAAAATTAAAATGCTTAAGGTTGTTAAATGCTATTCTTTTTCTTTGATGAATCCAACGTCTAAATATGTTCTCTCCCCACTCTTTATCTTCTCGTTTATCTTTCCTTTTTTTTTGTATACTCCTTGTTAGCCTCAAAGAGTCCGCTTATCGAATCACCTTATGTTGCAACATAAACCCATTTGATATCAAATGGCATACTATAAGCAATTGAGCACTACTCATTATGCACTTGTACGCGTTAACCCATAGTCAAAATCTCATTAGTCTACACAACGCATAAGCAACCTATAGCTCATAGTGGTCCTTAAATCGGGCTCTGATACCACATTGTAGCGCCCCAACTCTTAACCTCGTTGTTAGTCTTAATTAATTGGTCATCACAAGAGATTGCTATAACGGAAAGGGTCATGATTGGGAAGCTACCGCCATCCTAAAGAGGATAAGGCTTAATTATTTACTAAATATAAAAATCATAATGCACGCTTTCCAATATGAATACCAATCAGTGCACATTTATACATTTCCAAGCTCAGCCAAAAGTTTAACACTCCACAAATTTGCATTCCAATAAACCATGATTTTCTTTTTTTTTTTAATTTATGAAATGTCACTGTGAGCTTGTCCAGACTTCAGGGACTGTTTCCTCACATAATTGGTGTGGCCAGGCAAGAACTTCATAATTTATTTGCCTAAAACATAAAAAACAAAAATGTTCTGATAATGAGCCGAGGCTCAATACATTTACTCCCAATCTGTAAAGATAGCAATTCATCTTCTAATGAGCGCGCATATTTCAATTCATTTTAATTCGAAATGAGATAGAGAGAAAAAGTTATATTAAAACGGTTGTCGATTATTATCTAAAAGTGGAACCGAAACTGATGAGTTCATAAGTGTACAACGATCATTGAGTAGGTGTACACTTATCAGGCCAATTCGATAGCCTGTATTGAGGTCGTGCAGGTGAACTTAAGGGCATCAGCGCTGTTAATTAATAACTGGTGGGTCCACTTGATTCTGTGGTAAAATAATACTTGAAATTGATTCATTAAATAATTATATATTATGAGACTTGGTATTTATGAAAAGCATGTGAACTTTTGAAGGGTACAGGTAATAAACTTACCTGAAAATTTTAAAATCTCTATCCTTTTTTTTCCGAAATATTTGGCATGCTAATGACAGAAATGACCTCGTTTCTACTCCAAAGATATATCTCCAAGGTTAGTAGAGTTTCGGTATATTTTTTTAATTAATCACATCTCCAGTAAATAATTCCCAACTATTCTTGATAGCTTTCTTAATAATCAATGTACCCATCGCTAATTCCTTAGAGACACAAATTGATTTTTGTCTTCTCTCTTCTATTAAGCCGCCCTCTTATTTTATTTTATTTTATTGTTTCCATTACTATTATCACTATAGACAGTAAAACTATCAAGGTCCTTGTAGGTATTAATATTATCAACTTCATTATTATTAGTGATATGATTGTTAATGTTATTGTTACTTAGGTTAGTGCTATGATTATTATCATTGTTGTTGTTGTTGTTGTTGTTGTTGTTGTTGTTGTTGTTGTTATTATTATTATTATAGGTATTAGTGACTTAATTTGTCCATAGAGATCTTAGACTAGGCAAGTTCAATTTGCAATTCTAGGTTACTCTCGATGTCACGTCCATGGTTTTGGGTACAATCGAAATTTATTCTCATTGAAGACCTCAAGTAGATTTTAATTCCATGTATTCGATCTGAACAACATGAGTTATGGTACTCCCCACCGACTTGAGCATGATTCAATTTGTATTCACTCCCCCGTGACTGAAAAACACGCTTAATTAGTCATTAATATCATCTCTAACCCATTAATCTTATTGCTTATTTCAAGCTATGCAAGGCTTAACCTCCACAATTAACTTAACTATATTACTTTTACCAACCAAATTCATAGAATTCCTTCCCATTTCTCATCTAAATTTCAAGATATATTAATATCACAAACTTATTCAAAAATCCTCCCAACCTGTACTTCCTATTTCCTTATCTTCAATCTCAACCCTTCAATAACAATGATTTAACACTCCCTTCCATAATAATGATTCAACACTTCCATAGCTATCTGTTAACTTCACTAAAAAGAAATACAACAAACTCCTTAATTTTCAACTCAATTTAAACTACATAAATGCTTTATTCACCACTCAAATACAACACTCACTTCCTTTGTAATCATTTGCACCCAAAATCAATCCTCAATTTTATTCAAAACACAATCGAAACTCCTTCAAATTCACTCACTCAATCCATAAGGGCTAAGGTTTCACAACTTACATCCAAACCATTCTATTCATGAATACCCATAAACATCTCCACCTTCCAACCACTAAAATTTATCTTTACAGTTGTAATTTTTCTCTCAATCCCACTCATATAATGTAAAAAAATCATGATTTGTCAGTTAGCTAAAGAAATAAGAAGTAAAAGTAGATGTAAAGAAGCTTGGCATTCATCTAACCTTCACTCAATTGATAAGAGAAGAGTGGGAGAAAGGTCAATGGGTAGTTGCTGGGCGGCCAGTGGCAGAGCTGGACAGGCCAAAGGCGGCGGGAGAGGGTGGCGTTGGGAGGAAGAGCTGGCGTGGGAGGTTTACATGAAAGTTTAGGGGATAGGAAATGCCTGTGTGTACGTGTGTGCGTGACTGGACGAAAAAAATGAATTAGGGGGAGGTCTGCTCAGTTGATGGGGGGGGGGGAAGGTCAGTAAAGAAAGAGGCAAAAGGGAATAGTTTTACTAGCTTTTTTTTTTTAAAAAAAAAACTTCCTTAGTGTAGGTATTTTATTTTTGTTATTTTCTTTTCGCTTCTTGAACTAGTAAATATTTGGCCTAAAGTTTGGGTTAATATTTTGGCTATTCTTAGTACTTCCATGGTTATTTGGAAGAAACTTATAACTAGCACTCATATTAATCAATATACCACTTGCATTTATTTCTATTTCGTTTATTAACATATTAATCTTATTTCTATAGTACTATTGACCAAGTTGTGTATTTATATATGTATATCTACTTCACTTTTATAAATTTGCTAATTTATTTATTTATTCACCTATTTATGAGCTCCAAATGATTTAATACGAAACATGACTTAGTTTATCCGAGGCCACTCCGCCCCTCCAACCTACAACTACATAAATATTTTAAAACATTGAATTGAAATGTGGTGCTCAACTTTATTAAATTGAAATTAACCAAAGTAATTATTCATGGGGTTGGTTCGGGCTATTACAGTCCTTCGCC
This sequence comes from Selenicereus undatus, assembly GCA_017589665.1. Lineage (NCBI taxonomy): Eukaryota > Viridiplantae > Streptophyta > Magnoliopsida > Caryophyllales > Cactaceae > Selenicereus > Selenicereus undatus. The sequence goes on from JACYFF010031957.1 coordinate 60,150,161, forward strand.
TTTAAAATAAGTTTCGTCTTCAAAACTTGCAATTTCGAAAGGAATCTAGGTTTGCCCTGAACAAGTTTGGGTACTTATTCTTGTGTCCTCTTTTGTCTCCTCTGTGGCTTCAAATGAAACGTGGTTAGCCCATAATGTCCTTACCAGAAGAATGCTCTTATTGTGAAGTTGTTTAACTCTATCGTCCAATATTTGCATTGGACGCTCTTTGTAACCCCTGTTCTCAGTAACCTCTATAAGCTTAATCATGGTGGCATGGTTTGGGTCTATGGCATTATTTTTGAGATGTGAAATATGAAACATTGTGCACATGCATAGGTAGCCTCTATAAGCCATTGGGTTTAACTTTTCGATGATTTTATAAGGCCCTATATACCTTGGCTCATCTTTCGTCCAACATTGAATCTCATCTCACCCTTAACTAGGGAAACTTTTAAGAACACTTTATATTTTGCTTGAAATTCTAATGATCTCTTTCTTTGATTGACATAACCCTTTTTTATGCCCTACGCAGCCTTAATGTGTTTTTGAATCTTCTTACATCTTAGTGGTTCCTATGAAATCCGACCCTATAATCAATGCTTCATTTAACTCACTCCAATACAACTAGGCATTGTTTGAGATTCTTATGTTATTAATAGGGTCTTGATTATGTGTTCTTAATTGTATATCTTGAGATTTGATGTCATCTTGTGACTTTCGTTTATAGTCCCTTCTGGACTAGCAAGAAAAGGGTATTTTGTATTCTATTTTGTCTTGCAGCTTTGAAGGGCTTATTTACACAACTTCCTTCATTACCCTAGTCGAGGGGTTTCCCTATACCCAAATTCGACATTAAATATGTACATGTCAAAGGATAAGAATGCTGAAAATGGTAACCAAGCGAGTTGTTACTCACAATAGGAGATAGACAGTGAACACAGAAATGATGAAAGGAAGCAGAGATTTTCATGGGACGGCTAGAATAAATACAAGTATGAGTTCATCCGGAGTTCCACAAATGAGGGCCACAAGAATGATGGTTAGCAAGTATGAACACTACAAGGAATGTTCGTTATACCAACAGATTGCTTATAACATAAAGTTGCTTATGTTGGTAAACATGAGTAATTCCAATAGATAGTTTTATTTGATGGTATAAAATTATTTATCTCATCTTATGCAAAAGGAAGACAATGATTGCAATAGAAATTAGCTATCGGATGGTATAGTTATTAAAATACCAAGAATTATATTTTATGATGGTATTACAATTTTAACAGTTAACACGGACAACTAGTTTAAACTTTATACATATGTTGGTACTGTTTATGATTTTCTGCCATAGATTACATTGTAATCATTTGGAAAAATTTATTAAAAAGAAAAAAAATTAAATTATGAATAAATAAGAAGGTTAAAAAATTCCTTTCAAAAAAACAAAACAAAAATTGCAGCAACGCAATTTCAAAAACTCTTAGCCCTCCATGTTTTGATGTCTGCTTCTACCCTCCCTGCCTCATCCTCTTCATGACACTGATGACTTGCTTCCCCCCTCACAATGCAAAATTCTTCTGGGTTTAAACCAAAAGCACGAAGGAAATATCAATCAATAAGTGAAGAATTATGATTCAAACTTTCTAGGTGGAGCGCACAATTGGGGAAATTTCTCTGGGTTGGCGATTTTCATAGCATGAAATCAAATTTTCTTAACTGAACAGTGTCTCATTTTCAAGTCTTCTATGTATTGTGCTTTTTTCCTGCTCTATTGACTGTTACACTGATTGCCTTTCTTCGAATTTGATCACTGTTATGTTTTCAATTCTACCCTAATATTAATTACTATCTATTGTTGATCTTTCCATAGTGTGCTATCATTTTGTTGAAATTAGGGGTTTTCATGGGTGTGTTTGGAGTTTTGGAGTGGTTACTTTATCATATGCACTTTATTTCAGTCATAATTTTGTAATATTGATGAAACAAAACCTTATTTGTTTGTTTGGAATTGTGAATTTGAGTACCCATAATATGTACAAGCATATTGTTACTTGGACTATTTTTTTAGGGAGGGGGTTTACTCTTGGTACCCAACATACCTTTGTGGGTTATTTAGCTTTGGTAGAAACTATTTGTTGTAGGAGTTAGAATGTTGAAATGATTGTGTAATTTTGATAGGATTTGAGGAGTTGAAAGCATCAAAGCATATGGGTTATCTCAGAAAATGTTACGTGCCAGTAATTTCCATAGCACTACTCTTTGGTGGATGTTTGTAGCCTCTTTTTAGATGGAATTTGAGAGTAGCTAGCATATAACTCTATAGTTTGTAGCCTTTTGTGTACTTTTGATTGGATTGGAAAATGTCTAGATATGTATAGAGTGATCCAAGTTTATAAAACATTCCCAAGAGTTTAGTGTGCCAAAAAAGCTACTAGTATTAGATTTTCAATAGTTCAATTATCCAAAATCTTGGGGTTAAAGTAGGCATACATTTTGAAATGTTTGACAAAGTAGCAAGTACTGAGGACATTGTGAACTTTTATGTGACTTTGTAAGTTTTATTTTTGCTGCAAAATAGAACAAAACAAGGATAGTCTGATCCCATGTAGATCATGCTAGGAACAACTATCCTTATATAACTTCAAATATAATTTTGCATATATTACAAGGAGGTGATAGGAAAAATTGAAGAGGGGGTAATTGCCAAGGCCCTTGTTTGCAAGCCACTTTGTAGCTACCAATATAGCAAGGCTTGATCTTGATGTTCCAAATTGTGTCAAACAACATCCTCTCACATTTAGATATCAAGTTGAAGTATGGGTACTTTGATGGCTCCAAGATTGAAAAATGTGTTTTCTAAATCAAAATTGCTATTGGATTCCATCATGATGGGCTGGCATCTCAACTCTTTTATGCAAAAGCTTTACCTTGACATTTAAAGAGCTACTTACATAATAACCTTTTGCAAAATCCTCACTTAAATTTCCCTTGCAGTCTCGATGTTGCTATATAGGTAGTTATCTTTATAATTCATCGCTTGCCTTTATGTTTTTGTGGTTATGTCGCTTACTTTTGTAATGATAATAATTTTAAAAATGAATTATGTAGGTACTTGTCTTTATGAATGTATTTAAAGATAAGAGTTAGATGACACTTCAAAGAATAGACAATGAGTATAAGGAATATTTAAATGCCTTAATCATGTGTACAACCTCTTCCATTAATGATAATATTGCATGTCCTTATGCAATTTGTGCTAACCGATTCTACTATATGAGAGAAATTGGAAAGAGGTCACCTTAGAATGAACGTGATGAATTTTGATTATCCAAAATGCATTTGGATTTTCTATGGGGAGTTGAACATGGGTGACAATGGCATTGATGACTAGATTGTCTTAGATTATGAGCAACATGATGACGAGCACAGAGTGTTCGAATATAATATGGATGGGATGATAAGATATGCTTTTGAGTGTCATGAACATAAAAATAATGCATCGGGCCCCAATAATGAAGCAAAGGCATTTTTTAAGCTAATTGAAAAGGAGAGGCAACCCCTTTATCATGCCTGTGAAGAGTTACCTAAATTGTCTTTTGTTATCAAGATGTATCACCTTAAATATTTGTACAGGGTGACTGATAGAGCATTTGATACCTTCTTAAAACTCTTCAAAAGGGCCCTTCCAAAAGACTTAACATCGCCAGAATCTTTTAAGTGAACACGAAACATTATTAAAGAATTTGGTATTGGGTATAACAAGATAGATGCATGTTCCAATGATTGTGTTCTTTTTTGGAAGGACAAAGCAAGGCTGGATAAGTGCCTTGAGTGTAATGCTTCAAGGTACAAGATGGAAGGTGATGGGATGATCGTGCGATTAGCTTATGGGAATCCAGTTCTGATAAAGGTGTTGTGCCATTTTCAATAAAAACCTAGGCTTACAGAATTTATATGTCATCCAAGACAGCCCCTTTAATGAGATGGCATGATGAAGGGCACACAAAGGATGGCAAGTTAAGGCATCCAGTAAACTCTTATACTTGGATAAAATTTGATGATCAGTACTCAAAATTTGCCAGTGATCCATGAAATATCAGGCTTTCCTTGGCAACTGATGGGTTTAATCTATTTGGGATTATGGGTACTCAATATAGCATATGGCCTGTGATTGTGATTACTTATAATATGCCTCTATGGTTATACATGAAACAACCTTATATGATTCTATCATTGCTTATACTTGGTCCTAAGGCACCGAGGAATAACATTGATGTGTTTCCAGAACCAATAGTTGATGTTTTGTTGGAGTTATGGGAGCCTGGCATAGAAATGTATGATGGCTCAAAAAGTGAGACCTACATTATACAAGCTGCTTTAATCTCTACCACTAACGATTTCCCAGCATATGGTAATTTATCAGGTTCAGAGACTAAAGGGAAGTATGCATGTCCATATTCTATATTGATACATGCTCCCTTTATTTGAAGAGAAGTAGAAAAATGTGTTACATGGGTCATCGTCGTTCCTTGCCGTTAGATCACAAATTTTGTTATCACAGAAAGGCATTTAATGGAGAAACAGAAACGAGGCCTCGTACTATATCACGATATACAATTGATATGTTAGATCAAATGGAGGGACTTGAAGTTACATTTGGGAAGCACTCTGATACTCTATAAAAGAATAAAAGAAAGATGGAGGACAAAACAATGCGTTGGAAGAAAAAAAGTTTTTTTTTTTTCCAACTCCCACATTGGAAGCATCTTCTAATACGTCACAACATAAATGTGATGCATGTTGAAAAGAATGTTTTGGAGAGCGTTCTTGGTACACTTCTAGGCATTGAGGAGAACATGAAGGATACTTTACGATCACGTGTTGACCTAAAGGAGTTGAATGTAAGGCAAAATCTCCTTCCTGTTAAACACAGTAGTAAGACATATCTACCTCAAGCACTTTTCACATTAAGCAAGAAGAAGAAAGAGGATTTCATTACGTACTAGCATCTATGAAGGTGCCAGATAGATATGCAACAAACATCAAAAGGCGTATTGTAGATGGTAACATTTATGGCTTAAAAAGCCATGACCATGATATTATAATGCAAAAATTATTACCACTGGTTGCGAGGAAAATGCAAAACAAGAATCTAGGTACTGTGTTGATTGACTTCAGTAACTTCTTCAAAAATTTTATTCTAAAGTTGCAGCACATGAAGACTTTTAGAGGTTATAAGATCGTGTTGTTGTTATGTTATTCCACTTAGAGGACATTTTCTTAGCTTCATTCTTTGACATAATGGTGCACCTAATTATACACCTGCCATATGAAGCAAGTGTTACTCGTCCAGTTATATATTGTTGGATGCATCCTCCGAAAAGGTATATGTAGTATGATCTTCCTCTTAAAAGTTTGCTGAAGACAAAGCACAAATAGACATACAGGTTTTGTTTTATGATTTCATTGATTTTACGTATGGTTTAAATTGTGCGTTCAAAATGACAGTCATCTGGAGGGTTCAAGTGCTGAAGGACACATAGCCCAAGAATGTCTAACGTATTATGTCGGATATTTGCATGGATTTGAGACAAGGGAGAATAGGTTTTTAAGGATCCATGAAGATGTTGATGAAGCTTACAACCGACTTTCAGTATTCTCCCTAAAATACCAAGCATTATCTATAAAGAAAGACATTTATCTTGATTATTCTTTAATTGATCAAGCACATAGATATGTGCTAGTTAATTATAATGAAGTCCAAGTTTATGCGCAATAAGTATGGTTGAATACTTAGGTTTGTTACTACAAAATTCTAGCAACAAATTTCATTAATTTTCATTGTGTTGTGTTTCAAAAACCATTGTGATATCATTAGTAAGTAATGTCAAAGTACAAATAAAAACATTGTGAGATTCATACAAGAAGTTTTCTGAATTGATTTTCCCAAAATGTAAGTATCTTAATATATAAGTCTTGTTTATATACTCTTATACATAGTTATACTTGGCCTAACACACTATGTTAATTGTTAGGTTTATAAGCATCTGTTGTCTGATTCTATTATGGTTGATGATTTGAAATCCTTAAGTAGATTTCCAGGTCAGGGGATAAAGACAATGACTAAGATCACTTTTAATGGCTATAACTGGCATGTCAAAGATCTCGACAAGAGGAGTGTCACTCAAAAATTTGGTGTGCTTATGAATTCAATCATAGAAGTAGGGGATATTGCGTGTTATGGTGTTCTACCTGAAATAATCGAGCTAAATTACCCTCTAGGAAGAACTGTTGTCTTGTTCCAATGTGATTGGTATATCCTAAAGAGGTGTTAAATAAGACAAATGTGGATTCACTCTTGTTAATCTTAAGGCTCGTTGGAGAATAAATGAACCATTTGTCCTTGCATCTCAAGTAGTTCAAGTGTTTTATACACCAGAATCCAAGGAAAAAAATTGGCATGTTGTAATTGCTACTAGCCAAGAGATTTATTCGACATGGAAGCGGACGACATGCCAGAAGTAGATCTTATGGAAGCAGTTCGTTCTAATATGGTCCATGAAGATGAATTCAATGATGTCAGATATAATATCATAGAGGTCACCTTAGATATGCATTTAATTGATGTGATGGAAGAGAATAACGATGATGAGACGAAATCTATGCATAGTACCAGTGGAAGCAATGATGAAGATGAAACGTTATATGAGTCTGATTATGATTAGTTATGTTAATCCTTATGTGTTTAAAAGATGCTAATAGTTTTTTTTAAAAATTTCATTTTGTGAGATGACTATATTAAGGTGTAGCTTTTGTTTTAATTTTTACTATCTTATAATGCTTTCATCTTTTTGTTTGAAGCAATAACTTGATATGTTATTTACTTATTATATTGTTGACTTGGTACAATTACATTGTTCTAATATCTCTTACATTGTTACATGAATAGTAATTGTACTTGCATGCATTAGGATATGGATTCTATGGGAAAATCGAGCGGCAAGCAGAAGATGATGTCAAGAAATCAACTAATAGTATATGACATTTCCAAAGTGATTATAAATGGTTAAATCGTGAAAATACTTATTAGTTTTATATTTATGTTGGTGTAGAACCTTTTGACTTCAAGTTGGAGGAATGTGAATTCAAATCTTAGGCATCTTCTAAGGTTGAAGCAAACAACTTAACACAATTCATTTTATAAGGATACAATTGAGAGCACATTAGTTCGTCATTCTCTATGACAATAAACATTAACCCTTTAGATTAATGGAAGTTAGGTCAAGGCCGAAAGCATTGCTTTATACAGTAGCTTTCTACTAATAGTGAACGAGTAACCTATAAAACTTTCGTTGACTTAAAGGCCAAAACTCTTATTTTTCTTCTCAAGTTGGCCTAGCCTTGAATGGTTTATGAAATGTACAAAAAACCGACTTTTAGGCGGAACTCTATTTTTTCGTCCAAAATTTTAGAAATCCCTAACATCAATAGCCTTAGGAGGCAAGGATGTTACAATAAGTCATCAAAAATAATAACTGTGCCTTACATTTAAGTTTTCGGACTTGTAAAATTCATTTAAGGAAGAAATTTTGACTTGCAATTATGATTATGTTTACACTACCAACATTTGACTTGTGTTGTTGCCATTCTTATAAGGATTATCAAATGATCTTCTGTTATCACTTGATCAGCGGAATGTTGCAGATAATGAAATTGAAAATGAACCTGAATTTGAAGACAATGTTGGGCAAGATGATGGGGAAGAAGGTGAAGGTCATGATAACGACTACAAAGATCAAGAGAATGATATAATATAACTCTTTCATCACGTGGGTGACTTATGTTAGGCCTTTTTTATTAAGTGTTCATAAAGTACTCCTTACTTTAGGACTTCAAGTGGATATGACTTTTAAAGAAGCGAATTATGAATTTTTGGCTATGACTTCAAGTGGCTATGACTTTTATTAAGTGTTTGGAATTTATGTATTTTTGGCCATGACTTTTAATGAAATGAATTATGCTCTGTTTTAGGTGTGTTGTATATATTGTGGTAGAAAGATTTATTTACAGGTTTCAAGTGGAAAATATTGTTTATTACAATAATATGGATTACTATCAATAATAGGTAGTTAGATTTGTCACTAATGTGGTTACAGCGTGATAACTATTACTAGCAGAACCCCTATGTTGGTGAAACCTTTAACATAAAAGAAGTATCACCCACAAACAATAACTCTTCGTAAATTATTTTACTAATAGAACTATCATCCACAAACAACAATTGTTAGTATAGGTCTTGCCACCAAAACTTCATCACCAACAGCAATCTTTATTGGTAAACCTCGTTATGACCATCAGACAAGCAGTTTGGTAAATGTATGATGATAACCAACATAAGTTATCTATTGGGTTAACTTGAAAACACCAATAGACATGAATATCTGTTGGTGAAACCTTTATCGATTGACTTTTTACCAACACTTTTGTGATAGATTAATATCTATTCGTTAAGACTATCAACAACAGAAAAAAGCCTTGTACCAACAGATATGCCCATGTTGTTAAAGGTCATATTTCTTGCAGTGAAATCAACAGATAGTCTGTCCCTTCTTGAACCCGATTTAAGACAAAGGTGGATATTTTACAGAATCTCAACCAGGATGGGTCGTCAGAAGGTTGGCTTATAGATCAAATCATGTTGTTTATAAAATAAGAAAGTATTAGAGTATCCAAAAGAGGAGAGCCAGAATATGTGCTTTCTCAATGCTATTTCTAGTAAGAATTCTCATCACTTAATTAAGATGTTTAGAACATTGCATGAATGGAAATGTGTTGGGATTAATTGAGCCCTGTAAGGAATATAAAAGTGGATTGTTCCTTTATTTTTTGCATTGAGGTGTTGTTGAATGTCCAATTCAAAAATATGGTACTGACATTATAAGATATGGAACAATCATGAGATCCCACATAGGGTAAGGGGTTATGGCCAAAGAGGGGTTTGAAAGAAAGTGTTGGTTAGAAAAGAAGAGTGGCTCACTCACACTTGGGTTTAACAGTTGAATTACAAACAAGGCAGTAGCAATGGAGTTTCAACAAAGCAACCTTCCAACCACAATCAATATGGCAGGTTCGATGGATATTCATAGGTGTCGAGTTCATTTAAGAGGAGTGGAATTTAAAGGCCAGAAGAATGATGGAATTACTATAATCCACATTCACCAACAATAGAGAGAGGTGAATTGCATCCTTAATTTAGAGCAAGTTATGCACGATTGCTTAGAATATAGGTGTAAGTGCACCTTCAATGGAATGAATACAACAACAAAAATCAAAAGTATCCAAATGTCGACAATTGTTTAAAGTCGAATGGGATAATGAATCGAGCTAGAAAGAAGGTACGAGCACTGTTAGGAATCCACAAAACTTCAGATGGTTAGAATGAAAAGGGAACATTAAATAACATTGGGAAGAAGCAATCTTTTAAAGATAAGGCAAATCAAACTTATAAGATAAATGTTAGAAGGAAGAGCATTAATCCAAAAGACGACTTTAATTGGCAAGGGTTACATGTTAATTAAGATTTTTTAAGCAAATGTTTGGATCAAAAGAGATGCAATAGCTAAGGGATGATGCTGACTATGGGAGAACTAACTCGATGAATGAAAGTAATGAAAATGTTGTGGATGTAAGACTTTGATGGAAAGAACACATGACGGATTACGAAGTGATTAATAAAGAGAATAGTGCTATGAGGCAAGTAGAATAAAAATAACTACAAGCGTAAACAACTAAAAAATGGAGACAATAAGGGTCAAGTTGTTCCAGCATTAGTCAAACAAGAGCAAGAACATTTTACATAAATTTGAACGTGAAGCCAACAATGAAATAGATGTTTTAAGTGGTGATCAATTGTTTAAAGGAGATCGAAGGTCATTATTTGCAAGAATAATATGTAGATTGTATTAACTCATAACCAATGCATGAAATTATCCTTGTGCAAAAACTGGGTATAAATATTCATAACGGGATTTAACAAAGGTGCCCTTCACCAATTATACAAAAATCTGCATGTAGGTTTATGTGATCTTATGGGAAAAAAAAACCACGATGGTTCACAATTTGACTTTGGAGATCAGAAAAACAGGATAAAAAGTCAAGGTTATGAAGTTCAATGGAAAACTGACAGAAGCACAAATAGGGATGTGATCTATGGTTTATGAAATGAAAGTGATCTTATATTCAAGGCATTGCCATAAAAGTTCAAGTCACTCTCACAAAGACATATAACTAGCAACAGTACAAAGGGGTAAGAAATGAGTTTTTAGCATCACATATAGGGATGGTCTTTGGTCACGAGCATACTTAACATAAATCCCGTTATATGATAGAGTACATATATTTTTGAACGCAATGGATTCAAGGATAGTAGTAAACGAAATAATGAACTTTAGAGCTGGTTATGCGCAAGAGAGGTCACCTTACCACAAAAAGGGATCATTGCAAGAAGTAAGCTGAACAAAAATAATTAGTTAAAAAAAAGAGGGACGTATTTCACCTTAGTAATGGGGATTCCACATAAATATTGATGTCATGGGATAATTCAATGATAAGGAAGATATGCAACAAAATAGTGGTAGGGTGATCTAATAGTTTTTGCAAAGCAAAAGGGGGTTTGCATGATTCAGAAAGGAATTACCAGTTAAATTGTGTTATACATAATACAGTTGTGACTAGCTCTAGGTTGTATTCAAAGGGATAAAAAATCCCTAACAAAGACTTACAAATATGTATTGGTGGCCTAGGAAGTCCATTGTCAACTAACCAAAGTCACTATAGTCTATTTTAGATTAATCTAGGTATTCATATAACTAGAGTTATGTAGGTTTGATACGCTCAAAAAGAAGTCGCCTAGGGTATTATGGTTATTTTTTTCAACCTTTATATAAACACTTCCCATATGTTAGGGCCTTATTATTCTCTGTTATTGAACCTGGAGTTAGGTCTTGGCAATACCCTGTTGGGTTTGTTATCATAACCTTATAAATCACTACTAGTAATACTATAGAGTCCATGCATTATATACTCGGGTCACCACTCCCAATTCCGTAGTAGCATGAGTTGTGATGCCTCAAAATCAAATGCCCTGAGTTCAACCCATCAAACAGTTATAATATATTATGCTTTTCTATAGATTATTTACTCCCAGAATCTTATCCATAAGCCTTGCCTAGTCACCAGCTAGAATATAATTATGACCTCTAAAATTTTCGATGTACGGAAGTGAAGATTTTGCACTCGTACATAGCACTTCTCGTGCCTTTTCTCATGGTTCCACTTGTGCGAATACTCATTTTCCACAAAATGAATATGCTTTAGGTTGTTAAGTGCTACTCGTTTTCTTTGATGAATCCAACGTCTAAATATGTTCTCTCCCTACTCTGTATCTTCTCTTTTATCTTTCCTTTTTTTGTTTTGTCTAATCCTTGTTAACCCCAAAGAGTTTTCTTATCGAATCACCTTATCCTGCTACTTAAACCCATTTGATATCAAATAGCATACCATAAGTGATTGAACTCTCCTCATTATGCCCTCGCATGCATAACTCATAGTCAATATCTTATTTAACTAGTCCACGCAACTCATAAGCAACCTATAGCTCAGAGTGGTACTCAAACCGGGCTCTGATACCACATTGTAGCCCCAACTCTTAACCTACTTATTGGTCTTAATTAATTGGTCATCACGACAGATTACTACGACGGAAGCGATCATGATTGGGATGCTACTGCTATCCTACGGAGGATAAGGCTTAATTAATTCAGTAAATATAAATATCATAATGCACTTTATCCTACTTGAATACCAATCAATGAACATTTATACATTTCCAAACTCAACTGAAAGTTCAGCAGTCCACAAATTTGCATTCCAATAAATCACGATTTTCTTTTTTTATTTACGAAAAGTCACTGTGAGCTTGTCCAAACTTCAGTGACTATCTTCTCGCCTCCCTAGTGTTGCCGGACAAGAACTTCATATTTTATTTACCTAAAACATAAAAAAACAAAAATGTTCGAATAATGAGCCGAAACTCAATGCGTTTACTCCTATATTGTAAAGATACAAATTCGCTTTTCAGTGAGCGGCTACGTTTCAATTCATTTTAGTTCGAAGAGAGAGAGAGAGAGAGAGAGAGAGAAACTGTTATATTAAAGCGGATGCCGGTTATTATCCAAAAGTGGAACCCAAATTGATGAGCTCATATGTATACTACGATCTTTGAGTAGGTGTACACCTACTAGGCTGATCGGATAGCCACCACTGAGGTCACGTAGGTGAATTGAAGGGCATAGGCCTTGTTAATTGATAACTGGTGGGTCCAGTTGTGTCTATGGCAAAACAATACTTGAAATGATTTATTAAATAATTATATATTATGAGACTTAGTATTTAGAAAAACATGTGAACTTTTGAAGGGTACATGCAATAAATGTACCTGAAAATTTTAAAATCTCTATCCTTTTTTTTTCAAAATATTTTGCACGGTAACGACAGAAATGACCTCGTTTCTGCTCCAAATGTACCTCCCCAAGGTTAGTAGAGTTTCAATATCTTTTTTAGTTAATTACAATTGCAATAAATAATTCCAAGCTTTTCTTGATAGTTTTCTTAATTATCAATGTACCCATCGCTAATTCCTTAGACACACACATTGATTTTTATGTTCTCTGTTGTATTAAGTCGCCCCCTTTTTTTTATTTTTTTTATTGTTGCAATAACTACTATCACTAAAGATGGTAATGCTGTCATGATCATTATATGTATTAATATTATCAACTTCATTGTTATTAATAATATGGTTGTTAATGTTATTGTTACTTAGGTTGGTGCTATGATTACTATTATTATTATTATTATTATTATTATTATTATTATTATTATTATTATAGGTTTTAGTGATTTAGTTTGTCCATAAAGGTCTTAGACTAGACAAGTTCAATTTGCAATTTTGGTCTTCTCGATGTCACGTATGTGTCCACGCTTTTGGGTACAATCGAAATGAGAATCTCATTAAAAACCTCAAGCAGACTTTAATTCCATGTAGTCGATTTGAACTGCATAAGTTATGCTACTCCCCATACATCTGAGCATGACTCAATTTGTAGTTAGCCCCCTTTGAGTAACAAACACACTCAATTTGTATGTAGGTATTTTATTTTTGTTGTTATTTTCTTTTCCATTCTCGAATTAACAAATATTTGACCAAAAGTTTGGGTTAATATTTGGCCTCTATGGTTATTTGTAAGAAACTTATAAATCCCAGCCATGATAACTAATATGCGTTTTGCAAATATTTCTATTTCATTTGTTGACATAATGACCTTGTTTATACAATATGATTGAGCATAGTGCGTATATACATATATACAGACATATATACATACATATATACATATACACACATATATAAACATATATAAATATCTACATATACATACATACATACATACATACATACATACATATATATACATATCTATATATATATATATATATATATATATATATATATATATATATATATATATATATTTATATATA
>JACYFF010031957.1:60203624-60259020 GCA_017589665.1 Selenicereus undatus
TGTTAAATCGATTAGAATGCATGCTAGTTGATTAAATACAATTTCGATTGATAGTTTACAAGATTGTAATACGTAAAAGTTATAATCTTTTAGGCCTAGGTATCACCCTAATTAATCATGGATGACTCAAACCCATCTCTTTTAATTAGGTAATCGCTTTAGATCTTTGTTAAATCGATTTGCTGGTAAATTGGTTACAAAGTGTTAAATGATGTTTTTCTAATTCTTCATGCTCTAGTTTGGTTAAATTTTTGTGCTGGTGTAAAGATTATCAAATTAGTAGGGTTTATATTAGGGTTGTACCTGAGTAAACTAAAATCTAAGGAAAAACGGGGAAGAACCGCTGGTGGATCTCTTCTACAGTTTAACTCATGAATAAAATTAACTTGTGTGTTAATGATAAATATTAATTTGCATGGTGGATTGAGATTATACTAAGTATCTTTCATGAATTTGATAATTTTTTATTATTATTTGTTGCGTAGAGTTAATTTGATTTGTTTGTTAATTCTTGTTCTATTTTTACTAGCTTGAATATAATTTCAATCAACCCCCCCCCCAAAAAAATATAGTATTTTAGGAGTGTCTAGGTAATTTTAGATAGCTTAGAGTTTGATTTTTAGAGTGGTTATAATTTTAGATTGAGTTTTAGTATTTAATTACCGGTTTGTTTGAACTTAGACTAAAAATAGTTATTTTTGTTATTTTTCGGTTTTAATTAATTCCTAGGGTTTATAAAGTGCCCTAGTATGCGCATATTCAATTTCATGATTTTTGGAAATTATTTGATAATGTTTCATATTTATTTTGCGAAATTGATATGTGCAGGTTTTTAGGCAATTAATTCTGAAAATTTTGATTTTTAATTTTAATTTACGATTATTAAGTATTTTGTTGGTTCAGAAAGTTGTGTCCTAGAATTAGGGTAATTTTATTAATTATTTTCGTATTTTTATTTATCGAGATTATTTTATTTTTAATTTCAGATTAAATTTTCTGTTTGTTTATTCTGCAGTAAGTTTCTGAAATAGAATTAATGAAATTAATCTGACAGTATTCTGAAGTTATAAACCTGTCCAGTTTAAGTATAATATTTTAGGTTACTGTTTGATAATTTTAATATTTATTTTTCTGATTATTAGTTGCTGTTTTGAGTTTTCATTAAAATTTCAGTTACTATTCTGATTTTATTTTTCTGGAATATTCAGGAAATATTTTTACTGTTTGATTCCCAGAATATGATTCATAATATTTAGGAGCATAATTATTTTTCTAGATTTTTATTCATTAGATTTTAATTCTTTTAGAATTATTAAAATTAGACTTAACAAGTTGATTAGTAAAATTATTTAGGATCAAACTAGCCATTTATAGCAATCTTTCCTCGTGGATCGATCCCTACTTTTCTACGCTATAAAAATTATTTAATAACCGAAGTAGTGGTTAAATTTGTAGCTCTCGACAGGCTTTACAATTTGACTAAAGTGTGTCACAAGTTTACGCCTTTTTCCCTCAAGACACCATTAAAATCCTTTAAAAGTGTTATAACCATATATAAGCAATCTCAAGCATTTGGTTTCGTTTAGTTCAATAAGTAAGCTACTGAAACTTGGTTAATTAAAACGGTCATTAAAACGTGTAGTCCAAGAAACACTGTCAAACTCAAATTAGCTTGTTCGAGTGACCCAAGACAATGTTGTGTTAAAAGAACTCTTTCACAATTGGTTTCACACACAAGCAAACACAACCTATACTCAGTTCATAAAAACATTATGCTAAACCATTCGAAACCATAAAACTCACTTAAAGAGGAGGTTCAAGTAAACCTCAAGAATTCAAAATTCTACAACAACAACAACAACACTCCCAGTGAGGGTCCCGCTTACACGGGGTCTGGGGAGATCCAGCTGTAGGCAACCTTACCTCTGCCGGTATTCCTACCCATAGAGAGGTTGATTCCATATGACCCACCAAGACGGTTTTAGAAAAAGGGTTATAGGGCAAACTTTTGCGAAAACCATTTACTGAGTAATCGAGGGAAGAGGAAAGGGGAAAGGGGGGATAGGAAATAAAGAGGGAGTAGAGACTACACAAGATGGAAACTACAAGATTTTGGGCCTATTAAACATTTCTAAGACACCACTGAATCAATATAACACTGAATTGGCAAGCTGACTTTGATCAAAAGCTTGGATATTAAATCTTATCAATTTAGTGATGAATAACTTCATGGGCAAATAGTTACACATGTTAACATGAAAATCAATTTGGTATCAGATTCGAGCAACAAGGCCTGAAGCAGCAGGCAAGTTCTTAGTCTAAAGGGGCCTAAATGCTTTAGGAGGCTCATTTAGATCCACTCTTGTCTATAAGTTATTTGCTAACAATTGTTGATCAAGAAAGCTCACAGCCATTTGGGTTGATAGAAAACAACTACAAAATATACTTAGCCAGACATGCACCTTCAAGTTTGATTTAGATCTTTAAATGTAGTCTAAATCACTTTCGAACTTGGGTCGACTTGATTGAATAAATCAAGATAATGCTTTTGCTAAATGAATCATCTTTCACTATTTCCTAACGTAAACCATGAAGCTTACACCTATTTAAAAAAAGGTGTTTGATCAAATCAATTTTGGGGAAATCGATTTGGTGAAATTACCCATTTGGATTTGGTTTGGTCTTCTTTAAGTATCAAACTAACACTTTCAAGTTCGCAAACTCACATTAGATTGCTTTGGTTGGGAAGTTTTTAGATCAAACAAAATAGACTTACAGTTTAGTAAACTAGATTGATGAAATTAATTCAATTCAACACATTTAATGTGTCCCGCAAACCTTCTGTAGCACACAAATCACATAAAAGGGGCAAAATTAAACTAGAGTGGAGTTGTTACCGGTTCACATAACTGGTCCCAAGCTGGACTGAAGTACTGAATCGAGCAGTAGGCCCTTCCTCTCTCAACTCTGTCCCAAACGAAATACATATGCAACAATTATTTTACTAAAGCAATTTGGCTTAGATACACTACTTACATCATAGTACGTATACAAACAATCACGGTAAGAACATCACAACAATAATAGAACAACAACCACCAATTGTTCACAATATAATTCCCTGATGCCCCTCACCATCGCATCCCCAAATTGACCCCAAAATCACACCAATCAACCCAAAAACCTCAAGAACCTCAATAATCTAGTCTAGAAATATTCTTACCCTCAAAATTGTACATTTAATCCCTAGCCTTAATTCATCTGTTCCATCACAATGTCATAATTGAACCAAAGTTTTTGAAATTAAGCAATAAATTTAAGAAAGAAGATCACCATCCTCGATTTCAAGCTTAAGGACCTGATTGAAGGCTAATTTGGGTGAGTTGGATCTAGCTTAAGTCTCCTCTTTCCTCTCCTTCGTGGTTGTCCCGAGCATCACTGCCACTGCTAGTCAGTTCCTCTTCCCCTTCATGCGGTGCTGCTACTATTGGTGGTGGTTGATGTACCCTTGGGGGGACCAGCTTGTGGAGTGTGAGCATGATCAATCAAACAACCCAAATCCACAAGAGATCAAGGCCACGGTTCAACTTGCCAAGGAAATCCTACCAGTCCAATACTCTGGTTCAGCCCGCAAAAAGGCTGAACTTTGCTGCCTCGTATCTTGAGTCCCAGAAAGGTGGGGGGATGCTTTTTGCGCCAAAAGAGAGCTTAAGAAGTTTAGAACCCGACAAATCAAGTTTCAAGTCATTTAGAGTTCATTTGGTCTGTGAACTTAAGCTCTAAAGTCAGCTACTCTAGATTCATCCCGAGCAGCGGATGCCGAGATAATCAACGAGTGGCTGAGCTATTTCCATAGCTAATTTACGGGGTTTCTTGGCATCAAATTGTGTCATAATATTTATCATTACCCCCAAAAGATGGTGCATTTTGTCCAAGGCATTTGCTATTACCTAGCCCCAGAGCTCACGAAACACCCCTTTAACCGGTTTGAGCTGTTCTGAATTTTGCAGTTAATCGAGTCATTCAGCACTTGTTTTGGGGCTGATCAAAGCTCAAATCAGCTGTCTAGAGTACATTTGAGGTGTTGGAATAGTTACTAATCAGATTGTATTAGTTTTAGACACCTATTTTGTTGGAGACTTAAAGCTAATGTGTTGTCAAGCTTTAGGCTCTCTTGTGTACTTAGTTTAGCTAGTGTTAGTGTGAGTTCCCAAGCTGATTAAGGCATTGGAAGTAGCTGAGAATGGGGTTTAAATAACCTTTCTTCACTCTTGTATTCCTTAGTTAATGAATGAATGAAAGGTAGAGTTCAAGCTCCCTCTTGTGTGTTCTCTCTCTTGCTTATCTCTAGCCTAACTCCCTAGAGTGGTGCTCAAGAGTCCTTAAAGATCAATTGAGTGGTGATATCTTATCTCTTTGATCCTAGGGAGAGCTCTAAGTGATCTTGGTGGTGATATCTTATCCTAGGGAACTTAGTTTATCTCATTCTAGTTGTTGCTCTCAAAACCAAACTTCATTGCACCCCATTTGTCTTGGCTACTTGAGATCTCTTATTTGTTTCACCTTTGGGACTTAGAAGTGCATCAAGTGGTATTAGAGCCTAGGCCAAAGCTTCCTAGCCCAAACACATCCCCTTAGCCAAACACAAAACCACCCCATAAAGAACCCATTTACTCACTTCAGCAAAATGACTACTAGCACTACTTTGGAAGAGAGATTTGAGCAACTTTTGAAGCTAAGCGCCGGGAAAGACACCCAACTTGAGTATTTGACAAAACAACTTGAACAAGCCATGAGGAATAACCGAAGGGAGATTCAAAGTTCTCATTCGGTTCGGGAGTCCGAGCCCATGGAAGAAGAAGCCGAAAGTCATCCCCTTGACTCTAGTGACGAAGAAAAAGAACGGAGGCCAAGGAGAAGTAGAAGAACCACACACCATGCCATAGACTTTAAAGTCGAGATCCCGGAGTTTGAAGGGCAACTAAACCTCAATGACTTCTTAGATTAGCTTAACACGGTGGAGAGAGTGTTTGAATATAAAGATGTGCCCAATGACAAGAAGGTCCAACTTGTGGCCTTAAAACTTCGTAAGTATGCATCTATTTGGCGGAGTAATGTCTTGTCAAAAAGAGCTAGGAAAGGGAAGGGAAAGATTAGAAGTTGAAGGAAAATGAAGGAAAAACTTAGAGCCAAGTTTCTCCCACCCCACTACCTACAAGACAACTACACCAAACTCTATAATCTTATACAAGATTCTAGGAGTGTGGAAGAGTACACCCGTGAGTTTAAAAGACTTGTCACTTGTGATCGTAAGGAAAGTGAACACCATACCATTGCACGTTGCTTAGGAGGGTTGAATGAGTCCCTAAGAAACGTTGCGGAGTTACAGCTATACTACCCTTGATGAAGTTTGCTCCTTAGCCCACAAAGTCGAACTACAAAAGAAAGCCAAACTCAAAAAAGAGCCACCCAAGCCCCTAACTCGTAGCTACCCTTTGAACAAAGGGAGTTACCCTCTGCCCTTAAAACCTCAAAATCCAACCCCGGGACCCTCAAACCTCAAGCCAAATGACCCAAAACCTCCTCTTAACCTGTATGAGAAGAGGAGATGTTACAAGTGCCACAGTTTTGGGCACATTACCTCAGAGTGATCTAACCGAAAGGTTATTACTTTGGTCAAATACCAAACCTTGGAGGAAGCCGAATGTGGAGAAGAAGGGAGTGACAAGGAGGTTCACTTGATGGAGGTTGTAGAGGAGCATGTGGAAGAAGCGGATGAAGGTGAGCTACTTGTTCTTAGGAGGGCCTTCAGTGGTCACAAGGGACCTAATCATGAAGAGCAAAGAGAAAACATCTTCCATACAAGGTGCACTATTAATGGCCTAGTGTGCTCACTTATTGTGGATGGAGGGAGTTTTGCCGATGTGGCTTCTACTACCTTGCAAGAGAAGCTCAACCTTAAGATCGAACCACACCCTCAACCTTATTTTATTCAGTGGCTTAACCATGGTAAAGGCTTACACGTTTCACATCTATGCTTGATTTCCTTTTCCATCGGTAAAAGCTATTATGATGAATTGTAGTGTGATATCATCCCCATGGAAGCTTATCACATTCTTTTAACGAGGCCTTGGCTTTATGACTGAAAGGTCATGCATGATGGATTCCTCAACACATACACCCTCTACAAAGATGGCCGCAAGATCACCTTGGCCCCCTTAGCCTCACAACAAATCACCAAGCCCAAACCCAAGGAAACTTCCAAAGATGGAGAGGTATACCTTTCTTTTCTTGAACCCGCCTTACAAGTCAAGCACCACGTGTATAAAGCTTTCAAAGAAATGATCATTTTCACACCCTACCAAAATGACCAAATCATGAGCCCCTCACACTCCCTTGCCATTCAACTCCTACAAAGCTTTTCCCATGTCTTCCTCGATGAGATTCCCTCTAGATTGCCCCCAAAAAGAAGCATCGAACACCACATTGATCACATTCCCGGAGCCGCCCTCCTTAATAAACCTGCTTATAGGATGAATCCCAAAGACATCTTGGAGATTAAAAGACAAGTGGAGGAACTTATCTCCAAAGGTGTCCGAGAGAGTTTAAGCCCTTATGTCATGCCGTGCCCGCCCTTCTTGTTCTAAAGAAGGAAGGGACCATAAGGATGTGTGTGGATAGCCGTGCCATCAACAAGATCACAATCAAATAGTGGCATCCCATACCAAGGTTGGAAGACAAGCTTAGATTTGAGCATCTCAAGTCCTTGTACAAAGAAGATGCGGATTTTGGGGAGCTTTATGAGTCTTGCCAAGCTCACCCAAAGGAAGAATTCATGCTTCAAGAGGGATACTTATTCAAGGGAACCCGGTTATGTGTGCTAACGTGTGGCACCCGTGAGCTTATCCTTAGAGATATTCTTAGTGGCTCACTTGCGAGCCACTTTGGAGAAGACAAGACATACATCATGGCCAAAGAGCACTACTTTTGGCCTCATATGCTAAAGCACATCCAAGACTTGATCAAGATATACTCAACTTGTCAAATGGCTAAAAGTCATACACTTCCTCAAGGGCTTTACACCGCATTGCCAACTCCACAAAGGCCTTGGTTAGATGTGAGCGTGGACTTCGTGCTTGGTCTCCCATGCACCCAACGCAACAAAGATTCTATCTTGGTAGTGGTAGATCAGTTTTCAAAAATGGCACATTTCATTGCTTATCACAAGACCAATGATGCATCTCATATCGACGATCTATATTTCAAGGAAGTGGTGATGCTCCATGGAATTCGCCTCTCCATTGTCTTAGATAGGGACTCAAAGTTCCTAAGTCATTTTTGAATCGCTCTTTGGAGAATGTTGGGCACAAAGTTGAAGTTTAGCACAACATGCCGCCCTCAAATGGATGGCCAAACCGAAGTGGTGAATCGAACCTTGGGGACCTTACTAAGGGTCCTCGTGAAGAAGAATTTGAGGTCTTGGGATCTTCTCCTTGCACATACTGAGTTCGATTACAATTGAGCCCAAAGTAGGACTACAAATGAATCACCCCTCAAGGTGGTGTATCGGCATAACCCTCTCGGGCCACTTGATCTATTACCCATAGACCAAGAGAAGATGAATGCCGAAGCTATCAAGAGAGTGAAAGAGATCCAAGAGCTCCATAAGAAAGTCTGAGAGCAAATTGAGAGGGCCAATGAGGGGTCCCAAAGTCAAGCCAACAAGCACCGCAAGCAAGCCTTGTTCCAACCGGGAGATCTAGTTTAGGTTCACCTTAGGAAGGAACGATTCCCTCTAAAAAGAAATCCAAGCTAATGTCGTGAGTTGATAGACCTTTTGAAGTCCTTGAGAAGATCAATGACAATGCTTACAAGGTTGACCCTCCAGGAGACTATGGGGTTTCTTGTACATTTAACATTGCGGACGTCAAACCGTACTACAATAATGATAGACTTGATAATTTCAGAACAAATTCTCTCCAACAAGGGGACGATGATGCACCCATGGGGGGACCAACTTGTGGAGTGTGAGCATGATCAATCAAACAACCCAAATCCATAAGAGATCAAGGCCACAGTTCAACTTGTCAAGGAAATCCAACAAGTCCAATATTCTGGTTTAGCCCACAAAAAGGCTGAACTTTATTGCATTGCATCTTGAGTTCCAGAAAGGTGGGGGAGATTATTTTCCACCAAAAGAAAGCTTAAGAAGTTAGGAACGCAAAAAATAAAGTTTCAAGTCATTTGGAGTTCATTTGGTCTATCAGCTCAAGCTCCAAAGTCAGCTACTCCAGATTCATCCCCAGCAGTGCATGCTGAGACAATCAATGAGTCGTTGAGCTATTTCCACGGTTGATTTGTGGGGTTTATTGGCATCAAATTGTGTCATAATATTTATCATTCCCCCCCCCCCAAATATGGTGCATTTTGTCCAAGGCATTTGCTATTCACCAGCCCCAAAGCTCACAAAACACCCCTTTAACCAGTTTGAGTTGTTTTGAATTTTGGGCTTAATCTAGCCGTTAAACACTTGTTTTGAGGTTGTTCAAAGCTCAAATCAGTTGTCTAGAGTACATGTGAGGTGTTGGAATAGTTACCAATAAGATTATATTAGTTTTAGACACCTATTTTGGTGGAGACTTAAAGCTAATGTATTGTCAAGCTTTAAGCTCTCCAGTGTACTTAGTTTAGCTAGTGTTAGTGTGAGTTCCCAAGCTTATTGGGACATGCGCAGTAGTTGGGAATGGGGTTTAAATAACCTCTCTTCACTCTTGTATTCCTTAGTTAATGAATGAATGAAAGGTAGAGTTCAAACTCCCTATTGTGTGTTCTCTCTCTTGCTTATCTCTAGCCTAGCTCCCTAGAGTGGTATTCAAGAGTCCTTAAAGATCAATTGAGTGGTGATATCTTATCTATTTGATGCTTAGGGAGAGCTCTAAGTGATCTTGCTGGTGATATCTTATCGAAGGGAACTTAGTTTATCCCATTCTATTTCTTGCTCTCAAAACCAAACTTTATTGCACCCAATTTGTCTTGACTACTTGAGATCTCTTCTTTTTTCATCTTTAGGACTTATAAGTGCATCAGTGGTCCTCTTAAATTCTCCTTCTCTTACTTTCCTCTCTCTTTCTCGGTGGTCTGGCTGCGGAGGTGAAGTGGGGAAAGATAGGTGGGCATCAAAGAAGAAGGTTGTGTTGTGGCTTTGCGGCTTAACAAAAACAGCTTGGTGTCGTGTTTTTGCTAAGAAAAAGAAAGGGACGCTTGGAAATTCTTAAACACAGCTTGCCTCTGTTCTTTTCTTTTTTATCTTCTCTTTTGCCCACATAACTCCCAAAATGATCTTAGGCCCATTTGACTAAGCCCACAAGATGCTAGTATGAGGTTGCCCAATCAAATCCACCAATCTCGCACGGCCTAATTCTCAACTATTTGCTAATTCCATATATTTTCCTAACAAATCAAGCAAATTTAGAAAACTACTGCACATAAATTGTTATACTCAATTAGCATGCAAAGTTCATTGGTCGAATATAGCGAACATAATAAAGAATGGTTAATAAAATTGTTAATCTCAATAATTAACTACATCCCAATTTTCGCGGCTATTACACTCCCCTCAAAAGAATTTCATCCTCGAAATTCTGAAGTGTATGATCCAGTAATACAGTAAAACACTAGACTTATATATGCATAACAACGATACAAACTCAACAATAGAATCTAAACTTTACCTTACAATTAAACATAAATTTCAGATCAGGAAATGATGTTTATGATATCTAGCCTCCTTCGCGACAATCCTCTGTAAGCATCTACTCACTCTATTAAAGCGCTGAAAAGGCAAATTGTGTATAGGAATAGTAAATGAGTTGGCATGGATAACCATATCAAACTTGGTTTAGAAACGAACGTTGACTTTCAAATTCAGACTTACGCAAGGCCGGAATTTAAACCAATACTCTATGTTTGTACATCAACATGAGCTGACATTTAAGGCTTTTCATTCATGGCAACTTAAACAGAATACGCTATGGCCAGATGAAGGCAGTCAACTAAGTTAACTTCATTCGAAAGCATGAAGAAATTGAATCATTTTAGAATCAACTCAATCAATCGAGGACGACCAGATTGCGATGGGGTAGTGAGGACATTATGTACCATCACATAGCATGACACTGGTAACAACAACATTTTAAAAAACAACTAGAGCTAACAGGACATCGTATAGGACAACTTGGCACCCTAAAGATCAAGAATTACAAGCAAAATTAACCAACATTATAAGAATATGGCACGAAAATTACTAAGAATAATATATAGGCTGTCAATTAACGAGTAAGGAAAAAACCTAGAAGGAGAGTGTTATGATAAGAATGCAAGCTGATGGGCAGCTTAAAGTCCAATACATTCCCATACACACTAGTTGTTTAGAAAAGGTGGTAAGGTTGTCCCCCATGAAGGATGGATTGCCATAAGGTTTCTATATCTAATAATGCATTTATAGCTTGGCCACTGATTCAGCCACTTAGGATATGCTATTTCAGATGGGGAATTATAACGGGAGACTTCTAGTTCCGGTGATTTACAAAGTACGATATGTCAAGTAGGATAACATTAGTAGGCCAGTTACTCACAGATTCTATGCCAACACCTCACATTATGCTTACATCTGTAATTAATGAATGAAAGACCTCCAGCAAGGGTGCACAGTTAACAGGACAATCAAATAGACAAGGTAATGATATTAGCTTAGCTAATGAAAATTTTTATCCTAGGTCTTCGCATGAAGCTAGTTATCTCTAAATTATGGAAATATGCGTGTAAATGACATGCACTCATACATAACTCTATGCAACTTTGCACCTCTATTAGAATGTTAGATGTATATAATACAGCACGACAAAGTCACAAAAGATCACGTGCTCTGATCAATCACTTTAACAACCACATTTTAGGATTTGATGATTAAGTAATACAAATTAGACTCCAATATGACCATGAGTACACGTAGCACATCATCGTGTCACATGAAGTACATGGGCAATCATATACTCATGCATATGCAGGTCTCTAAGATCGCGAAATATTATTATGCAGAATGGTAGCATGATAATAGGACAAACAAAAAATCCCCATGATACTAATGGTAATAAGCGAGTCAACTACTAAAACAAACACGACTCTAAGTTTTCCCCACAAAGTTTATCACGTAACATACGGTACAAAATAGCTCGATCATGCCATAGCACTCATATCAGTCATGCTAATGGTTATTTTATGCAACTCACACATCAAGTTTAGAATAAAGAATTCAAATATGACCTTGAATACATTAACATGCTTCCCTCCTTAAACATGAAATATATAAGGTGAACACATGCGAATGTAGCCTCTTAAGTTATTACATCATGCATCAAGCACATGTATGTACAGCCACTAAAACTATAAATGAGAAAATAGAATTCATGGAGTGCCAATAATGACTTAGAGATCATACCACGTGATAAATCACATAAGTTAAATGATTCAGCTAATTCAGCCACATACCTAACTGAACTTAAGCTAAGCAAACACCAAGAAGTTTATTTGCTAAACAATTCATTCACAAAACACATCAATGATTGTTTCATAATGACTCTAAGTAACTACACAAGCTCTTATGAGCTTAGCATTATATGTTTTGCCATGTTGATACTTGAAAACACTTAGACTCACTCATTGTCATACAAGAATGCACCTACATGACCGTATGTAAATGCAATCCCTAGGTTGCAACCTTTACTCAGAGGATAAGTCTTGGATCTTTCCCAGAATGATTAGAAGCATCCACCTATAAGCTAACAATCATTTCGAGGCAATAACATTAATGGCCTTATGGATATGTTTAGATGTTCTATGAGACACATCTACCCTAGAAGTGATAGTCGAAATCTTAAGAACTCGTAGTATGGAATGGAAGGTTCAATCTCCTATAAATAATTCTGACTTTTGAACTTCGTATTAATTCCTAAGAAAGTACTGGTAAGGCATGGATCATCACCCTAACAGGTGACATACATGGTGTGACAATTCCAAATTGTGTCAGGTTCTTTTTCCCGTTATCTTCCTAGGTGTATTGGGGTTTGATATAACCAGGATGTTACCAATCCCACAACAAGGATAATAGCCTATATGGCAGAAATCATATCACATGATTCACTTGGTAATAATGGTAATTATATGATGTAAAGCAGGAAATATGCTATGCAAATATGGTTTGGTATAACCAGGACGCTACCAATCCCACAACAAGGATAATAGCCTACATGACAGAAATCGTATCACATGATTCACTTGGTGATGATGGTAATTGTATGATGTAAAGTGGGAAATATGTTATGTAAATAGCGTCAAGCCACTGGCTATGCATAGAGCAACAGTGGTAGCATATAGGTAACAATGACAAGGGTGCGGAATGATGGCAATAACACTTATGCAACAATCAGCACGACTTCATCACTATCACCCAAATTTGCATGCATGCATATGAAAATCTAACTTAATTTCCTTAAGCAATTTAGATCTTCTAGAAGAACGATATCATCCAGTGAGGTTTTCAGATATAGGAAATAATTCCTATTCACTTTCCTAGTAGTTCGTCATTAGTAAATCCATTAATGTACACATCTCAGCATTTACATGCTCAGAATCAGCATCCAATCATGCATAGGAATACGTACTCATAAATATAAACTGAAGCATTATCACATAGTGGATGCAAGTCTTCAATTGCGAAAGAAAAACCTAACTCAATAATTAGAAAAGGCTTTAACACCGTATAATGTTTAAGTATCAAAAATGGAAAATGGTTTAACTATTTCTAACGTCTTCTCTACCAACTTTTGAGTATGTCTGCTCCCTTTATTATAATATCCAAGAAGCAAATCATACATAAGGGCAAAGCATAGGCTTAGTCTTAACCATTTTCAACCGTTTGAGTTCAAAACCAAGCATACCTTCAACTACGCCGTCAAAGGTGCATGTAGAAGAATAATTACTAATGAAGCCAGCACTCGGTACCCATGTGAGATAAGTCATTAAGCTCATATCTAACACACAACTTACTTTTCATTGAATCGGTTTATTCTAATCACACAACAATCAATCTATCACATCATCTAGGACCCAAAAACATATTAGCACCCAAAGGTACAACATATGTCATATTATTGTGTAAGAAATAGCTAGATGACTATCTAATATGCAAACACAGTTCACGATCTATGGTCGTAGGACCCTTCTCTGATACCGTATGTAACAGCCCTATCCCCTAGGGTTAGGGATGTTAGTGATTTCTTAAATTTTAGAACAAAAGGGACATAGTTTTGAGTGGCCATAATTTAGGCTTGCATCCTTACATTGACGCTTGTATCAATCAAAAACATGGAAGACGAATCTAAACAAGCTCGACGGCAATACGCTGGAGACCATAACTCTATAGGCTGAACAGCAGGACTACTACATAAACTGTATAATTAAATAAAGGAAAGAACTAAAAGGTACAACTGAATGGATCACGCATTCGGAGCACTAGATTTACATCTCAGAATCAATCAATTATAACAATAACACATTGATTATGTACTCAAATGGTTGACTCACATGACCATTCAGAGCAATGACTGGACAATATGTAATGCCTGAAGTAAAGTAACTAACTTACATATGCTCAAAACTTTTGAATCAATCACATTACAACTCATGAACTTACATGTTCGTACAAATGACACTTCCAGAAAGCAAATCAAAGATCCCAACTTGATCTACTTGAATAAGGGAATTCTTTACGTCTTTAAGGGTAACTAGACTTGGGAAGAGGGACAATGCGAGGGAAAGAGCTACCACATGCTCAGTGGATAATCTGCAATCTCGAAAACCAAAATAGTTACATACAATACAATGAATAGCAATCGCACTGAATTCTTACATAATATTAGCATATTAAGCATTCATGATTAAATAACAACTTTCCAACCTTTAATACGGCCCAAAAACGGGGAGAGGGTAGCTCATTTGACTATTAAGTGAACATTTAACATCAAAGAGGTTCATTTGGGTGACTGACTTCAGTTCTTTTAGCATGAAAGCGAAAATAACAACTAAAAAGGAGGGAATATTTGAACCAAGTTGAACCCTTATAAAAATCATTCCATGTAAAATAAAATAAAAAGACTTTCTCATTTTATAAAAGTTCTTTCAAAGAGTACTTTTGCTTTTTCAAGCTCTTATGCTGACATGACTCAAGAATAAGTAGTTTCCAACTCATAATAGGTAAGAAATCACTTTTAGGGCTTTGGATTCAAATGCTAGTGCTCTTTTCAAGTGAATCTAATAACTCACGACTCATGATATCCTTAGGCCCTCTTATGGTCACTAGACTTTTGCCCTTATCAGGTCTACTGGAGTTCTTACTTCTGGGTTTACTCTCTAGGAATTAGGCCTCCAACGTAGTAGGTTTGCTCGCTAAACCATGTCTATACAATTACCACTGTCTTCCTAGCCCAAAACATCTCAAGTGAAATCTCATTTTCAGCACGTAAGAAAAGATCATGTTCATTAAAATGAACCACATGATAGCAAGTATCGATCACTAGGAAAACTAGTAGCATTCGACTCAAAAGTGCCACAAATCTTCACCTTGTTCACCCAAGACACCCTTAAATCCTTTAAAAAGTGTTCTAATCACAAATAAGAAATCTCAAACATTTGCTTTCATTAAGTTTGATAAGCAAGCCATTGAAACTTGGTCATTTAAAACGACCGTCAAAACATGTAGTCTAGGAAACACTTTTAAACTCAAATTAGCCTATTCGAGTGACGCAACACAATGTTACATTAAAAGAACTCTTCCATGCTTGGTTCACAAACAAGAAAACACAACCTATACCCAGTTCATAAAAACATTATGCTAAATCGTTTGAGACTGCACAACTTGCCTAAACAAACCTCGCAATTTTAAAATTCCAATTCTTTTTAAACTCAGTTTGATAAAGTAGTTGTACTCAGAAGATTCGCTTCACATAAGGGAAACTACAAGATTCTAGTTGCACATGTTAACCTGAAAATTGATTTGGAATCAGGTTGGGGTAATGCGGACATGCACATTCAAGTTTGATTTAGAGCATTAAATGCAGTTTAAATCACTTCCAAACTTAGGACATGATTGAATAAAGCAAGGTAATGCTTTCGCTAAATGAATCCTCTTTCACTTGTTTGCTAGCAGAAAGCATGAAGCTTACACCTTAGTAAAAGGGAGGGTTTGAGCAAATCAATTTTAGGAAAATTAACCAGGCTAAATTACCGATTTGAATTTGGCTCGGTCTTGTTTAAGTATCAAATTAACACTTTCAAGGTTCCAAACTAACATTAGATTACTTTGGTGGGGAAGCTTTTAGATCAAACAAAATAGTCTTATAGTTCAGGTAACTGGATTGATCAAATTAGTTCCATTCATCAAATTCAATAGGTCTTGCAGACCGTATGCAACAGAGAAATCACATAAAAAGGGGCTAGAATTGAATCGGAGTGGAGCTGTTACCTAGTTCACAGAACTGATCCCAAGTTGGACTAAACTACTGAACCGATCAACAACCCCTTCCCCTCTCAACTCTGTCCCAAACAAGATACATATGCAACAATTATTTTACTAAGGGAATTCGGCTTAGATACACCACTTACATCATAGCACACATATAATCAACAATGACAAGAACGACATAGTAATAATAGAACAACAACCACCACTGGTTCACAATTCAATTCCCCTATCTCACTCAATATAGCACTGCCCCAAATTAACCTTGAAATCACAGCAATTAACCCAAAAACCTCAAGAATCCCAATAATCCCGTCCAGAAATCTTCTTCCGCTCAAAATTGTACATTTATCCCATAACCCTAGTTCACTTATTACATCACAATGTCATAAATAAACGAAAGCATTGGAATTAAGTAATACATTTAGGAAAGAAGATGACCAACTTCGATTTCAATGTGAAGGACTCAGTTAAAGACTAATTTGGGCAAATTGGATCGGGTTCAAGTCTCCTTTGTCCTCCCCTTTGTGGTCATCATGAGCGCCGCTGCCACCGTCGATGATGTAGTTCCAAGGAAGTCACCCAAATGGCAGAAAGGGGATTTCGATAGAAGCCACACAATTCCCAAATTTTGATCGGAGATAAGAATTTAGAGAGAAAAGTGAGGAAGAGAAGGAGATATTCTCATTAATTGACAAGCTGCTTTCCCCTTCCACAAGATACCTTCTTATACAACCTCCCTCTAACCGTTTTTCCCGCCACAAACTGGCCAGTCAGCAAAATGACAGCAAATGACAACTTATAATAACAGCAAATGACAACTTATAATAACAAAAAAAATAAGAAATTGTTCAAAAATATGAAAAATGTAGTATAAGCGAAACCCCCTATATCAGTCTTTCCCCCTTCACTTCAGCCTTGTCCTAAAGGCTGGAACTGTGGGTACTTAGTCTTGAAATCTTCAGCAAAAATCTAACTTGCTTGATCCTCAGTTCCCCCATCCTAGTGCACCAAATATTGGACCACAACCTTATTATGTTTCGTCGCAATCCTTCTAGCCAAAATCTTCTTTGGAATAGGGTTGGTCTCTACATTAGCACCATGCAGCCACTCAATTATGTAGGTTAAAGCTGGTGAACTCCCTCAGAAAGCCTTTAGTTGGGACACGTGCACACTAGGATGAATCTGGGCAGTGTCAGGCAATTGCAATTTGTATGCCACCTTGCCCACTCTATCAATAATTTGGAATGGGCCAAAATATTTAGGACTTAATTTGGCATTAGGCCTCTACTGAATACTAGTATGCCTATACTGCTGGAGCTTCAACCACACCCATTCCCTTGTCTAAAACTCTCTTTTAGATCTTCCCAACTCAGCTTGGTGTTTCATCCTCTCATGAGCCCTGGACAGATGGTATTTAAGCTTAGTAATCATCTATCCTCTCCATTGCAAAGTTCTATCCACTGCTGGTTGTCTTGATTCCCCAGGTAAGTAAGGCAAATGAATGGGTGGCAGTTGATTATACACGACCTCATATGGAGTAAGCTGAATAGATATGTGGTACGTGGTATTGTACAACCATTCAGCAAGCGACAAACACTTGAACCAGTCTTTCAAGTTCTGATTACACATGCACCTAAGGTAAGATTCCAAGCACCTGTTGAGGACCTCAGTTTGCCCATCAGTTTGAGGGTGATAAGCCGAAGAAAGCAATAACTCTACTACTTGGATGGAAAATGATGCTTGCCAGAAACTGCTAATAAACGCAGTGTCCTTATCACTAACAATGCTCTTTGGCGTCCCATGGAGTTTAAAAATATTGTCCAGATAAGCTTCGGCCACATCCTCAGCTGAATATAGGTGTTTGAGGCCAACAAAGTGGGCATATTTACTGAACCTATCCCCCACAACCCAAATAACTTCCTTACCACACGACTTTGGAAGACCTTTAATAAAATCCATAAATATGTCCTCCCACACCCCCTTAGGTATTGGAAGAGGTTGTAAGAGTCCTATATATGCATTATGGTCATACTTACATGCATGGCAAGTCACACATTGCCTTATAAAGTGCTGGACATCTTTGTTCATTCCCTTCCAATAAAAGCGTTGCTTAAGCCTCTTCAAAGCGGCATCTCTGCCAAAGTGTCCTACTGTGGGGAATGAGTGTACCCAATAGAGAATTTTGAGCCTCAATTTAGTTTTCTTCCCTACTATCAACTTTTTCTTCTTCCTTAACTGATCATTAACCCATTGATACCTTGGGTGAGTGGATGGGTCCCGTTTCTTGTGATTGATGATTTGCTGCAAAATATTATCTTCCAACCAGGACTGTTATACCAGCTGGAATAAGTCAGACGGGATGGAGGATATGGCCATCATTACTAGCTCAGCCCCTTTAATCCTTGATTAGGCATCTGCTACCCCATTCTCACTCCCACTCTTGTAGTGAATTTCATAGTCAAATCCCATTAACTTGGACAACCAAAACTGCTGAAAAGCGTGGAAATCTTTTGCTCCATTAGATACTTGAAGCTTCCTTGGTCTGTTCTAATGACAAAGGGTCTACCCAGCAAGTATTGCTTCCACTTCTATATAGCAAAAACCACCGCCAACAGTTCTTTATCATATACTGATAAGTTTTGCCACCTAGGCCCTAAAAATTTGCTAATGAAAGCTATAGGATGCCTTTCCTATTGCAGCATTGCCCCTATACCTAAACTGGATGCATCAGTCTCAACCTCAAATATTTTGTTAAAGCTTGGGAATGCTAAGATTTGGGCCTCTGTCAATGCCTTCTTGACAATTTGAATGCCTTGGGTGCCTCGTCAGTCCAATGGAAGTTGTCCTTCTTGAGTAAGTCAGTCAAAGGTTTGCTAATATAGGCATATCCTTTTATGAACTTCGTGTAATATCCAGTTAGGTATAAGAAACTTCTTACTTTCTTGACTGTTTGTGGTTGAGTCCACTGAGATATAGATTCCATTTCCCTTGGATTAGTTTCCACTCCAGCAGCTGAGATATAATGCCCCAAATCCCACCTTGGAATAAATAACAGAATTAGCCAATTCATCGAGCAATTCCTCAATGACAGGGATCGAGAATTTATCCTTACTTGTGCACTTGTTTAACTTCGTATAATCAACACATAACTTCTATGATCCATCCTTATTTCCCAATAAAACCACGGGTGAGGCAACAGGGCTAGAACTTAGCTGAATAACCCCATTTTCCAACAGTTCTTGTACAAGAGTCTCAATACCATCTTTTTGTCTTAATGGATATTTATATGGTCTTCTATTCACTGGGTTTGATCCATTCTTCAATGGTATTTTGTGATTGAATGGTCCCCAAGAGGGAGGTAGGGATGTTGGTTCCGTGAAAACCTCCGAGTAGCTATCCAAAAGTGGCTGCAATCGTGAAGGTACTTGTTCCACCACACTGCTCAAACAGGAGTGATCCTCTTCCACATGGATAACCTGTAGCATACAAATATACGCTCATGTAGCTAAGGCTTTCGATAGGTGTTCCTGAGCCATCAATTGGAGCTTCCCACTATTTAGCCCCTTTAAAACATGCACTCTATCCCCGTAAGTGAATTCCATCTTCAAATGCTTGAAATCCCACTTAATGATTCCCAAAGTGGCCAACCATTGCACCCCTAACACCATATCATAACCTCCTAGTGGAATGAGAAGCACATCAGATGTAAATGTAGTTCTATGCAGCTGCCAAAGGAAAGTTCTGCAAATGAACTGACAGTTTAATTAATGACCACCGGCGATTGTGACTGGTTACCCTAGAATGGCTTCCAGTTTACAACCAAGTTTTCTTGCCAAGTCTAAGTCCAAGAAGTTTTGAGTGCTCTCACAATCAATAAGGATATGCAAAGTCTTCTTGCCAAGATGCCCATTGACTCTCATAATACGGAAGCCTTATTTCCCATTCATAGCATTCATAGAGACTTGTGCTTGTACCTCCCTTGTATCAAACTCCACTTTACCCAAAATTTCTTCAGTCCATCCTAATTCTTCTTCCTCTTCCTCAAGCACTTCTACTAGGAAGAGCTAGGAATTCTTCATCCCACATTTGTGTCCCCACTCATAAGGTTTGTCTCAAAAGAAGCACAATCCCTTAGCCATTTTGTATGCCGTCTCAGCAGTTGTCAATACCTTAGTGGGTTTATTACTAGTAGTAGGTAAACTTGGTGGTTTGGCTGGTGTGATAGGATTCTGTCCACCTATTACCCTGGGGGTGGCTAAAATCCCTTTTGAACTAGTTCCCCCAATATTATTTCCCTTTCCTCCACATCCTGAGTTTCTGGGAACATTTAACAAAGTTGAGACTGATTACTCTTGAAGCCTGGCATACACCACATCCTCAGCTAAACTTTGTGAGTGGAATTCCCTCACAAAGGATTTAAGTTGTGGTTTTAACCATCTTATAAAACTGTCCAAGAAGTAGTCGAGGGGAAGTAGCGGGTTCCTTTGAATGACCAATGCCTTCAAATTTTCAAACATTTCCAAAGAAGCTTCAAGAGTATCATCCTGCTATAGTTTGTTAAATTTCTCCACAATCCTACCACCGAGGTCCTCTTTAAATCTAGCATAAACATCCACAATGAAATCATCCCAGGTTACTCTAGGCCTGATTAGAACATAACTTGAATACCAGATCTCGGCTCTTCCATTTAAATGAATAGTAACTAGATCCATTTTCTGTTTCTCATGTACTTTGCAAATGGAGAAGTATTTAGCACATTTTTTTACCCAATTCCTAGGGTTAGACCCATTGAAAGTAGGGAAATCAATTTTGTGTGTGTAATTACAACCTCCATTCCTTACAAATGGGTTGATGTTGTTGGAATCCTCCTTGAAGGATGATCCTGTGACTGAGCTGTGTAGGGTTCCCTATGAGCTCAAGATTTTCAGCTATTCCAAGATTCTTGAGAGCAAATTCTATTATTCTTCGATCATCTGGTTCTGGGTAATGACTTGCTACTCCATCCACTTTCTGAGGTCCTCCATTGCTTGCTGTTGTCTTCTCTTTGCCAGCTTAGGTTTGATCCCGGATCGGCTGACACCACTGATGTGGTTCTAAGGAAATCAACTAAATGATAGAAGCCACACAATTCCCAGATTTTGATGGGAGATAAGAATTTAGATAGAGAAGTGCGGGAGAGAAGGAGATATTCTAATTAATTGACAAGCTGCTTTCCCCTTCCATAAGACACCTTCTTATACACCCTCCCTCTAACCGTTTTTGCCGCCACGAACTAGCCAGCTCAGTAAAACTGCCTAACTAACTTTGGCCTGCACATAACAGAAAATGACAACTTATAATAACAAAAAATAAGAAATTGTTCAAAAATATGAAAATTGTAATATAAGCAAAATCCCTTATATTATCGGTTCTTCTTGCCCTTCACGCGATGTTGTCGTTTCTGCCTATCCTTTTCACTTCTCCTTCTTTCACTCTCTTCTCTCTTTCTTGCTGGTCTAGCAGTGGAAGTGAAGTGGGGAAGACAACTAGGGGTCGAAGAAGATGGACATCTCGTGGCTTTGAGGCTTAGCAAAAGGAACCTAGTATCGTGATTTTGCTGAGAAAAAAAGAAAGGGACTCCTAGTAGTTTTTAAACTCAGCTTGCCTCCTTTTTCTTCCTGTTCTTTTGCTCACATAACACCCAAAATGATCTTGGGCCTAATTAACCAAGCCTATAAGATGCCAGTATCAGGTCTCCTAGATGAATCCACTAATCTTGCACGACCTAATCTCAACCAATTGGTAATTCCACATATTCACATAACAAATCAAGAAAATTTATGAAACTAATTCACAGAAATTGTTATACTCAATTAGCATGCATAGTTGGTCTAATATAGCTTACATAACAAAGCGTGGTTAATAAAATTATTAATCTCAATAATTAACTATGTCATAATTTTCTCAACTATTACACTCTCCTATTAAACTTTAAATTGTGTCATTTTATGCCCTTTTATATCTGATATTTGCTCGAAATAAACAATTAAATTATGATTTTAATATGTTTTTGTATATTTTATAGGAGTGCGAAAAAAAATATGAAAAAATAAATAAGTTGCGAGAAGATATTGGATTAAGGAATAAAGAAGAAGAATAAGAACGGACCTAGTTCGTGAAACCAAGCGATCCGCTAGCCCAGTTCTCACATCCCCTACTCAGCTCAACCTTTGCTCCTTATTTCGAGAATGTTCTTGCCAAACGCGCGGTCCATACTAGCCCCCTCCTCCTTCTTTCACTCTCCCTTTTCTTTCTCTCACAGTGGGCCTGTCTTACTCCCTTGGCCTAGTCCGCCTCCTCCTTTCTTTGCTCCTTTCCCTTTTCTTCCTTTCACGTAGGCCTAGGTTTCTCGATCTAGGCGGCTTATTTGTGTCAATCCAGTCCAGTTTTTTTTCCTCACTTAAAACCCATGTGCGATGCTCGTGACCCCAAAGCTCTTCTTCCCCCGCAACCTTCTACTTGTTCTTCATGTTCATTTTTAACTAGAAAGCTTGCAGTTGCTTTATCTCCCTCCATGGCCGTTTCATTCTCTCTCTTTCTTCCTTGTTTTTGTTTCTATTTTATTTTCAGATTTTGAGTTAGATTCTCAACATTAGTACAATTAATTTCAATTTAGTTGAATTCGAGTGAGATTTTTTGGGCATTGGCATTGAAATTGTAGGCATTCAGTTCAATTTGGCACTACTCATGTTCCTTTGTTCGAGCGTCTTGTGAATTGTTGAATTTCTATGATTAATATGTGCCCCTTAATTCTTGATTCTGCTTGCTTTGGTAGATTTCTTAATTTTGGTATTTGATTTTTATTTCCCTGATTTTAGTCAACCCAAATCATTTTGTGAGAATAATAATCTGACTTTAGTTCTTGTTAATTTAGCTGCTAAGTTAGAATTCTAGCAACCTAATTTCATAACACGTCCCTGCAGATCGACCCTCAAGCGCTACAACGAGAACCGTGCGCTTGCAGTTTAAACTTATCATTCTTTTCCTGATTTCTTTGTTTTTGATTTTTGATTTGAGTTGTTTTTGTTTTTTGTTTAGGGTAAATTTAATCTTGAATTTTATTGATTATTTTGCTGCTGAAAAAAAATAGTACTAATAATTCTGATCTGATTCAGTTGGGCGGCAACAAAAAAACAGAAACAATTAGTGTAGGTTTTTACTAAATTTTCATATTCTATTTGAATTATTTGCAAATGTTCCGATTTGCACCCTATATCATGTTTATTTATTTAATTACCTCATGTTAATGATTTTCTCATATTTATTTATCGCCTTTAATCATCCCAATGGGAAAAAATTTATCTGGCCCCAATTTGCAATTTGAATTTTTTTATTTATTAACGAAAATCTTGGGAAAATTGATAGTAGACCCTATTAATTATAATCTAAGTGATTTAATTTATTTTTCGATAACATCACAAAAATTTAAATTCAAGTTATACAAAAACATTATCGTTACGGAGCGTTTTATTACCGAGCTCAATTCATTTTGGCCCAATTTAAAGCCCAACAATTTTTCTTAATTAAACCTAGCCAATTTCCATTATTTATACGTAATTGTATTTAGCTAAAAGCTACTTTTGGGAGATAAAATTCAGCCAAATACTTTTAGAACATTTCAAGCCAAGTAAGAGAAATATCTCAAAAACCCATCGTCCCTTCTCTCTCCTCCATAGCTAGCTGCCCCCCTGTTTGCTGCTGTTTGTCGCCACCAACCACCACTAGAGCAGCCCACCACCACCAGTTCACCACCCACAGCTCATCCACCACCCCGTCTCAACCCCCACCCTCATCAACCACTTCTTACACCTCTCTTCTAGGCATCAAAGTCAGTAACCCTAACTTTGTTTCTTTAGATTTTTGGTTTTGATTCTTGTTTTGTTATTTTTGATTGTTGATCATGTTGTTTTGATAGAAATAAGAGTTATTTTGGCATTTTAATTGTTGGTGAAGCTTGAAAGTATGTGGCAGTTGAGATGGTTCATGATAATGCAAGCTTAAGCTTAAGTGATGTTTATGGATTGTTTTCTGTTTGATTTGACAATTTTTAGCAGCATAAATGATTATGGTGGTGTTGGTGTGGTTTTAAATGAGTTAAAGGTGAGTCCTAGTTAACCACAAGCTAGGGTTTTAATGATTATGCATGGTTTGACCTTGTTTTGGTATCAAGCATGTTATTTGTTTTTACTTGGATGTAAAATGAATCTTTGATGTGTGTTTTAAATTGAAAAAATTATTTGATATGATTCTTGAAAAAAGGGGGTGGATTATGATTTCCCCAATTGATTCTAAAGGGCCATTTTGGTCATTTATGCAAATAAGTAAGATCATGGATGTGTTTTGAGTGGGTTTGAGAAAGAGAAGAATTAAAAATTTGATGTAGATGATTCTGGAGTGAAATTGAGTAATATGGCTTTGTATGGTGATGAGAAGTGCATAGGCTTTATTACATGATTTTAAAGAGTGATTTTAAATGGAGAATTATGTGAAAAGAAGGGGGGAAACAAAAACAGTGTGGCTGTGAACAGGCTGAAAACAGGGGACAATTTGCAAATAAACTGCTACTGTTTGGGCCATCAAAAAATTGTGATTTTTGGTGGGTAGATAGATCAGTGAGTTATCTTTCAAATTTCTTTTGAATCTTTTTAATCCAAGTTCTGTGGAAAAAAATTTATGGCCGTTTTACTAGGACTGCAGAAGATAGACCTAAACTGGCACAATTGTGTTCTAGCCCTATTGTGGGAACCATGTTTTGCTTGGTCAATGAAAGTTTTTTTGTGGAACTTTTAAGCTTTCGATATTGGGGAATTAGGTCTCAAGTTGAGGTCGAGAGATTAAGTTACGAGTTATTTATTTTAGCTCCTGTTACACCTTTACTTTTCTTAACTAAACTATCAACTATAAAAGCAAAAACATTTGCTAACTATA
Organism: Selenicereus undatus; assembly: GCA_017589665.1. Taxonomy (NCBI): domain Eukaryota; kingdom Viridiplantae; phylum Streptophyta; class Magnoliopsida; order Caryophyllales; family Cactaceae; genus Selenicereus; species Selenicereus undatus. The sequence continues at coordinate 60,228,169 of JACYFF010031957.1, forward strand.
TGTTCCTATAATGATATTTTTGCACAGAATCAGGTCTAATCTATCATTTACTCCCCTTTTGTGCATAATCATACTTAGAAAAATTTCATTAAAAGTACCAGGTATGTCCGTTGTCTGTATCTTTAGAATCAGCACGTATTTATCAAAATTATAATGTTTTGGTAAATACATCAATGAATCAGTTTAATCAGTGATTTATCACATAATTAGGGACCTCATCAGTTATCAATTACAGAACATTGCCTTTTGTTACTCGTGCCGCTTAAGGCCAGGTCCCCCGATCGACTTGGCAGGTGCACACCTATCTTCATATCTTAACAGTTATCAGGAGTTCACTATTAGATAATCATTGGCAACAGAGTTTTATATTCATCTCATTCCCTATTTTAAATTAAAACGAATTGCAATGCGGGCCCAACCAGCTTTTTAATGAATATTTAACAATATAGAAATGCATGTATTGAGCTTCGGCTCACAGTTCAAAATGTTTTCATGTTTTGTTTTAAGCAAATGTTCAGTGAATCATCCTCAAGCTAGCAAACCAACTGAAGGAGATAAGTGAGCAGGGAAGTTTGAAAGGAACAATGGTGTATTAGAGCTGAGATGCTTTTAGCACTATCTTGTGAAATATTCTGATGTCATAATTATATATTCTACAAAGAGTTACTATATTTTGGTGTAAACTTTGAGATACTAGTAATTGTTTATGTATGGTTATGATGGTTTGTGATTGTGTGAATGTCTTGTGGTGGTAAGCGATATTCTGCTTAGTTATGTTCATTATTTATAAGCCAAGCCTTGTCCTTTTTGGACGGCAGTAACACCCTAATCTTTAGGTTATCATCTCTAATTGATAAAATTAATGGAGAGAATGCAAACAGTGGATTATGCGCATTTGGGGTGTTACGGGAGGGCTTACAGGGTTTGAATTCAGGCTACAAATTGATGTGTCGAAGGGCAGAGTGGAGAGGAGTAGATTAGGTTTATTTTTCAAGTTCTCTTCCTTGCTTTTGTTTTTATTTTATTTTAATATTTTGATTTAGATTCTCAAAATTAGTGTAATTAATTTCAATTTAGTTGAATCCGAGTGAGATTTTTTTGGGCATTGGCATTGAAATTGTAAGCATTCAGTTCAATTGGCTCTAGTCATGTTGCTCTGTTCGAGCCTCTTGTGAATTGTTGAATTTCTATGATTAGCAAGTGCCTAGCCTCTTAATTCTTGATTCTGCTTGCATTGGTAGATTTCTTATTTTTGGTATTTGATTTTTATTTCCCTTGTTTTAGTTAACGGAAATAATTTTGTCAGAATAATAATTTGACTTTGGCTCTTGTTAATTTAGCCTCTAAATTAGAATTCTAGCTACATTGAGAACTGTAATGAGAACTGTGCGCTTGCGGTTTAAACTTATCATTATTTTCCTAATTTCTTTGTTTTTTATTTTTGATTTGAGTTAGTGTTTTCGTTTTTTTTTGTTGAGGGTCAATTTAATCTTGATTTTTATTGATCATTTTGCTGTTATGAAAAAAACAGTACTAATAATTCTGATCTGATTTAGTTGAGCGGGAATCAGAAAACATAAACAATTAATGTAGGTTTTTACTAAATTTTTAGATCCCATTTGAATTATTTAGAGATGTTCTAGCTTTAAATTTTATAATATGATATTTTGAGTGGATTCACCATGATTTTCAGAGTCTAGGTGAATTTTTGTGTGATTTTTAGGATATTTTGAAATTTTATGTGATTTCTAGAAATATTTTTCTGTTTAGAATTTTCCGCAATGTTCTAGGGGAGAAAATATTGAAAAAATATATATTCATGTTCCTTGAGATTGTGTGGAATTTTTTTCTTAGGTTTTGATATTTTCTATTTCTCACGTTCAGAAAAAAAATCAGAAAAAGGACAAGATGCTCTAATTTTGTGTTTGTGCTTAATTTCTATTTTTGTATTAGATTACTTTTTGATGTTTGAGTCGTTCGATCTTTCTTTTATTTTTGTAATATAGTTTTATTTTTGCTAGTTTATTTTGTTTTGTTCACTTAATTATTTGAGTGTTTTGTTTCTAAGTTTTAGTCATTGGTTTATATTTAGTTGTCTTAGAGTCATTTTTTTCTTTTACTTTTTCTTTCAATAGCCAAAAAAAGCTTAAATAATTAGAAAAATAAAATTTGAAAATCCTAAAAAAATAAAAAAATTCTTAAAATTAGAAAAATAGAGTTTCCAAAATTCCAGTGTTTAATTCCCTATAATTTGAGCATGAACCTTTCTGGAGTTATCGGTTGGGGCATAAGAATTATCATGCTCCATTGAATCACTGTTTTCAAAGATTGAAAATTTGTGAGGTCCTTGTTGCAGGTCTAAATGCTGAATCTAGAAGTTATGTTGAGTTTATTTGTACTGGAAGTGTAATGAGATTATTGTCTTGAACTCAAGATGACATATGGGATTTCTTTGAAAAATTAGCATGGAACACAAATGCACTTGAACAAGCTAAAAAGACCTTAGGATACCCAACTCATAGTGAGTATAATTTTCGTGCTAATCCTTATCACTTGGATCACTTTAGGAACTAATGTGACCCATCTTACTCTTATGTGTCTCCTATTTTGTGCGATTATTATGAGTCTTCTTATCTTAGTGCTCGTAATTGTCCATGCTGTGATTATGCTCATGCTGTCAGAGTAAGGAGAATTATGATGAACCTAACTCTAGTTTGGGCTCTCCTAAACTTGTAGTTAGTCTTCACGATGATTTTGAACCCTCGTATCGAGCTAGGCCTAATTTGCATGATGCTAAGCCTTTACCTAGTCTAGAACAAGAGAGTGATCTCCCTATGTCTCTATGACCTAACTTGGCACCCCACACTAGCTTACATAAGGACATCACTAAGGATGTCCAGGTTTTCCCCGTCCCACCTGCCCCTTTTACCCAATCTTTTGAGTTTGAGGTGGGTGAAAACCTTTAGAATCCTAGTGAGTTAGATATAAGCATCACAACTGAATGTGAGCATCATAATCAGAGTAGGGAAAGTTGTTCTTATTAGTTTGATAGGCTACTTCGTGCTCTAATGAGTTTTGATTTGAGTAGCAATGTTCATCTTGATATGGAGTGGCTGATAATCCATGAGCCTCTATGTAAACAAATTTCAAGAGGCTATAGCTTAGGCATTCTTTTGCAGCTAACCTGGTATAATCATTCCTCTTTATTCTCTTTTTATTTTGTTTTCTTCTGTATATATTTGTTGCTTTATTTTATTTTTATTATTTTCTTTTTGAATTTAGAGTCCTATCATTTTTCTTTCTTTTTAAGTCTTCCTTTTGTATACACATTCTTCTTTTGGGATTTTATGCTTCTTTCCACTTCCAAATAGGACATTGCCTGATTTAGGTGTGGGGGTAGGGAAACATTGTTTCAAAATTTTGAAAAAATTGAAAAAAAAAAAGAAAACTTTGGAAAATTCAAAAATATTTTTGGTTTGCTTTTGGGGAATACATGTGCTATTCCAATTGATTATGTTCTCTTGTACCCTCAGTATTAGGTTGTATATAGGTGTGGTGTGCATTGATAAAATTTAGTCCCAAGTGTGATGTTTGCACTCAATCCTAACCCTTGACATTTTTTGAAAGCAAGCTTGACTTTGGTAGATGAACTCGTGAGATTTTGAGCTTTAAGGACTACTTCATCATTTTTAGTCTCACTTTTTTTTTCATGTGCATCTCTTCTGTGATTACATCTCTCGAACTTGCTATGATTCTCTTTGAAATCACATTTAGCATGTGTGTTATGATAATATGATAGATGCATTCGTTTGTTTTGTGAGCCCCATAGCCAAATTGCAACCAATGTTTGAATGTTTTTACCCTTTGTTAACCCTTTCAGCTTTGACCTTTTTGTTGTGAATCTTTCATTTTAGCCCTTGGCCAAAACACATTTCCTATACCTAAGCCAAGACTAGTGAAGCAACACTTCAACATTTGGAGGGTAGTTTTTGGGTGTTTATATAATTGGTGGTTGATTTTCGTTATATAATGGGATGTGTAATTGTGACCATTTGGAAATTGAGTTGTGTTATTTTTGTACATGTAGTCCATTCATTTTCTTAACTGAAAAAAAGAAAAGGCAAAAAAAGCAAAAAAAAAAGAAAAAAAGGAAAAAGTTGAAAAACCAAAAAAAAATCTTTAAAAATTTCAAAAAGAGTTGCGAATAAGAATATTTGGTATGAATGTTGTCATTATATGTACTCATTTCCAATGGTCCAATTTTGGTGGGGTGTGCTCATATTAAGTTTTGGGAGAATGTGTTATTATAATTGTCAGAATTGTTGGTTGCTCTTAAGTCACTTGGCTTTTAAGCGTCTCATTTTTCCAAATCATCTATCCCTCTACTGTCCCTTAACCTTAACCTTGTTACAACCCTTCTAAAGTCATCTTGATTATTGTGTTGCATTTTGTATTTTAGTAATGGAGAATTGAGAATCTTAGTAAGCCTATGGTAGTTTGTATGATTGGAAAATGAGTTGAGTAAACCTTGTTAAATCTTAAACACATTAGTGGGTGACACGTCAAGCGCACAGGTGTTGTAGTTTAGATTAAAATATCGTCCTCAGGGATCAAAGTAATCTATTGAGCTAATGTCCTATTGAAAATGCTAAACAATAAACAATCAATCTTTTCAATGATTTAATTTAAATATACTAATTATCTAATTGGAAATTCGATCAAAGTAATGCATCTAGGAAATCAATTCGCCAAGAAAGAGTTAGATCATATAATTAAGCATGCCCTTTTTATGAATTAGATGATTCAAGGAATTGCATTCGAGTTAAATTTAATCCTTTCTTTCGAAATAAATTAAATTGCCTAAACGAATTCAATTGACACTTTTCAAGTATCTTTGATTTAGTCTAGGTTCAAGATTTATGAATGCTAAGTCTCCTCTTAACAAGCAATTCTCTCTCGAGCTTCATTAAGTCAAGTTCTATCAAGATGATCTAGTAGTGAGTTTTACTTTTTATTACTTCACTCGACTACCTAATATAAGCAAGCAAAATTGGCCGAACTTTACTCACAACATTTCAATCTCATGATAGAAGTAAATCATTCCAATCATGAAGTAAGCACAAGATCATAGAAATAAAGGATCCAACTACAATACTATGGCTAACAAACCCCTAGATTGAATTAAACTACTCACTTATATTTCCAATTCAAGTAACACAAAAGTTGAAGGATAAATTCAAAGGGAAAGAAAACTTCACAACAATGGCATCCTTTAATTGTGCCACAATTTTTAAGCCTCGAAGAGCAAAGCTTCTCCCTTCAATTCTCTTTTTACTCCCAAAAATAAACTAAACTAAATTCTAACTAAAGAGAGATGGATGTGAGAGTAGTGGTGAGAAGATGATGGTGCTGAATTCCCCTTCCTTCAGCCTTCAAACACACCTTTTAAGCACCAAAAAGTCCCAAACAGAGCATCCTCATGTGCATAATGAAGAAAGATGAAGAGGTTAGCAGTTACAGGCTCACCACGGTCCATGGAAGCCACCAATGTCAGACCATGGTACTGGTTGGAACCGACATTTTCTGCTCTTCTATTGGTCCACGGGCATGGGATTTAGAGTACCTCCGTGGTGGGTCAACATGCACTCAAACGAGGGTCAATTGTGGGTCAAATAGTGTAAAATCCTACAAAAGTCATCAAAGAACCATACCTAAGTATAAAACAAGAATAAGAGCATACATTATAACATAAAGCCCACGAATTCCAAAAAAAGTGCTACAAATCGTCCCAAAAATGAAGTATAAAGAAGCACTTATCAGTAGGAGTGCTCCACGTATCCCTAGAGTAAGGTCTGTCGGGCTTGTATATATTTTCTAAGTGGGGTGAAATATTGTGCATAGCTGTAATCAGTGGGAATTAAGAATTTCTTTATGTGTACATTATGTTTATATATGATCTAATGCTTAGGTTGTTTGAGTGATGTAATTGATTAGGATGTGTGCATATTTTTCCCCCCGTGTTGTATATATTAGTTTTTGAAAACCCCAGAAAGATTTTCTGTTTTCTATTTTCTTTTTATAAATTTTGTGAGTATATCTTCTGCAAACCCTCACATAACCTTATTCGTCCATTAGGGGTAACTTAGGGGTTTAAAAGGCTTGTTGTGTATGCTAAGTGCAACCGTGATTCCTATGAAAGTAAGTTAGAATTTTCTTTTCTTTTTCTACAATTTTTAGTTTCATTTTACTCGAGGATGAGCAAAATTTAGGTGTGGGGGTATTGTTCAATATGAAATCACGTCATTTTATGCCCTTTTATTATCTAATATTTGCTGGAAATAAATAATTAAATTAGGATTTTAATATGTTTTTATTTATTTTGTAGGAATGTGAAAAAAATATAAAGAAATAAATAAGTTGCTCAAATTTCTTGCCAAATGAGAAGATGTTGGATCAAGTCCGTGAAACCAAGCCATCCGTTAGCCCAGTTCTTGCATCCCCCACTCAGCTCAACCTTTGCTCCTCATTTCGGTCCTCCTTATTTTACTCTTCCTTTTCTTTCTCTCTCAGTTGGCCTATCTTACGCCCTTGGTCTAGTCCGCCTTCTCCTTTCTTTACTCCTTTCCCTTTTCTTCCTTTCACATGGGTCTGGCCTTCTTGATCTAGGCAGGTTATTTGTGTCAATCCAGTCCATTTTTTTCCTTTGCTTAAAACCCATGCGCGATACAAGTGACCTCGAAGCTTTTCTTCCCCCCCAGCCTTCTGCTTCTTCTTCCTCTTCGTTTCTAACATAGAAAGCTTGCGGTTGCTTCATCTCCCTCCTCGGTTGTTTCATCTCTCTCTCTCTCTCTCTCTCTCTCTCTCTCTTTTTCTCTCTCTCTCCCTTCACCATTTACTCCTCCATCATTAAATCGACTGTTACGGAAGATTGAATGACTTACGGGGTTTGAATTCAGGCTACACATTGACATGTCGTAGGGGCAGAGTGGAGAGGAGTAGATTAGGTTTATTTTTCAAGTTCTCTTACTTGCTTTTGTTTTTGTTTTATTTTCAGATTTTGATTTAGATTCTCAAAAGTAGTGCTATTAATTTTAATTTAGTTGAATCCGAATGGGATTTTTTGGGCATTGGCATTGAAATTGTAAGCATTCAGTTCAATTTGGCTCTACTCATATTGCTCTGTTCGAACGTCTTATGAGTTATTGAATTTCTATGATTAACAAGGGGCTCTTAATTCTTGATTTTGCTTGCTTTGGTAGATTTCTTATTTTTGGTTTTTGATTTTTATTTTGCTAATTTTAGAATCGCCCTCTCCACATTGACAGCTGTGTTGTACATATCCTCATAGGAGATATACTGATGCACTGGCATCCTTTCCTTAAGGTTTGGGTTAAGCCCTGCTATGGTTCATCTTCAACTTCTCATCTGCCACAAAGGCAGGGGCAAAGCGAAAGTGTTCCATAAACTTGGAAGCATCTTCTAGCATACTCATCTTCCCTTATAGTCGCCTAAATTTGTTCACCTTGGCTTTATGAAGGGATATGGAGTAAAAGATGTTATTGAGTAGCTCCTTAAATCTATTCCACTCAAATCCAAGCTCATAATGTCTTTCCATAATAGTAGCCCACCAAAGGTCAGCTACGTCCTTCAGGTAGAACACAACAAATCATACCCTACATTCCTCAGGACACTGTAGAGCATCAATCAGCTTCTACATGCCTCGAATCGAAGCTTTCAATGCTTTAGGATCAGGGGCGCCATCGCACGACGTTGGTGGGTTATGGCTAGCAAGCCTCCTGAACATGTATGGGTTGTCCTCCCTGTCTTCCTTTCTTGTACTTCAACCATCTTCTGGAGGTGTTCATTTTGCTGTTGCATCTTCTCTCCTTGCTTCTGTAAAAGCTCTAGAAGCAGGCAATTGGTAAGGTTCGTCCCAGTTGGCAGATTGTCTCATCCACATTGCTAGGAGTTCTGCGCTATTTCTAGGTCGAAGGTCTTCTAGTCTTTCCCTTAGGGTAGCCATGGTGTTTTCTAAGTTAACATGGGGCCCTGGAGTAGGCTAGGCTCCAGTTTAGGATTCTCTATTATTTGCCGACATCCTGGTTTGAAAATCAATCGAGTTTAGTTGCATTCCTAATAGTTCTTCACATATAGTTTGCAACGATGTAATAGTCCACACTAATTTACATCACCATCGTTGAACTGACATCTAGTAGCATTCATAATCACATCAATTTGCATAATTCATAATGGCCAGCTAGCCTAATGCTCATGATGTATCCACTAAGGATTAACTCACACTCCAAAACTGAATGCAACCAAATCCAAAACTGAATGCAAAACTGAAAAGGGATTCAATGGAACCCAAGATAGACAGGATGGCTTAGATGGAAACTAATGTCATTCTTGGATACAGAATCACCACCAAGAATGTAATTAGGGCCCTTAACATTACTTTGGATACAGAAACACCCCGAAAGAAGGAATTAAGAATCACTAGATCATCACCCTACTCAGCTAAGCAAGGATAAGCTAGTTGAGTGTTTCGGGTTTAAGGAGCAAAGCTCTACTTCTCTCATTCAAATTCAATTATACGCCCGGGGTGGTGCTAAAATTGAGCAACATACCTGCTTGTCCTCCGCTTGATTTTAAGGCATGGGTGAGTTCATTAGGAAGTTATAAACACCCTGAGTGAAAACAATCATGCCTAAATTAGGTTCATGGAGGGAAACCAAGTAGAAACTCAAACCAGGTCAATTTAGAGCTAAAACTACAACGGTTGACTTGTGGCTTTTGAAACTCCATGAAGCACTTGACTTAACCTGAATTTCCCTTCATGGTTGGATATTTAAGGATGTTGGCTAACATCCTAAGCAAAAAGAATGGTTCTAAACCTCATGGAGGTTTAGAAGATCAGGTGCACAAAACTAGGCTTATGCATTAAATCAAACCCAGGTAGTTCTGAACTTTGCCCTAGCAAAGCTTGGTTCAAAACTTGGACCTGGGTGCTAACACTTAGATTTCCTTGATTGTTTTGAGGACCCAAATCATGCGCCGTAGATAGACCTCCATCAGCTCAAACAGTTGAGTTCTTATCACACATGACCATATGTCTTATACACACTCTATCAATGCCTCCAACTTTCATGTTTAGGTCAAATACACAGTTCTTAAATAATCACATAAGAAAACACATTCATGAAACTCAATAGGTAATTTAAATGCATAAACTATAAATGATAAATGTTTTTTTTTCACGTCATTACTCCCATTACACAAGCAATTCAATAACTTCTCAGTTCCAACTCTACTAACAAAGAAAAATACGATCTCTAAAATCTACCATTAGTGGCTTGAAGCATCATCTAGCATCTACAACCTAGGATCATCTAACAGACATGTTCCCCAACACATCCTTCCACACCTTCCCCGCTTCCAATGAGTAGCTTTGGATTCAGGCTCAGGCTCTGGCTTAGGCTTAGTGTCAAGTCCAGATTCAAGCTTGCGTTCTTCCATTGGTTTTTCCTCTATTCCTCATCTAAGCCTGCTTCTTTAGGATCCCCATCTTCCATCGACTCTTCCTCAGGGTCCTCTTTTTACATTCATTCTTCTTCACGGTCCTCTTCTTCCATCGGTTCTTCCTTAGGGTCCTCATCCTCCTTTGATCCCTCGGGGGATCTTTAAATTTAATCCACCCAAATTCAGGCTCATACTGCCTTTCCCTAACAGTAGCCTCCCAGAGGTCAACCTCATCTTTTAGGTATAACACAGTAAATCATACCCTCCATTCCTTAGGGCATTATACAACATCAAACAACTCTTGTTTTCTTTTAGCTGTAATGAGGTTTGATATAACTAGAACACTACCCATCCCACAAGAAGAATAACAGCCTGTATGACAGAAATCATATCACATGATTGACTTGGTAATAATGGTAACTGCATGATGAAAAGTAAGGAATACGCCATGCAAATAACACCAAGCCACCGACCACACACAAAACAACAACGGCAGCATACAGGTAGTAATGATAAAGGTGCGGTGATAACACTCATGCAACAATCAGCATGAGTTCATCACTATCACCCAAATTTGCATGCATGCATATGAAAATCCCACTTAATTTCCTTAAGCAATTCAAAACTTCCAAAAGAAAGATATCATCTAGTGAGGTTTTCAGATATAGGAAATAAAACCTAATCATCTTTCTAGTAGTTCGTCATTAGTAAATCCATTGATGTACACATATCAGCATTTACACGCTCACAATCAGCATCCAGTCAAGCATAGGAACAACAACAACAACAACAAACTCCCAAAGTGGGTCCCGCTTTTGCGGGGTCTGGGGAGATCCAGCTGTAGGCAACCTTACCTCTACCGGTATTCCTACCCATAGAGAGGTTGATTCCATAAGACCCACAAAACAGTTTTGTGAAAAAGGTTTGTAGAGAAAATGATTGCAAAAACCATTTACCGAGTAAGAGAAAGAGAAAGAGGAAGAGAAAAGGGTCCGGATAGCAAAACACGACCTCAACAAACCAGGGGCGCTTGGTGTCGTCACATCCCAGAAAAACACGACCTGCAGACAAGCAAACCGAAACCCCACCTGCCCCACACCGCCTAAGCTACTGCCACCTACGGAGCCGGACCCCTACAATTAGAAACTCAATAAATCTAATCAAGCATAGGAACACATACTAATAAATCTAAACTCAAGCATTATCACATAATGCATGCAAGTCTTCAATTGTGAAAGCGAAGCCTAACTCAATAATTAGAAAAGGCTTTAGCATGTCATAAACTTTGAGTTTTAAAAATAGAAAATGGTTTAACCGTTTCAACCCTTTTCTCTACCAACTTTTGAGTACGTCTACTCTCTCTATTATAGGGCCCAATGACCAAATCGTACATAAGCGTAAAGAATGAGGCTAAGGTTAACCAGTTCCAATTTTGAGTTCAAAACCAGGCATACCATCCACTACGTCGTCAAACGTGCATGTAGAAGAATAGTTACTAATGAAGCCAACACTTAGCTAAGTCATAGGAGCAGAAGTCATTTAGCTCACATCTAACACACCGCTTACGTTTTTATTCAATTGGTTTACCCCAATCACACCAAAATTAATCAATCACATCAGCTAGCACATCGAAAACACATTTACACCCAAAGGTACATCATATGCCATATTGTCACTTAAGAAATACCTGGACGGCTATATGAAATACAAAACTTAGGTCGCAACTTATGGTCGCGGAACCCTGCTCTGATACCATCTATAACACCTTATCCTCTAGGGTTAGGGATGTTAGTGATTTCTTAAATTTTGGAACGAAATAGATAGAGTTCTGAGTGATCATAACTTAGACTTACAGCTTTGCATTGGCGATTGTATTAATTGTAAACATGAAACACAAATTCAAACAAGCTCGATCGCCACTTGTCGGAGACCATAACTTTATGGGTAGCACGCCCGAAGTACACAAACGATACAATTAAATAAAAGAAAGAATTGAAAAGTATAACTCAATGGATCATGCATTTGGAGCAATGGGGTTTACATCCCGAAATCAATCAATTATGAGAACAAGAAAATGATTAGCTACTCAGAAGGTTGGCTCACATGGCCATTCAAAGCAATAACTAGACAATATATATTGCCTGAACTAAAGTACTTAACTTATATATGCTTAAAACTTATGATTCAATCACATTACAACTTATGAACTGACATTTTCATGAAAATGATCCTTCTACAAAGCAAATGGGAGATCCCAACTTGATTTACTAGAATCGGGGACTACTCCACACCTTTCAAGAATAGTTTAGACCTGGGGAAAGGGAGAAAGAAAGGGAATGAGCTACCACATGCTCAGTGGATAATCCGTAATCTCGAAAACCAAAACACTTGCATACAATACAATAACTAGCAATCACACTAAATTCACACTTAATATTAGCATACTAACCATTCAATATCAAATAACAATGAGCTAATCTTTAATACAACCCAAGAACAGGGGAGGCTGGCCCATTCGACTCTTAAGTGAACATTTAACATCAAAGAGGTTCATTTGGGTGACTGACTTGAGCTCTTTTAGCATGAAAGTAAAAATAATGACTGAAAAAGGAAGGAAAACTCTTATGTAAACCAACTTGAGCCCTTATAAAACGCATTCCACCTAAAATTTAAAAAAAAAACCATTTTTTATTTAATAAAAGTCCCGTCAAATAGTACTTTTGCTTTTTCAAGTTCTTCACTTTCAAGGCATAACTCAAGAATAAGTAGCATCCAGCTCATAATAGTTAAAAAATCACTTTCTGGGCTTTGAATTCACATGTTAGTGCTCTCTTCAAGTGATCTCATAACTTATGACTCATGGTATTCCCGTGGCCTCTCATGGTCAGTGGACTTTTACTCTCGTTAAGGTCTACTAGGGTTCTCACTTCTGGGTCTACTTTCTAGAAATTAGGATTTCCCCATACCGAATCTGCTGCCTAAACCGTATCCATACAATTAGCAGTATCCTCGTAGCCCAAAGCATCTCAAGTGAACTCTCCTTCTCAGCACCCACCAAAAAAAAGGTCATATAGAGACGGAATCAACGACAGAAAACAACAAATCAGCGACAGAAAATTTAAATCAGTGACGAAAATGGCGACGGAACTTGAGAGTCACAATATGGCTCGTCGCTGAGGATTTAGCGACGGAAATTTATAGTTCGTTGCTTGGTGGCGATGGAATAGGCGATGTGCAACAAAATTTGGCGCCAACAAAAACTGCCCCAGATGGCGACGGAAAGGGCTAGGAGGTAGGAATTAAAACTAAATACACATCTAACAATACAACATAAACATACATTAACAATACATTTTCAACTACAAAAACTATAATTTGTAGTAGTTAAAACAAAACCTAGAGGTAGGAATTTCACCTGAGTGAAGTTGAAAACTTGGGGTGGCTGAGGGCTGACGGTGACTAGCGCACAACCGGTGGCGGCGTTGGCAGGGCAGCGGTGGGAGGTGGGCGGCCAACGATGTCTGCTGGTGCATTCGCTCTCTCGCTCTCCTCTCCGATGTGTGTGTGTGTGTGTGTGTGTCGGGTTCCAAATGAAAAAGAAATCAGATCTAGTTTCTTAAATAATGAGGTGGCGGCCTCGGCGACGGAATTTCCGTTCCCCATGGAAAACAGAAATTTCCTTTTTTTTGCGACACATTTTCCGTCGCCCCTCAAATTTTTTTAAATGGGCGACGGAAATTCCGTCGCCATGTCACTCCAAAATATGTTTTCTATTTCTTTTGGCTTTCCGTCACCTGTTTCTGTCGTTATTCTACTCTTTTCTTGTAGTGACCTAAGAAAAGATCATGTTCATTAAAATCAACCACAGGATCGCAAGTATTGATCGCTAAGAAAGCTAATAGCATTTGACTCAAGAGTGTCCTAAATCTGTACCTTTTTCCCTTAAGACACCATGGAAATCCTTTAAAAGTGTCATAATCACCTATAAGTAATCTCAAATGTTTAGTTTCATTTAGTTCGATAAGCAAGCCACTAAAGCTTGGTTAATTAAAACAGCCACCAAAACATGCAATCTAGGAAATATTTTAAAACTCAAATTATCATGTTCAAGCGACACAAGACAATATTGTGTTAAAGAACTCTTTCACACTTGATTTCACACACAAGCAAACACCACCTATGCCCAGTTCATAAAAACATTGTACTAAACCATTTGAAATGCACAACTCACTTAAAATGGAGGCCCGAGTAAACCTTGCAATTTAAAAATTCCAATTCTTTTTAAACCCACTTTAATAAAGTAGCTTAACTAAGAAGATTTACTTTACATAATGGAAACTACAAGATTCTGGGCCTCTTAAACATTTCTAAGACTTGATTGAATCAGTGTAACACTCGATTTGCAAGGTGACTTTGATCAAAAGCTTGCATATTAAAATCTTATCAATTTAGTGATGAACGACTACATAAGAAGATAGTTACATATTTTAACATGGAAATTGATTTAGAATCAGATTGGATCATCAAGGCCTAAAGCAGTAAGCAAGTTGCTGGTCGAAATGGGACTAAATGCTTCAAGAGATTAATTTAGATCCACTCTTGTCAAAAAGTTATTTGGTAACAATTGCTGATCAAGAAAGCTCATAGTCATTTAGATTGCTAGAAAATAGCTACGAAACATACTTAGCCATAGATGCACCCTCAAGTTCAATTTAAGGAATTAAATGTAGTTTTAATCACTATCGAAGTTGGGTCGACTTGATTGAATAAAGCGAGATAATGCTTTCGCCAAATGAATCCTCTTTCACCTGTTTCCTAACATAAACCATGAAGCTTACACCTTAATTAAAAAACGGTGTTTGACCAAATCAATTTTCACTACCAAAGTTGGGTCGACTTGATTGAATAAAGAGAGATAATGCTTTTGCCAAATGAATCCTGTTTCACCTGTTTCCTAACATAAACCATGAAGCTTACACCTTGGTTTAAAAAAAAAGGTGTTTGACCAAATCAATTTTGGGGAAATTAATCGAGCCAAATTACCCATTTGAATTTGGCTTGGTCTTCTCTAAGTATCAAATCAACAATTTCAAGTTCGCAAACTCGCATCAGATCGCTTCGGTTGGGAAGTCTTCAAATCAAATAGAATAAACTTACAGTTTAGTCAACTAAATTGATGAAATCAATTCAATTCATCACATTAAATAAGCCTCGCACACCTTACGCGGCACACAAGTCATATAAAAGGGGTAAAATTGAACCGAAGTAGAGTTGTTCTTTAGATCACAGGACCAGTCCCAAGCTGGACCGAACTGTCAAATCGAACAGCAACCCCTTTCCCTCTCAGCTCTGTCCCAAACTAGATACAAATGAAACAATTATTTTACGAAGGTAATTCGTCTTAGATACACTGCTCACATCACAACATGTATACAAGTAACAACAACAAGAATAGTATAATAGCAATAGAACAACAACCATCAGTGGTTCTCAACTCAATTCCCTGGTCTCTCTCACTATTGCATTCCCCAAATTGACCTCAAAATCATGCCAATCAACCCAAAAGCTTAAGAATCTCAATAATATCGTCCACAATTCCTCTTCCCCTCAAAATTACACATTTAACCTATAGCCCCAATTCAGCCCCTCCATTACAATGTCATAATTAAACTAAAGTTTTTGAATTAAGTAATAATTTACGTAAGAAGACCACCCACCTCGATTTCAAGCTAAAGGACTCAATTCAAGGCTAATTTGGGTGAATTGGATCGTGTTGGAGTCTCCTCTTTCCTCCCCTTTGCGGTTATCCCAAGCACCGCTGCAACCGTTAGTCAGTTCTTCTTCTCCTTCGTGCAGTGCTATTGCTGCTACTACTGGTCCTCTTCACTTCTCCTTCTCTCACCCTCTCTCTTTCTCAATAGTCTAGCAGTGGAAGTGAAGTGGGGGAAGGTAGGTGGGGGTCAATGAAGAAATTTGTGTCATGGCTTTGGGGCTGACCAAAAGGAACCTAGTGTCGTGATTTTGCTGAACAAAGAAAAGGACTCTTGGCAATTCTTAAACTCACCTTGCCTCCTTTTTTTTTTCCTTTTCTTTTTCCCACATAACACCCAAAATGATCTTAGGGTTAATTTTCCAAGCCCACAAGATACTATTATCAGGTAGCCTAATCGAATCCACTGATTTCGCACGACCTAATTGCTAATTCCACATATTCACATAATAAATAAAGAAAATTTATGAACCTACTTTACATAAATTGATATACTCAATTAGCACACAAAGTTGGTCCAATGCAGCTCACATAATGAAGCAAGGTTAACAAAATTATTAATCTTAGTAACTAACTGCGTCCTAGAGTTGGACTCAACATAGGTGATACCTAGTGAGTATTTAGAGACTTAGCATAGGTTGCTAGTGTTGGACGTGGAGTTCAAATGTCCAAAGTAAAAGATGAGGAGTGTTGGGGACCCTAGAGTTAAGTGGTGGAATCTTACTGTCAAGATCGTGAGTATTCTACCACAAGAGGGAGGGTGAATTGTGGTGTCTGATTTTCGCGTTGTAAATAACAAACACCCTTGTGACTTGTTTGCAGAGGGTGTTCTCAAATATTGCAAATGCGAAAATCACCAAGATAAACGCGGAAAATAAAGCACACACAATTTTTACGTGGAAAACACCTCTGGCCCAACTGAGGTGTGAAAAACCACAACTTACCTCGTGTAGGATTTAACCACTTCACTAAACCGAGCTTAACTCGTTACAAATGTAACACACCTTGTTACAACTTGCAACCACGTAACCTCCTTCTCTAAGGCAGATTACACCACGTCCAAATCTCACCAGATTGGACACGTCCAAAGTCCACACGACTGAGGACCACTCACTCACTTTTCTGATTCAAGATCAGGGTTACAAAACACCTTACTAGGTGCTTCTGTCTTAAGCAGATGTAAGGTACAATGAAGTCCTAGTATGCCAATATATTGAAAGCTTGGTTTAAACACAACTTGTATCGGTTTTTCTTTTCTCAAGTGTAGCTCTAAAAATTCTTTCCACTAGAAAAACCACTTTTTGAATTTTGCTTTTTGCGTGTGTTGTGTTTCTAGATATTCTCTTGCTTTCTTTTCTTGCTATTCTCTCGTATATTTTTCATGGGAGTAAAATGTTGTATTTAAACAGAAAAAAAATTCCAACGGTCAAATCAAGAGAATCAGCTAAGTATGGAAAATGATCTTTTCAAAAGAATCCTCCCCAACGGCTAGTGACAAGTTTTTCCCAATGTATAAGGGATTTGTTATCTTAAGAGATAACCCTTATCTTCCCATAGCCGTGAAGAGGATTCAAAAAGCAACCAGAAATCTTCAGCTTTGGAATTTTTATCTTATCCGAAAATATGGGCAAAGGAAATCTTTTAGTTTTGACAAATTTCCAAAAACCTATTTTCGCAAATCTCCCATAATATTTTCAAGAAATATCCTTTCCAGAAAAATAGCAACCTTGGAGTTTAAGGAAGGTATACTGGAGATCTTGGCCAACCGAAATGAATTTTCAAAGATAACCGGGTATGGCCACTTCAGCTCAGAAACACCCTAGGCACCCTGTTTGCAGGGTTGTTCGCAACTGGTGTTCTGAAGTACTTAGTGCAAATACAGATTCAAGAGGTGTTTAAAAGGCATTTTCAATATTGGCATATTAACAAGAGTCTAAATAAATAAAACCTATATACCCAAGACTTCTTGTTTTGAATCAGTCATCTTGTCCAAGATTTGTAGAGCTGCTGTGAACACCAAGGCCACCTTGTTTGCTGGGGTTGTTCTTTGCATTGCTAGAGTTCAGGAACATGCCTTACAATCAACTGTCGAGATGGCGTTCTTGACTTAATATAGAATCACCACGTGAAACCTGTTTTAAGGACTTGTTCTCACATGTAGCAAACCAGTTAATACAATAAATATTACAAACATCAGTTAGGCCTGTTTGGAGATCGTGTTTGGAGCAACATTACTTGGACAAATTTTTACACTTGGATTTGTTATCATCAAAACTTAAATATAATAGCTCAACACTTACTAAGGAGAACACAAGGAAATTATCAGAGAGGATTACTAAAGAAAGAGCTTGGAGGCAAGCAGAGGATGCTGATATAATATGGAAGGCAATGGCTGAATATATTCGAAGGTCGGCTAAGGAAATCCTAGGGACATCTAGGAGAGGTGGTAACAAAATGAAGGGAGCAACACAGTGGAACGAGGAGGTAAAGGAGAAAGTCAAGGAGAAAAAAGTGTCATACGCTGCTTTTGAGAATAGTGGAATGGATGAAGAGAAAGAGGTTAGTAGATTTAGATATAAAGCAGCAAAAAAGGTTGCCAAGAAAGCTGTTGTTGTAGCTAAGAGTATGGCTTATGATAGGTTATATGAAAAACTAGAGACCAAGGAAGGTGAGCAAGAAGTCTTTAAACTGGCGAGGGCTAGGGAAAGAAGAACAAGAGATTTGGGTGTTGTGAGGTGCATCAAAGATGAATGGTAAGGTGTTGTCTGAGGATGCAGAAATCAAGGAGAGATGGGAAAGGTACTTTTTCAAGCTCCTCAATGGTGAAATGATGGAAGATTTTCGAAGCAAGGAATGAGAGTATAGTGAGAGGCGTCTTGATCCTCCATTGTGTGAACCTATCAGCAAGGATGAGATTAAAGATACCCTAAAGAAGATGGCCAATGGGAAGGTGGAGGGACCAGACTAGATACCGGTGGAGGTGTGGAAGTATTTGGGAGAAAAGGGAGTGTTATTTTTAGGACCGCTAAGATGCCCAGAGAATGGAAGTTTAGTACAGTCATCCCGTTGTATAAGAACAAAGGTGATATTCAGGATTATAACAATTATAGGGGTATAAAGGTGATCAGTCACACTATGAAGTTATGGGAGAGGGCGATTGAGAGAAGGTTGCGAAAGGATATTTCGATATCAAAGAACCAATTTGGTTTTATGCCTAGCAAGTCAACCACAGAAGCGATTTATGTCCTCAGAAGGCTCAAGGGATTGTACAGAGATAGAAACGTAGATCTTCATATGGTGTTCATTGAACTAGAAAAAGCATATGATAGAGTTCCGTGTGAAGTATTATGGGGATGCTTAGAAAAGAAATGAGTGTCACCTGTGTATATTCGACTTATTAAGGATATATATGAGGGAGGTAGGACGAGTGTTAGGACGCCAGGAGGGGCTACCAATGACTTCTACATTGGTATGGGCCTACATCAGGGTTCTACTTTAAGCCATTTTCTTTTCACTCTAGTTTTGGATGAACTTACAAAAGGAATTCACGAAGAGGTACCATGGTGTATGTTATTTGTAGATGACGTTGTTCATATTGATGAGACCAGAGAGGGCATTAATGACAAGTTGGAGCTATGGAGACATATATTAGAGTCTATAGGTGATGGATATGCTAAGGAACTAAACTCACACTCAAGGAAGAATGCAAGCTAAGCTAGAACAATCTGATTTCTAAGCTTGAGTTCAATGGAATCCGAATGGAAAGAACAAATGTAGATAGAACTAAACATGATTCTTGGATACAGAAATCACCACCAAAATCAAGTTTAGGGCCCTTAAACTTGATTAAGATACAAAAACACCACTTAAATAAGTTTAAGACTTCACTTGAACACCACCTCACTCGACCTAAGTAAGGATAAGTGTTAGGCACTAATTTATCGTATTTTACGTTGCCTCTTTCACCTAATTTTAACTTGTACAATAATATAATCTCTAGGATTTTTACTCGTTTTATTTACTTTTGCAGGTAATAAATCCCATCGAGCAGATGTCACGAAAAGGAACAAAAGAAGAAGATAAAGCATCGCGCGACGGGAGGACAGTCGACTACACGACAGCCAGTCGCAGCCCAACCACCAATAGCCATCCGCCAGGGCTGGGCGACCCCATCCGGTCTTAACAGTCGCCCCGACGAATGCCAATCGGTGGTTTCCATGTCGATGACTGTCGGCCCTTGTGCTGCTGTTTTTGCCCCTTTTCCCCTGCTCAATTTCTATTTAAAGCCCGTCTACGAGAACTTTTTTGGGATGTTCTTTTGTGGTGATTTTTAGGCTAGTTTCGTTTAGGGTTTAGCTTCAAAAACCTCATTAGGAGGGAATAAAGTAGTTAGATTAGGACTAATGGGGTTGTTTTTGGGATTCAAGCATTGTACAGTAAAGAGTTTCCAAGCAATCCATAAGTTTTCTCTCTCCTCATTCTCTTCTTATTTCATGTTTGTTCTTGCTTCCTCTTGTTTAATCTTGATAATTTGGATTACATTTAGCTTAAATGTTTAGTTTTTATTATGATTTTATGTTCATTAGTTGTTTTAATCCTTATTACAATAGGTTCACTTCTCTAATTTCATGCTTGTTTCTGTGTTTGCTAGCTTAGGTTTAAATTCGGGCTTTTGTGTTTTGTGGTTAATTAGTTGTTAATTTTGGTTGGCTTAGATTGTGATTAGCCTCTTGATGGCTAATTAGACTTGTGTTAGGCCTAACCACACCCAACTTATGCTTAGAACTTAGAGTTTTCCCTCGCGCCCACCAAGTGTTCGATGAAATGCTTGAGAGAGCTTTCATCTTTATTTTTGGGCGATTTACTTATATCGAGAGGTGAGGTCAATTAGCTAGTACGGGAGAGGGGATAGTCGGGTTCGGGACATAAAAATAGTCCCGATTCTAGCTAGGTCCGAGGGTTGCTAATTTTGTGGTCGAATTGGGAAAACCCTATGAAAATAGGTGGTGAGACTAATTAGACTAGCTCATGACCCTTGAGAGAGGGCTTGGGTGGTCTTCGATGGCGCAACCGACTATCTCTTGCTCTTAGTAGAGGTTGGGTGGTTTAGGACTCATCCCGACTATTTAGTTCGTGAATTGGTCAAATCATAGTCTGTAGCCACCTCTCTTGCTTTTATTAGTTTAGTTTAGCTTAGATTTCATTTCCTCCATTTCACTTGGCCTAGATTGAAGACTTAAGCTAATCCCGGTACTTGAAATCCAACTCTCAGTGGACGACACCCCGAGTACTCGACGATAAAACCGTGCACTTGGGGTTATAAATATTAAAACTTGAATTCTTCTCATCAAGTTTTTGGCGCCATTGTCGGGGAGTTGGCGCATTTCAATATCAGGGTTTCCTTGAGCATTCAAGGCTAGGTCTTTAGAAAATCCAAAAAAAATTAAAAATTAAAAAATTTGAAAAGAAAAAGAGATTTAGAATGGCTATTTTCCATTGACCTCAATTTGAGCATGAACATTTTTGGCAATACTTGTCTAGATTGAATGATTATCGTGCTCAATATGTGCTTTTTGAGTATGAGAAATGGAAATATGCGATGTTGTGCTTGAGGGGATAACAAATGAGACCCAAGCCACCCTTGAGTCCATGTGTTATGGTGGTTTATGTTCTTTAAATGTGGATGATATGTGGGACCTATTTGAGTCCTTGGCTTGGTATCAATGGCACCAAGAGCATGCTAGTGAGTCTTTTGAGTGTCCTTCCCCCATTTCCTATTATTTGCAAGCTTATTCTCCTCTTGTGTGCTCTTATTGTTCATCTTTTGACCACAATGTGAATTCTCATCCCTATTACAATATTTCTGATTACTACTATGCTAGACTTAATGCCGTAATAGAGACAATGAATGAGCGACTTGAATGTTTTGTTGGTAAGAAGAGGGAGAGCGGCCTATTGCATGAGATCGACCCTAGTGCATCTTATCCTAGACTTGAGGTCAGTCCCTATGATGATTATGAGTCTTTCCTTCACCTAGAGCCCCGATTTCATGGTTGATTCACCTTTGATCAGCCTAGGGGAAGTGAGTGGTCCTCCCTTGACATCTTTACCAATCACTGCTCCATCCTTGCCTAACACACCTAGAGACACTACTGAGAGTGTAGTGTGCTTACTTTCTTCTTCTCCCCTTCCTTTAGCTCAATACACGGGGGTAGAGATAGGTGACTCTCTTAAGGGTGATGCGAGTTGTCTTGAGGATGATTCATTTGATTGTTCAGGCGGCATTGCATTGTTAGAGCCTTCTTTTGAGTAGTATTGTAGTGATGATGTGAGGGTTGGTGCCGCTCCTAACATTGAGTATATTGACCCCATTTGCACCGAGCCACTTGACTTGACCCCCATTTTATCCCCCTTCCTTTCCACCATCCCCTCCCACTTGCATGCATTTCATGACTCCCTAGGTGATATTAGAGGGTCTCCTCGCTTATTTGATCCATATTGTACATACCTTGAGGACTTGCCTAGGAAAGTCATGTGGACTACTTTCTTTGATCATGCTTTCGACTTTTCTATGACATTTGATAAGTTTAAGAGGGCATTAACTTTATTTGCTACATTTTTACTAGTGCTCTCTTACTTACACACTTTGAGATGCATGCAAAGGCACATGACAAGCTTCTGATAGCGTTGACTGCATCTGAGTTGACGGCTCGTGTCTTGAGAGACAAGGAGTGGCTGATGCTCCTTGCGCCCTTGTGGCTTAGTTCGAGTACAATCAGTACCCAACCTGGTATAATCGTTCTAACTTTTCTTTCATCTTTTTATTTTCTTTCTTTTTCTTTTTATTTAGTTATGGATATTAGGTTGTGTTTAGTTGTGGATATTAGGTTGTGTTTTTGTTGGTGATCATTTTGAGGTGAAATTTGGGATGTTGTTGAGCCTTTGATGGCTATGATCACCTTTTTTTTGTTTTTGTGGATATTTGTGTTTTGCGATTGGTGGTGTCGTTGGATTGGTATATATTTGTTTTTGGTGGATATATGTGTGGTCTTGTTGTTGATTGGGTGAGATTGTGTTTCTCGAAGAGTGTCTTAGCTGGTGTATATGTGTGTAGGTTTAGTGTTTTTATGTGTGTTTGTTTTGTTTTGTGTGTCTTGTGTGATTTTGCTTTCTTTGTTTTTGTGTGTTTTTGTGGAGGTAGTGACTCCTTGGCTCCCAATGAGGACATTGTGAGATTTAGGTGTGGGGGTGGGAAGTCATATACCCTTTTGTACATGTTTTTCTGAAAAAAATTTCATTTTGGTATAGTTTTCCTTCTTGGCTTTAGGGGACTTTTGTTCCATTGTAATTGGTTTTTGATCTTTGATAACTTAGTTGCTAGCTTGTATATCAGTCAAATATGCATGATGAAACACTTGCCTACAATGTGATCTTCGGTTTTTCATAATAACCCTATTTCACATGTGTGGTTTTATGCTTACCTTGTACACTTAATCATTGACCTTTGGAGTTAGTTGTTGAGATTTGGTTTTCAGACATTCTACTTGATTGATTAACTTCCAGTTTTGACTTCATTCTGAGATAAAGAAAAAAAAAAGAGAAAAACAAGAAGTGTAAAAATGAGCTTAACTCCGATACCTCTATTTGGGTTTGAATAAGTGCCTTGCACATCCAAATAAAACACCCCTAAATATGGAAAAAGCCTGAATATGTGCTAAGTTATTCCTCCGAGAGTTCAAGGCCTAATAAACTAAGAACTACCCACCCAGGCGAGGAACATAAGGAGAAAAGCAAAAAAAAAAAGAAGAAAAGAAAAAAAAGGAGCGAAAATAAAGGAAGTCATAAGCCAAGTGGAGGTGACCTTTTACCCGGTCTTATCCTATCATTAGGAGTCAATACACCTTGTGCGGAGCACCAAGGTGTACAAATCGTGTCATTGTGTTGCATAGGGTGAAAAATGAGAGTCGAGGTACATGTATAGCCTATGTGTGTCTTGAATGCATGTTTTGCTTGTATATAACTAGGGAGCTAGGTTATTAAGGTGATAAAATTAATGTAGATGTATACATATTTTCCCCTTTGCCTTGTATATGTGTTTTCTTTTGAAAAATCTGAAAATACTTCAAAGAGTTTGTGGGTATATCTTCTAAAAACCCTCACGAGACCTCACTCGTCCACTTGGGGTAACCAAGGGGTTTAAAGGGCTTGTTACATGCGCTATATGCAACCGTGATTCCTATGACAGTGAGTTAGGTTCCTAGGTTAGATTTTCTCTTATTTTGCTCAAGGACGAGTAAAAGATAGGTGTGAGGGTATTTGTTAGGCGTTAATTTGTCGTATTTTACTTGCCTCTTTCACCTAATTTTAACTCGTACAATAACATAATCTCTAGGATTTTTACTCGATTTATTTACTTTTGTAGGTAATAAATCCCATTGAACAAATATCGCGAAAAGGAACAAAAGAAGAAGACAAAGCATCGCATGATGGAAGGACAGTCGACTGCACAATGGTAAGTGGCAACCCAGCCAGCAATAACCATCAGCCAGGTCCAGGCGACCGCCAGCCAGTCTTGGCTGGTGATGGTCAGTGGTCGCCATGCCGACAGTCGTCGGCCCTTGCCCTGCTATTCTTAACCCTTTTCCCCAGCCCAATTTGTATTTAAAGCCCGTCTTCAGGGCTTTTCATGGGGGTTCTTTTGAGGCGATTTTAGGCTAGTTTAGTTTAGGTTTTAGCTTCAAAAACCTCATTAGGAGGAAATAAAGTAGTTAGATTAGGATTAATTAGGTTGCTTTTGGGATTCAAGCATTGTACATTCAAGATTTTCCAAGCAATCCATAAGTTTTCTCTCTCCTCACTCTCTTCTTATTTCATGTTTGTTCTTGCTTCCTCTTGTTTAATCTTCATAGTTTAGATTATATTTAGCTTAAATGTTCAATTTTTATTATGATTTTGTGTTCATTAGTTGTTTTAATCCTTGTTATATTAGGTTTACTTCCCTAATTTCATGCTTGTTTCTTTGTTTGCTAGCTTAGGTTTAAATTAGGGCTTTTGTGTTTTGTGGTTGATTAGTTAATTTTGATTGGCTTGGATTGTGATTAGCCTCTTGATGGCTAATTAGACTTGTGTTAGGCCTAACCACTCCCAACTTATGCTTAGAACTTAGAGTTTTCCCTTACGCCCACCAATGTTCGATGAAATGCTTGAGAGAGCTTTCATCTTTATTTTTGGGCGTTGACTTATGCCAAGTGGTGAGGTCAATTCGCTAGTACGGGAAAAGGGGATAGCCGGGTTCGAGACATGAAAATAGTCTCGATTCTAACAAGGCCCAAGGGTTGCTAATTTTGTGATCTAATTGGGCAAACCCCATGAAAAGAGGTGGTGAGACTATTTAGACTAGCTCATGACCCTTGAGAGAAGGCTTGGGTAGTCTTCGATGGTGCAACCGACCATCTCTTGTTCTTGGTAGAGGCTGGGTAGGTTAGGAGTCATCCTGACTACTTAGTTGGTCAATTGGTTAAATCATAGTCTCTAGCCACCTCTTTTGCTTTTATTAGTTTAGTTTAGCTTAGATTTCATTTCCTTCCTTTCCCTTGGCCTAGATTGAACACTTAAGCTAATCCCAGTACTTGAAACCCAACCCCCACTAGATGACACCCTGAGTATTCGATGATAAAACCTTGCACTTGGGATTAAAAATTTTAAAACTCGAATTCTTCCCATCAATGACCAAGCTAAGTATTTCGGTTTGCAAATGAGCAATGCTCTCTTTTCTCATTCAAAGGGGTAAGCAATCTAATAACAAAATGAACTTTCCCAGGCCTTATATACAAGCAAGTAAGATGGCCAAGTAAAGGGAGTGAGGTTTCTTCAAGGTTAGGAAACCTCCTAAACTAGCTTAATACACGACTTATCTTAATCTCCTAAATCGACAAAAGATAAACTTGCTTAATCATTCTAATTACGACCCTAGAGCTTAGTTAATCTCATAATTAAGTTAAAACTCAATGTTAAATAAGTAATTAAGCAAGTATACAACTGATCTTCTGTGAGAGAAAAGAAGAAAGTTGTTTTGTTCCCCCTGGACTTTTCAGTTAGCCAATGAGATCATTCCTACCTTTCCATTCTTGTTTCTCATTTGCTCTTCTTTTGGCTAACGTGAAAGGGTCATGATTCTATCCAAACTCCCTTTAACTACCAAATCATGTTGCTAGGACCATATTGGACGCTGGAAGGACATGAACCACCAAATGCACCAATCGGCTTCTCCTGACAGTTTGCAAGTTGTTTTTGGACGCCACATATCCCATGCAAAAAGTGAGCATGATATGGATTTCCTTACACGGGGGAAAACCTCAGGATTTATCCTAACTCCTTCAAGTGGAAATTCAGGTTTATGACTTCATTTGCTGGTCCAAAAGCTTAGGTAACTCAGACCGGTCAGAACCGGGCTTTATTCGGTACTGTTTGCAAAAATGACCTAGTTCTCCTTTTTGCACTTGACTTAGCTTGAATTTCTTGATTGGACCAGGCAGATAACATCTTGGGGAACCAAGATAGGCAAAAAATTAGGACTTAAACCTCATGGAGGCCTAAGTAATCAAGAACACAAAATCGAGCTTAAAATCTAATTTGTACCCGTTTGTGCCCGTTTGATCTCCTTGTAAAATGTAGTTGATTTTATGGAATTTGGAGGCTGAATTGAGACTTACTCAACTTGTTTGAGCATCCTCATTGTCTTAGCTAGGTAGGAATCCATCATCCTCCTCTTGTTGAGAAGATTTGATCCTTAAATCTATTAGGTAGTGATCTGGAAGGTGGGGGCTCAAATCTGCAACTCCAACGTCTCCTAGTAAATCAACCTTGTATTCATTGTCATTTACCCTTTCCAAAGCCTTAAATAGACCTTCAGCTCTTGGCATAAGCTTGTTCTTTCTCTTTGAAGGAAAATGTTCCTTCCTTAGGTGTATTCATATGAGGTCTCCAGGCTAAATTACCTTCTTTCTCCTATGCCTTTTAGCTTGGGCTTGATATGATGCATTTGTTTTCTCTATTCCACCCTTGACTAACTCATGGAGCTTCTGAATCTTGTCCACTCTAGCTGCTGCATCAGCACTTGGCTTTTGGTCCAAAGGTTATGGAGTAAGATCAAGTGGACTAAGGTGATCAATTCCATAGACCAACTTGAAAGGGGATAGACCAATAACCTTACTAGGAGCCTAGTTATAAGCAAACTCAGCATGTGGCAAGAGCAAATCCCAAGCTTTGGCATGAGGTTTAATCAAAGCTCTTAGAAGAGTTCTTAAGGTTCGATTAGTAACCTCAATTTGCCCATCAGTTTGTGGATGACAAGTGGTACTATACTTGAGTTTAGTACCAAGTTTCTTCCACCAGGTAATCCAAAAGTGACTTAAAAACTTAGTATCCCTATTAGAAACAATGGATCTAGGAATACCATGTAATCTGGTCACCTCTTTGAAGTAGAGCTCTGCGATGTGTGTAGCTTCATTAGTCTTATTGTATGGTATAAATGTGTCATCTTAGAAAACCTATCCACCACCAGAAAGATAGAATCTTTGTTCCTTTGGATTTTAGGCAAACCCATAATGAAATCCATACTTACATCCACCCAAGGGAGAGTAGGACCTGAAAGGGGTGTATATAAGCTATAGGGAAGGGAATGGCTCTTAGCAACTTGGCACATACTACATCTCCTTAAGATGTCTTGAACATCTTTCTCCATTCCTGGCTAATAATAGTGTTTCCTTAACATGGTTAAGGTCTTGGACTCTCCACAATGACCAACCAAAGAGCCACCATGCACTTCTCTAATCAAAAGCTCATGGGTGCTACACTTTGGTACACACAAGCATGCACCCTTAAACAGAAAGCCCTCTCAGACTAAGAAATCTCCTTTGGGGTGCTTTTGGCGACAGAAAACAACTCCCTAAAGTCTTCATCATTAGTGTATACACATTTTAGATGCTCAAAACCAAGTATACAAGCATCTAACTGAAACAGGAGTAGATACTTCCTAGATAATGCATCGGCATCATGATTGAGTTTCCCAGATTTGTGCTTGATTATAAAGTGAAATAACTAGAGATACTCAACCCATTTGGCATGGTGTGAGTTTAACTTGTGTGGCCTTGAATATACTTCAAAGCCTCATGATTAGAATGCAAAATGAACTCACTAGCCACGAGATAATGACTCCAGTGCTCAAGACAACGCACAATCGCATAAAACTCCTTATCATAAGTGGAATACTTTTGTCTTGAATCACATAGTTTCTTACGAAAGAAGGCCAAAGGTTTACCTTCCTGAGTAAGAACACCACCTATACTAACACCAGATGCGTCACATTCAACTTCAAAGACTTTCTCAAAGCACGGTAGGGCAAGAACGAGTGCTTGAGTTAGTCTCCTTTTCACTTCCTCAAAGGCAGATTAGGCTTTGGGGGTCCAATTGAATGGTGTACCCTTAATCTCCTCAGTCATGGGAGCCATAATGGTGCTAAAGTTTCATATAAACCTTCTGTAAAAAGAAGCAAGGCCATGCAAACTTCGCACCATGTGTATGCTTTATGGGAGAGGCCAAGTCCAAATAGCCTCTAACTTGCTCTCATTTGACTTAATACCTTCACCAGAAACAATATAACGTAAGAATATCACCTCATGAGTGAAAAAGGTGCATTTCTTAAGGTTACCAAACAATTTCTCACGTTTAAGAACAAGCGTGATCTGAGTAAGAAGATATTGGTGCTCTTACTCACTCTTACAATAGATCAGAATGTCATTGAAGTATGTAACCATAAATTTCCCAATGTATGGCCTGAATACTTGATTCATTAACCTCCTGAACATACTAGGAGCATTGGAAAGACCAAATGGCGTAACTAGCCGCTCATACAACCCTCCTTTAGTCTTAAAAGTCGTCCTCCATTCATCTCCCCTTTGGATTCTAATTTGGTAGTATCCACTTCGAAGATCTATCTTTGAAAACACTTGTGAGCCATGTAACTCATCTAGCATGTCCTCAGCATGTCCTGAAGTCTAGGTATGGGATACTTGTACTTGATTGTGATTTTGTTAATGGCTCTGCTATCCATACACAAACTCACGATGTCATCCTTCTTAGGAACCAATAAAGTAGGTATGGCACAAGGGCTCAAGGACTCACGTACAAGCCCCTTGGACATTAGTTCCTTAACTTGCCTTTAGATCTCCATGGCTTCCTCAGGATTCATCCTATATGCTGGCTTGTTTGGAAGGATAGAACCTAGTATGAGCTCCATATGGTGTTGGATATCTCTTTTAGGAGGCAAACCCATAGCTATATATGGTGATGGATATCTCTTTTAGGAGGCAAACCCGTAGGTATCTCCTCAGGAAATAAGTGACAGAATCAGTGGAGTAGGGATACGGCAATGGGGTGGCTAGGTACGGGAGTTTCTGGTTCTTCTTGAACATTCAATATCCACTCCT
Organism: Selenicereus undatus; assembly: GCA_017589665.1. Classification (NCBI taxonomy): domain Eukaryota; kingdom Viridiplantae; phylum Streptophyta; class Magnoliopsida; order Caryophyllales; family Cactaceae; genus Selenicereus; species Selenicereus undatus. Next base: position 60,256,945 of record JACYFF010031957.1, read on the forward strand.
TAAAAGCTTTAAACTCGGGTACCTAGTGACATTACAACAAATTCAAAGAACTAGGAGTTTCCCCACGAGTCACACACTCGAGGTTGAGGCTTATGCTATTACAAACGTTCGTTAAATAATTTACATAGAATGAAACACTGCCAGAGCATACTGCATGCTTGCTTTGTACATTTCTTTAACCGAAATAAGAAACAGTCAGCTTCACAAATAGTAGCTTCACAAAAGATACTTTCAGGCAACGATTGGTAATCTTATGTCAGCATACACGATCTTTCAATCATCACCAGGGGAAAAAGGGGGAAGGAAATGGAGTGAGCCACCACATGCTCAGTGAGTGTTCCTCCACTCCTTAAAACAAAACCATTTACATGTAATACTACCTATAATAGTCACATATCAAGCAGTCATGTAATACTATTATCATATTAAGCTATGTGACACAACTCATAGGTCATTCTTTGGCTAATCAATCACTTATGAGAGATTCTTAAATTCAGGGAACGACAAACATGCAAGGAGTTTTCTTTACTCAAATCATGTATTTTTAAAACTTACGTGCTCGATGTATTAAAAGATTATGGCCACACTTTACATGAAGTTTCATTCAACCATGCTTATGAATTTATTTCATTAGGCATTTATATGATTTTTCTTTTCTTTCTTTGAAAACGTCTTTCAAAACTTCTTGAGGTTCACTTTCCTTGAAAGAAATTTCTTTCATTGTGGTCGTATAATGACCCTTATAAACTTTTCACATTTCAATCAATCTGGCCTCTTAATGGCCCTTAAATCTTTCTTTTCCTGAAATACTTAAAATGGCGAAGGCCAACTGCTTTCCTTTGCTTATTAGGAAAATACTTCTGGCATAAGATCATTACAGGGTGCTTATTGGGTCAGATCTATTCTCAACCCCATAATGAGACCTAACGCTAATGCTGAAGCTCTTACTCCCGGGACGGCTACATCTAACATATTGGACCATTACCCTCGTCAGGGTCTTCTAGGGTTTCCTAGTACCAGGACTTATTCCCTAGGCTAACATCATTCATATCATATTGTCAAAAGCACATTATCTTAGCCAATTTAAAGCGTATGGCCATAACGGCTAATTAGTTTGCTGCTTGTCACAGCGAAATCCTTTTTCTTAAAACACACTCTCTTTTTATTTAAATTCGTTAGGGATTCCCTCGTTCTAGCAGGGTTCACTCCCAAAACGGTATTTTTGTAGTTAAAGTAGGCCATCGATCGCTAATAGTTGCGGCTACTATTAGTTACAACCATAAAAACTTTCTTTTTCAAACTCACCCTCACTCGTAAGATGAAGCTTAATAACATAAAAGGGAAGGGGGTTTGCACGTAACATATTCAAACACTTCATAATCAACTCAGCAGAATAAGCCACACATGGCCCGCAACCCACACGATTGCGATTAATCACAACCCAGGCTCCCTCCTCACAAAACACCGACCACAAAGAACCTCAAAACTCTCATGAGTTCAACCTCAAGCCATCCAAATACCATCTCGGTTTTCATTTCTATAACTATAGCATATTATCATGAAGGCATATAAAGAAAGGTGCAATATGGCTTATGTACTTACCGAGTAAGCAGCACCATCCAGCGGTGCGCTACAATAAGCATATATAACCACATATACATGTACATCTATATTACTTTAACTTGAAATAATGCTTAACGAACCAAATTAAACTAATCAAGGCGTGAACCTTAATTGCATTCATAATTCACAACAGAAGGTAAACACGTCATGTTCATGTCATTTTCAAGCATAATTTAACTAAATGGACAAACATCGATGCGAATGCTCACACGTTAATTTGAAACTACTTTTTAGGCATGAATTAACTCAATTAAACAAACATCGATTCGAATGCTCACATGTTAATTCGAAACTACTATTTAGGCATGAATTAACTTAATTAAACAAACATCGATTCGAATGCTCACATGTTAATTCGAAACTACTACTTAGGCCTGAATTAACTTAACTAAAAAAACATCGATTCGAATGCTCACATGTTAATTCGAAACTACTATTTAGGCATGAATTAAC
>JACYFF010031957.1:60259030-60283635 GCA_017589665.1 Selenicereus undatus
GAATGCTCACATGTTAATTCGAAACTACTATTTAGGCATGAATTAACTTAATTAAACAAACATTGATTCGAATGCTCACATGTTAATTCAAAAATACTTTTTTAGGCAGCCTAAACAAGCACATTTTGGGCCTAAATTTAGTCAAACAGAACATGCACAACCCCTTTCTACACTTTCAGTAAACCTAGCTAATCTTAATCAGAATGCATCATTATTCAAGGCTACACATTTTCCAAATTAATAGTAATTTAGGAGAAGAGGAACACTTACTTGATTTCGCCTAAATTCAACCTTAGTAGAGCAATTCCATGCCCCAAACGCACGCCCAACTGATGAACCTGAAACCCTAGCCCATTTGCTTGCTAAAAACGAACCCTAGCTCTCGAATTCGGTGATGTTTGTGGCTGAGAGGTCGAATGTGACGAGGTTGGCCGGATTCTGGTACGTGGGTGGTTCTTCGAGGCCGCCAAAACGTGGCTTGCCAGGCTCTGATTTGCACCGAGAAGTGGAGGAAAGGGGATGGTGGAGGTCGGCAGTGAGTGGGTCATGCGCAAGGGACCACCGTGGTCCCTCTCTCACCGGCGACGCATGGGTGGAGGAGGGGAATGGATGGCTATTCTGGCTTGCGTGTGAAGGAAGAAGAGAGCAAGATTCAGAGGTGGGGGTCGGGTTTCTCGGGTCCTTCTACCTAAAATTCTCCCTCCCTCCCTTTTACTCTTTTTCTTTTTCTTTTTTGTTGTTCGTTTACTACAATAGCTAGGTTTTGATCCCAATTTCATTATCGTTCAGTCTAAACTTGGGTTGAAACATACTAGAACTAGCGTCCTAATTAAATTTGAAAAACGACTAAATAAAATGATTAACGATTTTAAAAGCTTGGGTTAATTTTAAATTCGAAAAACGACTAAACAAAATGATTAAAGATTTTAAAAGCTTGGTTTAATCTGAAATTAGAAAAATGACTAACGATTTTAAAAGCTTGAGTTAGCATCGACTTAAAATTTTTCTCAATAAACAACGACATTAATAGCAATAATAGTAAAGTCATCCTTTTTAGTGAAATTAATTGTTAAAAACGTAAGCAGATGACATAACATCCTTGTTCAAAAATAATTCAAATGCAGCTTGGTATACTCAGCTACTGAAACAGTTAGTCAACAACAGAAAGAAAGTACGGCCCTTACACTTACTCGGCCTAAGCACGGATAAGCAAGCTAAGTATTTTGGTTTGCAAAAGAGCAATGCTCTCTTTTCTCATTCAAAGGGGTAAGCAATCTGATGACAAAATGAACTTTGCCAGCCCTTATACACAAGCAAGCAAGCTGGTCAAGTAAAGGGAGTGAGGTTTGTTCAAGGTTAGGAAACCTCCTAAACTAGCTTAATACACGGCTTAGCTTAATCTCCCAAATCAGTAAAAGATAAACTTGCTTAATCATTCTAATTATGACCCTTGAGCTTAGCTAATCTCATAATTATGCTTAAACTCAATGTTAAACAAGTGATTAAGCAAGTATACAACTGATCATGTGTGAGAGAAAAGGAGAAAGCTGTTTTGTTCCCCTTGTACTTTTGGCTAGCCAATGAGATCATTTTTGCCTTTCCCTTCTTGTTTCTCATTTGCTCTTCTTTTGGCTGACTTGAAAGGCTCATGATTCTATCTAAACTCCCTTTAACTACCAAATCATGCTGGTAGGACCAGATTGGACAGATGGAAGGACCTCAACCACCAAAAGCACCAATCGGCTTCTCCGGGCAGTTTGCAAGTTGTTTTTGGATGCTACGCATCCCATACAGAAAGTGAGCATGATCTGGATTTCGTTACATGGGGGGAAACCTCAAGATGTCTCCTAACTCCTCTAAGTGGAAATTCAGGTTTTTGACTTCATTTGTTGGTCCAAAAGCTTAGATAACTCAGACCGATTAGAACCGAGCTTTATTCAAAACAGTTTGCAAAAAGGACCTGGTTCTCCTATTTACACTTGACTTAACGTGAATTTCTTGATTGGACCAGGTAGATAACATCTTGGGGAACCACGATATGCAAAAAAGCAAGACTTAAACCTCATGGATGCCTAAGTATGCAAAAAAGCAAGACTTAAACCTCATGGAGGCCTAAGTAATCAAGAATAGAAAACCGGGCTTAAAATCTGATTTGTACCCATTTATGCCCGTTTGATCTCCTTGCAAAATGTGGGTGATTCTATGGACTTCAGAGGCTGAATTGAGACTTACTAGACTTGTTTTAGCATCCTCATTGTCTTGACTAGGTAGGACTCCATCAAGTGGTTTTAGAGTAAGTAGATCGAAAACTGAGTACCTATATTGTTGTTTCAGTAGAAGGGAAGATGCGGGGGGGGAATCACCATTGATGGGATAATGATACCAAAGGTCGAGAATTTTAAATATTTAGGCTCGATCATTTAACAAAATGGGGATATTGATGAAGATATTAACCAGTGCATAAAAGTGGGTTAGTAAAAATGAAAGTATACTTCAGGTGTGTTGTGTGATAAGAGGATGCCTGTATGATTAAAAGGCAAAGTTTATCATATGGTAGTTAGACCTGTTGTACTATATGGATCGGAGTGTTGACCTATAAAAAAGACACAGGTTCAAAGGTTGATGACAGTAGAGATGAAGATGATTAGGTGAATGTGTGGTTATACGAGAAGGGATAGAATTAGGAATGAAGTAATCAAAGACTTAGTTAAAGTGACCCCCATCGAAGACAGGATGAGAGAAACAAGACTCAGATGGTTTGGCCATGTGAAAAGGAGTGTGGACGCTCCAGTGAGGAGATGTAAGAATATTAACATCCCCAAAGGTAAAAGAGAGAGGGGATGACCAAAGAAGAGTATGGATGAGGTGATTAGAGATGACTTAAAAGTCGTAGGATTAACGAAAGGCATGGCTCGGGATAGGAGATTATGGTGGGATAGGATTAGGATCTTAGACCACAGAGAGTTGGCCACCTGATTTAGTTGTGGTTTTTTTATATGTCATGTTTGTATGTAGGGAGTACGTTCATCTGGGAAGAAACATTATCTGCTTACCTCGATTTGTCAAGGTATACTACATACCCTGCTCTGTATCCTTTGTTTTTTTTCCATTATTCACAAAATCCTTCTTCTATAAAAGTTTTCACAAAATCTTATTTTGTGAATCTCTTAGATTCAGTCTTTCTACGAGCAGGGATGCCGGTAGAGGTAAGGCTGCCTACATTTAGATCTCCCCAGACCCCACGAAAGCAGGATCCATACTAAAAGGTGGTGTTGTTGTTGTTGTAACTAACTATGTCCTAAATTTCTTGAGTATTATAGCATCTCAAGGTTAAAGATGACAGTGTTGCTTTTAAAGACTTTAGTGAATCTATGTCAATATAGGCTGAGGCGATGTCCATCACCATGAAGTCCAACATCAATTGTATAATAAAACATTTCTCCCCCATCTTACTATGCAACTTTATTACTCGCTTTGGATAGAGAGTATGATTGGTGAGCCCAATGATGGGGTAGAGCGTTCATGCTTGGTCCTTATCTTGTTATCTTAACTTGTTAAAACAATCATAAACATTATATCAATATAGTTAATTATATCAAGCAACACTCTATTGGATTTTTAGCTTATTATTTACAATTTGATTATTATAGGATCATCATGTGGGTGTTGGAAGGTCCTACTTGCTCAAACAACATTTTAAGATGCATTCTCCTAGTCTTTGACTCTAATGGGACCTCTTCTAAGTTTCTTAAATGCTCCTTCAAAGCCCTACTAGATAATCTTGCTAAGGGCGCGCCTTATGAGATTATCTGTACCACATGCTTTCTCTACGGGTTTGCTTATCTAGCATTCTTCTACTCTTAAAGGCATATCTCTCATATAGGTGTTTGGTTAATTATTGCTGCCAGGTCTTATACCACTCCATCTAAGTCGCAGCAGTATTCTATTAGTAGCCATGTTCTCTGTGGTAGTCACACTGCTTATTCGTATCCTTAAACTTTGTTCTTTGCTTAATTGGCCTAGATTCCTCCAATGGAAATTCTGCTTTGATTTTCGTTAGGATTTCTGTCTTAAGCACTTCAAAGGTGTTCTCTAGCTTGGATTTTCCATATTTCTTTTCCTTTCTCTTGCTCTTCCGGTAGCTCGGTTCTTCCTTACTAGAATTTCCCTTTTCTAGCTAGTGTGGTTTTTTAGCTGCCTCTACTACTTAAAGACACCCTTCTGCCTTTTTCAGGACCTCAGAATCTTAAAATTTTTCTAATGAAGGTATAACCTACAATTAGGATATGTTAGGCCATTCTTTAATGACGCTAAGACCACATCATGATTCAGATCAATGATAGAGAGGCTTTCCTTGTTGAATCTTTAAATGAAATTCCTAAAGGATTCTCCCTCTTTCTGGGTCATGTGTGATAGGACTGAACTAGACTTTGCTGATCTCATGATTCCCACAAATTGTATTAGAAACTCCATCTTCAAGTCCTCCCATACCTTTATGGATAAAGTTGTGAGTTTGTTGAACCCCACTTGTGCAACCCCCTTTAGGATGGTTGGAAAACACCCACGCATGATTGTTTTACTAGGAGCAATTATCAGATGCACTTGAGTTACATAAAAGCTCAAGTGTTCGTTGGGGGCCAGTAACCACATCATGAGCATCAATCTTTGGGATCTTCACCTTTTTAGGAAGTGGAGTATCTAGGATATCCAGGTCAAAGGGTGAACTCAAATCAAGTTTGATTTTATCAATATTCTAAACCTTATCTAGAGGATTTCTCCAAAACTTACTATTGGATCTACCCCTATATGACAGTTGACTCTTTTTAGGCGGGATTGAGATTGATCTTACTGAAGGTAAATCTAACTCCATTAAGTCTTCTACTGATTGGTGGCTACTTCCTTCAACCAGTGAGGTTCTGGAACTCTTCAGCGTTTTTGTTTTTCCCTATAGGGTGCCTCCTATCTGCATCAACTGCCTCATCTAAATCCAACTTCTCTCTCTGATAAGTCCATGGGGATGTAAGCAGTCCCTAGCTAATCTTCTAAAGGCCCTGGAGGCATAGTTTGCTCACAAACTTTTTTCAAGAATTCAAACTTTACCAACAAAAGATCGGAGGTCGTGCTAAGAGCTTTGTTCGTTCCTCTAGACCAATCACAATCAACCTTAACTCCTCTTAGTCTTGCATTATTGGTCCTTTCCCGGGAAGGATTATGGCTAACATCTTATTAGGATTTGAACCTGTAGAGACATCCCCTGCCACAAACCCTAGTTGGATGCATGACTTTCTCAAGTCCATAGAGATGGCACCAAATGTTTGAGCTCAGATAGAACAAATCCTTGTCAGGTTGCTTGAAACGGAACTTGAGAGTGAGTGATGCCTACCTTGAGAACTTGCAAAGAGCTAAATCAGGAGGAGAGATGTCCCCCTCCCCCTAAACAACCTCTGACACTCAAGTTTGAGAGGGAATTTAGAATTAAGTTTAAGAATAAAGAAGCTTCGACTGCAAGATTACAAAGCTACTTGATTGCGCGCTCACCTGTAATAGCCCAAACCTAACCCATGTTCATTTATTTAAATCATGTTTATTTACTTAATTAATCATGTTTATTTGTTTAACTCATGTTATTCTTTTTATCGTTTAACGTTATTTAATTAAGCAAATCATGTCTAATGATTCAATTGCACCCCAATTTATCTAATCAATGAATTCCATTATGTTTTCTAAATTTTCCGCATTCAATTATCCTATTTAATCATCCCAGTTGGGAGATATTTCATTTTGGGACCCACTTTGCAAATCAAGTTTTATTTATCGTTTAAATCGGGTGAGTCAATAGTAGGCCTCGGTAAGCACGATTTAACGATTAATTATTTTCCTTAACGTCAGGAAACTTTAATCCTGAGCTTTATAAAATCTCTAACGCAATCGTCACTTATTTTCAGGCCCAAAATCAAGCCCAAAACCCATGATTTAGGCCCACTCATACAAGGCCCAAGTTACTTGTGTTTATTTATCACTAATTACCATGATTTGCACCTAAATTATACTTAGCAAAAAGCAATCTTATTTATGTTTTTAAATCATCCAATTAGCAAGATAAGGCTAAAGAAAAACATCTAGACAAGGCAAACACCCATTTCTCCTCTTCCACTCTCCCTCCTCACGCATGGCCAACCCTCTTTGTTGAGTTTTTGCTGCTGTTGCCGCCACTGATCAGGCTATTGCCGGCCATCAACCCCACCAACAAGCACCACCAGCCTTCCCCACAACCACCGAACACTACCTACACCTCTCTCTTTCAAGCTTGAAGTGAGGTGAGCCTTGACTTGATCTTGGTCTATTTTTGATTTTGGGGTTGTTCTAGTTATGAGTATTGTTTATATGAACAAAAGAAGTGTTATTATGCATTTTTATTGAGTTAAGTGATGTCTAAAGTTGTGGGTGATGAATTGAAAGTGTGATCAAATGAGTTGAATCATGAAAGTTGAATCCGAGCTTTGCTTATTTCATTTGTTGTGATTTTGATATGGGCTATGTATATGAGGCCTTAAATGATCTTTTTATATTTGATTGTGGTGATTTGGAATTATTTCAAGTGATGCTTTATGTGAAAAAGGAAGAGAAAGCCAAAAAAGTGAAGGCTGAAAATTTCAGGAAAACAGGGCCAACTCCTGGATTAAACTGGCAATGATCGGCCCATGGGCAAACTATGATTTTTGGTGGGTAGATATTTCAGTGTGTTATCTTTCAAATGGATTTTGAATCGTCTTAATCCGAGGTCTGTGGAAAAAGTTATGGTTGTTTTAGCAAAACTGTACAGAATAGACAAAAAACTGACACACTTATGTTTTAGCCCCATTTTGGGACCCCTATTGTGGGAATCATGTTTTGTGTTGCAAATGAAATTTTTTAAGGACTTCTTAATATTTTCATATTTTGGTTTTAGGTCTCCATTTGAGGTCACGAGTGAAAGTTATGAAGTTTTGAAGTGAACTGACCTGCTTTGGTGCAATTGGGCTGTTATTGCAATTTCTATGCAACGTATACTTGGAGGAAAATTATGAAACTTTTACTGTAGATTTTTCATATTATTTTTGACTTTCTGATAAGATTTCATGAATTTTGATTGAGTATTTTGAGTTTTGTGATTTTTGGAAGCATTTTGAGTAATTGTATAAAGAGCAATAATAAAGATTGAGTGAGATTGATCATGCACTCATCTTGTGTATTTTGGGCCAAGCAAGGTTATTTAGGGGGGATATGAATATTCATCAACTTTCATGGAGCTTTTGGCTTGATTAATGAGAAAAAAGAATACAAGTATACAATTTGAAAGTTTGTTTATGAGCTTTGAATCAATTAAAGATTTTACAAAGAAAATACCACGTTCAGTGAGCTTAATAGCTTCTATTGAGCTCAATGATTCATTTGGGGTGGAATTCTATATCTAATGGATTTATGAATGAAACATGAGAAGTGGGGAGAGTTGTGACTCAGAAATCATATTTATCAGACTAAGTTATTGCAGTTTATGCTATTTTGAACCAAGATATATCTCTCTTGGCCTCAAACCTTTATTACTTACTCGATTCAGAATATATCAAATCTATTTATCAAGCCAATCTAGTATACTCGTTGTTATCTTGAATCACGCTATACATCAACAAGCCCTAAACCCGTATCAGCAACCTATTTCAGAAAAGGTCACAACCACTCTCTCAATTGTCACCATCAAGGCATTTTCCTTTGTGATCTCATTTATCTCATTGTGGACTATTTTACTTTCATTTACTTTATATTGGATTTAATTACTTTCATTAATTCAGTTTTGAAGTTATATTAAACTACCCAAGTTATGTATACCATTTAATTACTCAATTTCTGTTACACATATTTTTAGTTACTCAATTATATGAGTAAGGATTATTTACTGACTACATATACTTACAGTAACATTTATGAAACAGAGTCGAGGCCTAGTTATCATTTCCCGTTATGCATAAGTGCTATCAAGTCAGAACATATTTATCAAGTCAGATGACATTTATGAAACAGCTGACTTTTATCAAGTCAGATGACATTTTTACAGACTCAAGGTACATTCATTGTCTGTATCTCCAGAAAGCATAACATGTTTATCAAGTTACAACTCTTAATGAGTTTATCAATGAATCAGTTTATACAGTGATTTGTCATTTAACTTGTGACCCCGTCAGTTATCATTTATAGGGCGTCAGCCCACCATTTACCCGCGCGGCTTCGGGCCAACTCTTGATCAGATTGGCAGGAGTACACATATGCATAGATCATATCATTACAAGGGATTCACATCCAGATAATGATAAGCAATTTAGTTTCATATTACATTCGTTTTCATTGTTATTACCAACTAAATGAATTGCAAATGCGGGTACCAATCAACAGTGTTTGTATGCTCATTTTACAATACACGAATGCATATACTGAGTTTTTGCAGACATTTTCAAAAAAAATTTATGTTTTTCATTTTAGGTGATGAAGTATCACATGTTTCTCCTTTTAATAAGGCCTTTTGGAACTCATCAAATGCTCACAGTGGATTCAGCATATCATGAATGTTGGGAGTGACCTCAGGGTTAAGTTGGGTCTATATTCAATATACTTGTGTAGTATTGAGTGCGAGTTAGCATATGGTATGATTAAGTCGATGGTATTGAAATTGAACTATTATGGACTTTAGTCTTGAAGTGTTTCAGTTTAATAGATTTTGTGATTGTGAACATGAGTTGCAAGATTAAATGGTTTCAGTGAGCCTTGTTCTTATCAGGACGGCGGTGGCGCCTTCTATTAGTAAGTCTTTCACTGCAGTTTTCCGTAAATCATGTCATTAGCATTTTGAGGGTGTTACAGATTTGGTATCAGAGATAAGGTTTTAAGGGTCATTGTGAGCTATCAAGTGGTTATGAGTTAGCTATCAAGGTGTGTGTGAGTTATGTTGGACCAGTTAAATGAGCTATTGACTATAAGTTCATATGTATGGGCATATATGGAGGAACCATTTCCATTTAGGTGACTCAATCATTTGATAATATCCCGAGATTGAAGCATTAGCAAAGTGAAGTGTGGAACCATTTGGGTCACCTGTTAGTGACGCATGCTCTAATTTATCTGGGAGTTGTATCGTATGTCTCATTTCTCTTATTTGTTTAAATTTTTTCAATCGTGCACTCCGGATGTGTGACCCGTTGAGTTATGAACTCCGGCATGTGGTCATTAAGCTATTGAAGTGCTTCTCTCCATTTTAGGTATCTATTATAAGGCTTTAAGCCTGGGTTTTAGTCAGTTTTTAGATGAAACTCTGTCTGTTTTGCCCCACGATTTGGGAGTCTTTTTGATGTGTTAACATACTCTTGGGTACAGTTATGGTTGAAACCCGATGTAGGGATGCCATTTGCAACTTCTTAAGGGATTAATACAGTGTCAAGTTAGATGTAAACCTCTAGATGAGGAAATGCCTTGTGGGGCAATATCTTTGAGGTGAACCCGTATGAGATGAACACTACAATGGGTGGTGATAACAATTAGTAGCCTATGGTGTGCTACTTGGCATTATATGTGTGGTACATGTAAGATTAAGCTGCCACGTATAGGAATTATCTGGTCTTGATACTAAGACCTTACATCAGCAATGCTCCCATTACTTCCTATCATTGACTTATTTCTGCCCTAGTTACCTTAAATTGTTCAGAGGCATCATTTCTTTACCACTAACACTCTCTTGATTTGTAATAGAGTGTTTATGGAAATTCTCATATGTGATATGTGGAGAATTCTTCAAACACATCTGAGCAACCTTTCTTATAGGCGATTCAAACCCTAACAATCATAACCATTTAATTCTCTGTTTTCATAATGGAACCTATAATGACCCCCGATATGCATTACTGTGTCATTTGCAGCTCTTCCTAAGCATATTTGACTCATTCTACTTGCAGTTCAGTCATCACTATGTTCATATTTTTACTGTTACCTACTTTAACTCCTTGCTTCTATTTGGGCACTATTCATTTATTGCTTGTAAAGCCTTTGATTGCTTCAGACCCAGTCATTGAACGCATTTGCAACAATTAAATGTATCCATATTGTTCACATTTCTATAGCACTGTAACGTTATGTTGGCATACTACTCTATGGCCGTAACTGCATATCGTTACTCAAGTTATTTTGGTAATCCTTTCTTTACTAGTACAATCTATCTTATTAATGATAAATAACGATTTGTGTTATTTTCATCTGTCAACAGTTTCAGAGTTTATATACCTACCCAAGTCTTCCATTTACTGCAGAATGTATTATTGATGGATGTCATCATATTCAGTCATGAGGCTGACTCCTTCATCTTAACGAACTGACCTTTCAAACACTAGATGAATAAAATTTCCCTTCTGGTGGTGTTGACCCTCATCTTCGTCATTTTACTCACATATGGGTACCGTATGACTTTTCAAATGCCCCTTTGGTATTCTATTAGATTTCTTCACCTTCAATACTTAATATTCCCTCTCAACCTAATAACATCGTTCATTTACTTTAGTATTCTAACCATCATGAATAAACCGCATGCCTAGTATATACGGGTCATTTATATGCCTTACCTCTTTCGTTATGATTCTTCGTCCTTTCGTTCATTCAGCTTACGTGTCAGTCCTTTATAACCAATAGAGAAATATCTTTGCAATAGTTCATTATGTGGTTATATCTCTTTACATTTTAGATTGCCCCCGATAATTTCAATTTACTGAGACCAGTAGGCAGTTGAATGTGTTATCTTTTATAAATATGCCTCTATTAATATTACTGGAACCATATTCATTAGGCATTCAATCTAGTTTGATTGGTAGACCTTGTTATCATTATGGGGATGAATTGGTTGTGTAATTATAGAAGATGACTTGTAAAGATCTTAAGGTTAGGTTGGGAAATGAGGAAAGACTAGACGTGTGTTTCTATGGACCAAGGGAAGAAAAACCCTATTTCTGCCCTAATTTCACTGTACAAGCAAGTGAGTTATCATGTCAGTAATGCATTAAATATTAGTGAGATGCCAACCGCACTCGGTATATACATATCCATAATTACAGTTTGTGAATTTGGAGATGTTCTATCTGAGGACTATCAGGACTGTTTCTCCCCAAGAAATATTGATTTTCAGATCGACCTAACTCTTGATGCTCAACCCATTTTCAAAACCCTATCATAAGACCCCCACCAGAGTTCAAAGAATTAAAGATTCAGTGGATGAGTTGCAAGGGATTTATTTGACCAAGTGTGTCCCTGTGGGGAACCTCAGGCTTATATGAAGAAGAAAGACAAAACCTTATGGGTTGTGTACTGTGTACAGAAAGTTGCACAAGATCACTATCAAAATAAATGCCCTATACCTTGAACAAATGATTTATGGGATTAACCGCCAACAATAGAAGTCTTTTCCAAGAATGATTTGAGGTTCGGATATCACACCTACACTATGCAACCACAGTTTATCGTTTGCAAGAATGCCCTCTTATAGTAATTCTTGGAATAGTTTGCTTATCTCATCTTCAAAATTTGATATTATCCAATATTGTTTAATCTCCCTTGCATTTCAACCCGATATTTCCTATTAGCGTGATCATCCATGTCTTTGCAAACCCATTGTAAATGTGCGTTACATTTTTGTTCGACCTTATATGGTTGTCAACATTCTAGTGCTCTCGACCTTCACCATCTTCATTTCATGATCATGAGTCGTAGTTCATCCTGTTGAGAGTTGATTCACACATCTACCTTATATCTCATTTATTCATAATGATAAGCTCGTATAACTTGTTTTGAATTCATAATGTAATTCAACTCTTATTGGTGTGGATGATTACGATTGTCATAATCCCCTTACTCTCTTTGTTTTGAACTGTAATCCCCACACATATATCTTACATTCTGATAAATAAACTTCTGCATTCTTTATTTAATCTTATTGTTGTACTCAAATTGACTTTATATGAGTAAAGGCATGTTCCTATTGCAGCTTGCTCAATTTATTTATCTATCCATTGGCACTTTGCTCGTCCAATCCATTTATCTGTCCATTACACTTTGCTTGTCCAATCTATTTGTCTATCTATTGCACTTTGCTTATCTAATCTATCTATCTATTTATTGCACATTGCTTGTCCCATCTATCTATTGCACTTATCTTGTTGTTTGTGGCTATTATGTCACCTAGTTGAAGCTCAGTTGCTTGTCATCTTGTTTCCAATTCATCAGTTAAATCCGAGTATAACCATGCCATCTTTCTCCTTGGTTGATTATTTATTGGACCCTTTATGATCCATATTTACAAACCATAATTCTTGTGGCATTGTATTTCAAAATTCATGATACACTTATGGGTATCTGTATTCTAACCACCCTATGATAATCTCTCCTTCGTTAGCCTTTTCTAGTCTCATTGTTCATTTCTTCTGTATGCAATGATTCACTTTGCTAAGAATTTCATCACTCTCATCCCTAACCATGGTCATTTCATTGCCCATTATAGACCGGGAGCAGATCCTTGAGTAGTCTGATTAGGGGAGATCATGTGATACATTAGGAATATCAGATGAGGACATTTTGATAAGGGCATAATTCCAAGCACTGTCTAATTATATTGGAGTGAGCCAGAAGAAACATTGAGTATAAGGTCAGAGCTAACCCAAGCAAGCCTTAAGAGGAAAAATTCAAGTACATGTTGAAGTGATACAAGGACGACAAAAGAGTTGTGCTGGCAAAACAAGGAAAAAAGCGTCATATGGGTTATGAAGTATCTCAAAAGGCTTTTCTAATCAAGGTAGTAAGAGACCGGCTATCCAAGGACAACTAAGGACTAGTTACATGGGGCTCTATGATTCTTTGAAAGGTTAAATCCTGTAGCTTGTTGATTGCACCTACCTGTTGAACCCGAACATGTATATAACGTGTTTTATAGCTCGTAATAGTATCAGAGTACTTATCGGGGTATGCAACAATTTCCATTAGGGGACAAGGTGATGAACCAGTAGTGAGCACCTTCTCACTAGTAACAAGGTTCCTTTTCTTTTGAAGAGAATATTAATTTTGAACCAAAGTAATTGAGTTTATTGAGGCTAGTGTGTGAGAAGTATTCGGATCTACTATTGAAACACTGGATTAAGCAGTTATACAATACGTAGACACCCTTAGTCGGAGTACATTGGACAAATTATACCTCTTCAGAGGGAAGTAATGAGAACCAACAACCCATGTGTATTTAAAGCAGCATTGCACACGTTTGGCAAGCGTCATAAGTTTCGAAGACGAAACTCTTTAAGAGGGGAAAGCTATAATAGCCCGAACCTAACTCATGTTTATTTATTTAAATCATGTTTATTTACTTAATTAATCATGTTTATTTGTTTAATTCATGTTATTCTTTTTATCATTTAAGGCATTTAATTGACCAAATCATGTCTAATGATTCAATTGCACCCCAATTTATCTAATCAACGAATTCCATTATGTTTTCTAAATTTTCCGCATTCAATTATCCTATTTAATCATCCCAGTTGGGAGATATTTCATTTTGGGACCCACTTTGCAAATCAAGTTTTATTTATCGTTTAAATCGGGTGAGTCGATAGTAGGCCTCGGTAAGCATGATTTAACGATTAATTATTGTCCTTGACGTCGGGAAACTTTAATCCCGAGCCTTATAAAATCTCTAACGCAATATTCACTTATTTTCAGGCCCAAAATCAAGCCCAAAACCCATGATTTAGGCCCAATCATACAAGGCCCAAGTTACTTGAGTTTATTTATCACTAATTATCATGATTTGCACCTAAGTTATACTTAGCAAAAAGCAATCTTATGTATGCTTTTAAATCAGCCAATTAGCAACATAAGGATAAAGAAAAATATCTGGACAAGGCAAACACCCATTTCTCCTCTTCCACTCTCCCTCCTCACGCATGGCCAACCCCCCCTGCTGTGTTTGTGTTGCTGCTGCTGCCACTGATCAGGATATCGTCGGCCATCAGCCCCACCACCAAGCACTACCAACCCCACCACCAAGCACCACCAGCCTTCCCCACAACCACCGAACACCACCTACACCTCTCTCTTTCAAGCTTGAAGTGAGGTAAGCCTTGACTTGATCTTGATCTATTTTTAATTTTGGGGTTGTTCTAGTTATGATTATTGTTTATGTGATCAAAATAAGTGTTATTGTGCATTTTTATTGAGTTGAGTGATGTTTAAAGTTGTGGGTGATGAATTGGAAGTGTGATCAAATGAGTTGAATCATGAAAGTTGAATCCGAGCTTGCTTGTTTCATTTGTTGTGATTTTGATATGGGTTATGTATATGAGGCCTTAAATGATTTTTTTTATATCTTATTGTGGTGATTTGGAATGATTTCAAGTGAGGGTTTATGTGAAAAAGAAAGAGAAAGCTAAAACAGTTAAGGCTAGAAATTTCAGGAAAGCCGATTTCGGGATTAAACTGGTAATGATCGGCCCATGGGCAAATTAAGATTTTTGGTGGGTGGGTAGATATTTCAGTGTGTTATCTTTCAAATGGATTTTGAATCATCTTAATCCGAGGTATGTGGAAAAAGTTATGATCGTTTTAGCAAAACTGTACAGAATAGACCAAAAACTGACACACTTGTGTTTTAGCCCCATTTTGGGACCCCTATTGTGGGAATCTTGTTTTGTGTTGCAAATGAAAGTTTTTAAGGACTTCTTAAGATTTTCATATTGTGGTTTTAGGTCTCCATTTTAGGTCAAGGGTGAAAGTTATGAAATTTTGAAGTGAACTGATTTGCTTTGGTTCAATTGGACTGTTATTGCAATTTTTATGCAGCGTAAACTTGGAGGAAAATTCTGAGACTTTTACTGTATATTTTTCATATTGTTTTTGAATTTATGATGATATTTCATGAATTTTGGTTGAGTATTTTGAGTTTGGTGATTTTTAGAAGCATTTTGAGTAATTGTGTAAAGAGTAATAATAAAGATTGAGTGAGATTGATCATGCACTCATTTTGTGTATTTTGGGCCAAGCAAGGTTATTTAAGGGGAAAATAAATATTCATGGACTTTCATGGAGCTTTTAGCTTGATTAATGAGAAAAAAGAAGACAAGTATACAATTTGAAAGCTTGTTTATGAGCTTTGAATCAATTATGAATTTTACAAAGGAAATACCACGTTTAGTGAGCTTAATAGCTTTTATTGAGCTCAATGATTCATTTGGGGTGGAATCCTATATCTAATGGATTTATGAATAAAACATGAGAAGTGGGAAGAGTTGTGACTCAGAAATCATATTTATCAGACTAAGTTATTGCAGCTTATGCTGTTTTGAACCAAGATATATCTGTCTTGGCTTCAAATCTTTATTACTTACTCAATTCATAATATATCAAATGTATTTATCAAGCCAATCTAGTGTACTCGTTGTTATCTTGAACCAAGCTATACATCAACGAGCCTTAAACTCGTATCAACAACCTATTTCAGAAAAGGTCACAACCACTCTCTCAATTGCGACCATCAAGGCCTTTTCCTTTGTAATCTCATTTATCTCACTGTGGACTATTTACTTTCATTTACTTTATATTGGATTTAATTACTTTCATCAATTCGGTTTTGAAGTTATATTAAAATACCCAAGTTATGTATACCATTTAATTACCCAATTTCTGTTACACATATTTTACTTACCCAATTATGTGAGTAAGGATCATTTACTAACTATACATACTTATAATGACATTTATGAAACAGAGTCGATACCTAGTAATCATTCTCCGTTATCCATAAGTGTTATCAAGTCAGAACATATTTATCAAGTCAGATAATGTTTATGAAACAGCTGACTTTTATCAAGTCAGATGACATTTTTAAAGACTCAAGGTATGTCTATTATCTATATTTTCGGAAAGCAGAACATGTTTATCAACTTACAACCCTTAATGAGTTTATCAATGAATCACTTTATACAATGATTTGTCATTGAACTTGTGACCCTGTCAGTTATCATCTGTAGGGCGTCAGCCCATTATTTACCCGCGCGGCTTCAGGCCAACTCTTGAACGGATTGGCAGGTGTACACCTCTATATAGATCATATCATTACAAAGGGTTCACATCCAGATAATGATAAGCAATTCAGTTTCATATTACTTTCATTTTCATTGCTATTGCCAACTAAATGAATTGCAAAGACAGGTACCCATCAACAGTGTTTCTATGCTCATTTTACAATACAGGAATGCATATACTGAGTTTTTGCTCACATTTTCAAATTGTTTTCATGTTTTCTATTTTAGGTGATGAAGTATCACATGTTTCTCCTTTTAACAATCGCTTTTGGAACTCATCAAATGCTCATAGGGGATTCAGCATAGCATGAATCTTGGGATCGACCTCAGGGTTAAGTTAGGTCTAAATTCAATATACTTGTGCAGTGTTGAGTGCGAGTTAGCATATGGTATGATTAAATCGATGGTATTGAAGTTGAACTATTATGGACTTTGCTCTTGAAGTGTTTCAGTTTAATAGATTTTGTGATTGTGAACATGAGTTGCAAGATTAAATGGTTTCAGTGAGCCTTGTCCTTATCAGGACGGCGTTAGCGCCTTCTATTATTAAGTCTTCCGCTGCAGGTTTCCGTAAATCATGTCATTAGCATTTTGGGGACGTTACATCACGCTTGACATTGATTCTAGCCTTACTTATATGAGGATCTAGAGGATATCTTTTAGAGATTTTGTACTCGAATTCCACCACTTAGCTGGAAATATTTTCTTTCCTTGATGCTTTTATCTCGTTAGATATTTACCTCTTCCTAGGATTACATGAGATCAAATCTATTCTCCTTTTCCCAGTGCATTTTAGGTTTAGACATTTATGAATATGATTGAGCCAAGTTTCCTTTGGGCTTCCCTTGAAGCACACTCGAAGCCCCAAAGGCGAAAGCTTATTCAAACCACCTAGGCTTCTCGACTAGGCTTCACCCTTGGATTGGCCCCAATCTTTGAATCTTACATTAATCACACCGAACAAATTTTCTTTGGGTGTTTATGTACTTGCAATTGCTTTTTTATAGAGTGAAAGTTTTGGATCTTGTGGTTTATGCGTTCGACTTTGCAAGAGAGAGTTCTCCAATGTCCTATATTGGTTAAATCTATTTGAATTTCTTTTTCCTTTTGTTTTGTATTTTAAGGAGCATGTTTCCTCAAATTTCTTCCTATAAAGCTAATTACAACCACCATAAGGGTGGTCCTTCGACTTCCTACACAAGGGAGGTGAGTTCGAATCCCACTAGAGGCCTGGGTAGTTTCCTCCTTTCCTTTACCCCTAACCCGCTTCCATGTATTCCCCCACTCGGTTGATAATCCACGAGATATGGTCCCTCATCCAATAAACAAAAAATGATAGACCTAACACCCTAAAATTCCCTCTCACCTTGAGTGTCCAAGATTGATCTCACATACACACTTGCACACATTAAACAAATAACAGACCCTTAGAGTAGTGTTATGAGAATCGGACCAAACTGACTAATCCAATTGGTTCAATGGCGAACCAATGAAAGGTTTGGTCTAGATAAATGCTTTAACCCGTTGATACATCAAATTGGTCAAAACCTTATCAAAATTCGATTAAACTAGGAAAATTGCCCCATAAATTGATTTTTTATTTTTTTGGCCTTAAGCCCTCAACTCCACTTGAAACTAGTAGCAAAGAAGGCGGCGGCGACGATAAAGCAGCCAGAGGGGGAGGTGATGTTGTTGCGACCTTCGATGTAGCAAACCTTATTCAATTACCCACATCCATGGCTTCTCAAATCTCAAATCCTTCTCCATTTAAACATACATACATATATATATGTGTGTGTGTGTGTGTGTGTGTGTGTGTGTGTGTGTGTGTATAGAGAGAGAGAGAGACAGAGATAAGGAAAGAAGAAACAGATCTCTGTAGCCACTTAAAATATAGTGGAAAAGAACAAGGAGATGGTAGAGAATAATTAAATAAGAACATGGTTCTTGATGTTGATGTTTACTATCGAAAGTCGTCCGCTCTAGCCAGTGACAAAGTTGAGAGAACCGACCCGATAATCGAACCGGTTGGCCAAGCGGGTCAATGGTTCAACCGATCGGACCGTTTGTACTAGAGTTGGACCGGTTGACCCGGTTTACCATCAAATTGGGTTAGACCGGCGCAGGCCAGTGAACCTGGAATTTTTTTTTACATATAGTCATAATTTTTTTACAAGAACAATTTCACATTTCACAACCCAAAGCTCAAACATGAATAATTTCACATTTCACAATCCAAAGTTCAAATATGAACCAACCAATTCAAGCAAAGTTAATTGAAATTTCAAGCTTAATCTAAATTAATAATTAATTAAGCAATAAAAATTACCAATCAAGTGAAGCAACAACAATCAACACCCTAATTCTGTCCGCTTGCCCAGCTGCAGTTCTGGTATCTGCCCACTACGTGCCCAGCTGCGGAAGCAACCTAGCCAATCCACTCGAGCTTGAGAGTGAGAGAAAGAGAGTTTGAGAGTTAAGAGAATGATAATTGAGAGTTGAGAGATGAAAGATTGAGGGTGAGATAGTAGAGAACGAGAAGGGGCCTTCAAGGAGGGAGACGGGGAGAGTGTTACCTTCAACTCGGCTTCAGTCCTTGACAGCACACACCGGCCGGGAACGACAGATAGCCGATGCTGAGAGCGACACTGCAAGCCTGGAAAAAGCATTGCAATCGCGGGCTAGGGTTGTGAATTGCCAAGCCTGAGAGAGAGGGTGTCGAGGAGTTTGGGGCTAGGGGTTCATTTGGGCTGGGGAAAAAAAAACGTTTTTAAAGAACCTGGAAAAAGCTGGTCCAACCGCAGGTTGGCCGGTTTTACCGAGTCAGCCGGTCCAACCGGGTTTGACCTGTTTTTTCCGTTTTGACTGCCCAAACGGTTTAACGCGTTTTCCGACTCGTTGATCTGACCAGTTCGGGCTAGTTTTCTTAACCATGGCCAGCAGCTCTTAGGTCCTTTTGAATTTGTAAATGGGAAGGGGGCACTATTAATGTGATTTCAGCCTATGTTGTTACATATCCAACCTTGTACACTCATTTTTATTAACCTCTCGAGATGTACCAAATAATGTCTGCTTAACCGATTCGATAGTAAATCATATCAACCAGTCTAATTTCGATTTAAATAGTCCAATCGGTTGACGCCTTTACCCACTCGACCGAACGGTTTGATCACCAGGTTAGCTCTTTTAATATTACCTTACAGCATGTGTGCATTCGTTTTCCACCCAATCCAATCCTGCAGAGCTGGATATGCTGCCATGGAAAGCACACCCCTACCCCCGGGGGGAAATAGACTTCGCCTACTTAGGAAACAATGCAGACTATAAACCATTATGTAGCGTTTGGTTTAAAGTAATGCAATCACTATGCAATGGAAGCAATAATGTAATACAATTGTTAGTGTAATGAAATGGGATAATAATTGCATTACAATGTTTGGTTACAAAGGTTTTACAAGTGTAATGGAATGAATTTATTTACAAGCAAATACTTAATTTTACACATGACTTGAAGTACTTGCAATTCAATTCGCATTTTATGTTTGCCTATTTTAATTATTTGTAGCTTTGTTGATAATTATCATCCAATATTTTATCCTCATAATTACAATGTTTCACATGAGACTTACTTAACTCTATTTCTTCTATTACAATAATGTAATATTGTTCAAATTTACCAAGTTGAGAGATGATGATAATGATAATGATGATGTGTGTGTAAGAGAGAGAGAGAGAGAGAAGATGTCTAGAACATACAAAAATACAATTACAATAATACGATCCTAATGTAGGTTAAACTTTATCTAATATGGAGAAGAGAGAGAGGAGTGAGAGGGCTTTAAACCTTTACAAAATGGGTCAAAGTAATAAGAGAGGGAAGTAGAGGAGAGACAATAGAGAGAAGACAGAGAAAGTTCCCAAATATAATAGCTTATAGTTGGGTAGACTTTAATTCAAATATATACAAAGTTCCCAAATATAATAATTTATAGTTGGGTAGACTTTAATTCAAATATATACAATCACAATTGTTTAGGAAAAGTTAAGTAATTGTAGTTACATAGATTGAGATAAATATGATTACAATGCAATCTTGATTACATTCCTTAATAGTAACCAAATATGGTAATTGAATCACCATTATCATTTTGATTGCATTACAACTTTGATTGCATAGAACCAAACAAGCTATTAAGGAAATTAAAAGCGAGGTTGCAAGAGGGCAGAAACAAGGCGGTCGACCGTTACCTTGACACCAATCTCATATGTCCAACTGACTCGCAACTCAGTAGTGCTCCTCAAGAACCCTTATAAGAGGGGGCGCAGTCCGTGCTACATACAAGCAGAAATCAGGCTTTATAATTCTTGCACTATTAACATAGACAAGCTTCCACCAGTCAATTTGCCCACGTTTTTCATTTTTTTTTAAACGTTTTTTAAAATACCCCAGTTTATGTACAAATTACAATCCAGAGGACACGAGTGAATAAAATGCACAAACGCCCATCTGAGCTGGCATGGGGAAAGCGTTCGAGGAAGAGACCTTACATCTCAAACTAAGGCCTTGTTCTTTTCGTTGGGAAATTCCAGGTGTGGAATGAGTGGGAGTGGGAGGGGAGGAACGAGTGGGTGAAAGTGGGTAGGAGTTGTATTTTTTTAAAGTGTGGGAAATGGGGGGAAGAAGTTGAATGAAGTAGGAGAGTTGATGTAAGTTACATATTTTATTTTTTTAATGTAATCTTTTATTTGTGATAGTAATTATTGATGATAAAAAAAAAAATTTAGACTGAAAAAAATATTTGTGTTGACTCATATATCAAATATTGTTTTGTGGCCGTTATTACCCAAAAAAAATTGTAATTTTCGCTATTCATAAAACAATTACGGATGTATTTTTTTCCATATACTAACCAAATACGAACAACGAAAAAATACACATATGTTCAGGCCTTGTTCTTTTCGTTGGTAAATCCAAATTTACCAACCTTAACTTCAACCCAAATCAACTCACTTCATGAACTTCAATTAAAAAAATACCAACTTTAACCGACTTTAACCAATTTCAGCTCACTTCAACCCACTTTAGCCCACTTCAACCAACATCAACTCATTGTCTACTATTTTAACCAACTTCTACCCATCACACAAAAAAATATTCAACCTATTTCAACAAACTTCAACCAACTTCAAACTTCAATCAACTTCAACCAATTTCAACCCACTTTAATAAAAAAATACTCACTTCAATAAAAAAAATACTCACTTCAACCAATCTCAACCAACTTCACTTATTTATTGACTCATATTTTCCAACGAAAAGAACATATCTTTAGTACACGGAAAACAATCATCTGTAATTTGTGTGAAAAATTTTCAATATTTTGTTACTAACGTATATGGAAAAACATATTTGATCAAAATACACGTACAATACATCTGCATTTCCAGTCACGAATTACATACAACGCCAAAAAAATTTGCACGTTCCTTTATTATGCCGGAAAAAATATCTGCAAATTCGGCCGCAAATTACGATGAACGAAAAATAAACCTGTTACACATATAGAGCAACAATCATCCACACTTTAGTGACCTATAACAAATATTTCATGACCAACGCAAAAAAAAAAAATAAAAAAATTAAGCATCTCTTCTATATACAGAATCAAACCCAAAATATCAACCACTCACAAACTAACATTTGCTTAACAAAGCAAAAAAAAATTATTATTTCTTCAATATACATAACAAAAATTACATCATCTGAATTTCCAGCATGACTAATAAATATTTCCATAACATCTGAAAAATAAATAAAAATTTTCATAATTGTTATCATACTATTCGTACGCACAATTACATAAATTATAAAAGTTTTCAAAATATGAAAAACAATAGTTATATGTATGAGTGGGAAAGAGTGAGTAAAAGTGGGTGAGAGTAGGAATGAGTGGTATTTTTTTTTAAAGAATGAGAAGATGTGAGAAAGGGAGGGAAGGAGTGGTGGAGTGGAAAGAAGTGGATTGGATCCATTAAACTACGAAAAGAACAGAACCTAAGGATTCAAAATGCGGTTTTGCTTAAGATTGCGATTGGGTTGCGATTGCCGTTTCTTCTCATGGTATGGCCAAAATCACTCTAATGCAGCAATCGCGTTACATATTGCAGTTGAAGCGGAGCGACAACGTGGTTCACAACTTAAAAACCTTTCTAATGACTAATGAGGTTATTTTGTCGCAGAATGGCCACATTTTAAATCCACTTTAGACTTTGGAGTTCTTCAAAAAACGCAAAGGAAGATGTAGGTAAGAAATTGTTTGTGCCAAAGTAAAAATTCGGAACATTAGAGGCCTTAGGTCTCTCAAAAGAGAGGTAACCATCCATGTATGCAACACATCAGCCTAGAAATAGAGCATTTAAATGTGCTCAACATTTTTAAAGAGATTTTTGTCCCCTTATATCAACAATTTCGCTAAAAACGGCAACTTTAGCAATTTCTTTTGCTTAGCAATTTCTTTTGCTCGGATAGTTGGATTACAATGAACAACAATTTTTACCCTAAATTTTCCTGTGCTTCCTCTCTATGAAATAGTAGAAAGTCAAAGGCTTTTAAATATAATGTGTAGTGAACCAGCCTTTCTACAAATTCTGGTTGTTATAATCTAAATCAGTTCTCTGGCACTGCTACTGGAAAGTCTTCAGTGCAGCAACACCATGCAGAGTTTTTTGTACATAACCCGTGGTAACTTATAACTGCTTACACCATGTGCTAACTAATTTACATTGCAGATAGCTATAGCAGTCAAACTTTAATTGCTAGCAGGTACATGTTTAGCCAAGCAATTACATAAGATGTGTTCAGTAATTTAGCGGTTAGCTACCTGATAAACATATGCAAACTGACATAGAAGGTCAGGGACATTTTGCTAAACACAAACTAAACAAAAAGGTACTTCCCATAAAAAAAAGACAAAAAAAAAACAAAGAAACAAAAATTGAAACCCTACTTTTTAAATGCATTTGCTATTATGTCATGCTAGTTTTACATAGCAGATAGCTACAGCTGTTATAGTTGTAATTTTCAGCTGTCATTTAACCAAGCGACTGAAGAAAATGTATTCAATAAATTTAGTCGCATAACTGATATATGCCAATTTACACAAAACGCCACAAGCTAACTTCATTTAACTTTTCAAAAATGCTAGTTGCAACACTAAACACTACAAAGAATCATGGTCCAACACTAATCTATCGAACACTAATGTCACAGCAATTAGAGTTTTGACTTAGTCAAGATGTTAAAGGCCACTTCTAATACATTATCCAACACAGCCTTAGTTTGGATTGTGGTGCTTGCTTTCACAATATGTTCATTGACTAGATCATTTTATTTTCCTTCCTAGTCACTGGTGGGTTTTGGGGACCTACCATCACCAGTGTCACCCTTAGATTAAAAAAGCTCGAGGTGCGAAAAAGCGCAAAGGGTCCTAGGGCCCAAGGCGTGGGTTTTGAGGCGAAGCAAGGGCTTTTTATACACAAGGCGCACTTTTACTTAAAAAAATGCTTAAAAATCACTCCAAAACCATATTTCTTCTAAAATTAGCTAGATAATAGCATCAAATAAATGATTTTCACCAACCACCAGAAAAAAAAAGATAATCAATTAAACACAACAAAATACAATTAAAGCATTAAACACAGCTCAATTAGATTACTACAAATTGAACTCCAAAAACATAACACATGCTACTAGCATGCCAGCAAGAGAGAGAGAGAGAGAGAGAGAGAGAGAGAGAGAGAATCCGAGAGAGATAGAAAGGGAGAAAGATTAAGAAGCACCAAAAAAAAACAAGGGCTCGATACCATTGTAGCATTGGAGGAGGTACCATTTTCGGTCTCCTTGAAGCCCTAAAAAAACGAAAGGAAACAAACAAAAACCTTTCATGGTTGCCCAATAACAGAGCAGGAGGCTGAAGAAAGATGTCTAAAAGAAGACGAGAGAACAAAGCATTTACTAGATTGTCGTCACCAGGGTTAGGGTTAGGGGTTCCAGCTCCGAACTCATGTTCAGTAGTAGCAATATGTTTTATTTACTTCTAATAGCATCTTGATTGAAAGACTTCCACAAACAAAAAGAGAAATCAAGGCCCCTTAAAGGTTTTTTTCTTTTTTGTTCCCAAATGGTCTGTTATGATTTACAAAGTGCCGGCTTCGTCGGCTTTGGGCCCCGGTTTGAAGCTCAGAAAAGCCCAAAAAAGCGCGGCCTTTAAGAATGGGCTGAGCTTGACCCATTCCAAGGCGCAAGAGGGTGGGCTTCGGGCTTTTGTGAGCCTAGGCGAGCCCCGGCCGCGCTTTTTAAAACACACACACACACACACACATATATATATATATATATGTGTGTGTGTGTGTGTGTGTGTGTGTGTGTGTGTGTGTGTGTGTGTGTGTGTGTATGTCTCTCTCTCTCTCTCTCTCTCT
>JACYFF010031957.1:60298635-60337798 GCA_017589665.1 Selenicereus undatus
GATATTAAAATTAATGAAAGTAACTCATACATCATATTAAAAATTTAACCATATTACTATTAATAACCATAGTTCCGAACATGTTACTAACAAATTTATTAAACATTTAAACATAAATATGAGCTAATATACATAAATGTAAACATTTAAACATTTAAACATAAATATGAGCTACCACAACATAAATTTAAACATTTAAACATAAAAATGAGCTAACATTTAAACATTTAAACATTTACACTTTTAAACATAAATACATTTTTCATATCAATCTTTTTTCATCCTTTTTCAAAATCCCTAACATGTCACTAATAAATTTATTAAACATTTAACCAAGTGAAGTATTTTTCATTTCAATCTTTTTAATCTTTCCTATGATGTTAAAATTAATGAAAGTAACTCATACATTATATTAAACATTTAACCATAATACTATTAATAACCATAGTTCCTAACATGTTACAAGTAATTTTTTCATATCATTCTTTTTTCATATGAAACATTTAAACATAAATTTGAGCTAACATAAATAAATTTTAACATTTAAAAATTTAAACATAAATTTAAACATTAAAATATTTAAATATAAATATGAGCTAACATCTAAACATTTAAACATAAATACATTTTTCATACCAATCTTAAATTGATAACAAATTAAATGATTTAAACATAAATATGAGCTAAAGTTAACTGTAATTAACCATAAATTAATTTACTTCACAAATAAATGTATAAACTTAAATTGACAACAAATTAATTAAAATATATCATTATCATTGCCATAAATAAAAAATTTACACATGAAAACAAATAAATGTATAAACATAAATTTGACTAATAAAATTACTTACAAAATCCCAAACTTCTTTCTACTCTCTCTTGCTTGAAAGACAACCTTTTCCACCACTTCAAAATTTCATGAAAATATGAGAGATAGAAGTGTGTATTTTTAAATGACAAATTGTACACAATATGTTGAGTATTTATAGAACTAATTTCCAAAAAATTTTAAAAAACAATTACACAACTAGCCGTTTGAGAGCTGCAACGGCTAGTTTGGCCCATTTCCCAGCTTTTTCCTTTTTTTTCCTCCCACTTTCGGCGCCCCTCCCCCCCGCCCCCCAAAAAGCAGGCCTATCCCTCAAAACGACGCCATTTTGGGGGGGCGTGGCACAAAAAAAAGGGAAAAGCTGGGCGTGGGCGGACCGGGGATACGGGCTACCCTCACGGGCGAGTTGCCTAGCCCAACGATGAACTGCCAAAGCTTGAACAGCGAGCTGAAAATTTGGCCCGCGAGCACAGCAATGTGGATGCTCTAAAACTACCCTTGATGGCAAAAGTGGACAGAATCTCCCTTTGTCAGCCCAAAAGTCAGACCAAAAGACTCTCTCTCTCCCCCCGCATTTCGCTTCACTGGAACTTAACAATGAGGGATAAAAACAGAATTTGGAATTATTAATCAATCATAAAATTTTAATCCTAAAACCAACAATTAATTGTAAAGTTCTAACCCTTTTCTCTAATTAATCTTTAATCTTGATTTGGATGGAGTTGCCCCATGGCTTGGGGCAATGTGCACCTAAAAATTGTGAGGGCAGTGGATGACGGTGAAGTCGGCGTTCATATGGGCAAGTCAGGAAGTCTGCGCTGGCACTTGTGGTGGTGGAGAGCATCAATAGGAGGAAAGGAAGAGGAGGAGGAATCTACACTATATAGAAAAGCAATGTTGTGATAATGTGGAATTTTCTTGCATTCTCATTAATTAGAGATTTCGAACCCTTGGATTCATTATCTCTCCTCATCACAATCATCCGATTGCTGAAAATAATTAATTTATAATTTTCAAATCTCTCACATAGTAGTAAGGGGAAAAATCATTAATAAGGAAATGATCATAAGAAAGTATAATCTTATGAATTATAGTTCCATAATTGTCGAAATGAGGATTATGGAGTATTTTTTTCTAAAAGGAATGATTATGCAGTGATTAGTGATTATAAAAATTATAAAAAAATATCATTCTTAAACCTTTTGAATTTATTATGTCTCCTCATCACCACTAGATTGTAGAAAAAAATTAATCCCGGAAAGTATAATATCAGAAAGTATAATTCTATAATGGTAGAAAAAAATCATTAACAACTAAGGAAATGATCATAGGAAAGTATAATCCCGGGAAGTATAATTCTGTAATGATTGAAATAAAGAGTATGAAGTGGCTATACCTTTAGTATTATTTTAAATAATAGAGTCAAATCCCAATAAAGAATAATCCTATAATTATGGAAATATGAATTATAAAGTAGTTAGTAACAAATAACTATGAAAATTATAGATAAAATAGATATCATTCTTGAATTTTCAATATTAGTGTAAATAGTCGAGTAGTTCTTACTCATAGTTAAAATTATACATTAAAATACATCTCATAGTTGAAATCAATTTTACCGTCTTGCTCATTGCTTATCTGGGTCAAAATGATCTTTTTTACCTCACCTCCAGATATATAATAATTATCATTCAATTCCTCATATATTTATTTGTATTAATTTGTTAATTCATTAGTAAGTGACCTCCTCTTTTGTAATTAGCAGTGTCAAAATGCTTGATCGTATTTGATTGAAATTTATTCTCTCTCCTCATCACAACCATCCAACAACAACAACAACAAACTCCCAATGTGGGTCCCGCTTTTGCGGGGTCTGGGGAGATTCAGCTGTAGGCAACCTTACCTCCACCGGTATTCCTACCCATAGAGAGGTTGATTCCAAAAGACCCACAAAATAATTTTGTGAAAAAGGTTTGAAGGGAAAAACAATTGTAGAAGCCATTTACCGAGCAAGAGGAAGAGAAAGAGGATGAGAAAAGATTCCGGATGGCAAATAAAGAGAGAGCGGATATATAGCAAATAAAGAAGGAGCGGAGCGAAGACATACCTCAGCGAAGCCAGGGGCGCTTGGTGCCGTCACATCCCAGAAAAGCACGACCTGCAGACAAGCAAACCGAAACCCTACCCATCCCACACCGCCTAAGCTACTGCCATCTATGGAGCCGGACCCCTATAATCAGAAACCTTAATCCTATCCCGCCACAGCCTCCTATCCTGAGCCATGTCCTCCGTGAGTCCGACAACTCTCAGGTCCTCTCTAACCACTTGTTCTAGACTCTTCTTCAGTCTACCCCTCCCTCTCTTACCACCGGGGGGGTTGATTCTCTCACACCTTCTCACTGGAGCGGCCGCACTTCTCCTCTTGACGTGGCCGAACCATCTGAGTCTTGATTCCCTCATCTTCTCCTCTATCGGGGCCACTTTAGCTAAGCCCCTAAACACTTCATTTCTAACCTTGTCCAATCTCGTAGAGCCACACATCCACCTGACTATTCTCATCTCAGCTACCATCAACCTTTGAACCTGCGTCTTTTTTAGATGCCAACACTCCGATCCATAGAGAACAGCCGGTCTGACTACCATCCGATAAACTTTGCCTTTCAAACCCATGGGCATCCTCTTGTCGCACAGCACCCCTGACGCTGCCTTCCACTTTTGCCAACCCACTCTAATCCGCTGGCTAATGTCCTCGTCAATGTCCCCATTCTGCTGAATGATCGAGCCCAGATACTTGAATTTGTCGACCTTTGGTATTGCCCTCTCATCCAGTACGATATCTCCACCCTCTTCTATCCTCCAGTTGAAACAACAGTGAAGGTATTCCGTTTTCGATCTACTCAACCGAAAGCCCCTAGCCTCCAGCGTGCACCTCCAACTCTCCAACCTGTCATTCACTCCCTGCCTGGTGACATCGATAAGAACGATGTTATCTGCAAATAACATGCACCAAGGCACCTCGTCCTGGATAACTCTAGTGAGTTCGTCCAAAACTAATGTGAAAAGAAACGGGCTTAAAGCGGATCCCTGGTGCAGGCCCATAGTAACAGCAAAGTCATTGGAGACCCCGCCGGGGGTCCTAACCCTCGTCCGCCCTCCCTCGTACATATCCTTGATAACACGAATATACGCGTGCGACACCCTTTTCTCTTCCAAACACCTCCACAATACCTCCCTTGGAACTCTATCATAGGCTTTCTCCAGATCAATGAACACCATATGGAGATCCACCTTTCTGTCCCTAAACATGCCCATGAGCCCTCTGAGGAGGTAGATCGCTTCAATGGTCGCTCTGCCTGGCATGAAACCAAATTGGTTTTCTGAAATCTCTACTTCCCCTCACAGCCTTCTCTCAATCATCCTCTCCCACAGTTTCATAGTGTGGCTGAGCAGCTTGATACCCCTAAAGTTATTACAATCTTGGATATCCCCTTTGTTTTTGTACAGTGGGATGATTGTACTGACCCTCCACTCTCTGGGCATCTTGGCGGTCCGAAAAATGACATTGAAAAGCTCTGTGAGCCACTCTAGACCCACTTCCCCCAAAAACTTCCAAACTTCCACTGGTATCTGGTCCGAGCCCACTGCCTTCCCCTTTGCCATCTTCTTCATGGCCTCCCTAATCTCTTCCTTTGAGATCATATCGCCCGCACTTTGATCGCTACACTCTCTGCCCCGGCTACCTACGTCTCCCCCCCTTCCCCATTGAGGAGTTTAGCAAAGAACCTTTGCCATCTCTCCTTAATTTCAGCATCATCCGTCAACACCTTACCCTCTTCGTCCTTAATACACCTTACCACCCCCAAATCCCTAGTCTTCCTTTCCCTAGCCCTAGCCAGTTTAAAAACCTCATTCTCGCCTTCCTTCGTCCCCAATCTATGATACAGTCTATCAAACTCCTGACTCTTAGCTACTGCCACTGCCCTTCTGGCTACCTTCTTTGCCGCCTTGTATCCAATCTTCTTATGCGCCCTCTCGTCCTCGGAGCTGCTGTTCATGACAACCATCCGATTGTTGAAAATAATTAATTTATAATTTTCAAATCTCTCACATAGTAATAAGGAAAAAAAATCATTAATAAAGAAATGATCGTAAGAAAGTATAATCTGATAAATTATAGTTCCATAATTGTCGAAATGAGGATTATAGAGTATTTTTTTTTTCTAAAAAGAATGATTGTGCAGTAATTAGTGATTATAAAAATTATAAAAAAATATCATTCTTAAACCTTTTGAATTCATTTTGTCTCCTTATCACCACTAGACTGTAGAAGAAGATTAATCTCGGGAAGTATAATATCAGGAAGTATAATTCCGTAATGGTGGAAAAAAAATAATTAACAACTAAGGAAATGATCATAGAAAAGCATAATCCTGGGAAGTATAATTCTGTAATGATTGAAATAAAAAGTATGGAGTGGCTATACCTTTAGTATTATTTTAAATAATAGAGTCAAATCCCAATAAAGAATAATCCCATAATTATGAAAATATGAATTATGAAGTAGTTAGTAACAAATAACTATGAAAATTATAGATAAAATAAATATCATTCTTGAATTTTCAATA
Source organism: Selenicereus undatus (assembly GCA_017589665.1). Classification (NCBI taxonomy): domain Eukaryota; kingdom Viridiplantae; phylum Streptophyta; class Magnoliopsida; order Caryophyllales; family Cactaceae; genus Selenicereus; species Selenicereus undatus. Next base: position 60,304,093 of record JACYFF010031957.1, read on the forward strand.
TTAGTATAAATAGTCAAGTAGTTCTTACTCATAATTGAAATTATACATTAAATATGTCTCATAGTTGAAATCAATTTTACCGTCTTGCTCATTGCTCATCTGTCTCAAAGTGATCTTTTTACCTCACCTCCAGATATATAATAATTATCATTCCATTCCTCATATATTTATTTGTATTAATTTGTTAATTCGTTAGTAAGTGACCTCCTCTTTTGTAATTAGTAGTATCAAAATGCTTGATCGTATTTGATTAAAATTTTTGTACTTTTTTGTTGTAATTCCCTCCTATATGTGGCTTAATTTTCTTTTCTTGATATTTAATCTTTCACTAATTGACGTCATCATTGATTTCTTGCGACAATTCGTAATATCTCTTTTTTAGGTGTAGTTTTTGTCAGGCTTGATTAATAGTGGTGGTGTTTGGTTTGATTCGTTTATATTCTTAATTATTTCCGTTCAATTTATGACTTAGGTTAAAATTTTCTTGCTTATATTATATTATATTTTATTAGTAACTTAATTGTGTTTAGATTCTTTCATGTTTTATTTATGTTGTTCATTTATGGATTTTTGTTTTTTTATAAGAAAAACTCTAATAGTTTGATCCTCTTCCTTGGCGTTTCAAATTTTTAATGGAAGCAACCATGCAAATTATTTCACATGTATCTAAATTGTTTGGTGACCTATTTATTTACATCAGTTAAAAAAAAATTAAATACCTATACTACAAATTATAATATGATTTTCATAATTTACAAAAGTTATTGTTAAATATATAAAAAAATCACAAAATTTGACTTCCTTTTTTACATACGTAGATAAGAGTATAGTCATCTATATCTTAAAAATTTTTGCTATTTTGGAAATTGAGTGATATGGTCAGGTTGGGGTTTAGAACAATACGGAGGGGGTGTTGGGGGATTTCATTGGGTTATGAACCCTAGCAGTATGATCAAATTGCATTAATGGACAAATAGGATGAGTTTAATATTAAAAAGTTGATCATAATATATAAAGTCTTTAGAACGATTTTAATTAACTTATTCACTTCAAAATATGCCTTCAACATTAACAAATGTAATTTTTCAGTTTTTTCTTTAAAATCATCGCATACATTCAATACTACATGCATGTTTGAATCAATGTAATTTTTCGTTTCCATTGTTCAGTTAGAAACTATAATGCATGCTTGAATATTTTCATTGTTTAGTTAGAAATTACGATGCATACTTGAATACTATTTCTATATATTTTTTGTCATGACATACATTTAATACTATAATGGATGTTTGAATCAATGTAACAGTTTTTGCTGTTTAGTAAAATACTGTAATGTATTCTTGAATACTATTTGTAGGTTTTTTTCATAAATCATGACAAATGTTCAAAATCATTAATCATGTCATACAGTTAACTTAAGACACAAATCACAAGGTAAGGTTATAGAAAATTTTAATTTCTTGGGTTTTTTGAAAATCATATGTTAATTGAGATTTTGATGGGTCATTCTGATTTCAGGAAATAAAATAACCCCATTTTAGGTTAGTTAATCGAATGAATAAATTTGGAAATACTATTTTTGGGTTTTTAAATTATGGATTAACTAAATAGTCAGTCAGAACTCTATTGGTAATATGCTGCAACTAATTATGATCCATGATTTAACTAGAATATCTTAGCATGCGCCTTTCTGCTAACTAATTATCTTTTCTTCTGAGAGGGGACAACTTATATAAATTGGTAGGTGGTTTCAAATCAATAGACCAGCTACCATATATGATAATTTTTATTGCTTTTCTAAATCCATCCATTATTTTCACAGTCCCCATTTTTCCTAAAAAAAAATTGCTTAATTCAAATCACCTAAAATCACTAAATCTATGGTCCTAAATCTACAACAACTCATGATTTAAGTGGAACACTAACCTTATGGAGATATATTGTCTAACGAAGAATTCGATGACATATTTTTCAACAAAAAGCCACCTAACTTCATGATTTCAAAAGGAGGAGCCTAAGCACATCATGGATGACTAATTTTGATGTGTTGTAACTACATGTTGAGATAACTTGAATGAAATTGTGGCAAGAATAAATCTATTTTCAAAGATAAAAATCCCCTCAAAGAAAATGATAGAAAAGTATATATAATATTAAAAAATTCTAAATATAATAACTAGGCTTATTAAATTTTTATAATGAAAAATTATTTCTACTTATAACAACATCACTTACTAAGTAATTTATTTGTGTCTTCTTTTCTAAATAATAACAGCAACTATGTATCTTTTATAAACAGCTTATTATCTATTTTATAAATCACTATGCAAACCACGAGTCTATACTAGTATATAGAATTAGAGTGCTTCTTTTACATTTGGCATTAGTGCATATTTAGCTAATCTGACCTTTTAGCTGCAAATAACTTCTCAAAATGAAACATTCCCAATGTTTCTGCATTAAACCAAAGTGTTCCATCAAACCTTTGGTCCCAGAACACCTAATACACACAATGAAAATATTGTATGTGAATTCAAAGGCATTAAATCAAAATGAACCGTCAAACCATTTGTAATGTATGTTATATTTTGTAAGTACCATTCTTCGAAGGTATAAGGTATATGTTGCTTCAATTTCACGATTAATCAGCAATCCTCTGGTTTGTAAAGTAAAAACCAAAATCCCTAAGAACAATTTTTTAAGAAAAGGGACAATGCAAAAGTATGGCATCATAATGTCGAAGATTAAAGACTTTTATAATGAAAGAACTCACTACAAGAAAGATAGAAATTTGTGATCGCTTTTTTGTGACTGCTTGATGACAGTCACATTTTGTGACTAATTTTGTGACCAATACAAGATAGTGTGAATTTTCTGACCACGAGTTAAATGGTGTGAAATGTAGTCACATTTTATGACTGATTTTCACTCCAATATAAAATCGGTCATAAATTTTAATTTTTCAAAACTTAACACTTTTTTTTCTTTAATTTTAAAGTTGGGACTGATTTTATTTTTTTAACAAAAAAAACCAAGACTGATTTTGTGACTATAAAAAAATTAAATTTCGATCACAATCTTGGTGAAGTAACAAAAACAACCCTAACTATCTAACCTTTGATTCAATTCTCAGCCTCCACACACCCCCGACCCCCTCTTCTTGCACGCAGACATCCCAGGTCGCACCCCTCTTCGTACGCCCTCGTCGTCGTCGGCAGCGTCTCTCCTTTCTCTCCCATCGTCGCCGGGAGCATCTTACTCATCTCCCTCACATCGTCGCCGAAGCGATTACCAATTTGGCCCAACTCGCCCAAACCAACTCGAACGCCCCTTCCCACGCCAACTCGCACCCCGGTTGTTTCTCCTGGAAAACTCGCACACCCCTGCTGTTCTACCCATCTCCAGCGCCGGTCAGCGAAACCCAGATCTAGCCGACTGTTTCCGGCCATTCCAACGAAACCAGATCTGTGTCTGGTCGTTCTGGCGAAGCCCAGGTGTGTGTTCTGTTCCAGCGCATAGATATCTCAGTCTTTTGTTAATTTCTGGTCGACTTTTCTCTTTGTTGCTGTAAAGATCAACTGAATGAGTGGTAATATGTGGCTTGTCTTGATCTGGAAAATTGTTTGTTCGAAGTGTAGAATTGGGGTTTTGCTCATTTCGATTTTGGTTTTCGATGCTCTTTAATCAAGTTGGATTGTCACAATCTTGCTTCAGACTTGTTTGATTAGTGAGAAAACAAGGATATGTTCTTTTATGAAAGCATGTATTGTAAGATGCTAATACTGAAAGTCTTGTCCAGTTGCAACTATTTTCTGACAAGTTCTGGCTTTACTGTGTTGTATTTGAATATGCAATGAATAATGCTAATGCGTGGCTTTTGATGAATTTCAATGTTATTGATGTTCAATTGATTTTGGTTATAGTTGGTGAAAGTTTCTTGGAGGATGTAAATGATATATGGAATTTTTGTGGAGCCTCATCTGTGGAGCCTCTGTTTATCTCTTCCTGATGAGTTTGTGAAAGGAGTGGTGGTTGATTACCGACTGGGTGGGAAACCCTGAGCTATATGCTAAGTTGGCTGTTACTCAAAGATTTAAATTCACCTGTCTGCCATTTGAATGGGTGGGACTCGACCTACGGACCCATTTGGGCTTTGGAGGATATTTGGTGGGTTCAACTCCCCAGCTAGATGCTAAAAGTGGATGCTAATGCAGGTTCCTGTTTGGTTACCAATCACCATCCCATCTCATCTTAATTTTCACGTTGGGAAAAATGGTAGCCTGTACTGTAATGTAATGTAAGGATTTGGTAAATATCCCTTTGTGGGGATGGGGATGAGCAGAGGGCATATTGTGTTTATTTTTAGATTAGACGTACCCACTGATATTTAGTAACATGTAAATCAAAAAGTTGTAATGGTAATATGTAAATCAAAAAATCTTTATGAATATCTTGTGCACCATAGGTCTCGGTTTGGTTGCCCTGTTGCTGCAGGTCTCGGTTTGCAATCCAAAAAGGTTGAAATGGTTGAATTTTTTAAGGGTTTAGGTTTATATGTACTGGAAGGTACAATCCCCCATATTAACACATTGATTCATTGCTGAGATTTTTTAGGTATTGAGAACCATGCTTCTTATGCAGTCAATACTTAAATGTCATAACAAGAAATTAAACTTGCCCAAAAAATAAAATTTCATAGCAAAGCAAAGGAATGAAGTGCGTAACATTATGTATAAGGGGTCATTAAATAAAAGAGGAATGTGATACTTTTTGGCAGTTTTTTCCTTCTTTTTAGCATTCATATATGACATTTGACACTGGTAAATAAGCTTTGATAGAACTTTGGAGTACAAGTAAAAAGAGAGTTCTAAGTTTACAAAACCTAATTATCATATCTTATGTAGTAACTTTCATAAGTTTAAAGCTTGTAACCCCGACCTGTCACTCCAAAACGAAATTCCATAAAAAAAAGCACCCACACAATGACAAATCCAAATACTTACTATACTCTTAGATGACATAGTTTCATTAATTGTTATTTATGTTTAATAAATGTATCATTTTTCATTAATTTTTTGATCATCTTTTTCTTATATATGTTTGTGATTTCGATTTTATTTAGAATTAGCTCTGTCTCTCTGTCCTCCCTTATATACAAGCACTCATATTTTTTTATGTGTACAGACGTTTGATACAGCTCGCAGTTGATCAATATAAGTGATTGAACGTTGAAGTTGTTTGATCGTGAAGGTGTATTGTAGAGGTATATAATTCTAACCAATGCAAGTATGTATATTATTACGCACATAACTATGAACTATTTGTTATGACGGAAGGGCTCAGTGACCCATCAACAATTTATGTGATCTTTTTGGTATGACTCAATAATGCATTTTATATCGTGAAGTCCAGCCAATTGTACTGTGATTGTATGATGGCTTACATGTTGTGTGTTTGACTTTTTGTCTACATGTGGTTGTTATTAGGTGTGAAAACCATGCTTTCATATAAGAAGCTATAATATCATTAATATATGCCTAAAATGTGTAAGGCTCAATATTTGGATATCTATTTGACCAAAAACTCAATTATGAAGCTCCTAAGCTAATGTACCTTATGTGCCATAAAGATTTGGGATAGTCAAATTAATGTTATTCTAGTAGATGAACTTTCTAGTATGGCCCAATAACGCATTTTGTATCGTGAAGTCTAGCCAATTGTATTGTGATTGTATGATAATTTACAAGTTGGATGTTCGGTTTTCTGTCTACATGTGGTTGTTAAGTGTGAGAATTATGCTTTCATATAAGGAGCTATGTGCACTTTGTTACATTTGTTATGTGTATTATGCTGTTTAATTTAATATGCTATACTATTATTAATAGTTGAAAAAAAAACTAACGAAATAATTTATTCTAACTTAAATAGAATATGAAAATTCCGGAGTATCGTAGGTGGATGGTTAATAGACTTTTTCCCAATAGAGGTGGATTAACACCTGAGTTTGTGGCGGGGGTTAATGAGTTTGACATGTTTGCAAGAAACCTTCCTGTGTATTTGAGGGAAAAAGTATATAGGTGTCCTTGTGCGAAGTGTGAGAATACAAAATTCCTACCACCGGAAGAAGTTAAGGTTCATCTATATAAGAAAGGGTTCACTAGTGGATATTGGTATTGGACATCACATGGGGAACTTCACCCCCCTGAAGGTGAAGAAGTAAACATGCATCATAGTCCACCTAGTATTTCTTCCGAAAATCATGCTATATTCAATGATGCATATCACACAATGGTTGAAGACGCTTTTAATGAACATACTCCAGAACCTCCTAATCCAGATGTACAAAGGTTTTATGATTTGTTGAATGCACTACAACGTCCTTTGTGGGATGACTGCACTAATCATTCGGAGTTATCAGTTGCTCTTAGATTGATGAGTATTAAATCCGAGCACAATATGTCACAGAGTTGTTTTAATGAAGTTGTACAACTTATGAAAGAAGCATGTCCATCTAAGAATTATGTGCCGAGTAAGTTCTCTGATATAGAAAAGGTAGTGAGAAAATTGGGGCTCACTTCTGTAAAAATAGATTGTTGTGTTAATGGTTGTATGTTGTATTATAAAGATGATGCACATCTGCAACAATGTAAATTTTGTGATGCTCCACAATATATGGTGCGTAAGTCCACAAAAAAGAGAAAACAAAAGGATGTGCCTTTAGCAAGAATGCATTATCTTCCTATCATTCCTAGGCTCAAAAGATTATTTGCATCTTATAGTTCTGCTCAACATATGAGATGGCATTTTGAAAATCCTCGAGAGCCTGGTGTTTTATGTCATCCATCTGATGGAGAAGCGTGGAAACATTTTGATAGAACTTGGCCTGATTTTGCCTCTGAGCCACGGAATGTTAGACTTGGCTTATGTCCCGACGGTTTCTCTCCATTTTCATCACAGTACGCAAAGCCCTATTCATGTTGGCCGGTCATTCTAACTCCTTACAATCTCCCTCCAGAAATGTGTAGGAGTACACCATATATGTTTTTGACTTGCATTATTCCTGATCCGAAAAATTCCAAGGCCAATATAGACGTATATGTACAACCTTTGATAGATGATTTGAAAACCTTATGGAATGAAGGTGTCCAAACATATGACATTTCTAGGAAGGAAAATTTTCAAATGAGGGCTGCATTGATGTGGACTATTAATGACTTTCCTGTGTATGGCATGTTGTCTGGGTGGAGTACGCATGGAAAATTAGCTTGTCCAATTTGTATGTCCTCATCCAAAGCCTTTCGTTTAGAGAATGGAGGAAAACCGACGTGGTTTGATTGTCATAGATTATTTTTGCCAATGGATCATCAATTTAGGAGGAATAAGGATGCGTTCACAAAGAACAAAAGTGAAACCAGTAGGCCTCTTACTAGACTACATGGGAAAGCAATATGGTAAATTGTGCAACACCTTCCTAAGGTGACTGAAAATGGACCTTTTGTCATTGAGGGTTTTGGACAAGTTCACAACTGGACCAAACAAAGTATATTTTGGGAATTGCCATATTGGAAGACTAACTTCCGCACAATTTGGATGCTATGCATATAGAGAAGAATGTATTTGATGCTGTTTTCAACACAGTTATGGATACATATGGCAAAACAAAGGACAATGTCAAAGCAAGAATGAACTTGAAATTATACTGTAGGCGTAAAGAATTGGAGCTTAAGGAGTTGGCTAATGGCAAAATTGTGAAACCAAAGGCAAAATTTAGCTTTTCAATGCAGGAAAAAAAAGGCTATTTGCCAATGGATGAAGGATTTGAGAATGCCGGATAATTATTTATCATATTTAGCTAAATGTGTGGATGTTGATAAGACCAAGATAAGTGGTTTGAAGAGCCACGATTGCCATGTGTTCATGCAATCATTACTTCCAATTGCATTCAGTGCACTTCCTGAACAAATATGGAAGCCTCTTACTGAACTTAGCCAATTCTTCAGAGACTTATGCTCAACGGTGTTGCACGAGGAGAAACTGTCCCAAATGGAAAAGAATATTGTTATGATCTTGTGCAAATTAGAGCGTATCTTCCCTCCTGGTTTCTTCAATTGCATGGAGCATTTGCCTGTACACATGGCTTATGAAGCAAAATTAGGAGGACCAGTCCAATACCGTTGGATGTATCCTTTTGAGAGGTAAGTTTTTGTTATTTTATACACAACTTTTTGAAATATTTTCAGGATTAAATTACAGTTGCTAACATATATGGCAAATTATATCTTAGGTTTTTGGGCTTATTAAAGAAAATGGTGCAGAATAAGGCCCGTGTAGAAGGCTCAATATGTGAGGCATACATTAATCTTGAAACATCTCACTTTTGCACAAACTATTTCGCATCTAATGTACCGTGTATGCGGAATAGAAATAAAAGAAATGAGGATGAAGTTGAGCAGGATGATACACAACCAACTTTATCGATTTTTCGTCCACAAGGTCGTCCCAGTGGGCGAGTAACACCGCGATGGTTGACTGATGAAGAATACAATGCTGCTCATCTTCATGTTCTGCTAAACTGCGAGGAAGTGCAACCTTATATTGGGTTAGTTGTTAATATTTTATATTTCAATATGTTCTTTAAAAACATATTTAATACGTACTTAACCCTAAAAAGGAGTGTTGCACTTGGCAGCTTCTTCACTCAAGAAAAAAGAGAACACAACCCATACCTTTCTGATCAATAGGTTGACGCTTTAATCACAACACAATTTGCTTCCTGGTTTAGAAACAATGTAAGTTGATGCTAACGTATTACTTCGTTAAGCTATTAAATTAACATATATATATATATATATGTATATATATATATTGCTTAGTTGAGTAATTAAATTATGTTTTCTTATTTATTAGGTGGATATGATGCAAATGTATGATACAGAACGTCATCGATATTTGTGTCAGTTAGCATTGGGACCTTTAAGACTTGCGAATACATGGCCTATGCATACAGTCAATGGTTATAAGTTCCACACAGAAGCTTGGAATGAAGACAGAAAAACTTACAATTGTGGAGTTTGTGCTAAAAGAACTGGAGAAGGTGGCGTTGAAAATGATTTCTATGGGATTCTGAAAGATGTAGTTGAGATTGAATATCCGGGAGAGCCAATCAAAAAGTGTGTTTTGTTTAGTTGTCACTGGTTCGACAACACCCCTAATAGTGGTACAAGGGTGCATAAAGATTTTGGTATTGTAGAGATTAGACACACTCGAAGGTATAGGAAATATGATCCATTTATATTTGCGGATTTTGCAACTCAGGTGTATTACGTGCCATATCCAGTGAGAAGAAGAGACAACCAAGATTGGTGGGTGGTTATAAAAACTACTCCTAGATCTAGAGTGGATAGCAAGTACACATTACAACGTGCTTATCAAGAGGAGATTATGTATGATGCTACTACTATATTAGATGATGTTCAAATTGATAATCTCGGGGATGATGGATATGAAGAAGTTGATATAGATGTTACACTAATGATTCATCAGAATGAAGAGGATGAGGAGGGAGAGGAGGACGAGGAGGACGAGGAAGAGGAAGAAGAAGAAGAATTTGCTGATGAGGATGATACCAAAGTTGAAGATGATGTAGAGCTTGAAGGTGATGAAGATGATGAGGATGATAATGAGTAGTCATTTGTTATAATTTCCATGATTGGTAGTCATTTGTTATAATTTTGATGATTATAATTTTAATGTTAGGGAAGACAATCTTGTTTCTTTTGTGATACTCTTATTTATGTATGTTTGTATGATTTTATGTTAATTTTCAAGAGTATCTATCATGTTCGTGATTTCTACGTTTGACAATTACCAATTTTGTGTTTATTTGTTTATGAATTATTTTCCCGTGAAAGATGTTGGAGAAAAGCCATGCGAAGAAAAAGTTTCGTTTCACTTTTACTTCTTCTCAAGGGACTCCCGTATCTACCCCTTCACCTACCATTGCCCCTACCATAGATCCTACCCAAAATTCCATCCCTACAAGCTCTCCACCTTTTCATAATCATGCTCTGCCAGATACCCGATTGTCTACTATCCAACCAACCCACCTTTCTTTTGGCCATGTACCAACATCTACCACCACTCCAACAAGCATTCCTACTCCTATAGTTACTCCTGAAATTTCTCAACTTTCTCAAGAAGTTTCTCAACCTATTGAAGATGTCCAACGACAAACTAAGACGAAGATCTTTCCAAAAGGAAAAGAGTAAGTACTTACTTTTTGCGTTGATTTTTTTTTTAAAGCAACATTACAAAATGAACTTTTTATGACTATATGTTTCTTATTTTTTTGGGCAGATTCTACCCAAACCATACTCACATTATTCATGCCATCTCTAATATCATGAGAAGTAAGTTTGATTCACCTTATCATACTTGGAAGGAAATACCAATTGCAGTGCGAAATATGTGGTTTGATGAATTCAAAGTAAGTTGCCTAATAGTTGCAAAAAAAAAGAAAAAAAAACATTTGGTACATATTGTTTCAAATACTTTCCTGTACTTATAACTTTGGATTACTTTTAGAAAAAATTTCGTTGGGATGATGAGCATGCTCATGAGATTAGGAGAGTTTTCGAGTTTCGTGGGTCATCAAGATTAAAAGGAATGACATTTGAGATTCGAAAAAGTGGCAAACAACCTGTGTAGCTAAGCAAAGATGTTTACGATGGCTTATGTGCATATTGGGAGTCTGAAGAATTCAAAGAGAAAAGTATGTTAGGCAAGACGAATCGAGCATCACCATTGGGAGTAGGTTCATCTGTACATTGTGGTGGATCAATTCCCCATTCTGAGCATAGGAGGAAATTGGTAATATAAATATATATATATATTTTTTCGTACATATGCGTTCATTTCGACTAACTAATTGAAGTTATTTACATGTGTTCATAATCACTAATTTACTTTCAACTTTCAATTATATGTAGGCGGAAAAATTACAAAGAGAGCCAACTATTGATGAATCATTTGCACTCAGCCACTCTAGAAAAAAAGATCAATAATTTGTCGATCAAAAGTCAAAAGAGGCATGTGTAAGTGACTTATTTCTCTGAAAATTTATAAGCTCAGAACTTAAATCAACATTAGGAGAGATCGAAGGAGGTTGTTTTCACAAGTTTCATTTTTACACATACACATTGAATGTTTAGTTTTGATAAATGTCAGCAAGTATTTGAATATATGTTCAAAAGAAGAAAATGTCAGCAAATATATATTTAAGATCGAATATGCCATCACTAGTTTTGATGCAAAGGGATCTAGCTAATGGCAATCTTAAATTCTCAAAGAAGCTCATAATGGAGAACGGAACATATTATGTTTATTTTGAAGTTAGACTAGCTTCTAAGGTATATATACACTTCCCTTTATATACCCTTCCCTTGAATAATTATATCTGTACTTGAAGCTGAATTGTTTAATTTCCAAGGAATTTGAACTTGAAGGCTTGTGTTGGTTACTTGATGTGGAATATTTTTATACAAATGCATACCTGAGGCTTTCTTTACAAATGCATTTTTCTTTACACTTCAAGGCCTGTGTTGGCCATGTGATGTGGAACATTCTCATAGTTGAAACTGAATTGTTTAATGTCAGCAAGTACTTGTTTAATTTTCAAGGAATTCAAGCTGAATTGTTTAATTTCCAAGGCTTGTTTTGGTTATATGATGTGGAACATCAATGCCGTTTTCTGCACACTTCATATCCACTTAAATTGTTTATTTTTGGGATGTCGAGTACTCCGGATGTGTGATCCGTTGAGTTGTACTTTGCATGTCTTTTCTATTAGTGAACTTTATTAAATGGTTTACTCCGGGCGTGTAGCCCGTAGAGTTGTGGTCTCCGGCGTGTAGCCGTTGAGTTTGATTTGATTTATCCTTTTTTGCTTGTTTTCAATGCAGGGGATTTAATGTAAGGCTTTAAGCCTAAAAAATGGTCAGTTTTTAGGGAAAATTATGTCCGTTTCACCCCAGGAACCCCGGACGTGTGGCCCATAGAGTTGTGATCTCCGACGTGTAGCCGTTGAGCTTGATTTGATTTATCTTTTTTTGCTTGTATTCAATGTAGGGGATTTAATGTAAGACTTTAAGCCTGAAAAATTGTTAGTTTTTATGGGAAATTCTGTCCGTTTCATCCCAGGAATTAAGAAACACTAACACTTCTAGTTCTAGGGTTCGGAGGGTTGTTACAGATGCTCATAGTTACTATAATTTTCTTTTACTCTTTTAATCTTTAAATTGACAAAAATACTTATATTCTTCTTAATGTAGGAGAAGTATAAAAAAAGACTTTCAGAGATCCAAGCATATACTGAAGGTGAAGGTTCTACCTCCCAAGGAACGCCACTTCCTCAACTGTCGATGAAAACTCAGATGACTATTTGGAAGGAAGCTGTTGGCCTCAGCAAGAAAGGTAAAATTTTTGGATTTGGAATGGAAGATTCATGTGCTTCTACTACCGGTTCACCTACTACCACTAAAGTTTCTATTGAACTATTTGAAAAAGAAAAGCAATCAAAGAAAAAGTTAAAAAAGAGGTTGCACTGGGTCGAGAAAAAACTATCTGAGACCACAAAACTTGTAAAAACTTTGCTGCAACAAATGAATTTTACAATTCCAATATCCACCAATGTTGGTGTTGGAAATGGTGGAATTGGAAGCACTAGTGGTAGTAATGGTGGGGATGAAGATGAAGATGAAGATGATGATGATGACGACAACAACAATGATGATCAACAAGAGAATGAGGATGCAGATAAGAAGGACAAATGATTTGTATGGTAACAGTGTTTGATGACTTGACTTGTGGTTTGAAACACTTTAAAAGTAGTTGAATTATTGTAATTTAGACTTATATGTTTAATGTGAAGATATTCATGTTAGATCTTAGTTCAGTTATTATGTAATATGAAACTTTGGTTGTTATGGAAGCATGAATGTGGTTGTCATGCCTATATAAATGTGTGGTCATAGTTTTGTAAATTCAGGGAGATGATTATATTTCAAATTTAATGCTCAAGCTATTACTTAAAAAAACGTCACAAAAGCAGTTATAAATTATTCTTCAATTTTCAAAATCGGTCACAAAAATGGTCACAACGAATCATAATTTCCAACAAAATTAGTCATAAATGCGGTCACAAAGGACCGCGATCACAATGTCGGTCACAAATTTTTTTTGACCATACCAAAATTGGTCACAAATAAGGTCACAAGAATGGCACATTTTCAATAAAATCGGTCACAAAGTCAGTCGCAACACATGCCAGTCACAATCGCGGTAACAAATTATGTCACTCACGTCAGTCACAAAATCGGTCACAATTCATATTCGGTCACAAAGTCAGTCACAAGTCCGACTTAAATTCTCATCGCGAAAGCTGTCTGGAAAACGGTGTGGAAGAAAAAGGTAGTCACAAATTTGGTCACAAATAGCGACCACACCATCGGTCACAAATCGCGTCTCAATTTCTGACTGAATCGGTCACAAATTCAATTTCCAACCAAGGGTTTTGTGACCGCAGGAATCGGTCACAAAGGCGGTCACAAACATCATTTGTGACCGATTTCTCACAATTTGTGACCGCTTTTTCGGTCACAAACAGGCGATTTTCTTGTAGTATACTGCAATGGAATGGTAAGTGCACCTTCGTTGCTGCCAACATGAACCCAAGAAGGAAGGACTATGTTTTCAAAGTACAAGTAGTGGGGAACATGATTGTCCTCAACTTCAGCAAAATCTCCCTACAAAGTTAGTCTCAAAGTGTGCATCCTATATATATGAGTTATATGCACTAATATTAGATGATAAATATACATTAATAAGAAAGCAAAACCAAAAAAATCAGTAATGAAAAGACATACTACATATCACACGATAACACTTTTAGCTTTGCAGTTCCCTTATTTTTAGTTCTTTCCAAAGGGGATATAGCAACTAGCATATTGATAATGTCTATACCAAAAGCAAATAACGATAGCATAAATGCTCAAAAAATATACACGTATAAATAGGGTAAGAAATTTTTTTACTTGTAAACAATTTTTACCTATAATATTATCACGTGATCAAAGACGGGACGACACATTGATAAATAACACAGAAGGTGATAGATGCTGCCAGTGAATATCATGACACTCCTTGCAGACCTGAAGAAATCTCATTGTCGGTGTAAAAATCAACCTCAAATTGCTGTTGACAATATTTCTTTCTCCATTTCTTGCACCATCAACTAACACCCTAGAGATGCGATGAACTTTTCCAACTCTCAAAACACGCATTCATTCGCTAAAGTTATCATCACTTTCTATGATGCCTAATATACACATATATGGGTTGGTCAAACTTCAGCAACTGAATGACATAGATACCTAAGTGTCCATAAATATCACATTCCACAGATTTCGTCCCTCGTATGTGCATGCGCACACATGCATCGCATAAGATGAACCAACGTCGACATAGATTTGTAGCAGAGGTTGATAGCGCAGATGGAAATAGCAGGGGGTATTGAAGATGCATATACGACGGATGAGTTTCATATATATGCTATAGATTTCCATGTATTTTGTGGACAATGATGTCTCAATCCTCTTCTCGTCCATGGTCACCGCCAACTATAAGAGTAGCAACTTCATCTACTGTGGGAATAATATATTATCATCTAGGGCGGGATATCATGATGCGAATTCTTAAATCAACAATATCATTGGCCCAAAGGATATCTCGAGCATTTCAAAAAAAAAAAACCCTAACGTAAGAGTTGACAACATCGAGCATACATAGTAAGGCCCATAAAGCTGCATGATCAATTCCACGTACACTTTCCTGGCTAGTCAAGCTCTGCATCGATTTTTTACTTCATTTTGTGTATCATAAATATATAGTTGAACAAATTTGGACTTTTGTCCTCGTGCTGAGAGTAATGAACAAATTCGATGATAATTTTTGCCCACTTAATCTGCAGGAGTAAGGACCATGGTCATCCATTACAAAGTCGTCAATAAATCCACCAATTGATGTGAATGACAACATAGAGTTATATGTCGTTATATTATCAATGAAATTCGATTGATTCAATATGGTGTCTAGCAATGGAGGTGGTGAGGGTAATGCTGATAACATAACATAACCATTTTGACAGCATATCATGAATCGACATTGGGAAGTATTGTTTGTGCAACTCTTTCATCCAACCATATGGTTGCTTTACAATGATCTCAAGAAATCAAAGTCCCTGTGAAACTCCAACAGCTTGAGAATCTTCTGGCAGGTGTATTTGTACATGCAATGGCTAACCAAATCACTCTAGATTCTGCTTGATGATGCTTGCATTCTGCAATAAATTGTGATTGCCTCTTATCTAGATGATGTCAACTAAATAGCCTCCATCTTGCATCATGTCAAGCGAGTCTAGTTTGAAGGCTATTTCTAGTGCTTTTGGTTCTTCCATATGGAGTTTGCATGACTAGGTGACAAAAATCATGTGCATAATTAATTAGAATACAATTTTATGTCGAGTCATGTGGAACTTAATTACTTCTAAATATCATCCATTAATGTCTCCTCATTTTTTATTCTTAAAAAGGGCATATATTTGTGTTTTATGATCTACAATTATGGATTACAAATTTTGATATGAACTTCTTTATTGTAAATACAATTAACTACTTGTTGGAAATGTGACCAGCACTTTTATGATTATGTATAGATGATTCCTAAGTTGTGTTCAGTTTTTTTTTTGTTGGTGGTTTGCTTGAGGGAAGGAAAGGACCCCCTCAATTTATATATTCTTAAAAATGACATATATGGATCACAAAGAAAATAACAAATTCTTTTTTGAAAATTGTTTAAAATGTCAATGAAGTTGTACTAATAAGTTGTATTCAGTATTTCTTTTTTTTTTTTGGGTTGTGTTTGAGGGAGATAAAGGCCCCCTTAACTTCTTTATTCATGAAAGTGACATATATGGATCACAAAGAAAATAGCTTTTTATTTTTTTGAAAATAAATATTTATAGGATTTATTGTGGGAATTTTTAGAGAAAGGAACAATTTCTAAATCATATGATTTTATTTTTTTATTTTTTGGGGTAATGTTAGATATTTATGTGATTCAAATCTCTTTCTGTTAGGTTTTAAATATCATGATCATAGCTATAGTAGTTTATGTGTATCTCAACTGTTTCATTTAATTGATATGGTAATGTTTTTGTAATTTCTAAATTGGGAACTGTTGTGTGTACATATAAAAGAATAATTCTCGTACACTAAATTTTGGTGTGAATATTCAAATTTATGATAGTTAATTAATGACATTAGTGATAGTGAAATTGTAAATTGTATTCATCACTTGCATCACTCAACAATACTAAAACTTTTTGAGACTCGAAAAGTGCATCATATAAAACAAAATATAATGTATGCACAATAAATAACATCAACTTCTAATAAAAAGAAGAATATAATTAATTACATCAAAATAATTACTTGTATTTTGCAGGAGACAAAAAAGGAGACTATTTGCATCTGATCAATTTAAGGGCATCTTTTCTAAGTATGGTGAATAATTGTAAGAGTTCCAGGCCAAAAAAAAAAAAACAAAAACAACATTAGTACGAATGACCCGTCTATTACTTTAGAGTGTCTAACCCTTTTAGTAAAAAATTAGGAAAGTAAATACTTAGCAGCAAATTGACACTCTAAAACCTGAAATATATATATTCTACAAAAAAGTGTATATATCTTTTTATCCTTTCCTTCAACCAACCCAAGAACATGTTCTGCCACATTTGAATTTACTTACGCCGCTAATGCTAGAAAGTGACACTTGACATAGTAAAGCAGTTCAAGAACCCCAATCTTTTTCAATTGGAATCATACAGTCTCGTTTTTTAAAGCTACCATATATATACAACGTAAATTATAACACATACTGCAGTTTATAGATATAGGTGCAATAAATACCAATAATTTTTACTCTTTATGGTCCACCTCTTATTTTCAGCAGTCCACCATTCGAGAAAAACAAGACTCCTGTGGTTTAAATCGCGCCATTTTAGCTGATCTATAGACCTAATCTAACAGTATAAGTTTTTTTTGGGTAAGAAAGGTATGTAATACAATCTAGGTAGTCCTCTTCTCAAAGACTCTCTTTAGATGGGTCTACGGTTTAAGTGTTGCATACACAAATAACAAAATTTTCGTATTGTATTTTATTGTAATGTGTGGTTAATGAGGTTCTATTCTATTACATAAAAAAAAATTTAACAATATATTTGTTCTTTCTATCAGATAAAAATAATTTTTTATGTATATATGATCAATTATACAGTTGTACATCCTCCAAAACTTAACGACCTTTGTCAATATACTAATGTAATTACGCTTAACATATTCAGGCTTAGTCATGTGTTAGTTTGTTGAAATGTGTGATTCCATAATAACGATTTTCATAAAAACAAACAAAAAGTATAGAAAAGCTCACTTGTGCCATTAAAAACTAATCATGTCTTTATAATCCTTTAACTTCAAGTTTTGATACTAGCGGTAGCGTTAACTAATAGAAATATTTTAAGTAAAATATAAAGGTACATCATGTGCCCTTTAATGTCACCAAAAGGGAAATGGAAAGGAAAAAAGTTATGACAGCTTTTGTCTTTCTATATGAACTTTTGGTCTTTTTTAAATTAAGTTTTACATGTTTCAAAGGCAAGTCGCATCATCTAGAGTGATCTAGAGCAATATACAATTTTTTAATAACTTTATATTTGGGTTTATGGCTATTTTTCTTCTTTTATTGTCAAATAACTCGATTTCATTATTGGTGATAGAAAAGGCTGGTACCATCCCAAGCCACTCTAAGGTCCCCATCTTCTTCTTCTTCGATCATACCCCCTCCCTTCCATCTTCCTCTATCTTCCTCATTCACTGCATGTCTACTCTAATCTTGCTTTACTTGCATATCAAAATCCAACCCAAAAACCTGATAATATCATCGATTCATCTTTCAGAAATACAAATATCTCACTAATTTTGCTCACCACCACCACCAGGGACATATTTCTGACGTGCATGTCTCTATAACTACTAGATCTGTCATCCCCAGTTTTCTGGTCAACACCTCAGTGGCTACACCTTTGGAAGTTAGTCAGGCTAGGTCGGGACCTGAAGCTTAAGGCGGTGGTCTGATTCGCACTCTCTTGGGTGCCTAAGAAGCCTTATCAGACTCTACGACGTAGTTTTATTACTGATCTTTTTGGTGAAAGCAGCTGTAAAATGGTTAGGATTTAGTTTTAATCTTTGTAATTTAGCTTTTCGGTGAATGATGTGATTGAGATGTTGATGAGGATGACACACAGAGGGGCGTGTGGGTGTGAGACGAATACTGGGAATGGTGCTCGTATTCTTGTGAGTCTTCGTCATGATTTCTTTAGAGAAGCTTGTTTTCTTTATCCTATATCAATAATATTGATTAGTGCTTAAAAATGTATAGATTTGCATATTTTCATTATGAAAAAGGAGAAAGACAGGCTTTTAGCAACTCGAATCTTTAGGAATTGATGTATGTGTTTGTTTTCCTTTGCTAGTATCTTGATTGCTCATTTATGAATAGGGGGTCATATTATTCAGGTTCTTTTTGATTTAAGTGGAAAAGAACTATTTGAGTTCTATGCACTTATGTGAAATATTTTTTGAAGCCTGAAAAAGATGTTTTTTTACATCATATGGTCGATTCCACAGTTGGGTTTGTGGTGAGAGGTTGAAATTGGGGATATTTATATTTCTCCGGGAAACATTTTTCAATATTTAATTATTATTGGTTATAGGTCAGTGTACTGTTGATCTACTTATGTGTTAAGTCCCGAAGAAGTCAAACAATAGCAAACCCTTAGTTAGCTAAAACAATCTTTTTTAATATATAAGAAGCTAAAATAGTTCTTGAACATAAGCAAGAGGTGAACATGTAAATTAAAGGACAAGGATAGATGATTGACGCAAAAAGTTCAATTTCAAATATTTTGGAATAGTTTGTCTGTAGTCAAGGGACATGAATCTTAGCTTTCTTCTAGATTAACTATTTGAGGTTCATCAAGTAACTATTAGATAGAGATTTGATTGCTTACCTGTTAAAGATCAAGTGCGGTTAAAGATATGCATCGTTCACCTGTGTGTTGCGACTAGAAAGTAACAAATCTGGAACTAAGAGAGCACAACTGCTAAATGGAATGCTATTAAGAGGCCAAGAGAGTGAGATATGAAGTTGTATAATTTATTTACTTGTGATTGAAGTGCTAAGACCTAGAATCACTATTGTGCATGCAATTCTGGCAAAATTGATGTCAAACACGAAGAGTACATATGTACAATCATCGATTTAACAATATTTAAATTGTGTATTTGATAGATTAAAACAATAGCTTGTCCTACAAGGTTTTACCTTGTTTTATGATTGCATGTTTCCAGTGCAAGGAGACTAACAAAGAAAACTATTGTTTATTTTGATACGTGAGAAAAGTAGAGAGCAAAAAGGTGCAGTGTGGTGCGACCGTGGAGCTTATAGATATGCTTGTTGTGTCTTAGTGGGGATGTGGTGTAATTATCATGAAATTGTAAAAGTTTTGCTTTATTTGGGTAGAAATTATAGACATGCAAATATAGAGAAGGCGTGTGAACTTAGAAGATTTTGTGTTGTATTTTTGATAAAAAGTAAACTTGTATAAAAGATAAAATTGTATCAGTAGGTGTGTCTGTGTGTGTGTGTGAGAGAGAGAGAGAGAGAGAGAAAGAGAGAGAGAGAGAGAGAATCTTTGATGTGGAAAGACGTGTGAACTTAGAAGACTTTGCATTACAATTTTACTAAAAGACAAATTTGTATAAAAGATAAAATTGTATTTGCAATTGTGAAAGGAGAGAGAGAGAGAGAGAGAGAGAGAGAGAATTTGATGGTTGTGAGATGATAGAGTGAGAGAGAATCCTTTTTTAATAGGGGAAAGAGTCTGTCTTCAGTGGACTAATTCAGGCGAGTTTTTAAATTTTGTAAAATCAAAAAACTGTTATTCTTATCAATGGCTTAGATTTAATGCATGAATAATTTTTATGGCTAAGATTTTACTAAATTTCACAAATCACTCTCGTTGCAATATTTTAGAGTAGTGTAAATATTGCTCTTAGTATAGTATAGATTAATATAAACATGCATTGTTGTAAAAAAATAAAGAAAAGAATGTTTCTTGAACCATGAAGCGAAAAAAGCATATATATGGTAAATGATGTTTGTCGACACAAAAGG
Organism: Selenicereus undatus; assembly: GCA_017589665.1. NCBI lineage: Eukaryota > Viridiplantae > Streptophyta > Magnoliopsida > Caryophyllales > Cactaceae > Selenicereus > Selenicereus undatus. The sequence continues at coordinate 60,324,442 of JACYFF010031957.1, forward strand.
AAAAATGGAAAGATTTATTTTTTAATCTAAATATCAATATTAAAATTTATTCTTAATAACTCAAATCACTACTCTTAATAACTAAAATCACTACTCTTTTCTTACATCTTCTCCAATATTTCATCTCTTCTCCCATTACATATTCTTAAATAATTACTAAAATTCAAATGATAATAAATATGACACAGAATATTCCAAACAAAAAGAATAAAAATCAAAACTCATATAGTATAGAGAAAATACTACACAACCACCATTCATTTCAAAAAATATTTATTTTCTCGTCTTCCCTCACTTAAGATGTTTCTTCTTCCTAAGCATTCAAATTATGCAAGTCTTGTATTGTATCTCATTATAACCCTTGGTAACCTGGTCTCCTTTGATCCCCCTATAAGCTTCCTCCTAGTGTTTCTTTATTGTGTCCTTAGTTATTCAATATACATACTTCTTTTTCTAACTTTCGGGGTTGTATGGTGGGGGGGGGGGGGGGCCCGCAGATGAAATTAAATGTTGAAAAAAAAGTAGCAAAATGAGATTCAAAAATTTCATATATAAATATGATGTTATCAAAATGGAAGCCCCATTACTTCTGTTATACCACTTACATTTGAGTAGGTGGGATTTTAGGTAGAGATGGAACCATAGGGATGGCTATAGTATATTTAATGAGATGATCTTATTGATTTTGTTTGGTAACAATAATCTAATTAGTATTTTATGAGACAAATGGAGAACTCAGGGTTGGGGGGAGACAGAGACATGGGTGTGTTAACTTTCTAGTTTTCTTTTTTTTTCTACCCCGAAATAATTTAAAAGTGGATAGCTATCGGTAGGATGTAGTTTGCCACCAAATGTACCCATGAGTGTATGTTACCAAGTAAGTCTCTTCTATATATGCCCATTGTCAACACATGGTTCAAATGTCACGCCTTGTAGTCAAATATGTAACTGTTAGATAAGTAGGTAGGACTAAATCACAATTCAAGAATACAGATTCTCATATCCCCATTTTGAATTATAATCTAAAGATCTTAAAAAGTTTGAACTTGTTTATCTATGTAACATATGGATGACAATGTGTTTGAGAATATTAGCATGTATAGAAATCTTTAAAAAATGCAACTTGCAAATGTGTTAGAAAATAAGGGTTCCAAATTATCAATATCAAAAAAATAATTTTACATCTCATATACAATCTATCCCAATTAATTTGTGTCCGCAAATTTAGCAAAACCTAGACATCTCTATTATTCTTAAGATGTGAAAATAAAGCTCTCCAAGTCCCTCTCCCTCAATTCATGAACAATAAATCATATATCTAAGCGAACACAATATTGGGCATTTTGCAATAACAACATATTATGGGTCACCTCACGTCGAAGAGAACATAAATGTTTCCTCTTTCTAATATAAATGGTGTATGAAGACCATAAGGGTACTGATATTATACTACAACAATGAGGTAATATTAGCGAAAAAGGAAAACCCAATGCTAAAATTATAGAAGATAAGCTACTATCATATTCATGAAATACAAAGGATTTCTTTTTTGGTTGGGGGAGGGGGGGGGGGGGGGGGGCGGAGATGTATGATAACCTTGTGCTCCCATAAAACAATAAACCCACTAAACTTTACATTACCTTTCATCTTTTGCCGCTGCCTAATCTTTCATCATCTTTGCTCACTACAATTGAAAAGTATACGCTGGCACACTGTTACCTTGCTTTGCTATAATCCTCACCATCTTCATCGGCAAGTGGTGTCGATGTCCTTTTAAGCGGGTGATAACAACAAAACCAGCTAAGTTAATGACATACATTGGCTGAGATTTGTTTAAGCGATGCAATCACATACCTAAGAAAACCAAAGAAGTGGAAGGGGGATAGCATAGTCTTCTTCAATCCCACATATATGTCTTTTAAACGACCTATTGTTAGTTAGGGTCTGAAGTCTTAACCCAATGGGAGTTCGACAGAGGAATGGAGATTGCAGTTAGGAGACTTGATATAACTGTTTCCATAGGGGATATCGAGTTTTTTTTGGGGGGAGGGGGGAGAAGGAGGGCAATTACCAAATCTTATCTTATAAAATTTGAAAACTGAAATCTGTGAATGGGAGTTTTAGGCTAGAGTTCATGAGATTTGCTTTTTCCTGAATTTTCAATACCTTACACATCTTTACACTTGTAATATAAAGATTCATGACTTTTTTTTGGAGATCAACTGTTTTAGGTTTATTTCATTGAAGTATTTATTAAAGCATTACTTTGAATAATTTCCGACATATTAAAAAATCCTTAGTTAAAAGATAATGATATCACAACGTGCTACAAGGGCTAAGTCAACTTCCTCACAATTGTTTGGTATTCCATTTGGTGCTAGAAGCATGGACACTTCTATTTTCTTTGTCATAGAATCTTGGGCTGGGTCTTTGGCGTCTTCAACCTCCTCACCTTATGTTTCATTCTTCTAGTCCATGTACGGAATTTTGATCCACGTACAAACCTAAGAGGGTGTGTTCATCTAGTTCCTCAATTTTCAGACTCGATTATATAAGTATCAAGCAACCTACATGTGGTCCACCCGCTAGTGGACAATCATAAGCATAGCAATGGGAAGTGGATCAAGGAATATAACGTCGGCTTCAATCAATTAAAGAAACCACTGAATGTGTGCCCATCTAGTGCTCAAGGTCCGCACTAGGCATATTGATAAGGCACTTGAGAAATGAAGACACCTAAATGGACACTCTCTTTAGTAGTGTCTAATAAACATCTTTAGTTGTCAAAAATGATTAGCAAGAGTATGGTCTGATCCCAAATGGAATTGGAATGGGGTAGAGAAGGTCACCTTGTTGAGGTAATGCTCAATTCATAATGAATAAGCAAATCATAGAGTAAGCATACATAAAATACACGTAGCCATACAGAAGACAAAAAAATACTCGAAGCGAACTGATTGGTCTCAGTGTTTCTAGGCTCGTACTCATATATTAGGATCTGGATATAATGTGGGTTGTCTCATGTGTTACTTCCCTAAGGTAGCTATTACCCCAAGGTAGCTACTACGTTCAAAACCTAAACTCTAATATAAAGTTATAACAAACCAAAACTCTTGTCGTTGAAATTTTAATGAAACTAAACTAATTAATTCCTAAATGGGACCTATGTTGTGACCACACTATCTCTTTAAAAAGCGCACAAAATTAGTTGTTCAAGATAAACAATAGAAATTTCAATGCAAACTCCTAATATGACATAGTTCAACTAAAATTTAAAGCTCAGACACAAATTAACAAGAAAGTTATGAGCCAAGCAATACATCCTAACAACTTATAGAAATATATTCGTCACTTTATTAAACTCATATGTCAATAGATATTGTGTTGCCACTTGAGTCCAGGTATGTGTCAGATTTCTACTTGAAAAACAAAACAATTTAGGGTTGAGAAAACTCTGTAACATAACCCATGGAAATTTAAAAGAAATCCTTTTGAAAATTATTGAAAATTTTGTTTTTTAGGGAAGGAGCTCAATACTTTAAGTAAATGCTTCACCAACATTGAGTCTCAGCTACATTAAGTAAACATGTTATCGACATCAAGTCTTAACTCCTTTATGTAAATGCTTTGCTAACATAGAAATAAACAAATAAATAAACAATCTTATAAAGAAAACATAAAAAAAAAAAACAATGACACCACTAAAAATTTTTTAATTTCAAAGATAGAAATAAACATTTTTCAAAAATTCGATAGGCAATACCAACAAGAGAACACAATGTTCAAGCAATAGTAAACTTTTAAAGAAAGCTTAGTTTGATAACCGGAATAGAAATTCAGGATTTAGAACACTAACCACGATAGGACTAATAGTAAGTCTTCTTTACAATTCTTATGCCGAGTAGCCACATAACAAGGTAACAATGTGATTCATACATAAAGAACTCATGTCATTAAAGAAAACTTCCTTTCATATGTGCTTTTATTTTCTCTTCAAATCATAGCCTAAATCTAAATAAAACTTGTAATAGTCACGAGTTTTCTTTTTAGGAAAAATAGTTCAATAAAAAACTTGCTAAAAGTGGATATTAGAAAATCGCATTAAAGAAAATAGAATCCCAATTACCATTTACACTTCACAAACACATCTTTCCATAAACATTCACAAACTAAGGCAACAAAAAGGGATAGGTGATATGCATTCATTGTTACCTATCACTACCACAAATTATAAAAGATACTTGCATTTACATTACCTCTCCCAAGAAAAATTGTGACTCAAGCTCATCCTACCAAAAAGAAAAAAAAAACAATTATGTTTTAAGGTATACTACTCTATCCATTCCTCCCATACCAACTCTTTATCTATTCTAGATCTCTTTTATTCTTAACTACACACCCTAACCATTATTATCTTTGGGTAAAGTTCAAGAGGTTTCATTCAAATTTCACAAGTTTCAAAATTATAGGAATCGCGGCCAAGTCTTGGTGTGTAAAACTTTAACAAATTAATCAATGGCTCGATTGAGGTATAAGATCCCAATCTAGAAATTTCAGGATATCCCTTACAAATTCTATTTAGTAGTTCCTCACCTAGATTTGAACCATAAGCCTTTAAAAAGAGGCAAGACAGTGGATTTGTCAATTCATCGGTTAGTTTTGTGTAGTCTACCTTATTAAGTCATAACTCAGTCTACTATGATCAAAATACACGACTCTAACCAAGGCACCCCTATAATTATTATGTTTCTCCATTTTGAAAATTTCAATTAAAATATTTCCTACTGATTGTGGCAATCTTCAAAAAGTTGAGCAAACATGTTTTCTAAACTTCCAGGAAATTAGATTTAAGGTTTTTGGAAAAAAATATTGTGAATTAGGGTTTGATTCAACAAAAACTATTTTCATCTAGTGAACAACCTATAGAAGGAACCATAAGTGTTTTTAAGCTCACGAAGTTGAATATAAGAGACATAAAGATTCAAAGTATCCATACCTTCTATCAGAATCTACCCGAACATAGGGGTTGAAGGGTATTCTCTTTTCTGCTTCAATTCTTTCATCAAGAAGAGGGTGATAGATGACAATGTTTGTTCAAGAAGGAAGATACATATATCATGCTAAACGAAGAGGAGGTATATACGTTGTGGGTTAATGAGGTGAAAGAAAGAGAGAGATTTGTGTTTTAAACTTTAGGGTTTTAGGTTAAGAATTCCAAGAATGATTTTCTAGAGATAAAGTGTGGGAGAGGCTAAGCCCCCCCCTTTCCCCTTTGTTTTCCCTTTAAAAAATAAATGTATGGGGCGGTCCAAGTTCCCCACCAATAATTCCCTCACATTTCTTATCTAATGAGGCCAAGGGTAGGTGTTTCTTCCATTGATGCATAAACCCAATAACATAGGAGGTTTTCCACCTTAAAGAACATACAAGCAATAATTATTTCACAAAGAAAAATTCTAGGGGTATAACTATGGCGATTGTGAGTCATCATTTCCTTCTTTTTTACCTATTTTTGTGGTTGCAATATTTTGTTATCATACTTTACAACAATTTTAAAAAAAAGAACATTAGGTGTAAATAATCCAACCTTTCAAGGTATTGACAAAAATATACCAACTTCTTGGATGCCAACAATATGAGCTTTAAGGGTAAATTTTTTTTTAATAAAAAAATCACCACCGGTTTACAAGCACTTTGACTTGCTAGGGAGCTACATGTTGGACAATTTTGAACATGTGCTTGATGGTGGAACTAGTTAATTTAATTCAAAGTTAATTCTAAATTTTATATTGTGATAATTTGAAGTTAATTTCATATTATGATAACATTTGGTAATTTTAGGTTTCTATTAAAAAAACTAAAAAGAATAAGTTAATTGGTTTGACCACCCTACGCAAGTTCTAAATATCTTGATAAATTAGGCTTTTGGTGAGTCCAAGTGTTTGAAAATCAATAAGGTTTTATTTAAAAAATTCCCTAAAGATCCAACAAAAAGTTTGGTAGATTTTCATCCAATACCTCCAAAGGTTGGATTACTTACATCCAATCTTCTTTAAAAAAAGAAAGAAAAGAAAAGAAGAAAGTATTATTTGTCCTTTATAACTAGTTTCATGCAATTCTGTAATGTATCATGTAGTAATTTTATGTGTGCTGCACGATGTATCTTAAACTTTATGAATCTTTGAAAAAAAATTTATGCTTACAGCACAATTTTGAAGCATTTTTATAAATTTTGAATACAAATATTTGATGAGAAATTAAAATTAAAATAAGAATTTATAGTCCTATAGAGGTTTTGCTATATTATAATTACTCGATTAATATGGATTTCGTGTTCAAGTTTTAAAATCCCCTTTTACTTGCAAGTACACAAGGTCAATTATAGTGGGTATAGGTTATCAATCTCACAAAGAATGGTGAATTACAAAATGTTAATATCTCCTAAATTAACTCAAGAAAAAATATCAAATTTGGATTTGTAATATTTAAAAGTTCAAAGGAAACTAATTTACTAATTCAACAAATCTAGTTAACAAGAGAACATCAATCAAAGAATAGATCTAGGACTTTCACTTCACCACTAATATCATAGTATTGAATTTCATTGACAACCATAAATCAAATAGTTTCTTAGGTGACCGAGGTATGTATAAGTGTTTGTTCACAATTAAAGATAAATCATAATCAAACAATGACATGACCCATCTAACTTTTAGCATGAATCATCCAAGATATGTATAACTCATCTAGTTAATAGCATAAATTATTCAAGATTAATCACAATTATAAACATCATTGACAAAATTGTCACACTAACCTACAACGTCTGGCTTGCAAGAAATATAATTTAATTCAACTAATTAGACCATAGGAATAATCAATAAAAACAAATTGCTTAAACAAATTCAGTTCTAATCTCATACTGAGATTATGCAATTAAAAACTGAATCATCCGAATTGAACAATTAGAAATTCAATACTACTAGTTAGGGTCTCATATGACCTTAGAAAAAGAAATTAGCTAAACACAAGCAAAGACAACACCAAACATAAAAAAACCTATACATGATTTAATTTGCTTGATTTTCTCTTCTCCACCTTATAATTCAACTCATCTCAAAATCTCCCTATTAAAAATTGATATGTGGAATTGATGATCGAATTGAGTACCCAAAGCTCCCTTTTAGAGTGATCATACAGCGACCTTGCTTTCTAATTCAATCAGTTTCCAATTAGTAATCACTTTCCATTATCCCTCTTGCTTTCTAAACTCCATTTAGCTAAGGAGTACATTACCAAAATATGCTAAAATCAATTGGGTACACCCCTTTTGATGGAGAGAGAATTTGTTAGTCCTTAAGGAAAGAACCAAATTAATGCATATAATTCATTCAACCCATCATGTGAAACAACAGTGGGAGAAAAAAAATTAGAATTGCTCAAAACGTGTTAGACAACACTTCACATAAGTGCAAGTGTTTTTCTCACCAAAAAGACTACCCAGAAAATTTGCTTTGGACTGAGCGCACTATGCATGGGAGTCGACTTGGCATTAACTGCATATAGTTACTGAGCAGAATTAGACAAACTTCATGGGTTGCCTACGCTTCATGAAATAACAAGGCCCAAATTGTTTATCTTTTAGTCAATTATATTATCTTTTCCACCTATATATTTGTAAACCATGCATGAATTTCTCATAAAATTATGTATGAAGGACCCAAAATTAAATACAAACTTGGAGTAAGATTATATAAAAATTACTAAGTTATCAACATTCTCACACTCGAGACTTTGCTAGTCCTCATGCAAAGAATCAAATTAATGCATATAATTCATTCAACCTGTCATGTGAAACAAGAATGCAAGTAAAAAATTATAATGACTAACTACACACCTCTACCTCAAATAATTTATAATCCAAGTCACTACCAACTCACAACTCATTATAAGACACTCTTATTTGGAATAATTGCTGACAACAAACCTCTATTTTATGGAAAATATTTATGAGACACCTTGTTTTCAAAATAAAACCAAATGGTTTCCGTAACACCCCGAATTTCTAATTTCTGCTTACTACTAATATTAACCTACGTGGTGGCGGAAAAGCCTAAGTGGGGTGTTGCCGTCGTATTTTCTTCTTAGAAATACAAGGCTGTGTATCATACAAAACTTTAATGCAACTATATTCTCAAATCTTAACATCAGTTCGAGCATTAACAGCAGTATAACAAAGTCCAACTGAAACACAATCTTTAAGACAAGTCTAAACCGAAATTGATTCATTTCAACTAAATCTCATATGACAGCCTTGCACTAATTCGAGTCCCCAACCCCATGTTCGTGCACTTCACCTAAAAACAAAATATTTTACAAAAATGAGATAAACTCAATAACAACCACCCCTAACAGTCAAAACACGCACACAAATTCATTTTCAAACCATTTTAGGGGTGGAGAACCACAAGTAGATCACACCTATACATTCTCAGCAGGAGCACACAATAATCCAAGTTCCTTTTATTCAGTTTCAGGTTCTCAAGGGCGAGCGACCGCACTGGCTCTCATGGTCTGCGGTTGGGTTTAACGCAGCCGCTTAACTATAACCTGGCCTACCGTCAACTTGGACAGTTACTGCTTAACCATACCTTGGCCTATTGCCAATATAGACGGTTATTGCAAAGCTGGCCCACGTTCGTCCCAAAAGAGGCACATGGCCGCTCACATGCATGCACTTTACTCGGGGAAGGCTAATGGCCTTCAATAACACAAGGACATAACTTCTCGGTCTCACCCATTCAGCCATTTATTTACACATTCATAGTTAGCCTTGATTTTTAACCAACATACACATCCCAACCCGATCCATTCTGGTCCCAAAACATTTGGACATTATTTTCGCAACATAATAAGCCTAATAACACATGCACTCATTGGTTTAGCAAAACATTTCAACACAGGCCACACACAAAATATTTCATTTCACATTCACTCCGGCAATCCCTTGAACATCGACACCAAATACATTCAAATAGCCTTTACACATGTTCACAAATCACATTTTGTGAAATAACTTCGGGGAAGGGTTACGGCATGATTGTTACCTAGTAATGCGTAACTTGCGGACTTGGTTTCGGAGCTCGGCCTAAAAGTCCATACTTGAACCAAGACAACGTCCGTACTTAGTCTCCAATTTTTACAAGACGCATCACCACTCTAACCTTAGCTTAGAATAATTTTTCCATGATTTTTAGACCACCTTAGAACTTACAAATCATAGCTAACCCTGATTCCAGTTTCGGTCAGAATCTGGACTCAACTTCTAGAGCCTATATCTCGTGTTCTTGGTGTCGAAACTCAAAGTTCTTGCCCATTTTGGAAAGGTTAGTCCGTCCCCTATAACTCTTATCTTCGATATTTCCCCAAAATTTGTCCATCACTAGGTCAATTTTCCCAAGGTTTCCACACTGTCACTGGCTACATAGATCTGGGTTACCCGTAGTAAACAACCCATAACTTACCCAATAAAACTCCAATTCTCTTGATTCAAAAGCGAAAATACTAAGCACACTCTGGCCTATCTGTCATAAAATTTTGTGATTTTTGGACAAATGTTCCATCATGGGTCGAATTTTAAAGACAGGGTACGTTCTAGCCTCCAATCAGGGGCGTTCTGCCCAACTATTCTACTCCCAAAGGGTATTCTTTTAGCCCAAAATTTGCACCACGTCGGGTCACACAACTACCCACATCCATCCTATCGATTTCTAAGCCTCCCACCAATCCAAATCAAGCCAAAGATAAAAATTTATTCAAAACAATTATCTAACGTCACCACTATGCTTACCTTGATTGGGTTTTGAAAAGGAAGATGATGGAATCGTCTCCCACTTCAAGTTTAAATATGAAATTTCATGAAATATGCATTAAAAGTTGCAAACTCGTGTTCTTGAATTGTAAAAACCATAGAAACACGAAAAGACTCTAGCTTTATTATTTTCTTAGTGCATGAAAGATGCTTGGGGGTAGGGTTTCAAAACTATACAACCACACTTATCAAAACCAAGAGGGAGAGAGGGAGGGGGTGGTGGTTGTGGTGGCGCCTGGCGGCGACGCGACGACAAGGTTGCTGGAGGTTGGTGGCGGCGGTGCAAGGGGGCCGAGAGGGCGAGGGAGTGAGAGAGAAAAGAGAAGGCTAGAGAGAGCGTAGAGGGAGAGAATGGAAAATAAAAAGGGGGCTGGCTACTAGGGAAGTTAGAGGAGAGTTTGCGTGGGAGAGGGAGACTAGGGTTAGGGTAATTTGGGAGGAAAAGGTAATTTATTTCAAAATAAAAGTTGGAGGGGAAAGATAAATAAATTTTAAACAAAATAAAAGGAAAGAAAACAAAATCTCTTTTTTGTTTTCTTCCTCAAACTTGGCTTGACTTAGACCATAAGTCTTTGGTTGGTCCATATCAACAGTAACTCAGCCCTCAATTGAATTTCTGGGATTTTACAGTCTCATATTCTGTGGTAACTATTTAAGAGGTGAAGTCACTATTCTTATTCATATTCATCGCCCCGAGCTTTTCATATTTGCATATTTTGAAAATTTATATTTTGTTCATGTGGTGTAACTTGCTTTGGTATTGTTAGAGGGCATATTTTAAATAGTATCAGAGCCACATGAGGAAAAAAATCATCTTCTACTTGTCCTGCTCCAAATTATTATCATATTATGCGTAACCCAAAGGGATCCAATTCAGTAGCACCTCAATTAAGATATATCACTTATATAGTTTTAGAATTAAAACCAAAATTAGCTAAAATTAAGACTAAAGTTAAAGAGGTAAACAAACAATTATCATTAATCCATGTTTCGTTATTTAACGAAGTTAAACATAGTGGTAAATCAGGTCTAGGTATTAGTACTCAGTTTCAGCATGAATACCCTTTCCAAAACCTTAAACAAAAAAATTATTGCTTTTGCAAGATATAAAAATAAAAAAGAAAGCAGAAATAATCCTCTACAAAATCATCAGAAAAAGAAGAAAGATTAGAAGAGAAAGAAGATGGAATATAAGCAGCATGATTTGAAGGAGTTGCAAAATGTGTTTGATAAATAGCAAAATCTAGAAGAAATAAACAACATCATGAATGCAATAGCAGATAAACATGGAGTTTTATTTGGAAGTAATGAAGAGAAAATTCATGTCTAGTTAGAAAAAGCAATCCATCAACATAACAAATGAGCCTAATTAAACTAAACGATCTGTATGCTATTCCTTTAGATGAAGTTAGGAGAAAATTGGATAAAAAAACATGGCAAAATAGTGACTAAAAATAAAATCAATGAAATTGGTTAAGAAATCAATATTGACGAATTTGAATCTAATTTAGCTAGTCATGTAATTCTGAAACCTGAAGAGTTAGGTGAAACTTTTAGAAGTCGTGAGAGTTAGATATGTTCCAGTAGGTTGAGTATCTGGCTTTTCTTTTGTGTTCATCCCTCAAAAAAACATCCTTAGAAGAAATCAATCTTACTCAATTAGCCATATGGATTACATCCTGAGCAATGCTCTAAATTTAAATAGAGAAGAAATATTCAAACATTGGAAGAGAGGTATGAACAATGCTCTAAATTTAAATAGTACATGGACTATTGAAAATTTCCTAAATTATGTCAAACATAGCTTTTTTGTACTATAGCTTACTAGTGACTCATTAAATGAGGAAGGTAAAAATATATTAAGAATGATAGAAACATCAGTTGTTATGCTCAACAAATCATGTAAACAAATCAAAGCTGAATTTATTGGGGCTCTACTTGACTCTGAAGAAAAAGCTAGAGAATGGAAAATAAAATCAATAATATAGAACTCTGGAATGGTAATCTGCCCCAGGAATGGAAATCTGCTAGGTAAAAAAATGAGATTGATTTCGAGGCTCTAAGACCCGCCCTGGTACTTCTAACTTGTTAAGGTGAAGGTGTGAAGATTTCGAGGCTCTAAGACATGCGCCGAGACTCTAACCTTTCAAGTTAATGGTGTAATGGTTTTGAGGCTCTTATATTCACCCCATGATTTCCAACCCAACAAGGTAAAGGTGTAATGATTTCAAGGATCTAGGATCCACCCTAGGATTTGCAGCCTACTAGATAAAGATATGATGAATTTGAGGCTTTAAAGGCTCCCCCTATGATTTCCAAGCCAACGTGGTAAAGATATGATGATTTTGAGGGTCTAGGACCTACCATGGGATCTCCAACCCATTAAGGTAAAGATGTGATGATTTTGAGGCTTTAGGACCTACCTTGGCATTTACAATCAATCAAGGTAAAGGTGCAATGATTTCGAGGCTCTAAGATTGGCCTCAGGATTTCCAACCTGATATGATAAAGATGTGATGATTTTAAGGCTTTGGGATCTAGCCTGGGATTTCAAACTTGCTGGATAAAGGTGCGATGATTTATTGCTTTAAAGACTCTTCCTGGGATTTCCAACTCAACAAGGCAATATTGTGATGATTTTGAGGCTATAAGAATCGCTAGGGATTTCCAACCTTTTAAGTTATAGCTGCATGTGTAAGTGAATGAAAGCATAAGTACAAAAATTGATCCAAGGGCTTGTTTGAAATTTATTCTTGCTTATTTGAAGTTCAATATGGGTTGTGACATGAAATATGGGTCTTTGGTAGTTGTTTGGATGTATTTTGCCTAATTCAATTTCATTCTACCTAAATTGGGCAATTTTATCGTCCTTTGGGAAGGTCCATGTTAGAGTGATTTTGATTGCATTGTGAGATAGTCTTGACCTTAGAATATCGTCATGAATTTTTTTTTTCCAAAGTTTTGTCATCATTGGATCAAGTTCCAGTCTCATTTGGCATCAACATGAATAATGCTAAAATTTTGCCATATTTTAGTTGTTTGGACACTTTTTCTATTTGTGTGAATTCTTGCTTGGACAGATGACCAACTTACCCAGAGGTAATTGTATACACAATGGAGACTATCGGCTATGGAAGGATGATTATGGCATAAGGAGTTAGATGTCAAGCAACTGGTTTGATACTCAAGATTTGTTGTGTTTTGAAGATTAACATCAATAAATTACTACCATGATGGCTAGTAAAGTGGAATACGTTTTGCTCAATGTCTTCATATTTTTTGCCATTTTATTTTTTTTCCTGAATACATACATATCATACATTTTTTTTTAGGGCCATGACTTTGTTAAGGCGTATAGATATTTTCATAAGCTTTACACGACCTATAAAGGCTTGCACAATTATATATATACATACACACACACACACACACACACATATATATGTAAGTATATATTTTTATATATATAGATATACATACATACAT
>JACYFF010031957.1:60381266-60393340 GCA_017589665.1 Selenicereus undatus
ATATATATATATATATCTGTGTGTGTGCGTGTGTGTGCGTGTACGTACATATATATACATATATATATATATATTGATTTGGGAAAAACACCTATTATCTTTTGGGCCTGGCCCAGAAGATATCCGCATATGCTTACTCACGAGATCACATCCCAAAAGGCCCGAAACGCAACCTTTGGGGCCTTCCCCCAGGCCCACTCGCTACAGGACCGGAAGCTCAGACTATCAGCTACAGTAAGATCACTCTTTTACCCCTCTCACAAACAGGCTGTAAATAGTGACATGTTCCCCTCGGGAAAAGGAGGTTAAAAAAGGGAAGAATTTACTTTGTATACTGTTCACACTTTCTAGAACACCTGGCTGATTTGACCGTCGGAGAGGCGCTCCCCGGACCACACTCCGGGGTTGGCCTTTTGTGCAGGTCGGAGAAGGAGACGAGAACGGCGCCGTGTTGATCGCCAGCTGTCAGATAAACCCGTTCTTTCGCCTCACGTCAACAACACAATCACAGGACAGATTCCTGCCGGAATCAGTTTGGCGCCGTCTGTGGGGAAGGAGCGGTAACGATGGTAGTTAGTGATGCGACACGAGCTAGGGCGCAGAGAAAATGCACTAGCCGCGGGTCCCTCTGCGCCGCCCATGGCTGAGGATGCCAGCGAAAGTTCCAGGGCAGGTCCTCGGCCAGTGGGGGCCTTGCAGCGAGAACCTCCAGCTTATGTCACGGTTGACGCGCTCCAGGGTCTTATGTCCACCATGGCAGACGCCATCACCAGACAGGTCACCGAGCAGGTCCAGAGGGCTCTGGGGGTGAATGGCACAAGAAACCTTCCCGACCCTCCTCGGCACCTCAGGTCACGGGCCGAATCCCCTAGGGAAGAGTCGGGGTCCCTACGCGCGCGAGGCCTCGCTCGGGAGGAAAGATCGTACCAAGTACCCCATCTCCGGGACGAACGGCAGAAGGACCATGCGTCAGCTGACATGGCCGGTCGGTCGGGGCGCAGACGCTCAGTAGCCTCGGCTACCGCCTCAACTCCTTACGCCACTCATTCGCGGCCGTCCGGATGGCTTCAGGAGCAGGAACACACTTCCCGGCTCGTGCGGGAGCGGTCGCGCGGTCGTCGCCACAGCCCCGAACATCGCAACAACCGAGACCGGGCGCGGAGTCCCCCGGTGAGGGAAGCGGGTGACTACGAGCTCCGCATTAAGAATCGCTCGCCACAACGCGCGTCACATCCGAATGAGGACAGGAAAAGTCCTTCTGTGGTGGAGGTCGAACGGCGCCGCGGTACCCCCATTAAGGTATCAGGAACCGCTGCCCGCTTGGCCGCCCCCTCTTTCTCAACCCCTTTCTGCCCAGAGATCGTAAACGCCCCAAGATGCGGAAAGGTGAAGATGCCAATGATTGATCTGTACGATGGAACCGGGGATCCGGAGGAGCACCTGGGTGTATACAAAGCTCAAATGTACGTCCAAGACGTGGACGATGCCTCGTATTGCCGCTACTTCCCCGCCACCCTAAAGGGGGTAGCGCAATCCTGGTTCAATGGTCTTCCCCAGGGTAGCGTGGCTTGCTTTCAGGACTTGGCTAACAAGTTTGTTCGACAGTTTATTGCAAGTCGTAAGGAACGGCGTACTAGCATTCACCTGTCAAAAATTAAGCAGGGGCCCCAGGAGTCATTAGCCGAGTTCGTCAGGCGGTTCCATCAGGAGGCAGTCCTAATCCCAGAATTGGAAGAGGGTGTGGCGTACACCTCTTTTCTGAATGGCCTCAAAAATGGACGTTTTAATTTCTCCTTGGCGGAACAGAAAGAGACCACCTTAGCCGAAGCGTTGAGAAAGGCTGCGGACTTCATCCGAGCCACTGAGATTTGCGCCGAGGGACCAGACGCCCCTAAGAAGGGAAAGGCCCCAGGGGATAGGGGTTTCGCTCGCGGTGAGAGGAACCCCGCTCCGCGCGACAGAAGACCACCAGTGGAAACTCTGGATGCTCGGTTCACCACGGATGCAAGGAATATCCTGATGGAGGTGCGAGGGCATCCGATGCTGCGTCGGCCGCCCCCAATGACGATGGCCCCCCGGCCACAGAATGCACAGAAATATTGCGAGTTCCACGAGCAGAGCGGTCACACCACGACCGAGTGTAGAGAGCTAAAGAAAGCTCTCCATGAGCTCGCAGACAAAGGGAAAATTGATCGCTTCTTAAGAAGGGGGCCGCGCCTGCTGCGGAAAGAGCCAAACCCAGAGTCATCCCAGCCGCGGGATGAGGAGTGCTCGACAGAAATCGTGGCAACCATTGCAGGCGGCAACATGCCGGACATGACACGTTCGGCCTGGAAGGCACAGCTGAAAAGCGCCCAACAGGTACTCACCATGGAGCAGAAGCCTAGCCTCACGGCGCCCACCATGGTCTTTGGAGGAAAAGATGCTCCTCGCCTAGCTACCCCCCATAACGACCCGCTGGTGGTTGAGATGAAAATTGCAAACGCGGTGGTACGCCGTATCCTCGTAGACACCGGCAGCTCCGTGGACATCATCACGAAAGACTGCCTCCAGAAACTTTCCCACCCAAGGCGTGCGGTCGATCCCATTACGACCCCCGTTTTGGGGTTTGGAGGACAAGAGGTGACTCCTGCTGGGACCGTTCGCCTGCCGGTGCGCTTTGGGAACAGGACCCGTTTCCGAAGTTTGGAAGTTGATTTCCTTGTGGTCGATGTACCCACGGCGTACAACGTGATTCTCGGGCGGCCTACGCTCCATAAGGCTAAGGCTGTCGTCGCACCCTATCTCCTCCAGCTCCAATTTGAGACTGACGACGGAGCCGTGGGCGAGCTCCGGGGGGATCAGCGCGCGGCACGCGAGTGCTACCTGGTTAGTATAAAACCCCTCATTGAAAGACCCCGGGAGCGAGAGGTTGCAACACCACTTGCAACCGCAAAAAGAGCAAAGGGGACTCCTGCCGAGCCGTGTCCCGAGACCTTGGCAATTCATTCCTCGACGTTGAACTTCCGCGACACCGAGCGGAAAGTGAGGCTGAAGTCGAGCATATACCGTTGGAAGAAGGGCGGCCAAAGCGCACGGTCCAGCTCGGGTGCGGAATGGCTGACGCAGAACGTCAACCCCTCGTCTGTCTTCTGCGAGAATACAAGGACATCTTCGCTTTCGACCCCATCGAGATGCCCGGCATAGCCGCCGCGGTAATGGAGCACCACCTAAACGCCGATCCAAGACACAGGCCGGTCGTCCAGAAGAAGCGCCACATGGGTCCTGAGCGCGCGGCCGCGACAAGTCAGGAAGTTCAGAAGCTGCTGGAAGCCGACTTTATCAGAGAATGCCAGTACCCAGAGTGGGTGTCAAATGTGGTGTTGGTAAAAAAGCCCAACGGCACATGGAGGATGTGCGTGGATTTTACGGACCTAAATAAGGCCTTCCCAAAAGACAGTTACCCCCTTCCAAAACTCGACAAGCTGGTGGACGCCACAGCCGGCCATGCCCTGCTTAGCTTTATGGATGCCTTCTCAGGGTACCACCAGATACCCCTCTGCCCAGACGACCAGGAAAGAACAGCGTTCATAACCGACCGCGAACTCTATTGCTACAAGGTCATGCCGTTCGGGTTAAAGAATGCTGGGGCCACTTACCAACGCCTTGTCAACAAGCTGTTCGGGCCATTAATCGGGCGGACCATGGAAGTGTATGTGGACGATATGATCGTCAAGAGCAAGCTCCAGACTGACCACCCCGCTGATTTACGGAAAACATTTGAGATCCTCCGGGCGTTCAACATGAAGCTCAACCCTAAAAAGTGCGTGTTCGGAGTACGATCAGGGAAGTTCCTTGGCTTCATGATCAGTCATCGCGGCATAGAGGCGAATTCAGACAAGGTGCAGGCCGTCCTTGACATGCAGCCCCCCAAGACTATACGAGAAGTTCAGCGCTTGACAGGCTGTGTAGCTGCCCTCGGCCGTTTCATGTCTCAATCAGCCGACCGGTGCCAACCTTTCTTCCGCGTTCTACGCCGGCGGGGCAACTTCCAATGGGATGAAATGGCGGATGAGGCCTTTCAAGCGCTGAAGTCATACTTAGCTCGGCTGCCGCAGATCGCCAGTCCCACCGAGGGGGAAGTGTTGACTTTGTACCTGGCCGTCTCAGAACATGCGGTCAGCGCGGTCCTTGTGGCCGACCGAGCGCGGGAGCAGGTACCTGTGTACTACGTAAGTCATGCCTTGACGGGTGCAGAAATGAACTACCCCCTCATTGAAAAGTTCGCGTACGCATTGGTGATGGCCAGTCGGAAGCTGCGGCCCTACTTTGAGGCCCACAAGATCTTGGTCTTAACGGACCAACCCCTCAGAAGCGTCCTTCAGAAGTTGGATGCGTCCGGTCGCCTCTTGAAGTGGGCTGTGGAACTCTCGCGCTATGACCTAGCCTTCGAGCCCCGGCGAGCCATCAAAGCACAGGCGTTGGCTGACTTCTTCGCCGAATGTAGGGCGCCTGTGGAGCAACATTCTCAACCGCGCCCTTGGAACTTGTATGTTGACGGTTCCTCTACCAAGGACGGTAGCGGGGCCGGTCTCATTGTGGAGAGCCCAACCGGAGCGCGTTACGAGCACGCCCTCAAGTTCATGTTCAAGGCATCCAACAATGAGGCGGAATACGAAGCCCTCATTGCGGGAATAGAGCTCTGTCACACCGCAGGGGCCGCACACGTCCAGGCGTTTTCCGACTCTCAACTTGTCGTAAGTCAGCTCAACGGAGACTATGAAACGAAGGATGAAGTTATGGCCGCCTACGTCAGAAGGGTTCGCGAAGCCACCAAGCTGCTTAAGCACTTTGCCATCACGCACATCCCTCGCTCGGAAAACCGACAGGCCGATGCTTTGTCCAAACTCGCGAGTTCTTCTGATGACGGCCGACCGAAGAACATTCATTGGGAGACGTTGATGAATAGAAGTATCGACTTGCAGGAGGTCGCGTGGCTGGATCGGAGCCCCACATGGATGGAGCCTATCCGCACATATCTCGCCGCGGGTACGTTACCCACTGATGCTAAAGAAGCAGAGAAGATCAAGAAGCGGTCCAACTGGTTCATATTGTATGAAGGAATTCTCTACAAGCGTTCTTTTGCCCGCCCCTTGTTGAGGTGCATATCCCCGGCAGAGGGGAGACAGGTCCTCGAAGAATTGCACCAAGGCATCTGCAGCTCACACCTCGGTGGGCGGGTGCTCGCCGTAACAGCCCTCCGAACAGGTTATTATTGGCCTAGCTTACGGAAAGATGCCATGACACTGGTCCGGACTTGTGACAAATGCCAACGGTTCGGCCCCGTTCAACGTGTTCCCACAACTCTGATGACGCCGATTGTCAGCCCACTGCCGTTCGCTATCTGGGGTATGGACATCTTGGGACCCTTTCCTAGAGCAACCGGCCAGCGCAAGTACTTATTTGTGGCCGTGGACTACTTTACCAAGTGGATCGAAGCTGAGGCCGTCGCCTCCATTACTGCCGCGGAGGTGCGCAAATTTATCTGGCGAAACATTGTCACCAGGTTCGGCGTCCCCCGCACCATGATCTTCGACAATGGTCGGCAATTTGATACTAGCAAACTCACCGACTACTTGAGTAGTTTGGGATGCCAAGCTCGCTTCACGGCTGTGGCGCATCCCCAGACTAACGGACAGGCCGAGGCAGCCAACAAATCAATCCTCCATGGTATTCAGAAAAAGCTTGATGACGCCAAGGGTAACTGGGCTGACGAACTGCACGGCGTCCTGTGGAACCTTCGGACCACTGAGAAGACTGCCACCGGCGAGACACCATTTATGCTCACTTACGGCTCTGAAGCCGTTCTTCCTGTGGAGGTGGCACTTCATACACATCGCCTAACTGCATTCCAGGAAACAGCAAACAATGCAGCTCTGCGAGAGGCCCTGGATCTCCTCCCCTCGATCCGCGGCGACTCTTTGCTCCGAGAGGCCCTCTATAAACTCCGCATTGCATGAAGGCACAACAGGACGGTCCGGATGACACCCATCCGAGTTACTGACCTGGTACTCAGACGCACGGAGAGCGTGGCACGGGCAACGGAACACGGCAAGTTGACAGCCAATTGGGAAGGGCCTTACAAGGTGGCCGCGCAAATTCGTCCCGGCACATTTCGGTTGGAGACTCTCGACGACACTCCTGTCCCCCGGGCATGGCGCAGCAGCAATTTAAGGAAATATCATACTTAAGCTATCTTGTACTCCTTAGTACCTTTGAATGACTACTCACACCATTCCCCTCGCATTCAATACTCTAAGCACGGCCTCCAGGCCGGTCGCTACACCCTTAGCCCCACCAGGGGCTAAGGCCAATTGAGCACGGCCTCAAGGTCGGTCGCTACGCCTTTAGCCCCACCAGGGGCTAAGGCCAATTGAGCACGGCCTCCAGGCCGGTCGCTACGCCCTTAGCCCCACCAGGGGCTAAGGCCAATTGAGCACGGCCTCAAGGCCGGTCGCTACGCCCTCAGCCCCACCAGGGGCTAAGGCCATCTGAGCACGGCCTTGATGCCGGTCGCTACGCCCTTAGCCCCACCAGGGGCTAAGGCCCTTTGAGCACGGCCTCCAGGCCGGTCGCTACGCCCTTAGCCCCACCAGGGGCTAAGGCCATTTAAGCACGGCCTCAAGGCCGGTCGCTACGCCCTTGGCCCCAGTAGAGGCCAAGGCCATTCGGGCACGGCATAGAAACGTTTTCACGCATGTTTGCCCTTCTGCTTAGGGGCCACCCTTATACGAATAAGAGCAAAAAACGGAAACACAAACAGAAGGTCAAACATCCCCTTTTCATTAAAATTAACATCGTTTACATGCCGACATAAAAGGGAAAGTTGCAAAATTACAAAGACGAGACACAACAGCACCCACTATGCATCAGGTTCATTGTCGTCGGTTGGCTCCTCTTCAGAAAGGCCGGCTACCTCAAAAGGGTGAGTGGGGTCATCAGCAGTGGCCTCACCCTCCGAGGGAGCGACAAACTCCACTTCGTCTGGGTCACGGCCCTCGGCAATGGTCCGCTCGCGCTTGTCGACATACTTCAAGTATGCCTCGAAGTAGCGGTCGTCATGGAACTCTCCGGCAAGAGTTAACAGCACTTTGCGGAGATATGTCAGGGTATCAGAATGGCCCTGCTGGTAACCACGCTCTTGGGCCTTTGCCGTATCGGCCGCGGCCTGCTCCAACTTCTGTTGCATCTCCTTTTGCGTAGCCTCACAGGTCGCGAGCTCCGACTGAAGCCGTTCGCACCGACGCTGATACCTGTTTACCATCCCTTCGAGGCGCCGGCACTCGGCTACGGCCTTGACGCCCCTGGCGAAGGCTTCCGCCATGCCAATCTCCTCCGCGGAAACCGGCGGCGGATCTGACGCACCGATGGCAGACAAATCCCAGGACTTGACTATGTCCTGAACCAGGGCCAGACGAACCGGAGGGTCGGCTTTGAGGAAGCTACCCGAAGGACGGGAAGAGTGACCGGCACTAGTAGGAGTCGCCGTGGGCGCGCCAGTACCGCGAGGGGACGTACGGCGTCCCTGCTCAGCGGCCGCCCGCTCCTCAGAAGAGCGGCTGGCATTCGGGGCGGTCGCTTCGTGGCCAGTTACCCTAGCCGGCTCTTCAGTCCTCGGCTTCTTACGGGGCGGAGGCAGACTCACAGCGGGTCTCTTAGTGCGAGGTGCAAGGGAAGGCGCCTGCAGAAAGCTAAGTCAGTGTCCGGCAAACGTAAAGGCAACCAATTAAAGGGGGGTCGTATCGTACCTTTTTAGCTTGCTGAACGACGGCCTGTTGCCTTTCTTCTTCCCTCCTGCGCTCGGCAACAGCGGCCACCTGTTCGGGCGTCGCATCCCCGGTCTCAAAGACTGTCAGTCTCGCCCTCGCTTGATCTGCACAAAGGAAGACAGGTCAGGTCAGCACAAAACGCGGAACAAAAACATGCCTAGACAATTGTGTACCCTTTGTAAAATTCTTAAGAATCAGTAGACCGGCCGCGGCGAGAAAGAAGTCGTTAGCGAAGAACTTTAGCTTCGGTAACCAGTTCAAGGGCTCCCGGTCACTAGACTTGGTCCTTCTCTTCTGGGGACCCTTCACGGCCTCAATGGCCTGACTCATGAATCGGGGAATAGGCCGAGGTCGGTCGTCTTCACGGATATAGAACATGAAGTACCGGGCGGTTTGCCGCTCCTCGGCCGTTGGTTCCCCAAAAGGATTCCTGACCGGCTTTCCTTCGTTCCAAGAAGGAACGTCACCCCAACCCGACGCCCGGCGCAGAAACAAAAAGTCGTACTTCCAATATCTGACTTTGGATTTCTTCTTAATAGCGGTCATAAAGCCCGGGCGGTTATTGAAGCAGTACCACCCCAGGTCCCCGGTCTCTTTAGGGGCCTTTTGGACTGTATGCACCAGGCTAAAAGCGCGTGCCGAGCAGGCCAGACCCCGCAACTCACATGTAGCCACGAATGAGCAGATGTTGTGCTAAGAGGTCGGCACAATTTGGGCGGGCGCCAACTCATACCTATTGAGAATATCCTTCACTACCAGATGTAAAGGGAAACGGAGGTCGTAATCCAAAGCCGCTCGGTGCACGGCTATACAATTCGCAGGGGGCTCATCCACCGTGTCGTCGGGCTCAGGCATTACAAAGCTGTAGTCGGCCGGCAGAAGGTACTGCTTATCAAGCGCCGATCTCTTGAGCCGGGAGATAGCCCGCGGGTCTGGGAAGTGGCTTCCCGGTCTATCCTGGGGGTCCGAACGAGTTGGGGCCCCGGGAAATTCCAGACCCTCGGCCACAATCTCTGGTACGGGGACCGCACGGCGGTGGCGCGCACGCCCTGACCTACCCAAACTTGATGACTCAGACGAGGAGCTCGTCGATGCCCCCTCAGATGAAGAGGTGCGCCCTGAGGCCCCACTGGATGAGCCAGGTCGGGACGACGTATTAGAACTAGAGGAAGCAACTCGGCCTTCCACGTTAGACTCAGGAAGAGCTGAACGAATATTACCTATCGAGCCCTCGGCCAGAAGCTTGTCAGTAGTCCGGATGCGGGGGGTTGACTTCGTCTTCGCCATGCCGCGGACCTGGAAGGCGGGCACAAAATTAGCAAGGGTAACCTCCCAGGGATACGTCACAGTCACCTCTGGACTCAAAATACTAGGGGTGGAAGAATGCTCGCAACTGGACCAAGAGGGAGTGCCAGGTTCAAAAATAGGTATGGCATAAGGAACCTTTTTTGGCTCCCTTGGTTTATTTTTTCGGGGGAATCCAGCCACCGCACGGCCATCAATAAAGGCCGGGGTGTTCGGGAGTTGTGGATGCCGGCCCTCTATGAGAGGACCAACATGCTCCTCGGAGGTATCCCCACTAGATGAATAAGATGACATAATATACAAAGAGTGTGGCGAAGGGGGCGAGCATGTACCTGAGGATGTCGAAGAAATAAGGATTTGATTGGAAGCAGCGATGCAAATCTGAGAAGAGGGAGGACGAAGGATGTCAGAGCCTCTCTCTCTAGAATTTTCTCTCTCTAAACTAGTTGTAAAAGTATGGCACAAATGACTACGGTGGTGAAGACCCCATCCTTATATAGAGCCAAGAGATGGTTCGCGTACCCCGACGCTCCTCGATAACCGCGCTTCCTCAGAAGGGATGCCACGTGGTAACTAAGCAACAGTCTGGCACATAGGCCCAGGATGTCACAGCTGTAACCCTTAAAGGGTGACTAAGGCATGAGGCACTGCCTAGTAACCCTTATGGCCGGTCGCTACGCCTGTAGCCCTCCCAGGGGCTAAGGCCACTAGGCACGGCCCTATGGCCGGTCGCTACGCCCTTAGCCCCTCCAGGGGCTAAGGCCATTAAGCACGACCTTATGGCCGGTCGCTACGCCCTTAGCCCTTCCAGGGGCCAAGGCCAATTGAGCACGACCTTATGGCCGATCACTACACCCTTAGCCCCCAAGGGGCTAAGGCCAATTGAGCACGGCCTTATGGCCGGTCACTAAGCCCTTAGCCCCCCAAGGGACTAAGGCCAATTGAGCACGGCCTTATGGCCGGTCACTACACCCTTAGCCCCTCCAGGGGCTAAGGCCATTGAGCACGGCCTTATGGCCGGTCGCTACGCCCTAAGCCCTTCCAAGGGGTAAGGGCCCGAGCACGGCCTAACGGCCGGTCGCTAAGCCCTTAGCCCCACCAGGGGCTAAGGCCATTTGAGCACGACCTCAAGGCCGGTCGCTACGCCCTTAGCCCCACCAGGGGCTAAGGCCAATTGAGCACGGCCTCAAGGCCGATCGCTACGCCCTTAGCCCCTACAGATGTATGAGTGCGGCCAAATGCCGTGCGCTATGTTTTTGTCTCCCTGGGGGACCGAAAGACATGGGTACGGCCAAATGCCGCGCGTTCCGCCTCTAACTCTTTTATTGATCTGAAGACCCTTCAGCACTGCCTTAAAGCTGTTCGCTACGCTTTAAGCTCCTTTAGGGGCTAAGGGCTCGCAAGCACGGCCTCACGACCGGTCGCAACACCCTCAGCCCCGACAGGGCTATTGCTCTCACGCACGGCCTCACGGCCGGTCGTTGCGCCCTTCGCCCCTCAATTGCCGGGAGCTGTTAAGCGCGACCTGAGGGTCTGACATACGGGGTATCAATTAGTGAGGTGAAAGAAAACAAGCGTTCATTGCATAAAGGTCTCAGGCAAATGCACTGAGGGGTACACATCGATACAATAAGCCGTTAGGCTTCATCACTAGAAGGGGAAGGGGGACTGCCTAAATCAGAAACTCCTCCCGGGACGGCATCAACATCCGAGATATTTATCTCGTCGGCCGGGCGATTCTGTTGAGCATCCCTCAAAATTTCGTCCATGCACCATATCCACTTCTCGAACGATGACCACTTCAGATCCATGAGCACAGACTTCATCTCATCCCCGGTGAATTCATGGGCCACACCGAATTCAACGGCATCGTTCAGCAACATCGCATAGAAGGTCGCTTGAACCAGTTCAGGGAGTCCAAGCTCCGCCGCAGCTTGTTCGGCTTCCGATAAGGAAAAGTCCGGGCATAATCCCGAAAAGTTCTAGGGGAGGGGACGTGGAGGCTGCACTGCATCCCTTCGGTGCCATCCGAGGGTTTCCCTCAGATAAAGTGCCATTTCCCTGGTGTTGCGAATGAGAGGGAAAGCCATGATTCAAGTCGATGGTTGGTCTGATCAGCAGTTGCAATTGCTTCTCTCTCCAACAAAAACCCCGGGGTATTTATAGGAAGGCAAGACAGACCTGGGGATGCCACAGATTGTGGGCCACTGCGTCAGGTCATAATGACCTGGCGCATGCAAGGCCCTCATCCTAGAAGTCCGTGCCTTAGTGCGTAACAGCTATAACAACCGTCCAACCTGGGGGTGCGAGTCTCCGTAACCCCTTGTTGCAAGGTGGATGGTCCCATCGCGCCTCACACTAGACCTTAGATCCCTAGATCCACATCTTACTTGACCACCGACCAGGCACGATGGTCAGGTAAGATGTGAGGGGCTAAGTGATTTGGGAAAAACACCTATTATCTTTTGGGCCTGGCCCAGAAGATATCCGCATATGCTTACTCACGAGATCACATCCCCAAAAGGCCCAAAACGCAACCTTTGGGGCCTTCCCCCAGGCCCACTCGCTACAGGATCGGAAGCTCAGACTATTAGCTACAGTAAGATCACTCTTTTACCCCTCTCACAAACAGGCTATAAATAGTGACATGTTCCCCTCGGGAAAAGGAGGTTAAAAAAGGGAAGAATTTACTCTGTATACTGTTCACACTTTCTGGAACACCTGGCTGATTTGACCGTCGGAGAGGCGCTCCCCGGACCACACTCCGGGGTTGGCCTTTTGTGCAGGTCCGAGAAGGAGACGAGAACGGCGCCGTGTTGATCGCCAGCTGTCAGATAAACCCGTTCTTTCGCCCCACGTCATCAACACAATCACAAGACAGATTCCTGCCGGAATCATACACACACACACACACACACACACACACACACACACACACACATATATATATATGTGCGTGCA
>JACYFF010031957.1:60399242-60417690 GCA_017589665.1 Selenicereus undatus
GTAGTTCCTTTAGCGGTCACACTCTTGAAGATTAGCCCTTTTATTAGTCCACTCTAACCTTGTCGTTCTCCGTCTAAAAATTCCTGACATTTGAGCTTTGTTTTGTTCTCAATGAAAGTTAGTCTTTATTTGATTTAGTATTCATTTTTGTGTGGTTTACTAATCATTTTTTTTTATGTTTTTTATTTTTTTTATGGTTTGTTAATAAAATAAAGCTATTCAGTCCTGTTTCCCAACTGGTATTAGAATGAAGTGTTAATCTGACTTTGATTCAGGGCTACCAAATCCCTTCTATTAGTCAAGAGATTTATCAATTAGCCTAAACAATGTTAGTTTATCCTGAATGACATGTAAACATCCTTCTTAAAGGTCGTGATAATTAGTTGTCTGAGCAATATATTTTTGTGTTGATCAGTAGAGCTGATCAAACTCTGTGTAGTCCTTAGGGCGCTCTTGGTGAGTCCATTGGTTGGCCTAATTATTGGTGGTCCCAACAGCATGAGGGTTGGAATAGAGGTGGTCCCATTGTGGTCCCATAGGAAATGTTGTTAAGTGATTAATGATTCTTGGTTAAGCATCGAGCATTTTTATGAGCGATTTCATATAAATCTTCTTTAGTTTATTTGATTATCCTGAGACTAATATTTTTACCACTATGGCAACATTATGAAGAAGACTTTTATCTAGGTCATTTTCATCATATTCTTCATCATCCAATTAACCTATAGAAACAAGCATAGTGCATAACAAAGAGTTAATTCATTGGGACTTTCCAAATGGAATATTCCTTATCAACCCGTTGAATCATTTTATTCAATTGGGCTTTTGAGTTTCAAACTGCCTTTTTTTTGTTAAAATTCACAAAAAAAACTATTATTTGAAATGACTAGTGTGAAACATTCCAACTTCTATCTAGGGTTTATATTAATAAATAACTTCAAAAGGGTTTTAAATATATTCACTTTGGATTAATTCAAATAGTTGTTATGCCTTTAGCTAAGGTAGGCATTGATGCACCTATTTATTTAGTTATAAGGGACGACAGATTAAAGTTATACCAAGATTTAATCCACGCAATGGTTCAATCTAATGTTTCTAATGACCCAATTATTTCAATTGTTGTTCTGATTATTTTGTTGATGTTACAAATCCTTGGATTTTAGAGACTTTAGTTTTAGATGTTCATTTAATTATTGATAAATTTAAAGAACTTTTAAAAAACTTGATGTTACTTATAGAGTTTATTTCAAATTATTATCTTCCCAATTAAATCCAAGACTTAGTATTATTCCTTTTATTCTTCAAGTCTGTGCATAAGAGTTCGGCACCTACGTCCCTAAGAGACTAAAG
This sequence comes from Selenicereus undatus, assembly GCA_017589665.1. Lineage (NCBI taxonomy): Eukaryota > Viridiplantae > Streptophyta > Magnoliopsida > Caryophyllales > Cactaceae > Selenicereus > Selenicereus undatus. The sequence goes on from JACYFF010031957.1 coordinate 60,400,593, forward strand.
TGAAATGAAATTACTACTTCTTAAGACTTCATTATTCGAATTCCTAGACCTCCTAGGAATGTCAGTGTTAGAGAAATTTCTCACATTTTGTAAGCTTCTGCAGAAGAACTTTATTACTTCACTTCGATGAGATTGAACTTCAATATTTTTGCCATACATTTAAAGTTCAGGAAGTCAGCTCTCCAATAAAGAAAGTTCCTGGTCATTGGGACTTCGTTTGCCCACCCAAGTTAGCCATTAAATCCAAACTGTCCAGACTGCCCGGTTGAACCAAAATGTACCCGGTTTGTGTGCTTAATTACTTTGGCCTCCTTGACGTTCGAGTTTGATATTTTTCATATTTTGGTTCCTTAAGATCTTATATTTTAGGGCATCTAAACAGATTTGGGTTACGTCATGTAAAAATGGGAGAACCGGGTCAGTTTTGCAAACCGTGAGGCTGGACTCAATTTTGACCAGTCTGAAGTTTCTAAGGATTTTGGGTAGCAAATCAAGTCCAAAAGCTAAAATTCTACTTGGAGGAGTTAGGGGACATCCTAGGGGTTCCGTCCATGCAAGGAAATCCAAATCATGCTCACTTTTTGCATGATAAATGAGACTCACAATACCGGCCAGTATACTGCGTAGTCATGCTAGCTGATGCCATGGAGATTTCGTAGCCATCTAACCATCTAGTCTTGTCTAAACAGCATGCTTAGCAAGATAAAAGGTGTTTAGACGTATTCATGGACCTTTCTACTCAACCACAAGAAGAACCAATGAGAAACAAGTAAAGAAGGGCAGCAAAGATCCCATTGGCCAGACGTAAAGTGCAAGGGAGACAAGGTACATCCTCCCACCCCTGACACTAAGACCACACCACCACCACCAGGGGAGGATATTGAGGATGATGAGTCTATAGGGGAAAACGAGCTTGAGGGTAGAGAGGATGAGCTAGAGGCAGAACCTATTCAGGAGGGAAACCCTAGAAAGGAACCCTCAGTTGACTACGAACCTGAGGAAGACCCAAGGGAAGACTTCGAGGAGGAACCTTTACGGGAGGATGATCCCGAGAAAAGCCCAATGGAGGAAGAAGACCCAGAGGAAGACCCCAAGGAGGAACCTTTAGAGGAGGATGATCTCGAGGATGACCCCGTAGAGGAAAAAGACCATGAGGTAGAACTGGAGGAAGAGCCTCTACAGGATGAGGAACCTGAGGAGGAATCCTTAGAAGGAAAGGACTTGAAAGCGGAACAACTGATAGAGGAAGATCTAGAGGAATACCTAGTCGAGGAGCAACCCGAGCCTGTGATCACCCACTGGAAGCGGGACAAATGTGGTCGAATGTGTTTGGGTACCTGCCCAATGGACGCCCCTAGCCAGTAGAAGCTAATAGCTAATTCAAAAGTTTTGTTTTCCAGGATTGTGTTATTTACTTTACCCTTCTGTTATTTTGTTTAGCCATTGTGGGCTAATAAAGTTACTAATCATTTATGTAACGAACAGTATTAGTATGGGATGCTTGTGGTTTGAAATCAATGCAATTGAATCTTGTTGAGTTACCTAGATGCCAATGTTCATTATTGTGAATGATGTGAACTATGTGAATGTGTTGCCGATATGATGTGTATGAACATGTAATGAAGTGGCTGGACCATGTGAATGTGGCAAGGTTTATATGATTGAAAAACCTACGTTAAATTTTGCATGATACAACAATATACGATGTCTTACTGAATTATAGTAGTACGTAGGGCTGAGCAAAAAAACTGTTTCCCCCGGACCCAAACTCGAACCCGGTCTAGACCCTGACCCGGTTAGACCGGGACCGGGACCAGTTCCAAAATTTAGGATCCAGTTACAACCGGTTCCGGTACTGGGTCCTGAAAATTTAGAACCGGAACCGATCCCTATACCCGATTACTTGGTCCACATCAAAAAAAAAAAAATATATATATATATATATTTGCAAAATGGAAAGTTGCAATTTGCAAACCCTAAAATCTGAAATCCTCCTCAATTCTGGCTTTCTGCTCAGTGCTTCCTCGAGGCCTCGACTCCTCCTCTCCCTCTCTCCCCATGCTCAAATCTCAATTGCTCTTCTTGGCTCTCTCACTGCTCTTAGTCTCTCTTTCTCTCTTCCCGCCGGTCGTCGGCAGCTTAGACACTCCGACCCTCGACTCCTCGTCTGCTCGTCTGCTCAACCCTCGACTCCTCGTCTGCTCGACTGCTCCTCGACTGTCCATCTCTCTCTCTCCAGACTGCTTGTGCTTGTTCTTGGCTCTCTCAGTCTCTCTTGCTGTCTTCCCGCCGGTTGTAAGTGCTTGATTCTGATGGCTTCTACTTGATTTTGATCATTGCTTCTGTTTTGGCTTGATTTCCTATCTCATTATGATTTGGATTTAAGTTGGGTTTCTTGGTTGAATGTAATTAGTTGCGTTAGTAAGTTGCTTGTTTTCGTTTTGTGGGCAACTGTGGCATTTCACCCAGAAATCTAGGCATGAGCTCAAATGGGCATGGGAAAAGAAATCGGGCAAAATCCCAGTGCATGAGGATGAACAAAGGTCCAAATTTCATATGGTTTATCCCAATTTGTGATCATTTCGATGGGGCTTTTTGATTTTATTGCCAGAATTTATGAAAATTGATTTGTGATCATTTAGATGGGGCTTGATACTGGGTACTCGATGGTGAAACTGGTCCCAACTGATTTCAAGACCAGTTCTAGAATTTCTAGACCTGGTTTAACTGGGACCGGGACCAGTTCTTATAATTCTGGACCCGGTCCAAGCGGGACCGGAACCGGTTCCTCAAAAACCGACCGGTTACCTGGTTGTGCTCAGCCCTAGTAGTACGTGTGCCATGAACTATTAGGAGAGGAACTAAACTTGACTTACTTTCTGAACAGGATGGCGGGAAACAACGACGAATCTCATACTAGGCCCCACCCCGTTTCAAGGACCCCCGTGAACTCGAAGATTCCCATGTCCCACTTCAGGGAACGGTTGGAAGCCCTTCACCCTAGGAATGGGAATGGGCCTCACAGTCAGGTGGAGGAAGCCAACCCACCTACTGGGGCAGAACTTACCAACCTCCTACTGCTGGACCTACTGCAAAAGCAAGGGGAATAGCTGCAGTGCCAGAACAAGTGTAACGCCCCAAATTAAACATGTTTCACTGTTTATATTCTCCTTAATTAAAATCTAGACAACCCAATGATAGGGGCATTACCGCCGTCCAAAAGGACAAGGCTTAAAACATGAGTGCTAAACATAACACAGTTAAGCATAACCTCCACTGTACACATTCACATATAATTATCCATTCACAATCAAGTGTTAACCAATGTAAAGTTTATAAACCGTAGTGAAATAATTCACCATGTAATCTACATCTTCATCCACAGAAGAATTCAAAATACAACGTTAGAGTATGCATATACAGCATTACTTCTGATCCATCTGGATTTCCTTGCTTCACTTATTCTCTTCGGCTGATTTGCTGGCATGAGGGCAATACTCTAAGCATTTGCCTAAAACAAAACATGAAAAACATTTCGAACTGTGAGCCGAAGCTCAGTACATGCATTCCTGAATTGTTAAATGATCATTGAACACTTATTGGGCCCGCTTTGCAATTCATTTTAAGTTAAAACAGTGAATGAAATAAATGTAAAGCTGTATTGCTAGTTATTATCTGATAGTGAACCCCTTGATACTGTTACGATCTATGGATAGGTGTACACCTGCCAAGCCGATCGGGGACCTGGCCTGAAGCCGCGCGGGTAACTGAAGGGCGACTGCCCTATAGATGATAACTGATGGGGTCACTAATTAACTGATAAATCACTGTGTAAACTGATTCATTGATGTACTTACCAAAACATGATAACGTTGATAAATACACTCTGATTTCTAAAGATACAGGCAATGGACGTACCTGAAGTCTTTAAAATGATATTTCACTTGATAATACTTATGCACAATAGAAACGATAGACTAGGCCTCGATTCTGTTAAAGAAATATAATTATAGGTAAACGTAGTTAGTAAACCATATTCACCGAGTAAATCATATTCACTGACATAAATGATTTATTTAAAAAGACTCCTACAGTTCCAATAATTCGATATAAGACAAGTTAAACCAAAATGATTTGAATAATAAATCTGTTAGGGTTATTGAACTTGAAATAATACAAATTGAAGCAAAATAGACCAAATGAAAATGATTGAGGTAATAATGAAAAGATTTTAATTGATATAACTGGCACATGGTTTGCTGATATTTCTAAAATGGATAAAGGAAAGAGTGAAGCTTCTGAAAAGGATAATAAAATGGTTAACGCCTCTGAAATGCATGACAAATGGTTTATGCCATAAAGGGTGCTGCAAGGTTCATAAAAGCTCATATAACACCCTAACTTGGTCCAAAGGACACTGATTTTGAGTTAATAATCTGCTCACTTCCCAAATTTCATTTTCATACTCATGTAACTCAGTTTTCAACCCAAGTAAGCTTTTGTACACTAACAAACCTGTTGAACTCACTACACTTTGTAATTTCCTTGTAATACCCATAATTATATAGAAACTTCTGAAAATATTTTCAAATGTCTCAATTTCTGCATTCACTCATGTTACCGATAGATGGTCTGCATTAGAAAATCCATATCTTTCACTGCCAACCTCCAAATGAGATATAAAACCCCAATATGAAAACTTCACAGTGTCCTCTAAAACTCTTATTTAGGACACAAAGCATGATTCACATAATAAGGTCCCTAAAAGTAGGGTAGAACACAGACGTGCACAATTTCTGATCAATCTGCACAGTCGCAGTAAAATGATCATAACTTTTTCCACAGAACTCAGATTAAGGCGATTCAAGAGGCATTTTAAAGATAACTCATTTATCTATCCCCACACCAAAAATCACAATTTTTCAGTGACCCAATCAATACCAGTGTTTCCGTGAAGTTACTGTTCCAGTTCAGTTCCCAGTTTCGATACATTCTGCACAGTCTTGAGTAAATTGGTCATAACTTTGTCCACACAACTCGAAATTGAGTAATTCCAAATCCTATTGAAAGATAACACATCAAAATATCACTACACCAAAAATCATGAATTTTGGATGTGCCAAACAGTACCAGTAAATTCCCAAAGTAGCCCCTGTTTTAGGTCTGTTTCCCAGCTTTAACTCACATGATTTCAATTTTTTCTTCACATAACCACCCACTAAAATCACTCTTTAACTTATATAAATCAGCATAAACATCTTGATATTCATTACCAATGCTAAAGATCACAAAATATCATTTAAAACGATCAAAATTCAACACTTGAACATGAAGCTTGCATGATTAACATAAAACCCTAACCCTAGCTTCAACTCCAACATGATCCATCACCAAGATGATTCTTAATTCAATAAAAACAACATGATCCATCATCAAAATAACCAAAACAAGAAGCAAGAACCAAAAGTTCAAAGAACAAGATTGAAATCACTTACTTTGATATTGAAATAAGTGGAGATGGAGATGATATTGGGTGATTTTGAGGATGGGAAATGGTAGCCAATGGAGGGAGGTTGTTTGGGGATTGAAATCCTTGCCGGAGAGTGGCCAGAAAGTGGCCGGAAAACACCATAATAGGGCTGGGAGGGGGCTGCCATGGAGGTTGAGAGGAAGAGAGTGCCATGGAGGTTGAGAGGAAGAGAGAGAAAGGAGAGCTTTGATGTTTTGCCACTTGGTGTAAATACTTGGTGCAAAATGACCTAAAATACTTGGCTAAAAATTGCCCTCCAAAAAAAAAAAATATCTTTACTCATTATCATTAAGAGTTAATCATGGTAATTAGCTAAACAAATGAATTAGAAACTTGTTGGGCCGGAATTGGGCTTAAATGAGCGCGGGTTTAGAAAAGAACTAACACCGAGCGCGTTTGATTTTTTTTTTATTTTTTTTTTTGCTGGAAGGTCGGGATTAAAATGTAATATCATGAAAAATAATTTAATCTTTTAAATCATAAATATCATGAAAAATAATTTAATCTTTTAAATCTTAAATATCGAGGCCTACTATCAATTTTTCTCGAAATTGTCCGGTAAATGAAACTCGAATTGCAAAGTGGGACCCGAAATGAATTTTTCCCAACTGGGATGATTCAATGAGATAAATAAATGTGAAAAATGAGTTACATGGCTTTATTAAATAAATAAATATGAGTTAAGGTTGGGCTATTACAACAAGCACCTGCAGAAGCTGATGGAGGCTAAGGAGATGAAGGTTGAGGAGGATAATTCATATATGTTCAAGAGATTTGCGAGTCACAACCCACCTGTTTACGATGGCACCCCTGACCCCAAAACCTTCGAGGACTGGATTCGGGGCATAGAGGATTTGTTTGATGTCCTCCAATGCCCTGAGGAGTGGAAGGTTGGCTTTGCGGTGTTTTACCTTAAGGACAAGGTCGACCTATAGTGGGCCACGGTGCGAGAGAGATAGTATGAGCCTGGATTTGACTAGATAAGGTTCAAGGAGTTGATCAAGGACCATTTTATCCCATCTCCCTCTAGAAGGCGAAGAAGAACGAGTTCATGCAGCTGCACAAGAGGGCAGGAGTGTGCTAGAGTATGCCTCCAAGTTTATGGAGCTTTCCCGTTTCACCCAGGCCTTTGGCTGACGATAGGCTCAAGATGAACCGGTTCGAGGTCGGACTCAACCCCACCATCAAGGAGAGGATGTCGGTATGCCAGTACACCTCCTATATGGACTTGTACAATACCGCAGTCAATGTAGAGAAGGCGATGAAGGAGAGGAATAATTACTTCAATGGGCAGCGTGGACTCAAGAGGAAGGGGGATCAACGAGAAAATTCTCACTCGTAAGAAACATACAAGAGGCCTCTTGGGAACCATTACTCCAACAACAACACACATGGAGGCCAGCATCCCAACACTCGGCCTAGGGTGACCTATGATGCTTGCAGGAGGCCGGGACATTACGCTCGGGAGTCTTGTTCTATCAAGAGGTGTTTCCGCTGTAGGAGCCCTCAACATCAGATTCGGGATTGCGCACGTCCCCCACATCCTCCTGCCCAAGTACATGAGGGATAAGGACAACAGTGCCAGCAACATTACTAGAACCAAGGTGAGCAAGCAGCCAACCCAAATCATCAGGGCTGAGCGCCCCAGCGGAATCAAGCTCGACCTCCCAACCAGCCACCGTAAAACACTGGAGGCAAAGTGTATGTGATGCGCAAGGAAGAAGCAGGGGATGCTCCAAATATCGTGATGGGCACATTCTTTATTCAAACTCAACTAGTAGATATTTTTGTTAACTCGGGTGCTACGCACTCTTTCATTTATGCTAAACTGGTTGAGACACTAGGGTTAGTTCTGGCCTGTAAATCCTCTCTATTGTTTGCGATCCTCCCTGATAGGAAGACTGCAAGGTATGAGGAACTATATGAGGATTGCCCTATTCGAATACATGAGCATGAGTTTCTGGCCAACCTATAGATCTTACGGAATTTCTGTAGTTTGTTCTTTAGTGGAATCTTGTGTTGAGTCTTTGGCCAGAGTATACAATGGCACTATCTACAAAACAAAAACTTTAGCTAATAAATTTTAATGATGTATAATCATAAGGAAATAAATAAGACATGGCAAACACACCTCATCATGATAAATTCTAGCAGTTGACTTTGCATCATTTGAAGGCTTAATCTTCTAACTCAACCTATTACTCCGATTTTTTTTCACTTATATGCTGTAGTTGTGAATATATTAAAATCATAAGTAAAGCCCCAAGCCTGTACTAACAAGTAATCTTAGAAACATATTGATCAACACTGATCATGCGCTCCCCCCCCCCCAACATTCGATCATACAAAACCTGTTGCTTTGGATTAACCCAATGGTTAACTAGCCAATTCCATTTATCTCTATTCACTTCCGGAGGCTTATTCTTAATTACTTCAGTTACAGTCTTTCCTGCAACGTGTTCCTCCTTCAGCCTATATCGCCAACCTCTAAACAACATCATGCATTGTAATTCCACAGTAACGCCTTCAACGTCTGGTGGAAAATTCCACTCTACTTTCATATTATAAATTCATTACATAGTAGGCATTACAATTCATTAGTATCCAACCTTAGTTTTCTTGCGTGAGTCGTATAAAACAATCTGACTAAAACATTACAATCTATCACAGTGCATAGTCATGGTTACCTGAATTTTGTCAAATAATCTTTTCTTAGCATCTTTATCCATCCTTACCCAATTCCTATAACAAAGTGGCGGAAAATGAATCAAGTGGTCTAACTAAAAATATTTTTTTAATCCATATATATTAATTCTACATGTCTATGAAAAGGTACCTTGCATCTAGTGGGTAGAACTCCTTCACCCATTTGCTACACTCACCAATAAAGCGATTGGCATTTTTACGAACAACGCGTAGCATGTCCTCTGTGATTGTAGCAAAAGGCTTAACATTGGGATTTTTCTCCCGTTCACGAAGGGATTGCAAACCTCTTGTTGGCCTGCGCTTGCGACCTATATAGGAACTATGCTTTAGCCTTCTACACTTCGCTTGCAACTATAAAGGACTCATTTAAAACACAGACAAGGAGACATGTACATTCCACGCTTCCTAACTAAACTATTTTTACCATATTTCATATTGGTGCGTGAAATCCCTTTGAACTATTAAATCCCTACTGCTTGGCTCAAGATGGATGTGCAAATGATAAAGAAAGATAGTAATCTGAGTGTTCTTGTTGTCATAACTAACATGAAATTTTTGGATCCTATAGTACATTTTGTGGCAACTTTGGATATCTAAATAATTGTGGCATCTTATTTAGGTTGCTATAGTCATGTCCAGTAGTATATAGCATTAGGGTTCTGCAAATCAGAGGACAAGGACAAGGAAGCAAGAATAAGCACCTTTTCGAAGAGCTTGGTCAGCCCTACGCTTCTGTCGATAAGTGAGAGGGGGTTGGGAAGCATGCAATTGATTGTCTCCCCTATGTGTCGCCATTGCCCTGCATAATCCATAGTTAATCATCCACATTATAAAAAAATTATGACAAATTTAGACACTTATGCAACAAATGGATGCATATACCTCTTGGCAATCCTATTTATTATCACTATCATTTTCTGAATCATCCTCTTCAAGGTCCCTGTCAAGGGAATCTATGTCTGATTCTCTGTCTAAAAACTCATCCTCTTCATCCTCACTCATATCAACCTCCTCATCTTAAAAATAAGTATGTTGGGTAATGGTAGTATCCACTAAATCCACATCAATTAAGTGTGACTCCACATCATTTCTAACTAGAGGGATTTCTTCATCGACTTCCTCTTGAACCATTCTCCATTGTGGTTCATTATCTGCATTTTCCCATAATGATTCATCCATGTTATCAACGTCCTCAATATTAGGAAAATCAAAATAGTTGCGCGGATTTATTTTGATAACCATTCTCCATTGTGGTTCATTATGAACTGCAACATAAAGTACTTGACGACTTTGGTAGGCCAATGCAAAAGGTTCATTTGTTTGTAACCTACGAGTGACATTAACAAGTGTTGCGCCGAACCTGTCCTTTTTTAACCCTCTGCCCTGATTGTAAGCATCAAACCATTTGCATTTGAATAATACAACTCTAGGACTTGTTCGATCTTTAAGGGCATCATACTCTACCACAATTATCTCTTTTAACACACCGTAAAAGCCCTTTTCACCTCTTTCAGTTTTCCCTTCAACTACGACACCACTATTTTGACTTTTTCTTTTTCCTTGACACTTTTTTGTATGGAATGTAAATCCATTAATCACATAGCTTTCATAACTACATACATCTTTCATTGGACCTCATGCCAAACACACCAACTCTTATGTCACTCTTTCATCCCCTTCATTCCAAAGCTTTACAACCTAGAGATAAATACAAACATTAAGATAAAAATATTGACATATGTTAAAAAATGAAAATTTTGGTTCTGTCGAATTGTCTTACTTTATTCTCGAACCATTCTGAAAAGGTAATTCCTTGCACATCAATGGCATTTTCATATTCACTGATAATTTAAACTCAAGGTTAGTAAACTATGAAATTAAAAAAATTTCATATTGTAGTAATATATTATTTCAACTTGTTGTCTACTATGCACACTTACTCAAGAAAAGGTTCAACCTCATTGCAATTTTTTAGGACATAAAGTCTAGCCAATTCCCAATCTTCAAAGCTCAATTGTTTAAAACTTGCCTTCCTAATTGGCTTTCCCGCCTTCCCAAAGATAGATAACTAATACGGCAAGTTTACCTCCTCAACCTCTTTGCGCTCCAAATGATTAAATTTGGTCTCTGTCATGGTCAAATATCTAGAGCAGAAGGTGAAACATTCATTTTGATTATAACCCTCTGCAATATATCCTTCAGGATGAGCTGTGTTATGCACATCACCTTTATATGTATGCATTTTCCTAGCAAGACAAAAACCCATTAGATTATCTTTACCTTTAAATTAACAAAACATCATGTGGGAATTTAAGGAATTGTATTACCTTTCACCTCAGTACATCCAGCGATATTGCACAGGCCCCGCAAATCTAGCTTCAGTTGCCAAATGGACAGCCAAGTGGACCATAACATCATAGAATGTCAGAACAAATATACGCTCTAGCTTGCATAGAGTGATTGCTATACTTTTCTCCATTTGCTCCAACACATCCACAATTAAAGTCTTAGAACACAACAACTTGAAATACCTGTTAAGTTCCACAAGGGGTTTAAGGACTTTATCATCCACAATACCTCGAAAGGTAGGCAAAAGCAAGTCTTGTATGAATACATGACAATTATGGCTCTTCATTCCCAAAATCCTTCCATCCTCTGGTGTCACACATCGTGAAATATTAGAAGAGTATCCATCAGGAACAGATAGCTTCACCAAAAATGCAGCCACTTATCTCCTTTCGCTCAAGGTTAAGTTGAATGGTGCTTTAGGAACTTTGTACTTGTCTCCTACCAACTTAGCTCTTAATTTTTCATGCATTTTCATGTCAACAAGATCCAATCTAGCATTCAATGAGTCCTTATTCTTACCAGGTATGTCAAGCAAAGTTCCTAGTATATTGTCACAAATATTCTCTTCTATATGCATTACATCTAAGTTGTGACAAATTAGAAGATGCCTCCAATAGGGAAGTTCAAAGAAAATGCTCTTTTTTTTCCATTGGTGTACCAAATACCTTTCACCTCTCTTTCTCTTTCCCTTCGCATCTTTCCCGAACACATTCTCAACACCACTAAGTTCATCCAAAATGTCATGGATGGTAAGTGGAATAGGAGGAGGCCTTCTCTCTACACTCTTATTAAAGGATGTCTTATTAACCCTCCATTTGTGGTCTGCTTCTAAAAACCTACGATGACCCATATGGCACCACTTTTTCCCATGACTCAATATTTGTGAACGTGTATCTTTATGATAGTTAGGACAAGCAAGAAACCCTCTTGTGCTCCAACCAGATACATCCCCATATCCTGAAAAATCCTAAACAGTCCATATCAGCACCCCAAACATATCAAACAATTCTTGGCTATAGGCATCAAATGTCTTCACTCCAACCTCCCATAACACTTTTAGTTCATCTATTAGTGGTTGTAAAAACACATCCATGTTGTTCCCCGGAGCTTTAGGCCCTGGAATTAATAGAGATAGCATGATATTTGTAGTATCCATACACATCCAAGGAGGCAAATTGTATGGTACCAACATTACTGGCCATATACTATTCTGACTACTAATTTGTGCCCCTGGATTAAATCCATCAGTAAACAAGGCCAACCTTACATTTCGTGGATCTGAGACAAAGTTAGCATATAATTCATCCAAATGCTTCCATGCCTTAGAGTCCGCTAGATGTCTCATTTTCCCATCATCAGAGCGTCCCTCTTTGTACCATCTCATATGCTCCGCAAGCTTTAAGGACAAGAACATCCTTTGAAGCCTAGCAATTAATGGAAAATGACGAAGGACTAATTGCAGCACTCTCCCAACCTTTGACGTGTCATCATCATCAGTGTCAATATGATTGGCACCTTGGACACTGACCTTTTCTTTCCATCTTGAAGCATCACATTTAGGGCACTTATCTAAACCTTTATTTTCCTTCCAATACAAAATGCAGTGGTTAATGCATGCATCAATCTTCACATAATCCAACCCTAGAGCTCTCGTATACTTCTTAGGTTTGTAAGAATTTTCATGAAAGTTTTCATCATAATTAAGTGCTCTGTGAAGTGCCTTAAGCAACATCGAAAATTATTTATCACTCCATTTACAACTCACTTTAATATGAAGCAATGTGATCAAAAACTCCAATCTAGTAAATGTCTTACAACCAGGATATAATGTTGCCTCGACATCTTCCTTCAGTTTATAAAACTCCTTAGGAACCTCGCTGCTACCTTCTCCACTCTCTTATTGTGCACAATATTCTCAGGGTTATCATAAGTAAACACATTTGTTGCCTCACATATTAATGGAGCCATATCATCATTAGGAAATAAACTATCACCTTTATCTAACAATTCATCATCCATCTAATCATCGGTACTATTAGCTTATTCCTTACTTTCTCCATGATGTATCCATGGATTATAGTCCCTTAGTATACCTCAAACTATCAAGTGATTGTGAATTGTGCTTCGATTTTGAAACAAACGCAAATTACACTGAACACATGGACACCTCATCTCGGTTCCCTCTTCCTTACCACTGAAAGCATACTCCAGAAATTGATTGACTCCCATTATATGCTCGGGCTTTTTCCTATCACCCATTCCCCTATGATTCATCTAATCTAACTTCGATCCCTATCCTTCTTTCAGGTAACTGTTACAAATCAAAAGCAAACACATCATCTTAAAGTTGAGCAAATTTCATAATATTTGTCTCTTTACACCCTAAATACGAGCAACAATGCAAGCAATACCAATCAATAATGTAACCTAAGATAGCATTAATAAGGCTTCACATGTTATTAGTCAAAAATATAAGCACATAAATAGTTTTAAAGTTAAATGTGAATTTATTATTGCATTATTGAGTGTCAATTATGCATAATTACATAGACTAAATGGCTAATAGGGAATATATTCTGAACACTAGCTTAAACCAAATCCTCGTCTATAAACATAATGCAAATAGCATCATCTCAACTCCAAAGCTCAAGTCCAAGTATCTCTCCGTAAAAAAGGTGCTGATAACTGCACCAAGGAACACAAAGCAAGTGATATATTAGATTAGGTCATGGTCATATCTACAGGGGACCAAAGGTATAAGAACAAAGGATAAGGGTTGAATCATCTCAATTATTACGAACTCCATTGTGTTCTAAACAGAACTATGCTATTCTTGTAGCTAAGATTGCTTCTAACTATTCGTGAGCCCATACATCCATCAAATGTTGAAATTACAAGCGTTAACTTCAGTACTATCACTTTAAGAATAATAAGAATTCCATACAATTACCATAAGAATTATTTCTCCTCTCTTTTGTTTGGCACACAAGAGACAAGGGAGTATGGTGCAACAAACCCATAGGTTCCATACATCAATGCGTGATTTGAGGAAGATAAGGTCCAGTAGCTGGCAAATATCAAAAGTAATATACACAAGACAAAAGTACAACCACTAACATTAATGTTTAATCCCAAAAACCAATCCCGAAAACCACACCATCCTAAAAACAGACCTATAACAATTGAGGCATTTGCAAAATATTATTCCCAAATATGAAGCAGAGATTCATGCAAACCATGAAATCAACCCTTACGACCATTTCAAAATAGGTGAAAAAACCTACATCATAGAATAATCATAGAACTACCAAAAATCAAAACCAACAACTGATTACAATCAGATGAACATTATTCACCACTCAGAGTGACATTCACCGAAACCAAAATAAACACCTAAAGAAAGCACAATCAGAAAAAGGGATTGAATCTTCACAATCTCAAAAATTAAGAAACTTGAATGAAAAAACAAACCCAAACCTTACCCCAAAAGCTTTATTGACTGAATAATTTGGGAGAGGGGGGATGATTATGATTTCTTTCCATCAAACTTTAACTTGATAGTAAGAACTAGCACAACAGATAAGAGTGAGAGTCGAAGAGATAGCGATAGAAGGGAAGACAATATATTTAGCACATAGCTATCTCCGATCCTAACATAAAAAACTAAAATATTGTCACCAATCCAGAACAATTACTGATCTCGAAGCACTTTACTTTCAGTGGTTTTTGGGTATGACAAGCCAATAAGCCTCCAGCTGGTTGTGGCCAAATGCAGTAGCACTAGAAAGCAAATTGAGATTCAGAAAAAGATGATTGTGAACTAAGTATGCCATCGACACACAGCACGACAACTTGTAAACAACAACAAATGAATATGCTTATACTTTTCCTGGAAGAACTCTCACACACCACAGTACAAAATCAATGTTTGGAACAAATGGGATTCGGGTAGTCAAGCTTCTAAGTTTAATAGAGTTCATTCAAAATGTTCCAAAATCGGTCATATGGGGGGGAGGAAGAAAAGATATTCAATAAGAAAGTAAACACATGAGCTGGACAAGTGCCCATGGAAAACTAAGAAAAAAAATTACAACTAAAGTGATAGAGGTCAAAAATTCAAGAAGTAGAAAATACGCTGCAAAGGTTTCATCTTCCATTATATATATATTTTTTTGTTCCAAGTAAAATTTTCTAATTTCCAATTTCCCTTTTTAGTTTTTTACCCATAATCTTATTTTTAAAAAACTTAATTTTTTCAAAATTTAATTAAAATTAACTTATTTTTTATATTAAAAAAATTATTTTTCTATTGTTGATAATTAACTTAATTTTTTCTCGATCCAAGTACATTTTTTGGGAAGCTAGCATTATTTCTTTTTGTGATTGTAGGAAAGAATTAATATTTGTTGTTTGATAAAGAGCTCTTCTATTTTTCTTTCCTCTTCTAATAGGATTTCTCTTTTTATTTCAATTGATGATAATTTAATAAAGCCCTTGTGAGAAAACAAAAAGGCCATTCAAGTATCACATCTTAAAGAATTGTGATTGTAGCTTTGCATATTGTAACCATTATAGCCTGGTGCTGTAACCACTATGCAGTTACATTGCAATACCAAATATCACATCATCTCATATTATACCATCATTCCAATAGTTAATGAATAGTACATAGAAAACAACCCCGAACCGACACCATGATCCAAACAACTCATATATCATGCTTATAAGACATCAGTATTGTGATACTATGGTCAGATTGATCACAATCGGACTTCGGAAGAGCATCCATGAAATGAAACCCCCAGGCAGCCCCAACCCAATATGCACACAAGTCCAAGGAATTTAATTAAGTTTGAACATAGGAAACTTTGTTGAAATCTATAGTTGAAATCCAGCACTTGTCACTAATCCTATGAAGTCTCCCTGGACCAAAGTTACTGCAGCCAAATGTTCTCTGTTTTGGTTATTCCTCTTGTTATGAAATAATTTTCCCAGAAGACTGCAACTAACATAAGATTGTGGATACTAAGACAGGGGCCCCTAACCACCCAACCATCCACCCACCCAAAAGAACCTTAGTCAACCTGGTACTCTTCTATATAAAGGGAAAGTTCCTGATGTTTTGCACTACCAAACAGGAAACAAGATTCAGTATAAATCTTATAGTAGCATTTTGCTGTTGTATTTAGTGTTCACTACAGGTAAGGAGATAAAAATGGCTCAGATATGCAAGCCTTAAGGGCAAGTAGAGATCAAGTGTTTTGTTGAGAAGTCTTACAACACAATTAAAGTCAAGCAAGACCATATACCAAAGATATGCTCTGACAAATTCCCAAGAGTTAAGCTACATGAAGGTGATTGGGTGAGCTTCGGGTCCATCAAGAAATGGGATTATTCCTTCACATATAGATCTACTAATACATCTTACTTTGACACATTTTCTGTATAAAAACCATGTAGGCAAGAGGTAGGCTATTTGATATACACCAGGCGAAACCATGAATTGCATAGAGGATATTTTCCTGACCTTGAATTGCATAAAAACCAGGCAACTTGTAGGTAGGGTATTCAGGCAAACACCAGGCAAAAACCCTAAATTGCATAAAAACCAAGTATTTAGAGAAGATGTAGGTTATGACAAATTTCCGCATAAAAACCAAGTTCCAATTTCTCAGATTCAAAATCAAACAAAATTGAACAAAAACCACTTCCAATTTCGTACACTCAATGTAGCTAATTTTGATATTACCTAAGAATTGAAGAGAGCCTTGATTGTTACGGTTCAAGAAGCAACACCTGAGCGACAACTTCGAAGAGCAGCAACAGAATTGAACGTCGGTTACCAGTCGACGGCAGAAGTAGACTTCAGGCACCAGCACAGCGAGACTTCAGACACTGGCACGTCGGCAGAAGAGAGGCTTGAAGATGAGCTTTTCTGGTGAGGGTTAGGTTTTCGAGCAGAGTGAGAAGTGAGAAGTGCAGGGTCAGGGACTCATTGTGACCGACTTATTCTCTCTCTATTGTACTTTGTTCTGGCTTCTTCAACATTTTCGTTCAAAATTTCACGAAAATATGGGGGGAAATTCAGCAGGCCTTTTTTTTGTGCTTGGGCCACACAAAAAATTTATAGTGACGTCTGATATAGATGAAAAACAGTACAATACACCTTTCGTCGCCTAAATGCTTCACAAGGACTACAAAATTATTTTCATTGCCCTTGGTATATTAAAGATGTCAAAACTAATTTCATCACCCTTTAATAAAATTTTCGTGGCCCAATCCCTTTTCTCTTGTAGTGCATACTAAAATTGATTGGCATTTTATTTGTGAAAGACTTCACTCTAGTGATTTAGATCTCTCCTATATTGCTTCCAAATCACAGCTAGTGGATAATTTCACAAAAGCACTTGGGAAGAGACAATTTCAGTATCTATGGAGCAAGTTCGCACCGTAAATTCTAATTGCAAACTTGTGAGGGAGTGTCAAAGAAAGTTATATTTTGATCTAGTTTGT
>JACYFF010031957.1:60491491-60510991 GCA_017589665.1 Selenicereus undatus
TGTTTATCTAGACAGGTTCAAAGGGAGCTAAGCTAGATTTCACATGGTAAAGCCATGTCTTCTTGCTTTCTAGCTTTAGTTTTCATTTAATCCTTAAAGATATATCAAGTTTCTTTTCCTTTTCTCATTTAGAATCCCTTAATTATAAATTCCATCGATACCTCATGTGTTTGCTACCTCACAACCAGCATATTACGTACCATTTTCCTTAAGTTTTCCTTCATTATATTCTCTCTTGGTTTTAAGCTTTCACTCTTAAATTGCATTTTAGCCTAGACCCTTGACAGATACATCATACTTGGTGTCAGAGCTTGACTTCTCTTAGGCCTGGTACGTCCCTCACACTTCGAAAAATCCATCCCACTCAAAATCCCAAGCACATCCTATAAACAAGCCCCATACACCTTCGGTTTCGTCCTAAATTCTTGTACGAACTAGAGTATTGGGGAGAGGTTTAAAGCACTTATGAGGCAGCATGAGATACTAATGAAGGTCCTTAGTGAAGAGGCTCAATGTGAGCTAGAAACTAAGACTCAAAATGAGTATCTTCGAAAACAGCTTGGTGCATTTTCGAAGCAAAAGCAACAAGCCAATGAAGAACCACTCCAATCTTATTCCAAAAGGCAAGAACAAGTGTTTATTCGTACTTTTGATTCATCTGGTGAGGATGAACCCTTAAGAATGACAAGACCAGACCCACGAATTCAAGCAAATACAAATGATTTCAAGGTTGAAATTCCAGAATTTGAAGGCAAGCTTGATCCTTAAGAGTTTTTGGATTGGCTACACACGGTTGAGAGAGTTTTTGAGTCCAAGGACATTCCTGAAGAGTTGCATTAAGACTTCGTAAGTATGTGACTCTTTGGTGGACTAACCTGTGTGCCAAAAGAGTTAGAGATAGGATGTCCAAAATCAGAACATGGGAGAAGATGAAATCTGAGCTTAAGGCTCGGTTTTTCCTCCTGCCTATGTTCAAGATTGTTACTCTCAACGCCACCACTTGAACCGCGGCAATCTTAGTGTAGAAGAATACACTCGTGAGTTTGAAAACCTTGTAATCAAGTGTGATTTGCATGAACCAGAAGAGCAAACAATCGTTAGGTACATCGGAGGTCTTGATCCTAGGTATGCTAATGTTGTTGATTTGTAAGCTTATACCTCTTTTGATGAAGTTTGTGTGCTGGCTCGCAAGGTGGAGCAGCAAAAGAAGGCTAAACAGCCCTTAAAGCATGAAATTCCAAAGCCCTCACCCCATGAACAAACCTTGAGCAAGGGGAGTTCATCTTCCACCCCTAAACCCACGGCACCCATTCCTCCCATTCCACAAAAGACCCAAACTCCACAGCAAGGCCTACCCCCACAATCCACACCTAACCCCTTCCTAAAGGTGTCCAAAGATGTTTTAAGTGCCAAGGGTTTGGGCACTTAGCATTAGATTGCACAAACCGTAGGTATGTTACTCTAACCGAGTGGAAGGCAGTAGAAGAGGTTGAGTTTGAGGAGGAAAAAAACAGAGAATGATGGGGATAATTTGAGGAGATAGTGTTAGTGGATGATGAAGGTGATATGCTCACTTTGGACGCCCACCACCCACCAAGAAGTAATGAGCATCTTGACCTTCTTCTCACTTATGGTGAACCATCACTTAATGCTCCTAATTCTCAATTAAGAGTACTTGAGGATGTGGTTCAAGGCAAGTTCGAAGGGTCCTATCAAAGCAACATTCATATCAGCAAGGGGAATTAGAAGAAAAGAGTCTCTAAGTTCAAAACGGACTTATTTGAATGGCTGATTTTGTTCCAGCCAAATAATGAATCAAGAAGAGGAGGTAATTACCTAAACTGATTTGTGGACAAATCCTTTTTAACAAGGGGAGGATGATGGAGATCCCTCCATGCCCTTGATTTAGCGAAGCAAATCAATCTTGGTAATTTCATTTGGCTGGCTAAAGGATGAACAAATCATCCTTATTTTGTTTAATTCATGAAACAGCAGGTCACGGGTTTAAGTCAGCAGCAAACCTGTTTTTTAGAGCTTAATTAATTCGGCCAGTTTGAGGTTTAAGTCTAACATTTTGCATTGGGATTGAAGTTCAAGAAGTCTGATTTGCACCAAAACAAGTTTCATCCCATTTGGACTTCAGTTACCCACTCAAATTAGCCAATAAACCCAAGATATACAAACTATCCAGTTCGACCAGATTGTACCTGGTTTTGAGTATGTGATTTCTTAAGCTTAATGGTTGTTTAAGTCTTGGACCCAGTTTATAGCAGCAGCAAGATTTACCTTCGTCCATCGGTTTCCCCCCTTCTAGTTGGAGTGGAACACGTCCCAAGGCTCCTAGATCATCAGTCATCAGCTACGAAATGAGTTTACCTTGAGAAGAGCAACCAATGGGAAGCAAAGGTAGCAAAACATGTCTCTTGAAGCTCATTGGCTAGCCGAAAAGGGAGATGTTACTTTAACGCTAGCTCCTTTTCTATTTGCTAGATAGCTGGTTGTATTAGGCTTAGTTACATGTGATTAAGGTTGTAAACATCATTTGTGTTGCTTTCCTTTTCATCTGGATTATAATTAGCATAAGTTGATTGAGCTTATGCACGGGTTAATGATAATCGTGGCTGTTAGCATAGTTTAATACGTTTCCTTCCTAGGAAGGAAAGCTTTAGGTGTGTGCTTGCTAAGGTGCATGCTTTTTAGGCTTGTATTAAAGGATTGTACATGGCCATGGGCAGGACACACTTGAATATTGAATCAAAAAGCAGTTGAGAGCATCGTGCTTTTGCACATTATAACACTAAATTCGCTTATCCTTCACTAGGCTGATTAGGGTGGTGTTCAAGCTTAGTCTTAAACTTGTTTAAGTGGTGTTTCTGTATCTTAATCAAGTTTAGGGGCCCTACACTAGTGTTTCATGGTGTTTCCGTATCCATACAAAGGTTTAGTTTTATCATTCTACCATGTTTATCTGCACGGGTTCAAAGGGAGCTAAGCTAGATTTCACATTGCAAAGTCATGTGTTCTTCCTTTCTAGCTTTAGTTTTCATTTAATCCCGTGAAGATATATCAAGTTTCTTTTCCTTTTCTCATTTAGAATCCCTTGATTCTAAATTCCATCCCTACCTCACGTGTTTGCTGCCTCAACACCAGCATAACACGTACCATTTTCCTTAAGTTTTCCTTGATTGTATTCTCTCCTGGTTTTAAGCTTTCACTCTTAAATTGAGGTTTAGCTTAGACCCTTGACAGACACATCATATTTGGTATCAGATATTTGCTTCTCCTAGGCCTGGTATGTCCCTTACACTTCCAAAAATGCATCCCACTCAAAATCCCAAGCACATCCCACAAACCAGCCTTATACACCTTCGGTTTCACCATAAATTCTAATACGAACTTGAGTTTGGAGGAGAGGTTTGAAGCAGTTATGAGACAACATGAGATACTAATGATGGTCCTTAGTGAAGAGGCTTAATGTGAGCAAGAAACTAAGGGTCAAAATGAGTATCTTCAAAAACAGCTTGATGCATTTTTGAAGCAAAAGCAACAAGCCGATTAAGAACGACTCCAATTTGATTCCAAAAGGCAAGAACAAGTGTTTATTCATACTTTGGATTCATCTAATGAGGTTGAACCCTTAAGAATGACAAGACCAGACCCACGGGTTCAAGCAAATACAAATGATTTCAAGGTTTAAATTCCAGAATTTAGAGGCGAGATTGATCTTGAAGAGTTTTTCGATTGGCTACACACGGCTGAGAGAGTTTTTGAGTACAAGGACATTCCTGAAGTGTTCCTTTAAGACTTCGTAAGTATGATTCTCCTTGGTGGACTAACTTGTGTGCCGAAAGAGCTAGAGAAAGGAAGTCCAAAATCAGAACATGGGAGAAGATGAAATCCAAGCTTAAGGCTCATTTTCTTCCTCCTACCTATGTTCAAGATTGTTCCTCTCAACTCCACCACTTGAACCAAGACAATTTGAGTGTAGAAGAATACAATCGTGAGTTTGAAAAGCTTGTAATCAAGTGTGATTTGCATGAACCAGAAGAGCAAACAATCATTAGGTACTTTGGAGGTCTTGATCCTAGGTATGCTAATGTTGTTGATTTGCAAGCTTATACCTCTTTTGATGAAGTTTGTGTGCTGGTTCACAAGGTGGAGCAGCAAAAGAAGGCTAAATAGCCACTAAAGCATGAAATTCCAAAGCCCTTACCCCATGAACAAGGGGAGTTCATCTTCCACCCCTAAACCCACGACACCCATTCCTCCCATTCCACAAAAGAGCCAAACTCCACAGCAAGTCCTATCCCCACAATCCACACCTAAGTCGCTTCCTAGTGGTGTCCAAACATGTTTTAAGTGCCAAGGGCTTGGGCAGTTAGCATCAGATTACACAAACCGTAGATATGTTACTCTAGCCGAGTGGAAGGCAGTAGAAGAGCCGGAATTAGAGGAGGAAAAAGAAGGGAATGATGGGGATAATTTTGAGGAGATAGTGTTAGAGGCTGATAAAGGTGATATGTTCACTTTGGACGCCCACCACCCACCAAGAAGCAATGAGCATCTCGGCCTTCTTGTCACTTTTGGTGAACCATCACTTAATGCTCCTAATTCTGAATGAAGAGTACTTGAGGAAGTGGTTTAAGGCAAGTTCAAAGGGTCCCCTCAAAGCAACATTCAAATCAACAAGGGGAATGAGAAGAAAAGAGTCTCTAAGTTCAAAAGAGACTTATTTGAATAGCTTATTCCACTTCAGCCAAACAATGAATCAAGAAGAGGAGGTAATTACCTAAACTGATTTGTGGACAAATCCTTTTTAACAAGGGGAGGATGATGGAGACCTCTCCATGCCCTTGATTTGAAGAAGAAAATCAATCTAGGTAATTTCATTTTGCTAGCCAAAGGGTGAATAAATAATCCTTATTTTGTTTAATTCATTAAACAGCAGGTCACGGGGTTTTAGTCCGCAACAAACCCGTTTTTGAGAGCTTAATTACTTAGGACTCTTTCAGGTTTAAGTCTAATATTTTGCATTAGGATTGAATTTCAGGAAGTCTTCTTTGCACCAAAACAAGTTTCATCCCATTTGAACTTCATTTACCCACTCAAATTAGCCAATAAACCCAAGATATACAAAATGCCCTGTTCAACCAGAATGTACCTGGTTTTGGGTATGTGATTTCTTAAGCTTAATGGTGGATTATGTCTTGGATTTCTACCTTTTTGGAATCAACAAGATGTCTACTTTTAGTTCCAAACGTTAATTTCCAATCATACATAAGAGAAGTTGGGAGATCAAGGCATTTTGTAAAACAATCCAGTTTTAGTTCAAAACTGCACAATAAAATGTTTTAGTGGAAATCTCTACTTAAACCTGGTTTAACCTTGATTTCTTTGCAAGAAGGGTTTGTACACACCCTAAGGTTTCCCCCAACGGCCTGAAATTAGAATCATGACCACTTTTTGTTGGGTTCAAAAAAGTCAGAAAACCGGGTAATTTCTGCCCCTTAAACCAGGTTTACAGCAGTAGCAAGATTTACCTTCATCCGTGGGTTTCTTCCCTTCTAGCTGGAGTGGCATGCGTGCCAAGGCTCCTAGATCATCAATCATCAATTTCAAAAGGATTTTACCTTGAGAAGAGCAACCAATGGGAAGCAAAGGCAGCAAAACATGTCTATTGAAGCTCATTGGCTAGCCGAAAAGGGAGATGTTACTTTACGGTTGGTTCCCTTTGTATTTGATAGATAGCTGGTTGTATTAGGCTTGATTACATGTGATTAAAGTTATAAACATCATTTTTTTTCTTTCCTTTTCATTTGGATTGTAATTAGCCTAAGTTGATTGAGCTTATGCATGGGTTAATGATAACCGTGGCTGTTAGCTTAGGTTAATACGTTTCCTTCCTAGGAAGGAAAGCTTTAGGTGTGTGCTTGCTAAGGTGCATGATTGCTAGGCTTGTATTAAAGGATTGTACATGACCATGGGCAGGACACACTTGAATATTGAATCCAAAATCAGTTGAGAGCATTTGTGCTTTCGTGCTTTTGCACATTCAAATACAAAGATTGCTTATCGTTAACTGGGCCGGTTAGGGTGGTGTTCAACCTTAATCTTAAACTTGTTTAAGTGTTGTTCCTATATCTTAATCAAGTTTAGCGGCCCTAAAATAGTGCTTGGTGGTGTTTCTATATCCAAACAAAGTTTTAGTTCTATCATTCTACCTTGTTTATCAACACGGGTTCAAAGGGAGCTAAGCTAGATTTCACATGGCAAAGTCGTGTGTTCTTGCTTTCTAGCTTTAGTTTTCATTTAATGCCTTGAAGATATATCAAGTTTCTTTTCCTTTTCTCATTTAGAATCCCTTGATTCTAAATTCCATCCCCACCTCACGTGTTTGCTGCTTCACAACCATCATATTATGTACCATTTTCCTTAAGTTTTCCTTGATTCTATTCTCTCTTGGTTTTAAGCTTTCACTCTTAAATTGAGTTTTAGCTTAGACCCTTGACAGATACATCATATTTGGTATCAGAGCTTGGCTTCTCCTAGGCCTGGTACATCCCTCACACTTCCAAAAATCCATCCTACTCAAAATCCCAAACACATCCCACAAACCAGCCCCATACACCTTTGGTTTCACCACGAGTTCTAATATGAACTTGAGTTTGGATGAGAGGTTTGAAGCACTTATGAGACAGCATGAGATACTAATGAAGGTCCTTAGTGAAGAGGCTCAACATGAGCAAGAAACTAAGGCTCAAAATGAGTATCTTCGAAAACGGCTTGGTGCATTTTTGAAGCAAAAGCAACAAGCTAATGAAGAACCACTCCAATCTGATTCCAAAAGGTAAGAACAAGTGTTTAGTAATACTTTCATTTCATCTAGGGATGTTTAACCCTTAAGAATGACAAGACCAGACCCACGGATTCAAGCAAATACAAATGATTTCAAGGTTGAAATTCAAGAATTTGAAGGCAAGCTTGATCCTAAAGAGTTTTTGGATTGGCTACACACGGTTGAGAGAGTTTTTTAGTACAAGGACATTCCTAAAGAGTTGCATTAAGACTTCGTAAGTATGCGACTCTTTGGTGGACTAACTTGTGTCCCAAAAGAGTTCGAGAAAGGAAGTCCAAAATCAGAACATGGGAGAATATGAAATCTAAGCTTAAGGCTCGATTTCTTCCTCCTGCCTTTGTTCAAGATTGTTACTCTCAACTCCACCACATGAACCGAGGCAATCTGAGTGTAGAATAATACAATCGTGAGTTTGAAAAGCTTGTAATCAAGTGTGATTTACATGAACCAGAAGAGCAAACAATCATTAGGTACTTAGGAGGTCTTGATCCTAGGTATGCTAATGTTGTTGATTTGCAAGCTTATACCTATTTTGATGAAGTTTGTGTGCTGGCTCATAAGGTGGAGCAGCAAAAGAAGGCTAAATAGCCCCTAAAGCACGAAATTCCAAAGCCCTCACCCCATGAACAAACCTTGAGCAAGGGGAGTTCATCTTCCACCCCTAAACCCACGACACCCCTTCCTCCCATTCCACAAAAGAACCAAACTCCACAGCAAGGCCTACCCCCACAATCCACACCTAAACCCTTCCTAAAGGTGTCCAAAGATGTTTTAAGTTCCAAGGGTTTGGACACTTAGAATCAGATTGCACAAACCGTAGATATGTTACTCTAGCCGAGTGGAAGGTAGTAGAAGAGGCCGATTTAGAGGAGGAAAAAGAAGAGAATGATGGGGATAATTTTAAGGACATAGTGTTAGAGGCTGATGAAGGAGATATGCTCACTTTGGACGCCCACCACCCACCAAGAAGTAATGAGCATCTCGGCCTTCTTCTCACTTTTGGTGAATCATCACTTAATGCTCCTAATTCTCAATTAAGAGTACTTGAGGAAGTGGTTCAAGGCAAGTTCAAATGGTCCACTCAAAGCGACATTCAAATCATCAAGGGGAATGAGTAGAAAAAGTCTCTAAGTTTAAAAGAGACTTTTTTGAATGGCTGATTCTATTTTAGCCAAACAATGAATCAAGAAGATGAGGTAATTACCCAAACTGATTTGTGGAAAAATCCTTTTTAACATGGGGAGGATGATGGAGATCCCTCCATGCCCTTGATTTAAAGAAGCAAATCAATCTACATAATTTCATTTTGCTGGCCAAAGGATGAATAAATCATCGTTATTTTGTTTAATTCATTAAATAGCAGGTCACGAGTTTAAGTCAGCAGCAAGCCCGTTTTTGAGAGCTTAACTAATTAGGCCAGTTTGAGGTTTAAGTCTAAAATTTTGCATTGGGATTGAAGTTCAGGAAGTTTGCTTTGCACTAAAACAAGTTTCGTCTCATTTGGACTTCATTTACCCACTCAATTTGCCAATAAACCCAAGATAAAATGGAGGTTTAAGTCTTGGATTTTTACCTTTTTGAAATCCCTAAGATGTCTACTTTCAGGTCCGAACATTAATTTTCAATCATGCACAAGAGAAGTTAGGAGATCAAAGAATTTTGTCAAACCAGCCAGTTTTGGATCAAAACTGCACAATAAAATGTTTTAGTGGAAATCTCTACTTAAACATGGTTTAACCATGATTTCTTTGCAGCGGGGTTTGTACACACCCTAGGGTTTCCCCCCATGGCCTGAAATCAGAATCATGACCACCTTTGGTTGGGTTTAAAGAAGTTAGAAAACTAGGTAATTTTTGCCCCTTGAACCCGGTTTACAGCAGTAGCAAGATTTACCTTCATTTGTGGGTTTCCTCCCTTCTAGCTAGAGTGGCACACATCCTAAGGCTCCTAGATCATCAATCATCAGCTGCAAGAGGAGTTTACCTTGAGAAGAGCAACCAATGGGAAGCAAAGGCAGCAAAACATGTCTCTTGAAGCTCATTGGCTAGCCGAAAAGGGAGATGTTACTTTACGATTGGTTCCCTTTCTATTTGCTAGATAGCTAGTTGTATTAGGCTTAATTACATGTGATTAAGGTTGTAAACATCATTTGTTTTGCTTTCCTTTTCATTTGGATTGTAATTAGCCTAAGTTGATTGAGCTTATGCATGGGTTAATTATAACCGTGGCTGTTAGCTTAGTTTAATACGTTTCCTTCCTAGGAAGGAAAGCTTTAGGTGTGTGCTTGCTAAGGTGCTTGCTTGCTAGGCTTGTATTGAAGGATTGTACACGACCATGGGCAGGACACACTTGAATATTGAATCAAAAACCAGTTGAGAGCATTTGTGCTTTCGTGCTTTTGCACATTCAAATACTAAAGTTGCTTATCCTTAACTAGGCCTTAGGGTGGTGTTCAAGCTTAGTCTTAAACTTGTTTAACTGGTGTTTCTGTATCTTAATCAAGTTTAGGGGCCCTAAACTAGTGTTTGGTGGTGTTTCTGTATCCAAACAAAAGTTTAGTTCTATTATTCTACCTTGTTTATCTACACAGGTTCAAAGGGAGCTAAGCTAGATTTCACATAGCAAAGCCGTGTGTTCTTGCTTTCTAGCCTTAGTTTTCATTTAATCCCTGGAAGATATATCAAGTTTCTTTTCCTTTTCTCATTTAGAATCCCTTGATTCTAAATTCCATCCCCACCTCACGTGTTTGCTGCCTCACAACCAGCATATTATGTACCATTTTCCTTAAGTTTTCCTTGATTGTATTCTCTCTTGGTTTTAAGCTTTCACTCTTAAATTGAGTTTTAGCTTTGACCCTTGACAAATACATCATAGTTGGTATCAGAGCCTGGCTTCTCCTAGGCCCGGTACGTCCCTCACACTTTCAAAAATCCATCCCACTCAAAATCCCAAACACATCCCACAAACCAGCCCCATACACCTTCGGTTTCACCATGAGTTCTAGTACGAACGTGAGTTTGGAGAAGAGGTTTGAAGCACTTATGAGACAGCATGAGATACTAATGAAGGTCCTTAGTGAAGAGGCTCAACGTGAGCAAGAAACTAAGGCTCAAAATGAGTATCTTCGAAAACAACTTGGTGCATTTTTGACACAAAAGCAACAAGCCAATGAAGAACCACTCCAATCTAATTCCACAAGGTAAGAACAAGTGTTGAGTCATACTTTGGATTCATCTAGTGAGGATGAACACTTAAGAATGAAAATACTAGAACCACGGATTCAAGCAAATACAAACAATTTCATGGTTGAAATTCTAGAATTTGAAGGCAAGCTTGATCCTGAAGAGTTTTTGGATTGGCTACACACGGTTTAGAGGGTTTTTGAGTACAAGGACATTCCTGAAGAGTTGCTTTAAGACTTCGTAAGTATGCTTCCCTTTGGTGGACTAACTTGTGTGCTGAAAGAGTTAGAGAAAGGAAGTCCAAAATTAGAACATGGGAGAAGATGAAATCCAAGCTTAAGGCTCGGTTTGTTCCTCCTACCTATGTTCAAGATTGTTACTCTCAAATCCAAGCTAAGCCATGAAAAGCACGGACATCATGATTGCTCTTTGGAGTAGGCCATGACCAAATAGCTTCAATCTGTCTTTCATCTGCCTTGATTCCATCACCAGTGATAATGTAACCTAAGAATTTTACCTCATAAGTGAAAAAGGCACATTTCTTAAGGTTACTAAGTAGTCTCCCACGTTCCAGAACAAGCATAACTTAAGTAAGATGGTCTCGATGTTCATGCTCATCGTTAGAATAGATTAAGATATCATCGAAGTAAACCACCACAAACTTACTTATGTACAGCCTGAAAACTTGATTCATTAATCTCATGAATGTACTAGGTGCATTTGAAAGACCAAAGGGCATAACTAACCATTCATAAAGCCCTTCTTTAGTCTTAAAGGCTATCTTCCATTCATCACCTTGTCTAATCTGAATCAGGTAGTAGCCACTTCGAAGGTCTATCTTTGAAAACACCTTAGAGCCATGTAATTCAGCTAGCATATCTTCGAGTCTAGGTCTGGGATACCTATACTTGATAGTGATTTTGTTAATGGCCCCATTGTCCACACACATACGCATTCCTCCATCCTTTTTAGGAACCAAAAGAGCAGGCACAACACACGGACTCAAGGACTCTTGAACTAAGCCCTTGGACATCAATTTTTCAACTTGTCGTTGAATCTCCATGGTATCCTTAGGATTCATCCTATAAGCTGGCTTATTAGGAAGGATAAAACCAGGAATGAGATCAATGTGGTGTTGGACATCCCTTTTAAGAGGTAAATCCGTGAGTATCTCCTCAGGAAACAAATGACAAAAGTTTTGAATAAGTGCTTTGCCTACGAAATAAGTGGTAAAGGGGGTTTCTAGTTCATCTTGTACACTCAATATCCACTCCTTAAAGGCCTTAAATTCATGTCAGGAGGCCTTTAATAAAGGTTCACTAACTGTGAGTAGCAAATTAGAATGGTTTGGCTTGTTTTGAGGCTTGATTTCATAGCGTTTAGATTGAGATAAAGGGACTAGGGTAATCTTCTTACCATCCTTAGTAAAGGGGTAAGTATTCAAGTAGCCATTATGTTTAACCCTATGGTCATACAACCATGGTCTTCCCAAAAGCATATGACAAGCATCCAAGGGAATTACATCACATCAAAGCTCATCTTGATAATTCTTTCCAATGGACAAAGAAACTAGGCACCGTGAGTTCACCTGGATTCCTTTGCTTTGATTTAACCATTAAATGTTGTAAGGGTGTGGATGAGTCATGGTTTGCAATCCTAGCTTCTTAATCATGTTTATAGAAACCACATTTACACAGCTTCCTCCATCAATAATCACTGAACATACCTTCCCTTGAGCTATACAACGGGAATAGAATATGTTCTCTCTTTGTTCATCCTTTGCTCCTTTCTGGTTGCTTAGAACTCGCCTCAAAACTAACATTTCACCTTTATCAGCCTCCTCCACCACCTTCTCTTGAGTTTCCTCAAGCTCATCCTCACAATCATCCTCCTTTTCCTCCTCTTTAAGCACCTCTTTTACTGTTGACCATTCGACTAAGGTAATCACCTTGAGGTTTGGACAATCTGAAGCTATATGCCCAAGTCCTTGACATTTAAAGCACCTTATGTTGCTCATGGGATTAGGATTGGGTATATTTTGAGGGGGTTGGTTCTTTTGTGGAGCTGGGGTTCTTTGTGGAAAGGAGGGTAATGGATTTGGGGGCTTGGAAATGGGATTAGAACTCCCCTTGTTAAAGGGTTGGTTTCGGGTAAAGGGTTTAGGATTATGAGGTTTAGGGGGTTGTCTAGCTTTCTTTTGCTGCTCAACCTTATGAGCAAGCACACAAACTTCATCAAAGGTAGTGTAAGCTTATAAATCAACCGCATTAGCATATCTAGGATCAAGACCTCCTAAGTATCTAACAATGGTTTGCTCTTCGGATTCTTGTAAATCACATTTGATTACAAGTTTCTCAAACTCACGTGTGTACTCTTCAACATTCAAGTTGCCTTGAGTAAGATTATGTAGTTGAGAATAACAATCTTGAACATAAGTTCGGGGAAGAAAATGAGCCTTAAGCTTGGATTTCGTCTTCTCCCATGTTCTGATCTTCAACTTCCTCTCTCTATCCCGTTTAGCACATAGGTTAGTCCACCATAGTGAAGCATATTTTCTGAGTCTCAAGGCCACTAACTTGGCCTTTTTATCTTCAGGAACATCTTTATACTCAAAAACACGCTCAATAGTATGCAACTAAGACAAGAATTCCTCAAGATCAAGCTTACCTTCAAACTTCGGGATTTCAACTTTGAAATCATTGGTATTAGCTTAAAACCGTGGTTCTGGTCTAGCCATTATCAATGGTTCATCTTGACTAGATGAATCAATGGTATGAATAAACGCTTGTTCTTGCTTTCTTGGTTCAGATTGGAGAGGTTCTTCAATTACTTTTTGCTTTTGCCTCAAAACGTTACCAAGCTGTTTTCGTAGGTACTCATTTTGAGCCTTAGTTTCTTATTCACATTGAGCATCTTCATGGATTTTCTTCATTAGCACCTTATTCTACGAAATGAGATCATCAAACTTCTCTTCCAAACTCATGCTAGGACTCATCTTGCTCTCGGATTGTGTTTAAGCTCAAATAAGAAATGTGTTTGGAATTGAATGGAGAAATGAATCTGGGAGGCTATAAGGCATACTAGGCCTAGGAGAAACCAAAACTCTAATACCAAATATGATGGAACTATGAAGGGAAATCACAAATACTCAAGGCTGATTTCAAAAGCTAAACTAAGCAAGTTGAAATCAAAGTTGAGTTTAAGTGAGATCACAGTTGAATGAATGGATGAAGGATAGTCTAAACCCTTACTTAGATACAGAAACACCACTAAGCTTGAGTTTAGGGTCCTTAACCTTAATTAGGATACAGAAACACCGCCCAATTAAGTGTTAAGACTCACTTGATCACCACCTTAATTGACCAAATTAAGGATAAGCAAGTGAAGTATTTAGAGGGAACGAAAGCAAAATGCTCTCAATTAGGATTGTAATCAAATATTCAAGTTATGTTTGCAAAATGAAGCTAACCAAGGCCTTATACACGATTTAGGTAGCAAATTAGCTAAAATGAGGTTTCCTCCCTAGGAGGGAAACGTCTAAACTAGCTTAATTAAGCGCTTAAGGCTAACCTAGTTTACATGCTTGCTTAACTTAAGCTAATTAAAATCAGAATACAAAGGAGAGCAAGACAAATGATTAAAATTAATCCTAATACATATAATTAAGCTTAATACATCAGTTTACTAAGGGGGAGGGAAGAAAAGCAGTCGTAAAGGGGAAACACTTTTCGGCTCACCAATCCAGATGCATGGCTTGATTTCTCTCTTTATGTTCTCATTGGTTGCTCTTTCCAAAGGGGATTTTTGCAGTAAATCATTATGTTTTAGCTGTCTTGAATAATGAGTGAAGCTAGCAAGCAAGTAACAAGCTGAAGAAACCCTCTTGAAGAGGAAAGACAGATAGCAGCTTAACCTTCTAGAAACTGTTTTCAGCCCAGTTTTGTGCCCTTGTTTCCACCAATCAAAAGTGAGCATGATTTTAATTTCAGGCCATGGGGGAATCCTTAGGGTGTGTACCAAACCCCTCTACAAAGAAATCAAGGTTAAATCATGTTTAGGTAGGAGATTTCTACTAAAACATTTTACCATGTAGTTTCATACCGAAACTGACAGGCTGAACAAAATAGCTTGATCTCTTTACTTCGACTGTGCATGACTGACTTTTAATGCTTGGACCTGAAAGCTAACATCTTAATGATCCCAAAAATGCAAAAATATCAAACTTAAGCCATAATGTAGCTTAACAAATCAGATGAACCCGGGTACCTTCTGGCTGTTCAACCCCGATTGCATCAGTTTGGCTCTTTTCCCAAATGTGAGCCATTGCTTGAACTTTGGAGCTTGCATTGGACCTTACTAGACTCTTAGGACCTTCTTCAATGTCTAGCTTAAGGGGACTCCATCAAAGGGTCTCCAACCATTCATTAGACTTCAACGTGGAGATTGTAGAGTTTGAGGGTCGTTCAAACCTGGATGAGTTCCTTGAGTGGCTACAAACTATGGAATGAGTCTTTGAGTACAAGAACGTGCCCAAAGACAAGAAGGTAAAGCTTATGGCACCCAAGCTAAAGAAGTATGCCTCCTTATGGTGGGAATAAGAGAGGCAAGCCAAAGATTAGAAGTTAGGAGAAAATGAGATCAAAGTTGAAGGACCGTTTCTTTCCTCCCTCTTACCACCAAGAAAACTACTCAAAACTCCATAACATTCAACAAGGGAGTTTACTGTCAAGGAATGCACAACGAAGTTTGAAAAGCTCTTAATTAAGTGTGATGTCCAAGATAGTGAGGATGAAACCATAGTGAGGCACTTAGGTGGCCTTCACCAAGGTATGCTCATGTGGTTGAACTTCAACAATAATCCACCTTTGATGATGTATGTGTCTTAGCTCACCGAGTTGAACAACAAAAGAAAACCAAGCCCTACAAAAAGGAACTACCCTAGCCTTCCTTACCTAAGAACTCACCCTTTAACAAGGGGAGTTTTCAACCCCCTCCTAAACCCACGACCCCTCCTTCCAACACCCCCTCAAAGAACCCAACCCCATAAAATAAGTCCCCATTCGGTTCAAACTTAAATAGGAGGTGTTATAAGTGCTAAGGCTTAGGCCACATAGCCTCGGAGTGCCCAAACCGAAGAGTAATCACCTTGGCCGAGTATGATGCAACGTAAGTGGAGGAAGAAGAGCAAGAGAAAAACATGTGTTTTATGAAAGGTGTAGAGGAAGTGGTGGAAGAGGCAGATGAAGGGGACTTGCTTGTCCTAAGGAGAACTTTGAGTGGTCTTAAAGGAAGTCAAGATGAGCAAAGCGAAAATATCTTCCACTCAAGATGTATGATTAAAGGGAAAGTGTGTTCACTTATCATCAATAATGGGAGTTATACCAACGTTGCCTCCTCAAGCATGGTGATGAAAATCCAACTCCAAGTCACGGGGGCTCACCCTCATCCCTACAGTATACAATGGTTAAACCAAGCCTCCAAGTTAACTCTAGATGTCTTATTTCCTTGAGTATAGGCAAGAACTATAATGATGAACTTTGGTGTGATGTCATACCTATGGTTGCTTGCCATATCTTACTAGGGAGACCTTGGTTGTTTGATAGGAGGGTTATGCATGATAGTTTGTTGAACACTTACACTTTTACCAAAGATGGAAAGAAGATCACCATAGTCCCACTTTCTCCCTCTCAACTCACGAAACTTCAGCCACAAAAGAGCCAAGACCAAACCGAGATGTTACTCACCCTTGGAGAACCTTTTCTTAAGGCCTCATAACATGGGTTTAGAGCCTTAAAAGAATGGTTACTCCTCACCCTAGAAGAAATCAAAACTCCCCTTCTCTCAAACCCACCCTCTAGCCACCTCCTTACTTGAACAATTCTCCCATGTGTTGCTGGAAGACATACGCCTCGTCCTACCCCCCAAAAGAACCATCCAGCACCGTATTGATCTCATACCCGGTGCTATACTCCCTAACAAACAGGCCTATAGAATGAATCCAAAAGAAACCATGGAAATCCAAAGACAAAAGTCTAAGTCCATGTGTCGTACCCACCCTCCTAGTCCTTAAGAAAGATGGTTCAATAAGGATGTATGTGGATGGCCGCGTAATAAACAAGATCACCATTAAGTATAGGCATCTCATACCTAGGCTAGAGGATATGTTGGACGAACTTCATGACTCAAGGGTCTTTTCTAAACTGGATTTGAGGAGTGGTTATTGCTAAATTTGGATTAGGCAAGGGGATGAGTGGAAAACCGCATTTAAGACCAAAGAAGGGTTGAATGAGTGGTTAGTCATGCCCTTTGGACTTTCTAATGCCCCTAGCACTTTTATGAGACTAATGCACCAAGTGTTTAGGCCATTCATTGGTCACTTAGTTGTAGTTTACTTTGATGACATCTTTGTTTATAGTGAAAGTGAAGAAGAACATCTTGTACATCTCACTCAAGTCATCAAGGTTCTTGAAAAGGAAAAGCTCTATGGTAATTCGAAGAAGTGTTCATTTTTCACTCAAGAAGTCACATTCTTGGGTTACATTGTCACGGCTCAAGGAATCAAGGTAGATGAGAGTAAGATTGAAGCCATTTGATTTGGCCTACACCTTCAAGCATTCATGATGTGCGAAGTTTCCATGGACTAGCCTCCTTCTATAGGCGGTTCGCAAGAGACTTTAGAAAAAGCACAGCCCCCTTGAACGAAGTTCTCAAGTACCCATCGTTCAAGTGGAACCCAAAGGCGCAACAAGCCTTTTAGGAAATCAAGAAGAAGCTCACTCAAGCCTAAGTGCTAGCCTTGCCTTGTTTTAAGAAGCTCTTTGAAGTGTAGCGTGATGCATTCGGAGTTGGTATTGGTGTGGTTCTCACTCAAGAAGGCCACCCCATTGCCTACTTTAGTGAGAAACTTTGTGACTCCAAAAGAAAGTACTCCATCTACGACAAGGAATTCAATGTCGTCATTCGGTCACTTAAGCATTGGAGTCATTATTTGGTGGCAAATGAATTCATTCTACACTCCGATCATGAGGCGCTCAACTATATTCAATGCTAACATAAGCTCAACACTCGCCATGCAAAATGGGTAGAGTACTTGCAAACCTTTCACTTCACTATCAAGCACAAACCCGGGAAGCTAAACAAAGGTGCTAATGCTCTTTCAAGAAGGTATCTCTTATTATTTCAACTTATTGCTTGCGTTCTTGGGTTTGAACATTTGAAGTCACTATATGCCGAGGATAAGGACTTTGGGTAGCTGTTCAATGAGTGTAAAGGACACCCCAAAGGAGAGTTTCTACTTCAAGAAGGCTACTTGTTCAAAGGCACACGACTTTATGTGCCAAATTGTGGTACAAAAGAGCTCTTAATCCATGAGGTCCATGGTGGTTCACTTGCTAGCCATCTTGGTGAAAATAAAACCCTTGTCATGCTTAAGGAACACTACTTTTTGGCATGGCATGCATAAGGATGTCCAAGATGTGATCAAAAGATGTGCCATATGTCAAATGGCTAAGAGTTACACCCTCCCTCCAGGCCTTTACACCCCCTTGTCAATTCCAAATGGACCATGGGAAGATGTTAGCATGGATTTCATTCTTGGGTTGCCA
Organism: Selenicereus undatus; assembly: GCA_017589665.1. NCBI lineage: Eukaryota > Viridiplantae > Streptophyta > Magnoliopsida > Caryophyllales > Cactaceae > Selenicereus > Selenicereus undatus. The sequence goes on from JACYFF010031957.1 coordinate 60,509,134, forward strand.
AGAACTCAAAGGACCAAGGATTCTATCCTTGTGCTAGTTGATTAATTCTCGAAGATGGCACACTTTATCACATGCAACAAGACGCATGATGCTACTCATGTGGCCGATTTATACAATAAAAGGTGGTTAAGCTCCATGGTATTGAAAGGTCCATAGTGTCGAATCATGACACTAAGTTCTTGTGTCACTTTTAGGTGACCTTGTGGAAGAAATTAGGTACTAAGCTCAAATATAGTACCACTTGCCACCCCCAAACGGATGGGTAAACCGCGGTCACCAATAGGACCGTGGGAGTGCTTTTGATAACTTTGATCAAGTCCAACATCAAGTCTTGGGATCAAATCTTAGCTCATGCCAAGTTTGCCTACAATAAGTCTCCTAGCAATACCACGGGAATGTCCCCTTTCAAAGTGGTTTGTGGCGTTGAACCAGTTTCGTCTCTTGATCTTGCCCCACAATCCATGGAAGTCAAGCATCATGTGAAGGCATCCAAGAGGGTCCAAGAGATTCAAGGGATTCATGAGAAGGTTAGGAGCAAGATTGAGTGCGCTAATGCCTCATATCAAGCACAAGCAAACAAACACCAAAGGCACGTCATCTTTAACCCCGAAGATCTAGTTTGGGTGCACTTGAGGAAAGAAAGTTTTCCCTCCAAACGCAAGTTCAAGCTCATGCCTAGGGCCTAGGGTCCTTTTGAAGTATTGAGAGGATCAACAACAATGCATACAAGCTCAATTTGTCAGGAGATTATCGGTTATTCACACTTTCAATGTGGCTGATTTGTCACCATACCAAGAGGATGATACCTTGGAGAATTTGAGGTCAAGTTCTTCTTAACAAGGCGAGGATGATGGGGAATCAAGCCACAAATGTTCAAAGCTATATGCCTACTGTTCAAGCAAGCCAAGAAAAGAGTCATAGGCAACAAGGGTTAACTCAAATGATCAAAGACATGATAGCAGCCCAAACTATTTTTTAGCCCATGTAGTAGCCTGGTTTTGTGAGCATGATTATTCAAGCTCAAGATACATTTAGGAAGCTCCAATTTAACTTTTAAGAACCTTTCTATATCATCTTTGAGGGCATGAAAAGAGTTCTAGGTTAAGCCATGAAGAGACAAGTTAAATAGGGCCATTTTCAAAATGCTGCAAAAACTATTTTAATCTGCACCAGCTACACCTTTTGGCCTATATCTCCCAAACGAAAGCTCTAAATCCCTTCAAACTTAAGCCATATGAAATTTTACTTTCTAAGATTTTTACAAATCTTTGTGGGACCCGCTTTCAGTAAGAAATCTAGGAGATATAGCTACTTGAAGTGGGAAGATGTATTCTAAAAAGTTGCTGACAAAAAATCAAAAAGCACTTTTTAGCTTTTGTACATCCTTGCTTTTTGGCCTTCTCCCAGCCTTGGGCTGCTTACCTAGTACTCCTAGGAGGTTTTCAACGGCCATAAGTCCCTTTTGGCTATTTATTTGTAGCTTTTAATGTTGCAAAGTCAGATTTGATAGTTGACGAAAGTTGAGATCATTCTCCTTCACCATTAAACAATCTCCTACCTATCTTTGATCTGGCTAATCAAAGTGGTGACCAAGTGAGTCTTAACCCAACTTATAGTGGTGTGTCTTATCCCCAAGTGAGATTAAGAGCCCTGGTTTGCTAAAGTTGGTGTGTCCTATTCTTTAACAACGTAGTTTATCCCTATTCTCTCTTGCTCAAAATCATAGCAAATTGTGGTCAGTTTCGATTTCTTTACTTCAATCTTTGGTTCTTGAATCTCTCTACCCCCTACCTTGGCGCGTGCGCGCGCACACACACACACACACACACACACACACACACACACACACACACATAAA
>JACYFF010031957.1:60530991-60582752 GCA_017589665.1 Selenicereus undatus
ATATATATATATATATATATCTGTGTGTGTGTGTGTGTGTATACACACAAACACACACACACATAGACATATGTATATGTGGGATCAAGTGGGAATCCCTCTTGATATAAGAACTACCTTTTTGGTGAGAATTCTTCATCGAAGCAGTTGAATTTATCTGAACAGTTGGAATTTATGTGGCTCATTAGAAGGATCATGTGACCAGTCATCAAAAAATTATGGGTCTTCTGATTCTCATGTCTGTACATCTTCTCATATTTGTCTTGTCATCTTGAACCCAAGCATTTGGGAACCTAGAGTTGGTAGGAACTGTCCCTCGCCTTCATGGGCAACAAAGCATCGTATCAACTTCTCACTTTCACTTGTAGTGGCCATGCCTTTGCCTGCTTGTCTTCTTTATTCCGTGTTCATGCGGCTTAAGGCGATCTGTTGCCTCATTGAATTTTGGTGGAAGTATGATTATGAGCTTACCAGTATTCTCATCATCGCTATCTATGTAAGCCCGCAATTCCTAAATACCCAATTATCTTAGTCTAATAGTTTATTGTTATTATAATATTGGACGTTTTTTGACTAAAGTTGTTACCACCGTCCCAAACACAGACAAGGTTTCCTAGAAATACGTATTTTCTTTGAATTATTTTCATATTCATTAAGTCTACAAAAATTAGGAATAAGGAAGTACATTCACCGATCTATTGAGTGACAGTATAAATTATAACTTAGCTAGGGGTTTTTTAGAACCTATCATTAAGCACACTTGTCCAAAATATCTTGCAGGCGACTTATTTTCCTAATAACCTCCAGGCCTTGCATTAGTCTATAAGTCACTATGAGCTTCTATATAGCTAACCATCAGCAAAAGTATCAAGACCCTCTTCTACTTCTTACTATCTTTTGGATTGTTAAGAGGGTTGTTTCCCTTCCCTAAAATATAAAACATAGAAATATTTCAAAAAGTGAGTCGAAGCCCAGTATATAAATTCCTATTATTTAAAACACACTTTTTTATCAAATAGTTTTGATGTCCATATCTCAAATCATTTTAGTTTTAAATAAGAGAGATAGAGAATGTGAGTAAAATTACTTTGGCAGTTATTATCTGAATGTGCAACTCTTGTTGAGGTCCGAAGCGATCATTGCGATAAGTGCACACCTCCTAGGCTAATCGAGAAACCTGGCTGAAGTCGTACGGGTAAATTGAGGGACGCAAGCCCTGATACTTGATAACTGATAAGCTAATAAGGGCCACTTAATTAGGTGACAAAACAATATTTCAACTAATTCATTACATGAACATTGTATGAGATTTAAATAATCTACAAAAAACATGTGAGTTCTCAAAAAGCACAGACAACAAACGTACCTGAGTTTTCAACGGCTTAATTAAGTAACAAATTCTAAAAATTCCCCAATTAACATTTCCCTCCTTTGCTTCCATCTTCAACCCCAAGCCATACAACACTCATAATCATTATCATTTTCCAAAATTCCCACTAAATACCATTCCATTAATTCAAATTAAACCACTGACTCCTATTAATCTAGTCAATTTCAAAACCCCCAAAAGTTTGATCCATTTCCCACCCTTACTTCTATCTTCAACCTCAAGTTCACACTCGCATTTTCAAGGGAACATCTCTCAACACAATACCCACATATAACCTACTAATATTATTGAATTATCACTAAGATTCATCAAAATTCCATGAAATCAATGAAATAAAACATAGCTCATGCTCAACCACCAAACCCGAATTCACCACGAACACCCATAAACATCCACAACTCAAAATCCTCAAAATTGCAATATTAAGCTCTAAATTCATCGAAAGTATCACTCAACTAAATTAACAAACTCACTTATTAACTAAATTAGAAGATTACATATGAAAATTAGTAGAATGGGTTATAGATTTCACCTTCGTAATCCGATGGACCAAGTCAAGAAAAGGAGAGAGGTTGTGGAGGTGGTCGGACCAGCAGCTGGAGGCGGCGACAATGGACAACGGTGGCAATCGACAGCTAGAGCTCAGCGGACAGAGGGAATAAGGGGGAGGAGTCAGGCAGAGGAAGTAGATAGGGGGTTCCATTGGGCAGTAGGGGGAAGATTTGGGTTAGTTTAGTTTTTTTTTTCTTTGAACACTAATTTTTAATAAACCTTAACTTAGATAAACTTTAACATTAATAAAATTTTATTTTCTAGATTTTATCCGAATCTAGAGTTTTTTGATCTTGTACTTTTTATCTCCCTTTTCGCTTCTTTTCCTCGAGATTAATGAGCAAGTTGGGCTAACTTTGTGGGCTAATTTATTTTGGTCTACAAATAGCATTTTTCATGATACATTTGGAAAAATTATAATCTTTACCTATGTGAATTAATTTATTCCTTGCATTTTATTTATTTATTCATACATTATTATGACTTTATTCGTGAAATATAAATTAGCAAAGTTGTATTTATATATTCAATGATTATCCATTTTTACGAATGGGCCAATTTGTTTTTTCTAACGTATTGTTTATAATCTCTTAATGATTTAATATAGAACATGATTAAATTTTCTTTTGAGACCACTTCATCATCTTAACCTGTAACATCATAAATTATACAAATGCTGAATTAAAATGCGATACCCAACTTAAATAATTTGAATGGAATTAATCAAAATAATTAACATGGCCTAGATTCGGGTCGTAAAAGCCTTCCTCCCTTAAAATAAGTTTCGTCATCAAAACTAGCAAAATTGAAAAAATTGGTTTATCTAAAACAAGTATGGATACTTGTTTCTCATGTCTTCTTTCGTTTCCTATGTAGCTTCAAATAAAATATGGCTAGCCCATGGAACCTTGAGTAGAGGGTTGCTTTTTATTGCAAATTTGTTTGATTCTATAATCAAGTATTTGTACAGGACACTCTTCATAGACTAGATTCTTAGACATCTCTACATGCTCTGTCATAATGACAAGGTCTGGATTTGGAACATAATTTTTGAGTTGTGAAATACAGAAAATATTGTGCACATGCTCGAGTTCTGTAGATAAATCCAATTTATAAGCCATGGGGTTTAGCATTTCAATAATCTCATAAGGCCTGATATACCTAGTGCTTAACCTTCCCTTGACATTGAACCTTCTTACACCTTTGACAGGTGATACCTTTAAGAATACTTTATCTCCCACTTGAAATTCTAATGGCCTCCTCCTTTTATTAGTATAACTCTTTTGATGGCTCTAAGAAGCTTTGATGTGTTCTTGTATATTCTTTATCTTCTCAATGGTTTCTTGAATCAACTCAGGCCCTATAATCAATGTTTCATCCAACTCACTCCAAAGTAAGGGTGTTATGCATTTCCTCCTGTAAAGCGACTCAAAAGGAGCCATTTTAATTGTGGATTGATAACTGCTATTGTAAGAGAATTTCAGCGAGGGTAAGTCATCCTCTCATTTTCCCTAAAAGTCAAGCGCACATGCCCTTAGCATATCTTCTAAGATTTTATTCATTCAGACTCAGTCTGTCCACTGATTTAGGGATGGTAAGAACTACTTAAGTTTATTTTAGTCCCAAAAGCTTTTTGTAAGGCTTGCCAAAGTCAGGCTTAAAATCTTTGGTCTCTATCAGACACTATGTCCTTTGGTATGTCATGTAATTGGACTATTTCTTCGGCATATAATTGTACTAGCCTCTCTACACCCCAACTGTTATGAATTGATATAAAATGGATAGATTTAGGGAGTCTATGATCAATAACCCAAATGCCATTCTTCTTTGAAGTGGAAGGGGGAAATCGTATAATAAAATCCATTGAGATTGAATCCCACTTCCATGTGAGAATTTCTAAAGTTCTCAATTCACCTACCAAGCTTTGAAGTTCAACCTTCTCCTTTTGACAAGTTAGGCATTTATCCACATACTCTGTAATCTTCCTTTTCATATTATCCCACCAAAGTATTGCCTCAAATCCATGTACATTTTTGTTCCTCTTGGATGCACTGAATAATGAGTATTATGAGCTTCTTCTAAGATCTTCCTTTTTAATTCCTCCTTATCGGGCATACACAGTCAATTTTAAAGCCTCAAGGTTTCACCGTCATGTATCATGAAACCAGGTGATTTCTCCCGTGTGACATTTTGTCTGAGCCTTTCTAACTTAGCATCATCTTTTTGGTTTAACTTAATCTCTTCAACTATGGAAGGTTGTACTTCTAATGTCAACAATAGCCCATTTGTTAATCCATGTAACACAAGTTTAATACCGGTATTCTCGAGGTCTCTCAAGATGCTAGGTTAGGCAATTATTATCATGTTCAAGCTATCTTGGGCCTCTTGCTTAATGCATCTAGAACCACATTGGCCTTTCTCAGATGATATTGGATTTGCATATCACAATCCTTAAGCAACTCCAACCTTCATCACTGTCTTATGTTGATTTCTTTTAAAGCAAAGATATACTTTAAACTTTGATGATCAATATAAATCTTACACAGCACCCCGTAAAAGTAATGTCTCCATATTTTCAGTGCAAAAACTACTGCAGCTAACTTTAAATCATTGGTTGGGTAATTCTTGTCATAGGGTTTAAGTTGTCGAGAGGCATAAGCTCTTACCTTATCATCCTACATCAAAACACAACATAATTGATTCTTGGAGGCATCATTATAAATGGTGCATTTTTTACCCTCTAATGGCAAAGTAAGGATGGGAGTTGTAGTCAATCACTTCTTTAATTCTTGGAATGCCTCCTCATATTTGTATGACCATTCAAACTTGGTCGCCTTCTTCAGTAAGTTAGTCAGTGGGCATTCTATTTTCAAAAAATCTTTCACAAATCTATTACAATTTCTAGCTAGCCCATGAAAACTCCTTACTTTTGTGACATGGTTGGCCTAGGTCATTTAGTAACCACCTTTATTTTCTAAGGATCAACTTTAAACCCTTCTTTAGAAACACCATGCCTTAAAAATGTCACCTTGGTAAACCAAAACTTACACTTTTCTAGTTTGGCATATAGTTGGTGTTCCCTCAAAGTCTGTAACACAATCCTCAAATGGTTGGCATGATCCTACTTGTCCTTAGAGTATATCAGATTGTTGTTTATAAACACCACCACAAATTTCTCCAAGTAGGGCCTGAAAACCCTATTCATGAGGTCCATGAATGCGACATGGGCATTGGTAAGTCCCTACATCATAGTAGATTTACAATGACCATATCTAGTTCTAAAAGTAGTTTTGGGGATGTCATTTTATTTAATTATGAGCTGGTGGTAACCAGACCTCAAGTTTCTTTTTCAAAGCACCCAAATTCCTTGTGATTGATCAAACAAATCATCTATTCGGGGCAAAGGGTAGTTATTCTTAATAGTAATCTTGTTTAACTCCCTGTAATATATATAAAGCCTTAGGGTTCCATCTTTTTTCTTCAAATAAAATTAGTTTCCCTAGGGTAACACACTTGGCCTAATAAATCCCTTGTATAGTGATTCATCCAGTTGGGTTTTCAATTCCTTGAGCTCTGTTGGGGCCGTCCTGTAAGGGCCTTTTGAAATAGGTTTTGCACTAGGGAATAGTTCAATTTCAAAATCAATATCTAGTTGAGGGGATAAACCAGCTCATTCTTCAGGAAAAACATTAAAAAATTCATAAACCCAGGAATGTTTTTTTAATTTCATCTCCTCCTCCTTAACCTCAGTAGTATAACATAGGTATCCTACACAATCTTATGTTATTAGCTTACATGCCTTCATAATTGAGATTATAGGATACTCTTTTCCATTCCTTTCTCCATAAAAGCATGCTTCTCGACCCTTTTGATCCTTTAAAGTGACTTTAAGGTTCTTACAATCAATGTTTGCCCCTTAAATAGTCAACCTGTCTATTCTTAAGATTATATCAAATTCCAACATGTCAAGTTGAATTAAATTCCTAAGGAACTTATGCTTCCTAATCACAATAGGAATGTGCTTATAAAGGATGGGGCACTCCACCACTTGTCCATTTGGTAAGCTAATTTTATAGTTGACCCACACCCTATCTTTTTTTAAATTCAATTGTAATACAATTCAGGTGTATGCAAAGGAATGAATGGCACTTAAGCCAAATAAAATACAAAAAGGTTTTGAATGTAAAAAGAGACTTCTAGTGACTACCGCACAAAAAATTGTATCTTCCTTTTTGCTTATCACATAGGTTTGCCCTATAGTTGTAGGTTTATGGGGCAGGAATCCTTAGCGCAGCTGCTCAAACAGCCTTATAACTCCTTTCTCTATATTATTCTATCTTCTTGGGCAAATAACAAATGAGTGATCTGGACTACCACATTACATGCATTTGTTGGTACCCACTCGTCACTCTGCTATGGCATGGTTTATTCGAGCACACTTATCACAAGGTTCAGTTGAAGCTGATGGACGCCACTCAGTAAGGCCAACAATAGTTTTCTTCTGGGCTATACTCTCGCTTAAAGCACTTTGATCATTCAACTTCCTTTTCTGATTCCCTAAATTCAAGGCCCTTAACTCATTCTTCACTTGTTCCACTTCAGCAACTTGTTCATACAATTTTTGATAGGTTTGAATTGGTTAACTAGCCAACTGATTTCGAATGTAAAAGGCTAAACCTTCCTCAAATCTCCTTATCTTCCTCCTTTTAGAAGCCACAAAGTTTGGAACAAATCTTGATAACTTAGCGAACTTGCTAGCATACTTTATCACTAACATATTACTACTCGTCCTTAGTTCTGTAAATTCTTTCTCCTTTGGAAGTTGAAATGTGATTGGATAGAACTTATCCCTAATTCCTCAAGAAATTTAGCCCAAGTAAGCTTAAGTTCTTTTAACTTATCCTTTACAGTACTCCAACATATATTTGTTTCACCAGCTAAATACAAGGTCTCTATGTTCGCCATTTTCTCCTCAAGTACAATAACAACTGTAAACGTTTTCTCCATTCTCCTGATCCATTATTCAAGTTCTACAGGGTCAAACTTCCCATCATAAACCTAAGGGTTGCGTCTAGCTACTGTATAAGTCAACTTATCAGGTTTAGGGGTAGTTTCAGGTGGTAGAGGAGGGATTCTCTTCATTAGTTTAACCACCAAGTTCTTCCAATAATCTTAACCTCAACACTATTAGATACTTCAAGAGCTATTGTTGGGTCCCCAACTAGGTTTTGCTGTGAGTCCCTGAGCACTTGGTTACCTGAATCTTGGATATCACCTCCGTTGTCATACAGGTTGTTGTTTCTAGATTCTGATATGCTGGATCATATAAAACAAAAGTTGTTATTTAAATTTTCATTGCATTACAATAAAACAATAACTACTCTAAACCAAACACAATTTTAATTTAAAACAACACCTTCATTGCATACGTATATATATGGATCACCAAAAGAATTTCATATTGCCACTTTTAGTAGCACCTTGCATTTTAGCTAGGGTTTTTTTATCCTACTCCCTTTCAACACTAAAGGACTCTAAGTTAGTCCCCTAATCAGATCCACCCCAAACCATAAAAAGAAAACATCATCATAGCTGGTTAGGTTAGTCTACCTATATATATAATATGTACATGCAATGCACATAAAGAATGTCAATCCTAACCAATTGTACTACATATACAGGCAAAAGATAAAAACCCAAAAAAATAAGAAAAAATGGATCAAAAGTCAATAACTCTAACAATCCTGAGACAGACTATAATCTGGATCAGAAGCGCCATCTCCTTCTCGTCCTAATCGAAGCTATTGTTAGTCATACATGTCAGAATCCTCCTCAGGGTCTGCATCCTACATCCTTGGTTCCTTCTCGGGCTTAGGTTCCTGTTTAGGCCTAGGCTCCATAGGCTTCTCATTAGAACTCAACTTAATCAGCTTAGGGGAATCCAATCTATCTACCACCACGCGGACCTTTCTAAAGGCCCCAGAAACCTCAGATGAATGGGAATCATCCTTCGAGCTAGACTGCGGTGGAGAGGCAGACGACTTCTAGGGGCCCGCAGGTGCTGGTAGTGGTGGCCTCTAAGAAGGATGAGGTGGAACAAAAGGGGGAGGTACCTCTAGTGCAAGAAAGATGCTCAGTAGTGTCCCATAAGTGATACATCTCTACTCCAACTCCTTCCTCAGTTACAGCTTTGTATTCACTGTAGTCCACACCATTAGCACATGAAGTCTATCCCAACAAGCCTCGGATCTCTAGTAACCATAAAGTCAAGTTATCGTAACTTGAACTGATCCTAAGGGGATATGATAGGCAGGGACCAAAAGAGTTTACGAGTAGGGAGCAACACACTATGGACCTCTAAGAATAAGTCGTGCATATGGGCCACCATATTGGCGTGTAGCAGAGAAATTTGAGTAGCCATGGAAGTCCTAGTTAACATGTTGATAGCATATACATCTAAAGGAACATTGGGATTATCCATTAAGAAGATACACAAGGAGAAAGGGCTAAGCCAAGTTTGCGTATGTTTCCTATAAGGGCACAATTTACTCCTGACATACTCCTAAAACTCATGACCTAACTCTCGAACACCCTGCTGCTCAGAATGATTTGCAAACCTAGCTTTGATCACAACTGTAATGGTCCCAGTTCCTAGATACCTACTTATCTTAGTCTAATAGTTTATTATTTATAATATTAGCATAAGTCATTTGATTGGAGGTATTGCCACCGTCCCAAAATAGACAAGTTCTCCTAGAACCACATATTTTCTTTTAATTATTTTCACATTCACCAAGTGTACAAAAATTAGGAATAAGGAAGTACATTAACGAATCTATTTAGTTTTCTATAAAATGTTTTCACAAAATTCTTTTTCTATAAAATGTTTTCACAAAATTAATTTTTGTGAGTCTCTTAGAATCAGCCTCTCTTTGGGCAGGGATGCCTGTAGAAGTAATGTTGTGTACATTTAGATCTCTCCAGACCCCATGAAAGTAGAACTCACATTGCGAGGTGTTGTTGTAATTACAGTATAAATTACAACTGAGCTGGGGTTTCTCGAAATCCAACCTTAAGCAAACTTGTCCAAAAGAGGTGACTTATCTTCCTAATAACCTCGAAGCGTTGGGCCAGTCTGGAAATTACCGTGAGCTTCTATATAGCCAGCCATCAGCAAAAGTACCAAGACCCTCTTCTACTTCTTGCTACGTTCTAGCTTGCTAAGAGGAGGGATGTTTACTGATCCCTTACCTAAAACAAAAAACACATAAATATTTTGAAAACTGAGCCGAAACCTAGTGCATATATCCCCATCTATAATACACTTCGCTTTCAAATCAGTTGGGTGCTTGCGTTTCAAATCATTTTAGTTCGAAAATAGGAGAGAGAATGTGATTGAAATTGCTTTGCCAATTATATGAAAGTGAAAGCCCCTGTTAACGTCTGAAGCGATCACTGAGATAGGTGCATACCTCCAGGTTGATCGAGAAATCTAAGTTGAAGTCACACGGGTAAACTGAGAAACGGAAGCCCTAATGCTTGATAACTGATGAGGATCACTTAATTCAATGACAAAATATTGTTCAAACTAATTCATTGTATGAACATTGTATGAGATTTAAATAATTTGCGGAACATGTAAATTGTATATATGTTCCTTGGTTGTCATAAAGTAAAATTGGTACCTGAAGTGAATGTAATAAAACAGGAAGCTACACCTTATTTATCAAAAAAAGAGAAAGGTTAATCTTCTCATAATACTTTTATAAAACAGTTTGACCTCAAAACTTATATTAATATTTTACGAAATTAAAACATTCTACTCCTACTCAAAACATAGTTTACGCTTTACAAAAACATGCTTTGAGCTAGTCGTTGCCTGCCCTGCAATGTCATGTGTTGATTTAGGCCATTTTTGACAAAATTAATATTTCAAATAGCAGATAACGGTTTAGTAGCGAATATATGTTTAGGCAGCAGATAACGTTTCTAATTTATCTGTTAGCAGATAGCTGTTTAGATGAGCAGTTGAAATAAATGTGTTCGATAAATTTAACTGTTGAGTTAGCTGATTAATGTAAATTGACATAAAAGAATATAAATAATTTACAAATATAAAATTTTCAAATGATATTGTTTGGCAAAAAAATTTGAAACACTATTGTTGAATGCCAAATGTTAATATTGTTAACTTTTCATAAACGCTACTTAAAACGCTAAACGTTACTTGAAATATAAATTAAAATACTATATTATCGAACACTAAAAATTACCTAATAAATATAGTGGCTTAATTAAAACATAAATACCATCTAAAATACTGTTATCAAACACACTCTTAACCCTGGACCCTTGCTGCGTTACTTGTGTCACTCTACGCGTTGACGCGGTTTTAAGGGAAGGCGGCCAAACTAAAATATGCAACGCGGACTGCAACTCGCCGGCTCCACAATTTTAAAAACGTGTACAGTAACCCGCTAAATATTTCGACTACCTCAAGTTCCATCCCTAAAATCATTACTTATCGATTTTTTTTTAAAAAAAAATCCCCTATCCCTTTTTGCCAACTTTTTCCGTATCCGTGTAATAAACTTATTTGTACAAAACAGAATGAGTTGTCATCCATTACTTATGTTTACTCGGTGTGCAAAACACGCATAGTATAAATGTCAACTGAATGTCTTACTCGTTCGCCTCTCCTCTCCACCCTGCATACAATTCCCCACGTCTTGCACTCTCTCTGTCTCTCTCTCTCCCCTCTCTAGAGCCTGCTTTCGCAGAGGACAGAATATTTCAGGGGAATTTCGCTTGATTAGGTCAGGTGTTTAGAGCAAATCGTCACCGAAAGATCAAGGTTCAAGTTTGAAGTTGCAAAGCTCAGTAAAGTTGTAGATCTTCAATTGTACTTTTTCAGGTTAGTCATCCACAGTTTATTGTGAATTTGATTGTCAATTCTTGATCGATTGTTTCGATTGTATTCATCTAAGTTTTAGAATCGGTATCAGGTCTGATTCTGTTCTTCATCTTTTACCCACACTTGGGATTCTTGTGTTGTTTTGCTCATGATCGATGAATCAGTAGGCGCACATTGATGTGGATACTTTGCATTTTTGTTTACGCTTTTTTGGATGAATTCATTAATAGGTTTGGTCAAACAAAATCGTTTGGATGGCCGAAATCCTGTGTACCGGAAGAAATCATTGAGGATCTTGTTCATAATCATATAATAACAATAATAATTGGACGATGCTTTAGGGAAGGTCTTTTCCCCTTCTCTCCCCCCCCCTCCCCCCTTCTGAATATGAGATTAATCTTTCTCTTTATTCTGGCAATGTGTGCATATTGTTGAGAACCGTTCATCTTGAGTGATAATGAATTGCACTTGAAAATTTTCATATGAATAAGGAAAAGGTTCAACTCTGTATTTGTCATAAGCAACACAGTTAAATCGATCATCAATCATAATTCATTGTAATGATAGGATTTTGAGTGCACAGTATAATGCGGGTTTGATAATAGCATATCATTTGTATATACGTTCATTCGTTTTCAATTATCAAATTGATGCATTACATTTTCTTCTCGCCTTTTTTTTTTAATGATTGACTTTGCGTTATATACGACAAATGACAATTCAAATACTGTGGGAACTATTTAATTCATACAATTGAATAAAATCAAAATCTAAAAGGAAACAATTTCTCAAGTAGTAGTACTTTAGGGCCTATTTATCTCAACGGTTAAATCGAAATGAAATTGATTTTAATGACTAATTAAAGTGATACCATTTGTTTGAGAAGGTACTAATCATCATTTACCCAACATGTCTGGGTAATTAATTGCCGAATTTACTTTGATCCTCACAGGTGAAAATGTGCCTACTCGGCTGCTCCATATGACCTTTTGTTCGCTTAAAGTCATACAATTCTTGCGAATTCAGTATGATTTAGTACGGCATTGGACAAGAATTAGTCGAATCTTTGATTATCATGTCATAAGCTTCCTTTACCTTCTCGAATAACAAATTACAAAACGGGATGTTTTTTTCAACCCTTGTGTGTTGAGAAACGAATTTTTTTTCGAGGATTGGGTCTTAATAATTAAGCAAATATAATATCCGTCTTAATGGTGCATTGATGTAAAGAAAAATTCTTTTGTATGTAATTGTAATCAACAAAGTAAAATTATTATTATTATTGACCCAAAATGAAGTAAAATTATTAGATATGCATTCAATTTTTTACATGAAATGGTACTGATACATTCTTACATGCATGTCAAACATCATCTGACATTGGATTGATATATTTTTGTTCATTTGAGAAGAAATTTCAAGATGCTATTTAATCTGTCATTTTGTTTGGGAAAAGAAAAACAATTTTTAAATAGCTTTTCTAAGAATTATTTTCGCTTATTATCAAACACACTGCAAATTAATACTATTGGTCAATTTATTCAATCGCTTTCCGGCTTCACCAACGATTTATTCAGTAACTTTCCATGTACTCTTTCCTGCATTTGATGCATTTTGAAAACTCTACCAGTCGATCATTATTTAATCTCCCAAAACAAAACCAATTGCTTAAGCCTGCTTTTGAACACTTCAAATAGCTGGCATCACGAATTCGTCGGTCCTATATGTATGCATATTATAATATTGGACAGCTAACCTATTATGATTCTGACCCAGAAATTTGCAAGGTTTGACAAAGCAATTATAATACTCTATCATCCCAAGCCATATGACATGAACCTAACTGCAGTTGAGAGAGAAGCAAAAAACTATTTTTCATATCACTTTGTTTCCATTAAAAAATTTAAGATATTTTATTATATAGGTTTTTCCCCCCTGATTCTCCTAATATTAGCAAGATTATATTTTATTAGAGTATATTTTTTCCCTGATTCTCCTAATATTAGCAAAATTAGATTTCTAAAAAAATTCATTGTGGCAAACACACCAATATAGTGCGTGATGACTTGGATATTAGACGGAACTTTGGTCTCGTTTTCTACTAAGTTTACACTCATGAATGAAAACCTTTATAAATGTTATTTGTAGAAAGCAATCTGATTGATGGCTGTGTATCCAAATGGGTGTATTGACATAATACATTCCACAGGATTGGAGTCTTGAATTCTTTCTTCACAAGCAATGGGCGAACGAGTCTACCCCAGGGATACCCCACCGGTTTCTGGCGAGCACCCCAACCTGAACCCAAAGCCGATCATCGACTCACCACCCGTGTCTGGCGGCCCTTACCATCGGCCAACTATGAGCCAAGATTCCTTCACCTCCTCCAAGATGAGCTACCCTGGCTATGGCGGGCCCCAGCCAGGGACCTACGTCGTGCAAGTGCCAAAGAACCAAGTCTACCGAGTCCCACCACCAGAGAACGCCCACAAGTACAAGCTTTACACCCAAAGGAAACCACAACGGAGTCGGTGTCGTTGCTGCATTTGCGCCACCCTAGCCGTGATTCTCCTCCTCGCCCTTCTCCTCGTCGTGGCTGGCGGCGTCTTCTACCTCATCTACATCCCCAAAGCACCTTCATACTCCATCGAGAGCGTCCAAATTAAGGGCGTCAACCTCACAAAATTGGCGACCTCCTCAGTGGCCCCTACCATCTCTCCTGTTTTTAACGTCACGGTAAAAACTGAGAACAGCAACGGTAAAATTGGGGTTTACTACGAGCAAGGGAGTTCGGTAAATATCTACCATGACGGGGTAAATTTCTGTGGTGGGTCATCACCGGCATTCTACCAGCCGCCGAAGAGCGTAACGGTATTCTCAACGGAGTTGAGTGGGGCGGGGATTGTGCTGTCAAAGTCGGCACGTGACAAGCTGCTCACGGAGCAGAAGAAAGGGAAGGTGCCTTTAGAGATGGACGTTGAGATTCCCGTTAAAATAAAGGTCAGTGCCGTTAAGACTTGGACGATTACCGTTAAAGTGTCGTGTGATGTAACGGTGAACGCGTTAATAGAAAATGCAAAGGTCGTGTATAGGGATTGTAGGGTCCATGCAAAGCCTTGGTGAGGTGGGACCCATTTCGTTTGGGATTTTTGTTGTGAAAATTTCATCGGTGGGACCCAATCAAATGGACGGCTGTGATTGTGGAAGAGCACTCATCAATTATAGCGGGAGGATGACGGAAGTCAAGTTATGGTTTGGAGCTTTTGACATCAATGATCAAATCTTATGTTATTTTTTGTCTTTTATATTTTTTGGCGACATTGTGTTTCATATTTCTGTTAATATTTGGGGACTTATATATGAAGTACAGATTAAGAAAATGGAAATGTTTTCCGCGAAAGAACAAGAAAAATTCATGAAAAGATATATTAGTACACTGTTAACTTTTAAACATTTAAGAGCATGAGTGGTAAATATTTTTTCATAATAAAGGATGAATTCTTATTTTCTCATAATAAAGGATGAATTCTTTCATGTCATGCACTGCATGGCCTTCCCCACCCCCTTCCCCCTAAAATTAAAAAAAAAACCCCCAAATTTTATATTTGTCATATATTTGTTTTCTTTGTTAAGAAAGAGAAGTATAATAATAATAACAATAGCAACAGCAACTCAATTTTACTTAAAAATTTTAAATAATACCAAACTTTAAAAATGGTGTGAAAAATCATTAAATGGTAGTACTTGATGAACATGATCACTAAACTTTATGTCATATCTATACCTTACTAATTAAAAAAAATTAATTTTTTGTTTCTTAAGTGAAATAATTGAAAGAAAAAAAGGGGAGTTATTTTAGGAAGATAGTTAACATAGTATTCAAAATGATTTGGTGTTAACTTATCAATAAAATAGAAGAATCTTCAATAATAGTGATAATAGCCCCAAAAACAGGGGCCCAAAAAATAGTATACTAAGCCTATTGAGGTCATTTACAATAAATTGGACACAAAAATGATGCAATAGCGGTACATTAATTGGATCAAGGATGACATCAATATATGTGCTAGCAAACTGTGTGTGAAATTGATAATTTGATGAGAAAATGGTCAGAATGTTTTCTTTCTCCAATTTTTTGTGTAATACTAATGTGTATCTCGTGCTTCGTACATATATGTATTGAAATTTTATAGTTTTATTATTTTTTCCCTGAATGTTTGCATGCTTTTGGACTTTGAAGTTATTAAAATATGAATAAAATCTTCTACAAACTTAGTTTGGAATTTAACTTTGATTGCATGAATATAATTGAACTACAACTACAAAAAGAAAATGAAAACATGTTACTATCAAAAAAAATAGTAAACAATTTGACTTATTATTATTTAAGAAATAGAAATAACTTCAATTTACTGCTCCCAAAAAAAGAAAAAAACAGTTATACCTTTACATGCATCAATCAATACCATCTTTGTACTAGTAACTTTTCATTCTTCTAATATTTACTAACAACATTTAACAAATGTAAGTCTCAAATTTAGTTTTTCAAAAAAAAAGGGAAGAAAGATTGTACAAATGTGTGTAAATTTTAAGAAAGACAGAAATAAGAATGTCGCTTTTGCATTATAAAAAAAAAAACACATACGACATTGAATGAAATATGACAAAAAATTATAGTAATCTTTGGTTAACCAAAATATGACAAAAAATACATCATATAACCAACTTTGATATATGAAATCAGTTTGAGAGCTCTTTAGCTTTCTCTCTTCAAACCTTACTTGCTTATCCTTAATTAGGCCAATTAAGGTGGTGTTCAAGTCAAGTCTTAGCCTTAATTAAGTGATGATTCTGTATCTTAATCAAGATTAAGGGCCCTAGACTCATATTTGGTGGTATTTCTGTATCCATTCATTGAGTTTAGTCTATCCTATCTTTGGTTACTTCACACGGTTTCAACGAGGATTAAAGTGAGTTTACTAGCTTTAATTTTGAGTTAGTAATTCATAACTTTGAATCTCTTCCATTGTCAATTCATTCACAAGCCTTCTTACATCCATTCCCATGCTTAACCAAGGCTAAGACTACCCCCTTTAGTCTAGCTTCCATTCAAAACACATAGCCAAACTCAACCGTGCAAAATGACTAAACTCGGCCTTATCATTCAGCAAAGTGGCACAGCCACCCCATGCCTAAGAGCACGACCGTGCCTCCCTTTGGTCGTGAGTTTTCCCTTGTTTTAAGTTGTGTTCTTGATGTGTGTTGGCTTGGGTTGTTCCTTCCCTTGAGACATACATCATATTTTGCTTAACCGACTATTCGACTTGCACGGGTGGGTATGGCCTTGTGTTTGTGATGGAAGCTAGACCAAAGGGGGTAGTCTTGGCTTTGGCTAAGCATGGGAATGGCTGTAAGAAGGCTTGTGAATGAATTGAAAATGAAAGAGATTCAAAGTTATGAATTACTAACTCAAAATTAAAGCTAGGAAACTCACTTTAATCCTCCTTGAAACCGTGTGAAGTAATCAAAGATAGGATAGACTAAACTCAAGGAATGGATACAGAAACACCACCAAACATGAGTCTAGGGCCTTTAATCTTGATTAAGATATAGAATCACCACTTAATCAAGGTTAAGACTTGACCTGAACACCGTCTTAATTGGCCTAATTAAGGATAAGCAAGCAAGGTTTGAAGAGAGAAAGCTAAGGAGCTCTCAAACTGATTTCATATATCAAAGTTGGTTATGTTCTTGCTATGGTCGTGTGGTGTCTTTAAGTAACCAGCAAAATAGCCAAGCTAGCAAGCACATACACAAGCACACACCTCTACCTTTCCTTGCTAGGGAGGAAAAGTATTAAGAGCTTAATACAAACCGGTTTGAGCTTAACTAAGTACAAGCTTGCTTAAACTAATCTAATATATTCAAATCATGAAGCAAAGTAGTACTAATGCTTATTATACATCAATCTTACTCATAATTAAGGCCTAAACATGCTGAATGCTTGCTTGAATGCCATTGGCCAGCCGTAAAGGAACTCTCCCTTTTCAGCTATCCAATCAAACGCAAGAGACATCTTCCATTGCTGCTTACTCCTTCTTGGTTGTCGTTACCAAGGTTGCAGCCCATCATTGGATGCTTTGGGACGTGTACCAAGCCTTGGAAAGTGTGCCAATTAGCTTTGCAAGTGAGAGAGCTGGCTGAAGCTAAGGAATGAACCGGGTTATGCTAAACCGGGTTCAAGCATGATTCTGGCCGGTTTTTGAACAAAGTTTAAGCTTATCAAAAGTGAGTATGATTTGGTTTTCAGGCCATGGGGGTTAACTTTGGGATGTGTATAAACCCCCCCCCCCACAAAGAAATCAAGGTTATAGCATGTTTAAGTAGAGTAATTAGGCTTAAACATTAAACCGTGCAGAATGAAGCCCAATCTGACCGGTTTGACAAAATGCCTTGATCTCCCATCCTCTTGTAGGTATGATTGAAAAATAATGCTTGGACCTGAAAGTAGACATCATGAGGATTCCAAAAATGTAAAAATTCAACACTTAAGCCACACTGTAGCTTAAGTTATGAGGTGAACAAAAACAGGTAAATTCTGGTTCTTTAACCCGTGGGCACATCTTTGACTCTCTTCAACAATGTGAGTCAATGCTTGAACTTTGGAGCTTGTATTGGACCTTGTATGACTTGTTGGACCTTCTTCCTTGTCTATGGTGTTGGGGACTCCATCATCCTCTGCTTGTTGAGAAGATTTGATCCTCAAATCAGCAAGGTAGTCATCATCTTGGTAAGCATTCAAATTAGCTACATTGAATGTGGCTGAAACTTCATAGTCACCTAGCAAATCAACCTTGTGAGCATTGTCATTAATACGTTCAAGTACCTCAAAAGGACCATCAGCTCATGGCATAAGCTTGTTCTTTCTTTTGGATGGAAATCTTTCCTTCCTAAGGTGAATCCATACGAGGTCTCCAGGTTGAAAAACCACTCTCTTGTTATGCTTGTTCGCGTGAGCTTGATATGCTTCATTAGTCTTCTCAATCTTACTCCTTACCAACTTATGAATCTTCTTGATTTGTTCTACCCTTGCTGCTGCATCTGCATTTGGCTTTTGATCAAAGGATCGTGGTGTGAGATCAAGTGGACTAAGGGGATCAATTCCATAGACCACCTTGAATGGAGAAAGACCAGTAGCCTTGCTTGGTGTCCTGTTGTAAGCAAACTCTGCATGGGGTAAAAGCAAATCCAAAGCCTTTGCATGAGGTTTACTCAAAGCTCTTAGGAGTGTTCCTAAGGTTCGATTCGTAATCTCAGTTTGTCCATCAGTTTGTGGATGACAAGTAGTACTATACTTCAGTTTAGTACCTAACTTTTTCCACAATGTAATCCAAAAATGACTCAAAAGCTTGGTATCCCTATCAGAAACAATAGACCTAGGAATACCATGTAATCTTGTCACTTCTTTGAAATACAACTCAACAATATGTGTAGCATCATTAGTCTTGTTGCATGGAATGAAATGAGACATCTTAGAAAACCGATCAACCACAGCAAAGATAGAATCCTTGTTCCTTTTGGTCTTAGGAAATCCATGAATGAAGTCCATACTTACATCAACCCATGTTGAAGTGGGAATAGGAAATGGGGTGCATAAGCCTTGAGCTAGTGAATGGCTTTTGGCAATTTGACATGTTCCACACCTGTTGAGTATGTCCTGTACATCTCTTTCCATAGCTGGCCAATAATAATGCTCCCTTGGCATGGTAATAGTCTTGTTTTCTCCATAATGTCCAGCTAAAGATCCTCCATGAACTTCTTTGATTAAAAATTCTCTTGTGCTACACTTTGGGATACAAAGTCATGTACCCTTGAAAAGAAATCCTTCCTGGATAAGAAAATCTCCTTTGGGGTGTTTAGAACAATCAACATATAATGCCCCAAAGTCTTCATCATTGTCATATAAAACCTTTAGATGCTCAAAACCATGTACACAAGCATCTAATTGGAATAATAAGAGATACCTCCTAGATAGAGCATTTGCACCTTGATTGAGTTTACCAAACTTGTGCTTGATCGTGAAGTGATATGATTGCATAAATTCAACCCACTTGGCATGGCTTGAGTTTAACTTATGCTGCCCTTGTATATAATTCAATGCTTCATGGTCAGAATGCAAGATAAACTCACTAGCAATAAGATAATGACTCCAATGCTCTAAGCATCTCACAATAGCATAAAACTCTTTATCATAGATGGAGTACTTTCTTCTTGAATCATATAACTTCTCACTAAAGAAGGCTAGAGATTTACCTTCTTGAGTAAGAACTCCACCAATACCTACACCAGAGGCATCACATTCAACTTCAAAGATCTTACTAAAGCTTGGCAAGGATAGGACCGGTGCTTGAGTAAGCTTTGCTTTGATTTCTTCAAAGGCAGATTGTGCTTTTGATGTCCATACAGATGATGTACCTTTGATAACTTTAGTCATAGGAGCCATAATAATGCTCAAACCATGAATAAATCTCCTGTAGAAAGAAGCTAAACCATAGAAAGCTCGAACATCATGTATGCTCTTAGGTATAGGCCAAGAATGAATAGCTTATACCTTGCTTTCATATACCTTTATACCATCTTCAGTCACAATATAACCAAGAAATGTAACTTCAGGAGTAAAGAAAGCACACTTCTTAAGGTTACCAAATAACTTCTCACGTTCTAAGATAAGCATAACTTGAGTTAGGTGAACTTGATGTTCATGCTCATTCTTAGAATACACCAGAATATCATCAAAGTAGACTACCACAAACTTTTTAATATAAGGTCTAAACACTTGGTTCATTAACCTCATGAAAGTTCCAGGTGCATTAGAAAGACCAAAAGGCATTACCAACCATTCATAGAGTCCTCCTTTTGTCTTGAAAGCTGTCTTCCATTCGTCACCTTCTCTAATTCTGATTTGGTAGTAACCACTTCGAAGATCGATCTTCGAAAAGACTTTAGAGCCATACAACTCATCTAGCATATCTTCAAGTCTTGGTATGGGATACCTGTACTTGATAGTAATCTTGTTAATGGCCCTGCTATCAACACACATTCTCATTCCACCATCTTTCTTTGGCACCAAAAGAGCTGGAATGGCACATGGACTCAAAGACTCTCGATTCAATCCTTTTTCCTGCAATTCTGCAACTTGTCTTTGAATTTCATTAGTGTCATTTGGATTCATCCTATATATTGGCTTGTTTGGTAGGATGGAACCAGGAATAAGATCAATGTGGTGTTGAATGTCTATCTTTGGAGGCAAACCTGTGAGGATCTCCTCAGGAAACAAATGATAGAATTTTTCAATGAGTGTTCTTGCAATGGGATGAGTGGGCATCAAGTTTTCTGGTTCTTCTTGGATGCTTAATATCCACTCTTTAAAGGCTTTAAACTCATGTTGGGAACCTTTAGAATAGATTCACTCACGGCTAATAAGTACTCATTTCGTGGGGGCTTATTTTGTGGGTGTATTTCATGGAGTTTGGATGGGGATAAAGGGGCTAGGGTGATCTTCTTGCCGTCTTTGGTACATGAATAAGTGTTTAGGTAACCATTATGCATAATTTTACGGTCATACAACCATGGTCTCGCTAAAAGCATATGACATGCATCCATAGGAATAACATCACACCATAACTCATCTTGATAGTTCTTTCCAATGGAAAAAGAGATTAAACAACGAGAGTTCACCTGAATTCCCTTGCTTTGATTTAACCTCTGGATGTTGTAAGGATGTGGATGAGTCATTGTTTGCAGCCCTAGTTTCTCAATCATGCATAGAGAAAATACATTAGCATAACTTCCTCCATCAATGATCAAAGAGCATATCTTACCTTGGGTAGTACACTGGGTTTGAAATATGTTCTCTCTTTGCTTATCTTTAACTCCCTTTTGGTTGCTTAAAACTCTTCTCATAACTAAGAGCTCACCTTCGTCAGCTTGTTCAACCACTTCATCTTGAGTTTCTTCAAGTTCTAGCTCACTTTCAACCTCATTTTCTTCCTCTTCAAAATCCTTTCTCACGGTTGTCCATTCGGCCAATGTAATGACTTTTTTGTTTGGACACTTCGAACCGATATGACCAAGCCCTTGACACTTGAAACACCTTCTAGTGCTCATTGGATTGGGGTTAGGTCGAATAGGGGGTGCTGGAGCCTTTTGTGGAGCTAGGGTTCTTTGTGGATTAGAGGGAACGGATTTTGTGGTTTAGGAGTAGGATTGGAACTCCCCTTGTTAAAAGGATGGTTCCGAATGAAAGGCCTTCTATTTTGAGGTTTTTGGGGTTGTTTATCTTTTTTTGCTCCACTTTGTGAGCTAATACACAAACATCATCAAATGAAGCATAGGCTTGCAATTCCACCACATTGGAATACCTAGGATCAAGACCTCCCAAGTATCTAACTATGATTTGCTCTTCAGGTTCTTGAATGTCACATTTAACCATCAATTTCTCAAACTCATGTCTGAATTCTTCAACATTCATGGTACGTTGAGTGAGATTATGAAATTAAGAATAACAATCTTGGACATAAGTAGGTGGGAGAAACTGTGCCTTAAGCTTAGTTTTCATCTTTTCCCAAGTTTGGATTCTAGACTTTCTTTCTCTAAGCCTCTTAGCATTCAAGTTTGTCCACCATAAAGATGCATACTTTATGAGTCTTAAAGCCACTAACTTGACCTTCTTATCATCAGGTATATCTTTATACTCAAAGACTCTTTCAACAGTATGTAACCAATCAATAAACTCCTCAGGATCAAGCTTGCTTTCAAAGTCAGGAACTTCAACTCTGAAATCATTGGTGTTTGCTTGAAACCGTTGCTCTCCTCTAACCATTCTAGGCACTTCTTCTTCACTTGAGGAATCAACATCATGGCTATAGACTTGCTCACGTGCTCTAGGTTCAGATTGAAGAGTGCCTTCATTCAACTTTTGCTTTTGCTTCAAGAATGAACCCAATTGCTGTTGTAAGTAGTCATTTTGTGCTCGAGCTTCTTGGTTTCTTTGTGAGTCTTCTTGGATTTTGCTAGCCAAGAACGTGTTTTGCTTCATCAAAGCTTCGAACCTTTCTTCCAAAGACATGCTTGATGAAGTCATGCTTGAAGAAGGTTACTGAACAAAGGGGAAAACTGAATTTGTGTGGAAGGGAATGGGTGAATGATTTGTAGAAGTGGAAGGGTATGCTAGGCCAAGGTGAAACCTTTGCTCTGATACCAAATATGATGTATGTCTCAAGGGAAGGAACAACCCAAGCCAACACACATCAAGAACACAACTTAAAATAAGGGAAAACTCACGACCAAGGGGTGGCACGGTCGTGCTCTTAGGCACGAGGTGGCGGTGCCACTTTGCGGGTTGGTGAGGCCGAGTGTAGCTGACTTGCACGGTTGGGTATGGCCTTGTGTTAGTGATGCAAGCTAGACCAAAAGGGGTAGTCTTAGCTTTGGTTAAGCATGGGAATGGATGTAAGAAGGCTTGTGAATGAATTGAAAATGGAAGAGATTCAAAGTTATGAATTACTAACTCAAAATTAAAGCTAGTAAACTCACTTTATTCCTCCTTGAAACTGTGTGAAGTAATCAAAGATAGGATACACTAAACTCAATGAATGGATACAGAAACACCACCAAACATGAGTTTAGGGCCCTTAATCTTGATTAAGATACAGAATCACCACTTAATCAAGGTTAAGACTTGACTTCAACACCACCTTAATTGGCCTAATTAAGGATAAGCAAGCAAGGTTTGAAGAGAGAAAGCTAATGATCTCTCAAACTGATTTCATATATCAAAGTTGGTTATGTTCTTGCCATGGCCGTGTGGTGTCTTTAAGTAACCAGCAAAATAGCCAAGCTAGCAAGTACACACACAAGCACACACCTCTACCTTTCCTTGCTAGGGAGGAAAAGTATTAAGAGCTCAATACAAACCGGTTTGAGCTTAACTAAGTACAAGCTTGCTTAAACTAATCTAATACATTCAAATCATGAAGTTAAGTAGTACTAATGCTTATTATACATCATATTTGGTATCAAAGTTGGTTATATGATGTATGTCTCAAGGGAAGGAGCAGCCCAAGCCAACACACATCAAGAACACAGCTTAAAACCAGGGAGAACTCATGGCCAAAGGGCGGCACGATCGTGCACCCCGTGCCACTTTGCTAAATGCTAAGGCCGAGTTTAGTCACTTTGCACAGCTGAGTTTGGCTATGTGTTTTGAATGGAAGATAGACTAAAGGGGGTAGTCTTAGCCTTGGTTAAGCATGTGAATGGATGTAAGAAGGCTTTTGAATGAATTGAAAATGGAAGAGATTCAAAGTTATGAATTACTGACTCAAAATTAAAGCTTGTAAAATCGCTTAAATCCTCCTTGAAACCGTGTGAAGTAACCAAAGATAGGATAGACTAAACTCAATGAATGGATACAGAAACACCACCAAACATGAGTCTAGGGCCCTTAATCTTGATTAAGATACAAGATCACCACTTAATCAAGGTTAAGACTTAACTTGAACACCACCTTAATTGGTCTAACTAAGGATAAGCAAGCAACGTTTGAAGAGAGAAAGCTAAGGAGCTCTCAAACTGATTTCATATATCAAAGTTGGTTATATTCTTGCTATGGCCGTGTGGTGTCTTTAAGTAACCAGCAAAATAGTCAAGCTAGCAAGCATAGACACAAGCACACACCTCTACCTTTCCTTACTAGCTAGGAAAGGTATTAAGAAACTAATACAAACCGGTTGAGCTTAACTAAGTACAAGCTTGCTTAAACTAATCTAATACATTATCATCATGAAGTAAAGTAGTACTAATGTTTATTATACATCAATCTTACTAATAATTAAAGCCTAAAAAAACATGCTGAATGCTTGCTTGAATGCCATTGGCCAGCCGTAAAGGAACTCTACCTTTTCAGCTATCCAATCAAATGCAAGAGACATCTTCCATTGTTGCTTGATCCTTATTGGTTGTCCTTACCAAGGTTACAACCCATCATTGGATGCTTTGGGACATGTGCCAAGCCTTGGGAAGTGTGCCAATAAGCTTTACAAGTGAGAGAGCCTGCTAAAGCTAAGGAATGAACCGGGTTTTGCTAAACCGGGTTCAAGCATGATTCTAGCTGGTTTTTGGACAATGTTTAAGCTTATCAAAAGTGAGTATGATTTGGTTTTTAGGCCATGGGGGGTAACTTTCGGATGTGTATAACCCCCCCCCCCCCAAAGAAATCAAGGTTATAGCATGTTTAAGTAGGTTAATTACGCTTAAAAATTAAACCGTGCAGAATGGAGCCCAATCTGACCGATTTGACAAAATGCCTTGATCTCCCATCCTCTTGTGGGTATGATTGAAAACTAATGCTTGGACCTGAAAGTAGACATCATGAGGATTCCAAAAATTCATAAATTCAACACTTAAGCCACAATGTAGCTTAAGTTATGAGGTGAACAAAAACGGGGTAAATTCTGGTTCTTTAACCCGTGTGCATGTCCTTGACTCTCTTAAACAATGTGAGTCAATGCTTGAACTTTGGAGCTTGTATTGGTTCTTGTATGACTTGTTGGACCTTCTTCCTTGTCTATGATGGTGGGGACTCCGTCATCCTCCCCTTGTTGAGAAGATTTGATCCTCAAATCAGCAAGGTAATCATCATCTTGGTAAGCTTTCAAATCAGCTACATTGAATGTGGTTGAAACTCCATAGTCACCTGGCAAATCAACCTTGTAAGCATTGTCATTAATACGTTCAAATACCTCAAAAGGACCATCAACTCGTGGCATAAGCTTGTTCTTCCTTTTGGATTGAAATCTTTCCTTCCTAAGGTGAATCCATACAAGGTCTCCAGGTTAAAAAACCACTTTCTTCTTATGCTTGTTGGCATGAGCTTGATATACTTCATTAGTCTTCTCAATCTTGGTCCTTACTAACTCATGAACCTTCTTAATTTGTTCTACACTTACTGCTGCATCTGCATTTGGCTTTTGATCAAAGGACCGTGGTGTGAAATCAAGTGGACTAAGGGGATCAATTCCATAGACCACCTTGAATGGAGAAAGACCAGTAGCCCTGCTTGGTGTCCTATTGTAAGCAAACTTTGCATGGGGTAAAAGCAAATCCAAATCCTTTGCATGAGGTTTACTCAAAGCTCTTAGGAGTGTTCCTAAGGTTCGATTCGTAATCTCAGTTTGTCCATCAGTTTGTGGATGACAAGTAGTACTATACTTCAGTTTCGTACCTAACTTTTTCCACAATGTAATCCAAAAATGACTCAAAAACTTGGTATCCCTATCAGAAACAATAGACCTAGGAATACCATGTAATCTTATCACTTCTTTGAAGTACAATTCAGTAATATGTGTAGCATCATTAGTCTTATTGCATGGAATGAAATGAGACTTCTTAGAAAACCGATCAACCACAACAAAGATGGAATCCTTATTCCTTTGGGTCTTAGGAAGTCCAAGAATGAAGTCCATACTTACATCAACCCATGGTGAAGTGGGAATAGGCAATGGGGTGTATAAGCCTTGAGGTAGTGAATGGCTTTTGGCAATTTGACATGTTCCACACCTCTTGAGTATGTCCTGTACATCTCTTTCCATAGCTGGCCAATAATAATGCTCCCTTAGCATGCTGACAGTCTTGTTCTCTCCATAATGTCCAGCTAAAGATCCTCTATGAACTTCTCTGATTAAAAGTTCTCTTTTGCTACACCTTGGGATACAAAGTTGTGTACCCTTGAAAAGAAATCCTTCCTGGATAAGAAAATCTCCTTTGTGGTGTTTAGACCAATCAGCATATAATGCCCCAAAGTCTTCATCATTGTCATATAAAACCTTGACATGCTCAAAACCAAGTACACAAGCATCTAACTGAAACAATAAGAGATACCTCCTCGATAGAGCATTTGCACCTTGATTGAGTTTACCTGACTTGTGCTTGATAGTGAAGTGATATGATTGCATAAACTCAACCCACTTGGCATGCCTTGAGTTTAACTTATGCTGCCCTTGTATATACTTCAATGCTTCATGGTCAAAATGCAAGATAAACTCACTAGCAATAAGATAATGACTTGGGTGCTTTAAGCACCTCACAATAGCATAAAACTCTTTATCATAAGTGGAGTACTTTCTTCTTGAATTACATAACTTCTCACTAAAGAAGGCTAGAGGTTTACCTTCTTGAGTAAGAACTCCACCAATACCTATACCAGAGGCATCACATTTAACTTCAAAGATCTTACTAAAGCTTGGCAAGGATAGGACCGGTGCTTGAGTAAGCTTTGCTTTGATATCTTCAAAGGTAGATTGTGCTTTTGATGTTCATACAAATGATGTACCTTTGATAACTTCAGTCATAGAAGCCATAATAGTGCTAAAACCACGAATAAATATCCTGTAGAAAAAAGCTAAACCATGGAAAGCTGAAACATCATCTATGCTCTTAGGTATAGGCCAAGAATGAATAGCTTCTACCTTGCTTTCATCTACCTTTATACCATCTTCAGTCACAATATAACCAAGAAATGTAACTTTAGGAGTAAAGAAAGCACACTTCTTGAGGTTACCAAATAATTTCTCACATTCTAAGATAAGCATAACTTGAGTTAGGTGATCTTGATGTTCATGCTCATTCTTAAAATACACCAGAATATCATCAAAGTAGACTACCACAAACTTTCCACTATAAGTTCTAAACACTTGGTTCATTAACCTCGTGAAAGTACTAGGCGCATTAGAAAGATGAAAAGGCTTTACCAACCATTCATAGAGTCCTCCTTTTGTCTTGAAAGCTGTCTTCCATTCGTCACCTTCTCTAATTCTGATTTGGTAGTAATCACTTCGAAGATCGATCTTTGAAAACACTTTAGAGCCATACAACCCATCTAGCATATCTTCAAGTCTTGGTATGGGATACCTGTACTTGATAGTAATCTTGTTAATGGCCCTGCTATCAACACACATTCTCATTCCACCATCTTTCTTTGGCACCAAAAGAGCTGGAACGACACATGGACTCAAAGACTCTCGAATCAATCCTTTTTCCTGCAATTATGCAACTTGTCTTTGAATTTCATTAGTGTCGTTTGGATTCATCCTATATGTTGGCTTGTTTGGTAGGATGGAACCAGGAATAAGATCAATGTGGTGTCGAATATCTCTCTTTGGAGGCAAACCTGTGGGGATCTCCTCAGGAAACAAATGACATAATTTTTCAATGGGATGAGTGGGCATCAAGTTTTCTGGTTCTTCTTGGATGCTTAATATCCACTCTTTAAAGGCTTTAAACTCATGTTGGGAAGCCTTTAAAATAGGCTCACTCATGGCTAATAAGCACTCATTTCATTGGGCTTATTTTGTGGGTGTATTTCAAGGAGTTTGGATGGGGATAAAGGGGCTAGGGTGATGTTCTTGCCATCTTTGGTAAATGAATAAGTGTTTAGGTAACCATTATGCATAACTCTACGGTCATACAACCAAGGTCTCCCTAAAAGCATATGACATGCATCCATTGGAATAACATCACACCATAACTCATCTTGATAGTTCTTTCTAATGGAAAAAGAGATTAAACAACGAGAGTTCACCTGAATTCCCTTGCTCTGATTTAACCACTGGATGTTGTAAGGATGTGGATGAGTCATTGTTTGCAGCCCTAGTTTCTCAATCATGCTTAGAGAAACTACATTAGCACAACTTCCTCCATCAATGATCAAGGAGCATATCTTACCTTGGGTAGTACAGCGGGTATGAAATATGTTCTCTCTTTGCTCATCTTTAACTCCCTTTTGATTGCTTAGAACTCTTCTCAAAACTAAGAGCTCACCTTCATCAGCTTCTTCAACAACTTCATCTTGAGTTTCTTCAAGTTCTAGCTCACTTTCAACCTCATTTTTTTCCTCTTCAAAATCCTCTTTCACGGTTGTCCATTCGGCCAAGGTGATAACTTTTCTGTTTGGGCACTCCGAGGCAATATGACCAAGCCCTTGACACTTGAAACACCTTCTAGTGCTCATTGGATTGGGGTTAGGTCGAATAGGGGGTGTTGGAGCCTTTTGTGGAGCTAGGTTTCTTTGTTGTTTAAGAGTAGGATTGGAACTCCGCTTGGTAAAAGGTTGGTTTCAAGTGAAAGGCCTTGTATTTTGAGGTTTTTGGGGCTTTTTAGCCTTCTTTTATTGTTCCACTTTGTGAGCTAATACACAAACATCATCAAATGAAGCATAGGCTTGCAATTCCACCACATTAGAATACCTAGGATCAAGACCTCCCAAGTATCTAACTATGGTTTGCTCTTCAGGTTCTTGAATGTCACATTTAATCATCCATTTCTCAAACTCACGTGTGTATTCTTCAACATTCATGCTACCTTGAGTGAGATTATGAAATTGAGACTAACAATCTTGGACATAAGTAGGTGGGAGAAACCGTGCCTTATGCTTAGTTTTCATCTTTTCCCAAGTTTGGATTCTAGATTTTCTTTCTCTAAGCCTCTTGGAATTCGATTTTGTTCACCATAAAGATGCATACTTTCTCAGTCTTGGAGCCACTAACTTGACCTTCTTATCATCAGGTATATCTTTATACTCAAAGACTCTTTCAGTAATATGTAACCAATCAATAAACTCCTCAAGATCAAGCATACCTTCGAATTCAGGCACTTCAACTCTGAATTGGTGTTAGCTTGAAACTGTTGCTCTCCTCTACCCATTCTAGGGACTTCTTCTTCACTTGAGGAATCAATATCATGGCTATAGACTTGCTCACGTGCTCTAGGATCAGATTGAAGAGTTTCTTTATTCAACTTTTGCTTTTGCTTCAAGAATGAACCCAATTGCTTTCGTAAGTAGTTATTTTGTGCTTGAGCTTCTTGGTTTCTTTATGAGTCTTCTCGGATTTTGCTAGCCAAGAACTTGTTTTGCTTCATCAAAGCTTCAAACCTTTCTTCCAAAGACATGCTTAACGAAGTCATGCTTGAATGAGGTTGCTTGAACAAAGGGGAAAATTGAATTTGTATGGAAGGGAATGAGTGAATGATTTGTGGAAGTGGAAGGGTATGCTAGGCCAAGGTGAAACCTTTGCTCTGATACCAAATATGATGTATGTCTCAAGGGAAGGAACAACCCAAGCCAACACACATCAAAAACACAACTTAAAACAAGGGAAAACTCAAGGCCAAAGGGAGGCACGGTCGTACTCTTAGGCACGGGGTGGCCGTGCCACTTTGCTGATTGCCAAGGTCGAGTTTAGTCACTTTGCACGATTAAGTTTGGCTATGTGTTTTGAATGGAAGCTAGACTAAAGGGGGTAGTCTTAGCCTTGGTTATGCGTGGGAATAGATGTAAGAAGGCTTGTGAGTGAATTGAAAATGGAAGAGATTCAAAGTTACGAATTACTAACTCAAAATTAAAACTAGTAAACTCACTTTAATCCTCCTTGAAACCGTGTGAAGTAACCAAAGATAGGATAAACTAAACTCAATAAATAGATACAGAAACACCACCAAACATGAGTCTAGGGCCCTTAATCTTAATTAAGATACAGAATCACCACTTAATCAAGGTTAAGACTTGACTTGAACACCACCTTAATTGGCCTAGTTAAGGATAAGCAAGTAAGGTTTGAAGAGAGAAAGCTAAGGAGCTCTCAAACTGATTTCATATATCAAAGTTGGTTATATTCTTGCTATGACTGTGTGGTGTCATTAAGTAACCACTAAATTAGTCAAGCTAGCAAGCACACGCACAAGCTGATGTATTCAAGCTTCACTAATGCAAGGTTTTAGCAAAAGGGAAACAAGAATGCATTTGGGTAAAAGAAGAGAAGTGAGATTCAAAGTAACCAAGAACCAAGATAACTTACAAGTGCACTAGCAAGGGAGTGGGTGACCACCTTGGATTACCCACTCGGGCAATCTTCTTTCTTCAACTAAGTTACAGAAGTTAATCACCTTCTTAGTTGAGGGAAGAAGACCTAGAGACCCACTTGAGAGTGCCAATACTCAAGATGCAACACTAGGGATTTTTAGGGAAAACGAAGAGAGTTTTCACAACTCAAAGGTTTGATTCTTCAAAAGTGATTACAAGAAGCTCCTTGGCTGTGTTTTAAGGCCCCTTACTCGGCTATCCAAGGCCTCAAAGAGCAACCAAGAGACAACAACTACAAATAGGCATCAAGTCAAACATAGCCTAGCTATTACAAAGTCTAATCCTACTTGTGACACCTCATTAGGACTAATGATACCTCCAAATGAGTTGTCAACCCTCTAATGTTGCTGGAAATACTCAGGTACAAGTCAATTTGCAGCAAAGGACAAGAGAAAACCAAGAATTACATTACATTATACTAACTAGCTAAAAAATCGGTCCAAAGGGAATTAAACCGTCCTTTTTGCTGGTTAATAGCAGCACACAGGGGTGCTTCTTGGTCCTTTAAGGCTGATGATTTGATAAATATTTATCTCTTCTTTCATGCCCTAACGTTTCAAAAAATTTGGAGTTCAATAGGTCAATCATTGAGCCTTACATTCGAACCTGCGCTAGATTCTGATTTGGACTGCACAGTCAGAAAGAACTTGTTGTTTGACCTAGCAAAAGACCTCCAAATGACTTGCAACTGGTCTTATTGGAAAGATAACATCCCAAACTTAAAGGGGGTGGTCATGCCAGTCACTTATCCCCTTAGTAGCTGGTCTAAAAAGAGTGACAAAATCGGGCCATTTTCTGGTTGAACACTGGGTAGCAGGTATTTGGCATTGTTTATGGAGTTTCTGACCATGTCTTGTACTTATTTTCCTTCCTTGTTTGTGCTGGGCCCTTGGGGGATGGAGGGGGAGAGGTTAGAGGGGTTATGAAGATGGTCCCCATCATACTCCCCGGTTTGATTGGAGTTTGACCTCAAACTTGGAAGGTCTTCTTCTTCCTCATAATAGGGACTTAGGTCAGGCACGTTGAAGGTGGCGGAGACTCCATAATCACTAGGAAGGTACACCTTGTATGCATGTGGACCAATTTTCTCAAGCACTTCAAAAGGGCCACCCGACCTTGGTATAAGCTTAGACTTGCGCTTGCTTGGGAATCTCTCCTTCCTCAAATGAATCCAAACCAAGTCTTCGGGCTGAAAATGAACCTCCTTTCTATGCTTGTCGGCATGTGACTTGGCTTGCTCATTAGACTTCTCAATTCGTTCCCTTACCTTGGCATGAAGCTCTTGGATTTCCTTTGCCCTCTTTTCGGCCTCCCAACTAAACTTGGTTGGATTTGGCATCAAGTCTAGGGGAGTTCTTGGATTGTAACCATACACCACTTGAAAGAGGGAAAGGCTTATGGCCTTACTTGGTGTTCGGTTGAAGGAAAACTCGGCATGGCAACTCATCCCACCCTTTGATGCTTTTCTTGACCAACACCCGAAGTAAAGTTCCCAAGGTACGGTTGGTCACCTCAGTTTGACCATCCGTTTGAGGGTGATAAGTTGTGCTAAACTTGAGATGGGTGCCTAGCTTTCTCCACAAAGTGAGCCAAAAGTGACTCAAGAACTTGGTGTCTCGATCCGAGACCATGCTTCTTGGTATGCCATGGAGACGCACTATCTCCTTGAAATAGAGGTTGGCCACATGAGAGGCATCATTTGCGGTATGACATGCCACAAAGTGTGTCATCTTTGAAAACCTATCCACCACCACCATGATGGAGTCCTTGTGTCTTTGAGTCCTAGGTACCCCGGTGATGAAATCCAAGCTCACATCTTCCCATGGACCATGTGGAACCAGGAGGGGACAGTAGAGTCCTTGAGGGCGAAGGTGGCTCTTGGCAAGTTGGAAAATGGAGCATCTCCTCACAAAGTATTCCACATCCTTAGACATGCTTGGCCAATAATAGTGCTCCTTGAGCATGAAACAAGTTTTCTTCATTCCAAAATGTCCGGCCAAAGTTCCACCATGGAGCTCTTGAATCAAGAGTTCTCAAAACCCACTCTTTAGTATGCATAGCCGGGTTCCCTTGAAGAGGAATCCATGTTCCAAGTAGAACATGTCGTAGGCATGGGATGAGCACTTCTCATAAGTGTCCTTGAAATCTTCATCGTGGGCACACAACCCCTTGATAATCTCAAAACCAAGGACTTTAGATTCCAAGGTAGAGAGTAAGAGGTACCTTCTTGATAATGCATCCACCCCTTTGTTGAGTTGACTCGACTTGTGGTGGATCACAAAATGGAAGGCTTGAAGGTACTCAAACCATTTTGCACGCCTAGGATTGAGCTTGTGTTGCCCTTGTATAAACTTGAGAGCCTCATGATCCGAATGGAGAATGAATTCTCCTCCCACCAAGTAGTGCCTCCAATGCTCCAAAGCTCTCATAATGGCATAAAACTCCTTGTCATATGTTGAATACTTTCGCTTGGCCTCATTGAGTTTCTCACTAAAGAAGGCCACGGGTCTCTGCTCTTGAGATAGGACTGCCCCTATCCCTACACCGGAAGCATCACACTCTACCTCAAACACCTTGGAGAAGCTTGGTAGAGCTAGGACGGGTGCGCTTGTGAGCTTGTATTTGACTTCTTCAAAGGCACGTTGAGCTTGATAGGTCCACTCAAATTTCTTCGCCTTAAGCACCTCGTCCATGGGGGCAACAATGGTGCTAAAGTCTCTCACAAACCTCCTATAAAAAGAGGCTAGGCCATGAAAGCTCCTAACTTGTTGAATAGAAGTAGGAACAGGCCAATCTCGGATTGCATGGATCTTGCTCTCATCAACATGAATTCCTTGGGCCGACACCACATAGCCCAAAACGATAACTCGAGAAGTGAAGAAGTGACACTTCTCCAAGTTCCCATAGAGCTCCTCTTGAGATAGAATACTCAAGACTTGTTGTAGATGATGGGCATGCTCTTCTTCACTTTTGCTATACACCAAGATGTCATCAAAGTAGACAACAACAAACTTGCCAATGAGGGGCTTGAGGACTTGGTTCATAAGCCTCATAAAGGTACTTGGTGCATTTGTCAACCCGAATGGCATCACAAGCCACTCATAGAGACCTCCTTTGGTTTTGAAGGCCGTCTTCCACTCATCTCCCTCAAATATCCAGATTTGGTAGTAGCCACTTCTTAGGTCAATCTTGGAAAAGATGGTGGCTCCATGTAGCTCATATAGAAGATCCTCTAACCGGGGAATAGGATAGCGATACTTGATGGTGATTTTGTTGATCACCCT
Organism: Selenicereus undatus; assembly: GCA_017589665.1. Classification (NCBI taxonomy): domain Eukaryota; kingdom Viridiplantae; phylum Streptophyta; class Magnoliopsida; order Caryophyllales; family Cactaceae; genus Selenicereus; species Selenicereus undatus. Next base: position 60,564,108 of record JACYFF010031957.1, read on the forward strand.
ACTATCCACACACATTCTCATAGATCCATCCTTCTTGGGGACAAGCAAGGCTGGCACGACACATGGGCTAAGGCTTTCATGGATCAAGCCTTTAGCAAGAAGCTCATCTACTTACCGTTGCACTTCTTGGGTTTCTTGTGGGTTCATTTGGTAGGCTGGCTTGTTTGGGAGGGTGGCACTGGGGATGAGGTCAATTTTGTGTTGTATGCATGTTTTGGGAGGGAGGCCAAGGGGCACCTCATTGGGAAAGACATGTTCATATTCTTGGAGGAGAGGGGTAAGTAAAGGATGGGAAGAATCCTTAGCTCCCGGCCGGTTCTTGGCCAAGTAAAATCCAATCTTTGAAATCATGGTATTCATGGAGTTGGGAATGCAGGAGGGTGGTGAGGAAGACATCCATGCTAGGATTGTCTTGAGGCCTTTTTTGTGAGGTACGCTTGAGAGGGGTGAGGGTGATCTTTTTGTGGTCTTTGGCAAATGTGTATGTATTCAACCAACCATCATGCATCACATTACGATTAAACAACCATGGACGTCCCAAAAGGACATGACAAGCATCCATGGGCACAATATCACACCAAATCTCATCTTTATAACTCTTGCCAATTGAAAACCCAAGTAGACAACTAGAAGAGATTTGCAAGCCTTTACCTTGATTAAGCCATTGAATGGTGTAAGGGCTTGGGTGTGGAGAGACCGAAAGCTTGAGTTTTTCCACCAAGGTCTTAGAATCAACATTGGCACAACTTCCGCCATCAATAATAAGACAGCGAACCTTCCCCTTGACGGTGCACCGGGTATGGAAGATGTTCTCCCTTTGTTCCAAGTCTTGTTGGGAAGCAATACCACTCAATGCTCTTCTTATCACAAGCATTTCTCCTTCATCGGGTCCCTCTTCAACTTCTTCAAGGGCTTCGGCCATAAGAAGCTCTCTTTCTTCTCCATCATTCTCATCATCTAACTCCTCATAAGAAGCTTGGTATTTGGCCAAGGTAACAATTCTTTTGTTGGGACATTCAGAAGCAAAGTGTCCAAGTCCTTGACAACGGAAACACCTCTTCTTGTCACCGGGCTTTTGAGGTGGTTTTGAGGGGGTTTGAGGGGAGTTTGATGGAGGGGGTCTTGTGTTTGAGCTAGGGGCTGATTTGGGAGGGAAGTATGAGGGCTTTTGGAAGGGGTAAGGATGGGGAGTAGGCTTGGAGGCCATGCCCTTACCCTTGACTCTCTTTTATAACTCCACTTTATGAGCCAAGACACTAAGCTCATCTAAGGAGGTGTAGGGGTGGAGTTCAACCACATGAGCAATTTCATCATTCAAGCCACTCAAGTATCTAATCAAAGTTTGAGACTCATCTTCCTTCAAGTCACACTTCAACAACAATTGCTCAAACTCTCTAGTGTACTCTTTTACACTCTTAGACCCTTGTTTGAGGTGGTGGAGTTTAAGGAAGTTGTCTTGCAAATAATGGGGAGGTAGAAACTTGGACTTTCGTTTGGACTTCATTTTCTCCCAAGTTCTTATCTTCTCTTTTCCATTCCTAACTCTCTTAGTCACCACATTGGACCACCAAATAGAAGCATACTTTCTAAGCTTTAAAGCAAGTAGCTTTACTATTCTATCTTTCGAGATGTCCTTGAATTCGAAGACTCTCTCAACAGTTTGAAGCCAATCCAAGAAGATATTTGGATCAAGTTGACCCTCAAATTCGGGAATATCCACCTTGAAATCATTGTGACTTCGATCTTGAGGCCTAGGGTGCCTCCTTGGTCTCCTTACATATACATCCTCTTCATATTTACCAAAGGGGTTGTTTTCATCATCTGAAGCATCCGACTCCATTTGCTGACTTGTGCTTCTTGAGCTTCTCGAGTTGCCTTGTTTCTCTTGCATTAGTTGTCCAAGTTGAGTTCGAAGATACTTCACTTGGGCTTTAAGCTCGACCTTATTTCTAAGGGCTTGCTCGGTCACTTGCTCGGGAGTAAGACTTGCAGACATGATGGTTGTGGGGTGTGGAGTGGTTCTTTTGAGACGGAGAGGGGGTGGCACGGTCGGGTGGTGTGGCACGGTGGGGGTGTGCTCACGGGCAAAAGGTGAATTCTGGAGGCTGGAAAGTGGCATGGTCGTGTGGGGTGGCACGGGGTGGTCGTGCTGGGCTGTTGAAATTGGGAGGGGTGTTTCTAGTGGTGGCACGATCGTGCCACTATGACATGGGGTGGCCATGCCACTTTTCTGACTTGACACGGTTGAAAGTTTGTGGTGGATGTGTTTGGATATGTGTTTGGGTGAAGGAAGCTTGGCCAAGAGGGTAGCCTAAGCTCTAATACCACTTGATGTATTCAAGCTTCACTAATGTAAGGTTTTAGCAAAAGGGAAACAAGAATGCATTTGGGTAAAAGAAGAGAAGTGAGATTCAAAGAAACCAAGAACTAAGATAACTTACAAGTGCACTAGCAAAGGAGTGGGTGACCACCTTGGTTTACACACTTGGGCAATCTTATTTCTTCAACTAAGTTACAGAAGTTAATCACCTTCTTAGTTGAGGGAAGAAGACCTAGAGACCCACTTGAGAGTGCCAATACTCAAGATGCAACACTAGGGATTTTGAGAGAAAAGGAAGAGAGTTTTCATAACTCAAAGGTTTGATTCTTCAAAAGTGATTACAAGAAGCTCCTTGGCTATGTTTTAAGGCCCCTGACTTGGCTATCCAAGGCCTTAAAGAGCAGCCAAGAGACAAGAAGTACAAATAGGCATCAATTCAAACATAACCTAGCTATTACAAGGTCTAATCCTACTTGTGACACCTTATTAGGACTAATGATACCTCCAAATGAGTTGTCAACCCTCTAATGCTACTGGAAATACTCAGGTACAAGCCAATTTGTAGCAAAGGACAAGAGAAAACCAAGAATTACATCACATTGTACTAACTAGCTAAGAATCGGTCCAAAGGGAATTAAACCGTCGTTTTTGCTGGTTAATAGCAGCACAAGGGGGTGCTTCCTGGTCCTTTAAGGCTAATGATTTGATAAATATTTATATCCTCTTTCATGCCCTAAAGTTTCAAAAAATTTGGAGTTCAATAGGTCAAGCATTGAGCATTACTTTCGAACCTGCGCTGGATTCTGATATGGACTGCACAGTCAAAAAGAACTTCCTGTTTGACCTAGCAAACGACCTCCAAATGACTTCCAACTGGTCTTATTGGAAAGATAACATCCCAAACTTAAAGGGGGTGGTCATGGTAGTCACTTATCCCCTCAGTAGCTGGTCCAAAAAAAGTGACAAAACCGGGCTAGTTTTCGGTTGAATTGGGCAGCAGGTTGTTGGCGTTGTTTATGAAGTTTCTGACCATGGCTTGTACTTCTTTGCCTTCCTTGTTGGTTCTGGGCCCTTGGGGGATAGAGGGGGAGAGGTTAGAGGGGTTATGAAGATGGTCCCCATCACAAGCACACACCTCTACCTTTCCGTACTAGCTAGGAAAGGTATTAAGAAACTAATACAAACCGGTTGAGCTTAACTAAGTACAAGCTTGCTTAAACTAATCTAATACATTCAAATCATGAAGTAAAGTAGTACTAATGCTTATTATACATCAATATTACTAATAATTAAAGCCTAAAAAAAAATGTTGAATGCTTGCTTGAATGCCATTGGCCAGCCGTAAAGGAACTCTACCTTTTTAGCTATCCAATCAAGTGCAAGAGACATCTTCCATTGCTGCTTGCTCCTTATTGGTTGCCCTTACCAAGGTTGCAGCCCATCATTGGATGCTTTGGGACGTGTGCCAAGCCTTGGTAAGTGTGCCAATCAGCTTTGCAAGTGAGAGAGCCGATTGAAGCTAAGGAATGAACCGGGTTATGCTAAACCGGGTTCAAGCATGATTCTGGCCGATTTTTGAACAAAGTTTAAGCTTATCAAAAGTGAGTATGATTTGGTTTTCAGGCCATGGGGGTAACTTTGGGATGTGTATAACCCCCCCCCCCAAGAAATCAAGGCTATAGCATGTTTAAGTAGGGTAATTAGGCTTAAACATTAAACCGTACAGAATGGAGCCCAATCTGATTGGTTTAACAAAATGCCTTGATCTCCCATCCTCTTGTGGGTATGATTGAAAACTAATGCTTGGACCTGAAAGTAGATATCATGAGGATTCCAAAAATGCAAAAATTCAAGACTTAAGCCACAATGTAGCTTAAGTTATGAGGTGAACAAAAATGGGTAAATTCTGGTTCTTTAACCCGTGGGCACATCTTTGACCCTCTTTAATAATGTGAGTCAATGCTTGAACTTTGGAGCTTGTATTGGACCTTGTATGACTTGTTGGACCTTCTTCCTTGTCTATGGTGGTGTGGACTCCATCAGGGTAAGAGTCAAGAATATCTTTAGATTATTTTCATCTTTTACTTTAAATTTGTAACTGCTAAAATTATTTATAATTTTGATAATTAATGACTCCTAAATTGACATTTGACTTAGAGAAGTTGTCAACATATATTGTTGGAGGCCTTAACTATTTAAAAAAAGTTTCTTTAATACTTGGCATATGTTTAATGTCATTTGGCCTATGGGGTAGGAGGATGTCTCTTCAAGCATATTAATATATTTGGATGCTGAAGGATGAAAATTGAAATATCAAGTCATTCAACTTATTATGAGTGTCCATTACTTTGTCATAATTAAAATCACAGTTTATATTTTTAATCCTACTTTATTTTAAATTTGTAACCGTTAAACTACTTCAATAAAGAAACAATAATTTAATATTGATACTTGAATATGGGTAATAAAATATAACCATTATTAATTAATTTAAGTTAATATTTAGTGACATCATTATGTTAAATTTATAAGTATTAAACTAATTGAATAAAGAAGAAAATCATATAGTATTGATGTAAATGTAACACAATTAATATGCGATAACCAATATACACTTGTCACTTGTTAAAACACCATCAACCCATTCAATCCATTTAATTTTATATTTTATATATGATATAATATGATGATGATTATTAGTGTTTGTTTAATATTCTCCTCGTGGACACAAGTAAATCACACATCATATCTTTATATAACAAATGCTAAAATGGGTAGGGTTTCCACAATTGAGGAATTCTTAAATACTGTATGGAGAGTGATTTGTGGAGTTTCAGTAGATAGCAACTGTGGATTTAAACTCGATAGTGAATTCTGACCTTTCAATTATTCACATTATTTTAAATTTGAAAACTGTTAGAAATTAATTTGATTTTAAAATTTAAAATTCATAAAAATTCACAGGTCTCACAGGTCCCAGGATCGAAACCTGGCTCTGACAGAAGAGTTGCTTCCCTGCCCTCCTTTGTTTTTTTGCCCTTCAAATAGCAACCGTGGATTTAAACTTGACAGTAAATCCTGACCTTTCAATTATTCATATTATTTCAAATTTTAAAACAGTTAGAAATTAATTTGATTTTAAATTTTAAAATTCATAAAAATCTACAGGTCTCACAGGTCCCAGGATCGAAACCTGGTGCTGACAGAAGAGTTGATTCCGTACCCTCTGTTTTTTTACTCTTCAATTTTTTTAATTTTTTTTTCCGGACAGGTCCCAGGATCGAAACTTGGCTCTGATAGAAGAGTTGCTTCCCTGCCCTCCTTTGATTTTTTGCTCTTCAATTTTTTTATTTTTTTCCTATTTCTGTTTGTCTACAGTTTGAGGGAAAGCATGAAATAAGATAGGTTTACTATGAAGCTTGCCAATAAGGGTTGAACTAATTCTCTCCACATACTTACTCTTTCATTGATTAATATTGTGGTCAATGTCCTTGCGATGTAAGGTTTTTAATAAAAAGTAAAAGTTAATCTTATCAACGTTATCACACAAAGAAAAATAATTATATATACATCTTTACAAGATAAGTGTAAAAATGAATGGTAGCCAAACAATACTTCCTTCCCTCAATCCAAGCTTCTCATTAATTCCATCAAAATACTCCAAATAGTTAGAAGTTAATTTGATTTTAAGTTTTAAAATTCATACAAATTCACTAATTGATATCCCCCCATTTTCCTACTTTCCCACGTCACCCTCTTTATAGACTGAAGTTTTTTTTTTTGGGAAAAGAGAGAGACAAATGGATGAGAGAGAAGGCGGAGATAAGAAAGACAGAGAATTGTCACCATTTTCTTCTTCTTTAGGTACAATTCATAATTTGAATTTTACCATTTAACTCTCATCCCCCTGATTTTCTAGCGAGTTTGGTGTTGAAGGTGGTCCGACCGGCTTCAGCCGACACAGTGTCGTCTTCCTTGGAGCAGGCTGGTGGTTTGACGGTGGAACCAGTGATTCAGACGACGACTTGTAACGTCTACGATTGGGATTTCACCGACGATGTCGATGACGGTTTGATCATGGACCAGATCGGCGCAGGAAATCCGAGGGTGGTGTTTGGACCAGTGCCGAGTCTCCAGGAGGCCAAGGATGCTACTTTTGAATTGAAGGATGCACTTAAAAAGTAATTTCTGTCTCTAACTATCTGAATATCTTTTTTTGTTTAATTGATTAGAGATATTAAATTATTAATTGTTGTTTGTTGTTTTATTGTTTGCCATTTAGTCATTTGTTCGAAAGTTCTAATTCTGATTTCCGATCATGTTTATGGCACGTTATAGGACTATTACTATATGGGTAAAAAATCATGAAAATCTTAAGTCTATTCAAGTGATGAAGTCTATTCAAGTGATGGTCGACTTATCTTTTTAATAATATTTTTTAAAGGTTTATTGTATTAGGCACCGTGTAAAAGCACGAGTTTATTTTATTAGGCATCAAGAAAGGGCTATGTGGTATATTTTAAGTTTCTTTCTCAACATTGTAGTAGCTATGTAATGGAAGTTTACTTATAGTAGAAATTTAGATTGTATTATTCCAAATCATAATTACTAATTGTGTATGGTGTTGAAATGAGCAACAATATTTTATATGTTTTGTTGTTGAAATGAGCATCAATATTTTACATGTTTTGGTGTTGAAATGAGCAACCATATTCTACATTTAATCAATTTTCAATAATTAATGTATTTCGTTTTTTCAAAAAAAGGACAAATTTGATCAATATAGATTTCTTATCTGATGTTTATAATCCGAATTCAATGCAAAGAAATATATTCTTCAATGTTAAGTAAAACTTTAATTTTGAAAAACTTAAATTAAAACATAATAAGCGTATGACTTCCTATAAGGACAAATCTGATAAATATTAATTAGTACACAATATTAATATCTACACGTATACAACCATAAGAGTCTTTGTCATTGGTTTTTTAATTTTTAATTTATTTTTAAAAAAATATATCTTGAAAATGCTGCGTGCATAGCACGGGTACATACTAGTTTAAATAAGTCGTCAATTGTCATCCCAATCTTTTCGCCTTCCTTTTTGGTCTGTAAAACACTAGAAAGTATTTGAACTTAAAAAGTGAAGTCATAAAGAAATTTTTTTATTTAATGGATCTCGTATACAACACGCAGTTTGATAATTATTAGCACCTAAAATCAAATACTTAATGATTTTTTAAAGGGCTTTTTAAATTTAATAATCAGAATTGGTTTGGAAAGCAATAATTTAAACTAAACAAATTCTTACCAGTGAACTAAACTTCTACCTATTTAGTTTCGTTATCCAACTAATGAGTTTCATTGAAAACCTATGACGTAGAGGTGGCTATAATAAAATAGAGTTTCTTGTCACAAGTCAGTTATGTTGTGGGCTAAAGAATTTTTCTCTCCTCGTCATTTAGTTGGATTGCGGGCCAAAGCAAAATTATACAACGTATTAGGACATTCCCACAGTAAGTCGGTCTGGACCGATTTACCTTTGTGCCCGACAAGGATCAAGGTCAAACAAACATTCATTTTCAATTCCTCAGTCACTAATGATCAAGTAAAAGATAAAATTTTACAAATACACAGACACACACACACACAGAGGTATGTACGTACATAGACACACTTTCTCTCTCACAGATACACACACACACACACACACACATATTTATATAGACCTATTAATTCAGGCGGGCAGGTATTAATTCAGGCAGGCAGGTTAAATACTTAAATGCAGGTTGATCTATTTCAAGTTCAAGTTTGAAATTGCTAGAACACAATCCTAAAGTCTCGGCATCAGGTTAGACACGTATTGCTAGAATCCAGCTATGAAACTTGAAATTTTAATTCTTAAGCTTTTTTCTATTGTCAAACTTTCTAAATCTAAGGGTCATTGACTTTTTATATCATACTAGGGTGAATTTCGTGCTTCGCACATATTTTTATTAATGTTTACAATGAAATAAAATAATTTATCATTAGTGACATCTAAAACATACTATAATACACAACAATTATTGAAATAAATAAAATTTTAAAATAAATATCAATGAAATTATGGTAATTAATTAATTCTAATATTATTTTTTCACATAGTATTTTTTAATATTGTTGGATCATGATTTAAATATTAGATTCTACATACATTCTAAGAAACTAGTAACACAAAAATGAACCTATAATATATATGTTGTTGTTTTAAATATAATAGTGAATTTATAACTTTTATTTTGGTCATGTGACTCATGTATGTATTACGTAAAAGATGTGCATAAATAATTTATAAAATTATTATATTAGTAAAAAAGCGTGCTCATCAAATTATTGTATTATCATTACACTCACTTTTATTTTTTTAATAAACAAAATTTGTTTTCATTTATCTAAATTTTACTCTTTATTGGGATAATTATAAATAACTAAGTGCAAGCCTTTTATTCTCAAGAGTTATATGAATTTCCTAGTTATCAACAGTTGATGATATTTTCAAATAATAATTGCAATGTTTTATAGTACGCATTTTGCATAGTCAAATTGAATTGATTAACGTTAAAGTGGGTGTACTTATTATAGACAATTTTTAAAGGATACATTAAATTATTATTAATTTTTTGTAACACCCCCAACCCCTAGGATTTGGAGCATTAACGACTTCTTAAATCCTACTTAAATTCTAGGGCGAAACGGATAAAGTTTCGCCTGAAAACTAACCATTTCCCAGGCTTAAAGCCTTCCATTAAATCCATGCAACCGAAAGAAGTTTAAAGAACTCTAAAATAAGCTCAACGACTATACGTTGAAGTCCACAACTCTATGGGCCACTCACCCAGAGTACACAAAAACAATAAAGTTCAATAATAAAGAAGAAAATGAAAGATACAACTCGAACGATTACACATCCGGAGTACTGGAGTTTACATCCCAAAATGTAACTAACTTCAGCTAAAAAGGACAACTGGCTAATTAGATGGTTGGCTCACATGACTATATAGAGCGACTTATAAACAAGACGTATTACATAAACTAGTGTACTTTGTTTACATACATTTACAACACTAGGGATACATTATATTACATTGTTTAACACGTGAATCCACTCCCGTATGTGCACAAATGACACTGTTTCAAAGCAAAGGTAGACTCCAACTCAGCATAAGTAAATTGACTTCTACCTATCACAATGAAAACTTGGGAAAAGGGAAAATAGTAATGGGATGAGCTACCACACGCTCAGTAAGTATTTCCCGACTCCTTAAAAACCAAAACCATTTGCAGTTAATAATGATAAGTAGCAAGCACACATCATTTGTATATTACTATCATATTAGGCAATCATAGTCCCAAAAAGGAATTGTCATCACCCTTAAGCTTCATACTAGCCACTCAAACTTATTGCTAAGCTCTTGATGACCAGACTTCCCTAATGATCAAGCATTTAGGCACATAAGTAAGTAAGCAACGAGGATAGAGCAAAAGTGCGTTCAAATACTCAAATTAAAAACGCGGTGACTCATGTTTTCTTCAAAGAATACGCACATTTGAAAACTTATATGCTCGATGCATTATAAGGATATAGCCACACTTTATTTGAAATTTCACTGAAACTATACTTGGATCTCATTCATAAGATATGCACAGGACATGCATAGGAAGCTTTCTTTCTTTTTCTTGAAAATACTTAGCCTCTTGAGGCTTATATTCTTTTAAAAAGAAATCTCTTTTGTATTGGTCCTCTAATGACCCTTATAAGCTTTTTAAATCTTATTTGAATTAGCCTCTTAATGGCCCTTAAGATCTTTCTTTTCCTGAAATACTTAAAATGATAAAATGCCAACTGCTCTTCTTACTTATTAGGAAAATATTCTTGGCATAAGATCATCATAATGTGCTGGTTGGGTGAGATCTATTCTCAGCCCCTAGTGAGACTATCGCTCAAGCTAAGCTCTTACTCCCGGGATGGCTACATAATTGGACATACACCCTCGTCAGGGTGTCTTCTAGGGTTTCCTACTACTGGGACTACTCCCTAGGCTAGGGATTGCCCCGTCTTAGCAGGTTCACTCTCATCTCATTGTCCATAAGCACGATATCTTAGCCAATTAAAGCGTATATCCATAGCGTCTAATAAGTTTGCTGTCTCTTACAGTGAAATCAATTATCATGCAATGCACTCCTTTTTAAAATTCTTTAAGCCTGAAAACTGCATTTGTATAGCTAAAAATAGGCCATCATTCGCTAATAGGTATGACTACTTTTATTTTCAACCACGAAAATCCTTCTTTTTCAAAATGTCACCCTCACACACATGATAAAGCTTAATGACATGAAGGGGAGTGGTTCACATGTAACACATTCAAAAACTTCATAATTCAACTTGGCAGAATAAGTCACACATGGCCTCACAATCCACACGATTGCGGTCAATTACAACCCAGGCTCCCTCCTCACATAACTGACAACACCGACCACAAAGAACCTCAAAAACTCTCATTAGTTCAACCTTAAGCCATCCAACTACCGACTCGGTTTCAATTTCGCAATCATAGCAGTTTATCACAAAGATCATAATGAAACGTGTAATAGCGACATATTAACTTACCGAGCAAGCAGCACCCATCCAGCGACATATATGAATATATATCATTAGTTTAATTAAGGCCCTCAACGGACAGAACTGAACTAACAAGGCATGAAACTAGCTTTGTATTCATAATTCACAATTAGGGAAAAGCATGTCCAATTCATGTCATTTTCAAACATTAAATCTTTCAAGTCTATTTTAATTTAACCAAAATTATTAGGTCATTTCAAGCATGAATTAACCAAATTAGCATGCATCGATTTAAAGCATTCTCAGGTTGTTTCAAGGCCTTTGTCAAACATGAAATAACTAACTTAACATGCAGCGATTCAAAGCATTCTTTACTCACAGGGTGACCAATTTGCTAATCATATAATCCGCATACTCTGCTTGCTCTACGAATACTTCAACCACCCGATTAGCAACCTGGGGTATAACATTCACATGTGACCTTCTAAATAGATTTTAGGCACACCAAAACTGAACTAACTGCAACTTCCAGCATAACTTCGATTGTTTCACAATTCTCCAAACTAATCGATCAGTAGACTACACTTTAACTCAACATGCAAGAATCTCGAAATCAGCATCATCATTATAATTACCCAATTGTAACGCCCCCAACTCGAGGAGGGGTCACACTTCCAGGACTCGCTAGAAGGAAATCCCTAAGGCTCTTGAAGATCGAGGCTTTGGATTAGCATTTAGATGGTTATTCTAAAACAAAACTGCAAGAGTTTCCCCCAGTTTTAGCAACATTTTAGGGTCTTAGCTCAGTTAGGGATACCTGTAAACTAGTATTAAGGTATGACATGTGCTAAAATAACCCAAATTCACCGCCTCGGGCCACCCGCCTGGGATTACTCACAATTAAACAACTAACACAAGGGTTAAAGTAACACATGTACAGGTACAGAGCTGACTACATGCTTTCACATACAACAATGAACACAAATATTTACAACGTGGTAGGCATCGAACACTTGTAAAGCTAGCAAAAGACTTCTGATGGGTTGGGATCAAAATAACTTCAAAATATCTCTTATATCTGCTCAAATTGAACCTGGAAAAGGGAATAAGTAAAGGGATAAGCAACCACACGCTCAGTAAGAATTCCCCTACTCCTTAAAACTAAAACCATTTGCAGGTAATAATACCAATAATAGTCACATATCACGTATTTATACAATACTATCATATTAGGCAATCATGGTCCCCAAGGAAAGATTACAACCTTACTACTTCACACTAGTGCTTCAATTCATTCCTAGGCCCTTAATGACCAATCTTTCTTTCTAACAAGCATTCAAGCACATAAACAAGTAAGGACAAAGAGTGAGTATGAAACTTTCAAACATGCTTTTGAAAACACAGTGACTCCCGATATACTCCAAGAATAGTTTATAATTCACACCAACTTCTTTAAAACTTATAATTCTTTCTAAAAGTTCTCGAAACATCCAAACTGGTAAGAAAGACTTGGCAGGAAACATTCTTCCATAGAATATGCACATTGAAAAGCTTGAATGTACGATGCATTACTAGGATGTAACCATATTTTATTTGAAAATTCATTTAACTATACTTGGAGACACGTTCGTAAAATATGTGCAGGATATGTACATCTAAAAGCTTTCTTTCTTTTCTTAAAAACACTTTACTTAGCCTCTTGAGGCTCATATTCTTTAAAAGAACTTCTTTCGTAATGGTCCTCTAATGAACCTTATAAGATTTTCAAATCTTATTCAATATAGCCTCATAATAGCTCCTAAAAATCTTTCTTTCCTAAAATGCTTAAAATGGCAAAATGCCAATTTCCTATTTATTAGAAACCTACTCATAGTATAAAAACATCTTATTGTGCTGGCTAGGGGAGATCTACACTGCCCCTAAGTGAGATAGTCACTCACAACTCACGTTATCCCCGAGGTATACGTACTTAACTTTTTCGCCAAAACGCGTCATAGTAGAGCAACTCTAACTTCGATATTGTCCTTTGTGGGGTAACAACTCACGCCAAGATAGTCATATCTTGAGTCCAGTCCCCCTCAAGGCTTTCTTATACGTCATACATCATAATATATCTGGGGAACAACTCACACCAAGATAGTCATATCTTGAGTCCAGTTCCCCGGGAACAGCTCACGCTATCTTAGCGTCCAGCTCCCAACATTACCTTTGGAAGAAACAACTCACGCCATCTTTGCGTCTAGTTCCCACCCTCAAGGTCTGGTAAATTGCCTAGCACTTTCTTTGCCTTTAAAACATATTTTATTTCTCTTTTCCAGTTGCTTACTCCGCTAAAATCTTACATTCTAACAAAACGACCATAACCTTTCGAAATGTTTATAGTTCATTTAGTTTTAACTTAAAAACTTCTTATAAATGTAATAAGTTTGCTAACTCCTAAATCGACTTCGTTTTTAACTTAAAACTTCTTATAGATGAAATAAGTTTGCTAACTCGTAACTCGACTTCGTTTTTAACTCAAAAGCTTTTTATAGACGAAATAAGTTTGTTAACTCGTAAATCGACTTCGTTTCTAACTTAAAAACTTCTTATAAACGAAACAAGTTTGCTAACTCGTAAATGGACTTCATTTTTAACTTAAAAACTTCTAATAAACACAATAAGTTTGTCGACTCGTAAATCGACTTTGTTTTTAACTTAAAAGCTTCTTATAAATGTAATAAGTTTGCTAACTTATAAATTGACTTCGTCTTTAACTTAAAAGCTTCTAATAAATGTAATAAGTTTGCTAACATGTAAATCGAACTCATTTGGAACTTAAGGTACTTAGTTAGCATTTAGTTCAAACTAGATTTGTAATTGAAGCATATTGAAAACATAAAGTAATAATCAAGCTAGATTCATAATTAAAGCTTATTGAAAACATAAAGTAATAATCAAGCTAGATTTGTAATTAAAGCTTATTGAAACTTAAAGTAATAAACTCATTCATACTAGCATATAACTCAAACTAAGTTTCGTAATGAACTCATTCATTTCCCCAATTTTAGTTCATTGTAAATCCTTTTATACTCAAAGAACGGTGCTTAAACAAATTAAAACCTTAAATCATTCTCAGCTTACTACCATTCAAAACTTAAAGTACTTGGCTTGCCTATGATTCAAACAAGGTTTCTTCATAATTTTTCAACATAAACGCTTGTTGAAATCATAAAGAGTTTACCAGCTCGCAAGTCGAAACTCAAACGAAACTTAAATAAGCAGATAGCATATAAATCAGCTAAAATTCATAATTAGTACATTAAGATGTCCTTTCTCAAGACGTTTAAATCCTTTTAAACGCAAAGAGAAGTTATATAAAAACCAATGCCTTAAAACGTTTTTGAACTCACTTTTGGTTCGCTTTTAAACTTCCTAAACTTATCTACTATTTAGTCAAGTCACTGACTAAGTAGTTCGACGATTTAGGATTTCTTTTAGACTACAAGCATCTTCATAAACTATCAGGCAATTGGTAAGTATTTAAAAGCATTCACAATCATGAAAACAAGCATTCTAAACGAACCTTCTTTTAAAAGACGTCTGAAATTTCAAGAAATGGTCACATAGTGTCACGTGGAACATTGGGGAGAAAGGGCGTTTGCACATAGCACATTCACACACTTCATAGCACAACTTGACAGATTCTATCCAATGAGCCACACATGGCCTCGCAATCCACACGATTGCGGCAATTCAAAACCCATGCCCCCTCCTCACACAACACCGGCTACAAGAACCTCAAATTTCTCATTAATTCCACCTCAAACCATCTAACTACCAAGCTCGGTTCAATATTAACATGCACAAACCAATAATACATAGAACGATCATATATTGGTATAACATTCATGCTTAATAACCAACACAGAGTTTAACGAATACTTAACTTATGCAAATAGAAGCTCCAAAGCAATATTCACTTTCTAGTTCGCAAACCAATATCTATACGCATAGTATTTCATTGTAATTACTACGAATAGACCATTAACGTGCCTAAACTGATTTAGCCATAACCTTTAGACATAACTCAGTTCATTCCACCATTACTTTAATTAACATCCTTAGGCTTCAAACATAATTTAGGTATAATAAACTGACGCAATAATAGCGCTAAGGCGACATTTTACACTGTTCTACAATCTCCAAACTAGTCGGTTAAAACTCAACATGCGAATAACCCAAAATCAGTAACATGTTTATGATTTCTCAACCTTGATTCTAATTTCACCCAAATTGATTTCTAAACTCGGAATTAACATGCACTAACTAAATTTAGTTAAATTCGTTGAAAATAATAGTAATTTAGAGTAAAGAAATCCCCACCTCGATTCCAAGCTAGGTGTTCGTTCGAAGGACTTGCTGGCTCGACTTTGGGTACTCGAATAACTCCAAATTCCCGACCTTGCCCTCTGGTTGCATGAGCTGCGCTCAATTCACGCCTAAACTCACAAAATTCGAATCCTAAAATAGGCCCAAATTTCACTTACCGACTTGAGGTCGAATTGGGTGTTTGAAATTGCAAAATTTTACCCCCAATTTATAGAAGATTGAAATAACTAGGAGCTAAAGTGCATGGCCATACCTGGGCATGTGTTCGTGCCCCAATTAGTCGCCCAAAATCCTTCATAAACGTGGTGCCTGTGCTCAGACTCCACCCCGGATGTGTACCAAACGTTTGCCAGCTTGTGGGGGTGGTCGAATGGGAGAGTCTTACAGTTATGGGTGGCGAAAATTCTTTGGAAAAATAGAGCTTGGAGGTGCGTGAATGGTGGAGGAGAGGAGGAAGAAGAAGAGCAAAGAGGAGAGAGAGAGAGGTCGGGGTTTGGGGGGGTTCGCGATAAGGAAGGAGGAAAGAAAAGGGGTCGTGCAAATTTACAAAAATGCCCCTTGCTGCTATTTTTGTTCCTAGTTGTTCAATACTTGGCAAGGCTAGTCTAATTCGTAACTCGAATTGTAAACCCAAAATTGATAACACGACCTTTCATTGATTATTCATTTCCAAATATGACAAGGTTTGATTTAACAAACATCGAACTTCGTCTAAGGTTGACAACCTGATCGTGTTCGGATTCCTACTTGAATTAGTACTAGTTAATAACCGTTAATAACGTTTATTAAAAATTATTGAATAAATTTTCAAACTAATAATAATAATAGTAATAATTTTAATAGCGACAATATTCTTTTTAATAAAATCAACGCTCACAAGGGCACATAGAAAATAATTCAACTCAGATCGTTAATAAAATATGATTTTTATAACGTAAAAAGAGCATTACAGGCAGCTTAACGAAAAGTACAAATACGAGGGTATTACACCAGTTTCCGTTCTAAATTTTCCAAATACTAATTACTAACTCAGATTCAGATATGCATCAACTAAAATCAGTAAAATTTGTTGGAAACTAGTAATAATTTAGGAGGCGAGAAACACCCACCTTGATTCCAAGCTAGGGATTCGTTCGAAGGGCTTTGGGCTCAACTTTAGGGGCTTGAAGACCCGAATTTTCGACTCCTTGTTGTAGCTTCACCTAAACCCACACGAATCTGCTCCAACCATGCCCAAATCATGCAATTCGAACCCCAAATTCTCCCCAAACGTTCACTCATTGACTTGAACTCGTGGGGGATGCTTGAGGTTGCGAATTTACTCCCAATTTATAGAGGATTTGAAGCAATTAGAAACAAGATTGCATGGCCATGCTTTAACAAGTGTTTGGGGCTTTGATTCAGCGCCAAAACCCACCAAAAACGAGGTGATTTCGTTCGAATTTCTGCCTAGATTCACACCAAAGGTTTGTTCGCTTCTGGGGAAGGTTGAATGAAGGCCAAAGCAAGCTGGGTGTGGCGAAATTTTGGTGGATTTCTAGTGCTTGAGGCGCGTGAATGGAGGAGATGAGCTGAGGAAGAAGATGAAGAGCGGAGAGAGAGAGAGAGAATGGGGGCCAGGGGAGGAGGGTCGCAAGCTAGAGGAGGAAGAAAAGGGGGCCTGTTGCTTTGACGAAAATGCCCCTCGCTTCTCTCCTTTTTTCTTTTTTTTTTGGTTCCAAGCTTGCTGAATACTTAACACTGCTAACCTAATTTCGTATCCCGCATGCTAAACCCGAATCGATAATGCATTCCTTCGTCGATTATTCGTTCCCAAATACGTCAAAGCTCGATTTAATAAACCTCGAACTAATTCGAAGGTTGACAATCTAATCGTACTCGGGATTCTACTCAACTTAGTACCCGATAATAATCCTTATGAACACTTATTACAAATCATCGAAAAATTTTCAAGACTAATAATATTAGTAATGGCAAGGATAATATTCTTTTTAATAAAATTATCGCTCACATAAGCACATCGATAATAATTTAACTCATATTGTTACAAAAATACGATTTTATAATGTCAAAAGGAAAGACAGTTAGTGTAACGTAAAAATAAGCAACGTGGGTGTTACATTTTTTTATTTTATTGTTTGTCAACTAATGTTTATAATTATCGAAATAATTGCAAAAAATATTAATAGTTTATTTTTTTATTTCATTATATAGCAAACCCATTTTTTACTTCTGAAACTTTATAAGTAAAGGATTATATTAATCTATAGTTATTAATATTCACAAAATAAATTTAATGATAAAATTATTTTTAATTTGTTAAATCACATTAGTAAAAGAGTACATGAAATCTTCATTATAACAATAATAGTTCCATTGTTTTATGCCGTTTTATAGTAAAGCTATTTTTTTATCTCTCAAAGCTATTTATTGTTAACTAAATCTACTTGTAAAACCATTTTTGACTTAAATTTCAGAAGTAAAAGAGAACATTAAATTCTTATTATTATTACATTTGAAATTAAAGAAAAAACGAAAGAAAAAAAGAAGGTATTTAATAATAATGTGACACTTCTCAATCTGCAATCAACCCATTCATGTCACTCACTTTTATACTAAGTATATAATTTCATCAGTAAGAAAATAAAAAGAAAAAAGAAAAGAATATTGTACGCACGTAACCAAAATTCTTAAGAAATGCATTTGATGAACTTGATATTATTATTCCAAAAGAGATGTTCAATCACGTATAACTCCTTTTCCCCCAAAGTACACTCTTTTACATAATGACATAGTGATTTTATTAGACCATGAAAATGAAGTTTGTCATAGGAAAAGGGCAAAAACACAAACACTAGCGGTAATGTGTTGGAGAAAACATCTTGTAGTAATGGAATA
Organism: Selenicereus undatus; assembly: GCA_017589665.1. NCBI lineage: Eukaryota > Viridiplantae > Streptophyta > Magnoliopsida > Caryophyllales > Cactaceae > Selenicereus > Selenicereus undatus. Next base: position 60,582,300 of record JACYFF010031957.1, read on the forward strand.
TAGTAAAGAAATACATGAAAAATTTAACAGAAGATGGAAACACGCGAATCTTGCTCTTCGTAATTTAGAATTTCATGGTCGCATACAGTCATTAAAAGACAAAAAAAAAATAATCAGCGTATGCTTTGCTTAAAAACAATTTTTTCTTAAAACACATATAATGGAAAATTAGTCTAACCCAAAAGAGTAGACCCTAACCCTAATGGGTTGAACCAAGCGAGCCTGGATAGCAAAATTTGTAAAATACCATAACTTTTTCAGATAGGTTCTGGAGGGGTCACCGAGCAGGGTAAACTTCTGCCAAGTTTACACACACAAACACATATATACATATACATACATACATACATACATATACATATACATACATATAAAGATATATACATACATACATACATACATACATACATACATACACACACACACACACACACACACACACACACACACATA
>JACYFF010031957.1:60602752-60621771 GCA_017589665.1 Selenicereus undatus
ATATATATATATATATATATGTATATATGTATGTATGTATATGTATATACACACACACATATATGTATCTATATATATATATATATATATGTATATATATATATTTGTTTATATATATGTATATATATATATGTATATATTGTAACACCCTGAATTTCTTATTTTATCTCGTTGTTATTAAACAACAACCTACCTGGCAGCTGAGCGTAAAATGGTTGGGTTAGTACGGTATTTTTTTCTCGAAAGTACCAGGCTATGTATCAAATGACAATTAATACAAATGTTCTTCAATAATACTTTATCTTAACGGATTCAGCTACTAACAAATGACTACCAAATTGAAACAATTGTTCGTCACAATCTCCTCCCTAAGCGACTAAAGATTTGTATCCTTCGGTTTATACGTTAGGACCTCGCTCTACCTTTGGTCCCCTAGTCTCATGCAAAACTAAATCACCTGAAAACAAAATATTTTATAAAAGTGAGATAGACTCAGTAAACAACCACCCCTTATAGTCAAACTACGCACACAAATTTATTTCGGAAGCATTTCAGGGGTAGGGGAACAACAAGGCCATACTTACTTGTTTTCCATTAGTGTAATCGTCCGTTCTTACATGATCTAAGTGATGCACACAGTTTATTTCAGATCCAAACACTATAATCATATTTAAGGGTGAGCGACCTCGCTAGGTCTCATGGCTTGCGCTTGGGTTTAGCGTAGTCGCTTAACTTAATCATGGCCTACCGCTGACTGTAACGGTTACTGCTTACCCATTCCCTAGCCTACCATCATCATGGATGGTTACCGCTAACCTGACCCACATCCCAACAGGGCACGTGGCCGTCCACATGCATGCACTATTCTCGGGGAAGGTTATTGGCCTTCAATCAACATAACCAGTTACCAATCTCATCTATAACCATCCTTTACGGTCGCTATTATACTTACCCAATTTACAAGCCAACTTAATTTGCATAACCCATTGAAATTCAACCCTATCGCGAAGGGCATTTCTACACTACATAATTTCCATTGACATGGCCAAATCATACAATTTCAGCTACGTAGTCACGTTCAGTTAACTCATGCCACGATTTCATTAAGTTAGCATTTGAATCAATTCTTACCATATTCAATGTACATACAATTTTTATGAAACTCGGGGAAGGGTTAGGGAATGATTATTACCTGGAATCCATATAACTTACGGATTCGGTTACTAGTTTGGGCCTACTGCTCCGTACCTGGGCTAAAACATCGCCAACATTCAGTCCAAAATTTCATGGACCAAAACTCTAGCCCCTTCCCTACTTATAGGAATTTTTCTAGAATTTTTACCTATCCCTAGGGTTCCCAACTGAAGCCTAACTCTGGATCCAGATTCAACTAGGATCTGGGTCCAACTTCCAGAACCTATAACTTTCGCTGTTGACGTGGAAAATTTAATTTCTTACCCATTATAGAAAGGTCGGTTTGTCCTCTACATTTCTTATGTTTAGGGTTTGTCAGATTCTGGCCTGAATTGGGTCGTTTTCCTAATTCTTTTCACGGTGTCACTGACTGTCTTAATCTGCATAGTCCCAAGTAATTCGACCATAACTTGGGCTACACTACTCCGATTGGTTCGATTCAAAAACTTTGTTACATGGAACATTCTGACGCACCTACCCTTAAAATTTCACAATTTGTAGCATGCTGCTCTTTCCTGGCCAAATTTTTAGAATCAGTGTATGTGCAGTTCTCATACCCAGCAGGTTTTGTCCATAATTTCCGCTCCCAATGCATACCCTTAGTTTGTTTTTTCTGTAAAGTCTCACTCACAACTACCCCAAGTTGTTCCCATGGTCCTACACCTACTCCTTCATAATCCAAGTCGAATAAAAATTGAAACTTTTAATTAAAATGATTAACAAATAGCCACTTTAGGCTTACCTTGATGCGATTTCGGGAGAGGAGCGATCGAAACGTTGAAACCTTGGAGTTTTAAATCTAAACAATCATAAAAACTCAAATCAAATATTTCCCACTTGAAATCCACATCAAAACCATGAATTTAGAAGGAAAAACACAAGAAAAACCCAAACTTTTTGGGGTCTGTATGCATGGGGGTGCACCCCACTTACTACCAAGTGAGAGAGGAGTGAGGCAAGAGGCGGCGGCTTGGTGGGCTGGCCGGCGATCGTGGTTGCTTAGGCGGTGGCTGGCGATGGGCGACTACGAAGAAGGAGTTAGGGTTGAGAGAGAGAGAGAGATAGAGCGAGAGAAAATGGGGGTGTGTCGTGGGGTTTTTAGGGGGGAAAGGAAGGAAAATTAAAAACGGGGGAGGGGAGGCTCTTAGCCGGTCCCAAGGGTAAAAAAAGGGGGGGTTCCTTCTTTCTTTTTTATCATCTTGTAAATTCAAGGAAGAAAAAGGCTTAGATAAATTTTTAATTAATTGGATAATTAGTGGGTATATGCCTAGGGAGATAAACTTAATTATAAGTGGGTGAATAATAAAAGTACTATAAATAGATAAGAAATATTTGGGTCTAGGAAGGATAAATAATGAGGAACTGAAAAATAAATAAATCGAGGAAAATAACCCGAACGAAATTTTCAATTCATGCTTTAATGAAATAGGGTAAATGTAAAATTTTGAAAAAACCAAAAACGTGGAGGAAAAGATTTGGATTGACTTGGATTATGAAGATTAGTCCACGTCATATGGTTCCCAAATTAAATTTCCAGGGTTTTGCATACTGCCCACTTAAGAAAGTTTCGTCCTCGAAACTTCACTAAGCTGCGACACACTACCATTACGAAAATGAATTTTCCGGGGTTTTAAACACTACCCCACTTAAGAAGTTTCGTCCTTGAAACTTGTACACACCTGGTTATAGGAACAAGTGAGGATATTTGTCTCGCATCTCCTACTTTGGTTTCCAGGTTGCTTCCGACACCTCGCGATTTGGCCTGAGGACCTTGTCTAAGGGCACTGTTTTCCTACGAAGGTGTTTCTCACATTGATCCAGGATCTGCACAGGCTGCTGCTCATACGACAGATCCTCCTAGAGTTGTATAGGGTCGGGCTCAATTACCTTAGAGGGATCTAGGATGTACTTCTATAGCTGTGACACATGCAACACGTTGTATAACCTTGGAAGTTCAGGCGGTAATTCTAACCGATATGCGACCTCCCTAACTGTTCGTATAACTGGATACGGCCCGATGTACCTTGGCCTAAGTTTTCCTGCCATACCAAATCTCGCAATTCCCTTGGTTGGGGATACTCTGAGAAACATTTGATCACCCACTTGGAATTCTAGGGGCCTACGCCTTTGGTCAGTGTAACTTTTCAGGCAGCTCTGAGCGGCTCTCATCTGTTCTTGAATCACCTAGATCTTATCGGTTGTGGCTTGGATTAATTCTAGTCTAATAGTCAGAGCTTCGTCGATTTTCTGCCAACAGAGTAGAGTTCTGGACCTTTTCCCAAACAGTGCCTTATACGGGGCCATTCCAATACTTGTGTGGTAACTGTTGTTGTAGGAAAACTCGATCTGCACTAACTGTTCGTCCCACGCTTTCTTGAAGTCCAAGGCACAAGCCCTCAACATGTCTTCTAGTGTCTGAATTGTGCGCTCAATTTGCCCGTCCATAGCTGAGTGACTAGCAGTGTTAATGCGTAGTAACGTCCCAAATGCTTCTTGTAGCTTCTGCCAGAAACCCAACTAGAATTTTGTGTCCCGATCCGACACTATGGAACTGGGTACCCCGTGTAGCTGTACTATCTCCTCGAGGTATGCTCGAGCTAATTGGTCCAGGGTCCACATATTCCTCATGGCTATAAAATGTGTTGTTTTTGTGAGTCGATCCACTATTACCCAAATCGCGTTGTTCTTTCTTTGAGTCAAAGGTAATCCTACCACAAAGTTGATTGATACTGACACTACAAGAAAAAGACCAAATAAAGACGGAATCAGCGACGAAAATCGGTTAATCAGCAACGGAATTGGCAACGGAATACCACTGTCGGATTTTCGCTCGTCGCTGAGTACCCGACGACGGATTTAGCGACAGAAATTGCGACATACTTTTTTTGGAGAGGGAAACTGGTGGGGCTGGGAGGGCAACAGAATTAATCATATGTCGCCATCAGCAACGGAAATTCCGTCGCTGATGGCGACAGATTCATCAGTCCATCGCCCCCCTGCCCAAAAAAAAAAATTTCCTCCCAATCCGTTGCCATTCCATCGCTAGGTTTCTCTTTTTTTTAAAATAAAATTGCTTGTTTTTTATCATATCCGTACATACAAATCAATCCCTACAAGAAATTTACAAGATCTTCGCACTCAATCAACATCCAATGGCTTTGAATATGGCTTCATTCGAAGCGTTCTCAACAATTTCAATCCACACAAAGGTGGAATTTCACATCCAACGGAACACTTCCAACCAAGGGTTTTCAATTCACAAACCACAACTTCCAAACAAACTCTCTACATATCACAAACTACAAGTTCCAAACAAAGTTTGTACATATCACAAACCACAAATCCAAACAAATCAGAAGTTAATTGCTCGTAATTGAGAATGAAGTTATATATATATGTTTGCAGAAGAGGGAGAAGCAAGCGCCAAATGAGAGGGAGTGAAATAAGCAGCGGGGGGAGGGGAGTGAAATAAGCAGAAAGGGGAGGGGAAGCAAGCAGCAAGAGATGTACTTCGTGAAGAATCAAGCAGAAGAGCCACCAGCTGAAGGAAAACTGCAACCAACTCAATCACTAAGGTCTTCCTCTTCCTCTTCCTCTTCCTCTTTCTCTTCCTCTGCCTCACCATCTTCCTCATTATGTTGCGAGTGATGAGTAAATGGTGGCTAAGATCCTGAGCCAGACGCCTGTTGCATTTGAAAGAAAGCTTGGAGGCGCTGATCAATGCTTATCGTTTGTTGGCTCAGTTGTTGGTTGCTTTGGGTGAGCAATTTGTTGGATTCCCCCAGTTGCTTACATTTCTCCATAACCAACCGGTAGCTTTCAGCTTGTGAAGATATCTCACCCCCCAAGTTGGTTACTATATCCCTTAAGTCATTGAGCTCTTGTTGCGATGGCGTAGAACCGGTACCTACTAACAGGCATTTCAGTGAAGTACGCATTAGTATTGCAATTAAGTAAATTCAATGTATAACCATGGTCGTTGGAACTTTAATATGAAAACTATACCGGATCTTTGAGTGGGACTGAAGTAACCGGATTCCCTCATGTTGACAGCCTCGTCACCAATGCCATAAATACGACCCCTTTTGTTCTTGAACGTCTTCACCCACAACTCATTTGGGTTTGGAAATGGCTGGTTAGGATCTTGAGAAGTGCCATCCCTGATCCCTTGAGAGTTGATAATATTTTGAAAATCACATTCAAAGGATTCATACAATACCGCAACATGCGCACGAAATCATGCATACTACAATTACGTAAAATAAAGTATACAAGTTCATGTTGAACTACCAATGAGGATTGAGAATTGCTAATTGCTTACATATGTTTGTTGTGATTTCTTGTCAGCCCAAGGGGCATCTTCTTTGCCATGGAGTTTGTGAGTGCGACTGAATAATTCAACCATGGTGGGCTCCGTCCCAAGTTGTTCCCTCTATGTACGTGCCAGAAAGAATGATGACAAGCACAACACAAAATACAGTATTAAACTTAAACGAATACGTAGCAAACATTAATTCATTTACCAGACGCCGCCTATGCTCATGCATAGGGATCGAGCCACAGGTCTGGAGAGATGGGCCACCACTTTTTGGAGTCCCCAGTCGGTTCTTTTGGTATGTTTCACGCAATTTCTTATAATGTTCATTCACCCAGTGCTGTTGGACTCCCTCCCATTGAGCATCACCGAGCCAAACAAGCTTCTTGTTATGCTTCCTTGCTTTGCCAAAGAAGTCTCTCAAGCGTGCATTGCCTCGGTTTTCAAAATTCCTTCTTACACGGTCCTCATGGACCGGATCCCAAGTAAACCACTTCTGCAATCATGAAAACAAAAAACACATCAAATAATTCAATAGTAATATATCACGTTCACAGAAACTGTTAATACGAAGTCACTGTAGTTACCTTGAACTCTTCAAACCACAAATCTGGTACTGGTTTGGGCACTTTGCTTTAAGTAGGCCAAGCTCCGTCAAATTTGCTTTGAAGTATGAGCGAAATCCTACTAACAGCACCATCATTAGGGAGAAACCTAATTGAACATAACACATAAAATTCATTACTTGTTATGCAAAATTCATTAGTACTTCATAAGATGTAACAAATGAAAACTTACCCGTTACTATCGTGCTCAATCCAAGTCTTAACTTGAGTGCTCCCATGACTAGATTGTGCTTCACTTTCACCACTTCCAATGTTCTCTTGGGACTGGTTTGTGTTAGGGTGAGTGGGTTGCACAGTGTGAACAACATGGGGGTTTGGAGGAATGTTGTAGGCAAATTGGTCGTACATGGTGCTTTGGTTGGGAATGTATGAGATCTGATGATGGAAAACCCCAAATAGGGGAGGCAGTGGTCTTGAAATACCTGGTATGTAAGTAGCCATTGTCGCTCCTGGCTGAACTAGTATATGAGGTACTTAGGGGGAAGATGGATCAATGTCCATTGCGATCGGATCTACGGCAGAGCTCCTACGCCCTCGTCCTCTACCTCGAGGGGAGGACTTTACTCAACGAGAACTTGAATCCATACCTGAAATAGGTGACAACAAAGCCAAGTACAAATATATAATGATTGCATATATAAACCGTTTTCCTCATACATCATAATAGGTACATAGGTTATACATATTTTGCAAAATTCATTCATAAAATATAAGTAAAGTCACAACCAATTGTTTGACATGCAAAGTACTCAAATACATAAGAATTCATAACCACTCAATCATCTGCGTCCTCAGCTACATCTTCATCTTCATCATCTTCATACAAATGCAAATTTTCTTCAGCTTCATCTGTTTCATTATCGTCATCCCATTCCCCCTCTTCATCACCATCATCATTCTCTACCTTGTCTATCTCGTCATTACCCTGAATGAATGAAAACCCTATTTCATCATTAACCTCTTCTGGTGGTGCACATTCACAGGTTGGACGATAGTCGTCATGTCCGTTTGTTGGTACGTAGTAGGTAGAGTGTACTGTTGATCCACTCTCGCCCTTGGTTTGGTTGGTATGACAACAAGCCAATTGGCCCTATCCCTTGAGCGATCTGCATGTGGCATGAAGTAAACTTGTGATGCGGTGTTTAGGAAGATAAATGGGTTGTACTTTCGGTATCTTCTTGTACGGCGGACCTCAATAAGGTTGCTTAGTTTATGAGATCGTATCCCACGATTCAATGTGGGGTTGAACCACTCACAACTGAAGAGCACGCATCGTTTAAGTGGTTCGCCTACGTACTCAATTTGGACAATATCTTTCAGTACACCGTAATAGTCATTCTCAATATCGCCTTCCCCAGTGCCACAAACAGCAACACCACAATTATGTGTTCTCTTCCCGACACTTCGAGCTTCTGTGTGGAATTTGAATCCATTTACTCTATATGTTGTCCACGTCGACACATACCGCTTTGGCTTCACAGCCAATTGGCTCAAGTAGCAATGTTTGTCGGTATCGAATAGTTGAATATAATGCACCTAAGGTGACATAACATGTGGTTTTAACTAATACAATACACCTAATTAACTGTTATGTTCAAATTATGAATAAATGAGTTAGAATACTTACATTCTCACTAAACCAATCTGCGAAATGAGTTTTGATGATGGTGTCGACTTCTACGTCGCTGACATTGGGACGTGCAGCTCTGACTTGTTCTGTGAAAATTCTATCACATTTTATAAAGCGTATTAATATACTTGCGCTCTGAATGATAAACTCAAATGGAAGTGAAAATACCACTCACCCTATGTAAGGTTTAACTTCACCACAATTTAATAGCACGTGAAGATGGGCAGCAACATATTCGACATCTATGAGATACCTTGATCTTTCCCTACCAACAGCGGTCCCTTGCGGTGCAAACACGGACAGAGTTGGAAAATGATTAATATGTTCATCGTCATCCTTATTTCTCCTGCACTTAGTGCGCATGGAGGGCACATTAGAGCCAAAGTAATACGAGGCGAAGAATGTCCTCTCTGCCTCTAGGTATGCTTCTGTGATTGAACCTTCAGGACACGTTTGTTACTTTATCTTTTTCTTCAATCGGCCAAAGAACCTACCAAATTCACAATTGTTTTCACTTCTAACTGATTCCACATATAAGAATTGAGATAAGGTTTTATCAATTATAGTATAATTTACCTCTCAAATGGATACGTCCATCGCTATTGTACTGGACCACCTAGTTGAGCCTCTTCTGCCAAATGCACTAGCAGGTGCTCCATTACATTAAAAAAGTCAGGAGGGAAAATGGTCTCCAACTTACACAAAGTGATGACAATGTTGCGATGCAGTTCTCAAGCATATCCTCCCGCAATGTTGTTGAGCATAAGTTCTTGAAGAACTGATTTATCTCGATAAGAGGTTTCAACACATAATCTGGGAGCGCACCAACTGCAATTGGTAAAAGAGTCTCCATGAAGACGTGACAATCATGACTTTCCATGTTGTTGAACTTAGCCTCATTAGGGTCCACAATATTCCTCAAATTAGAGTAATATCCATCAAGCATTTGAAGCCCCTTCACCCATTCACACAACTCTCTTCGTTTATCCACAAGAAGTACGAACTTCGCTTTTGGTTTAACCAGCTTACCACTTGGGCCTGAATGTAAATGTAATTCTCGTCTATCACATATTTCTGCAACATCCATTCTTGATTTGACATTGTCCTCTGTTTTCCCATGAACATCCATAACATTGTTGATAATGTTCTCAAAGAAGTTCTTCTCAATGTGCATCACATCCAAATTATGGCGGAGCACTTGGTGTTGCCAATAAGGCAACTCCCAAAATATGTTCTTCTTCGTCCAGTTGTACTCATTTTCCTTAAATCCTGGTATGACAAAGTCACCATTTGTACTTACCATTGGGTAATCTTCCACCTCGGCATAAAGTTCTTCCCCAAATAGTCAGCGATGAGGACCCCCTGTATTAGTTCTGCCTTTCCTAAATGCTGTTCTATTTCTTCTGAACGCATGATTCCTTGGCAAAAACACCGATGACAGTCAAACGATGAGAACTTACCTCTATTTCTCAATCTCAAAGCCTTTTGCTGTCTCTTACATACGGGACTTGCTAATTGGCCATTAGTACTCCACCCAGATAACATGCCATATGCGGGAAAATCATTGATGGTCCACATAAGTGCAGCCTTCATATGAAATGTATGTCCCGTAGAAATGTTATAAGTCTCAACTCCAACATCCCACAACTCTTTCAACTCATCAACATGAGGTTGTAAATATACATCTATCTTGTTCTTGGGATTTTTGGGCCCGGGGATTACACAAGTCAAGAACATAAACGGTGTGGTCATACACATTTCAGAGGGAGCTTATAAGGTGTAATGACCACCGGCCAAATGGAGTATGATCTTGAAGACAATGTGTAAGGATTAAATCCATTAGTACATAAGTCAAGCCTTACATCCCGAGGCTCTGCAGCAAATTCAGGGTACTTGGTATCGAAATGTTTCCATGCTGCCCCATCTGATGGATGGCATAAAAAACCGTCCTCACGTCGATGTTCATAATGCCATCTCATGTGCTCTGCACTACTTCTTGATGCGTACAACCTCTGCAGTCGAGGTTTTAACGGCAAGCAATGCATCCTTGAGTATGTCAATGGATTCTGATTCCTTTGTTGTGACCTTTGCCTCTTCCATCTTGAATGCCCACAAAACTTGCACGCATCTAGGTTTGCGTCCTCCTTATAAAATAGCATGCAACCTTTTCGCCAACAATCAATTTGGACCACATTGTTATCGAGATCTTTAACAACCTTCTTTGTTTGCCCATAGTTGTTAGACATGCGGTTGTTAGGGGGACACGTCTATTTCATTAATTGAACAACTTCATTGAAACAATTTTGAGGCATATTATAATCAGATTTAATACTCAACAGTCTCACCGCCACAGATAGCTCACTGTGGGTGGAGCAACCATCATATAAGGGTTGTTGAGTAGCTTGAACCATATTATAAAATGGTTCTCGACAAGTGCTTGACCCCTCTTCCCTTACATTTTGATTTGCTATTATAGCATCATCAACCATGTCATCAATTCGATCTATGTAGGATTCAGAATAGTCATTATTAACATGACTTGAACCTCCAACTTTGGGAATTTCACTATTTAAATATCCAGAACCATATTCCTGAGGTTTTATTTCCCCATGACTTATCCAAAACCAATACCCTTGCACAAAACCCTTATACATAAGGTGGATCTTGACCTCATCAGGTGTCAAGTACACCCCATTTCTGCATTTTGCACAAGGACATCTATACTTTCTTCCATTCAGAAACTCTGTCTGTGTACGTGCAAATTGATTGAGTTCGTTTACTACATCTAGAAATTCTTGCTTATAACCAATACGATCGGGCAGTAATCTATTATACATCCACCTACGATGTGGAGGACCATTCATATTCTGCTGAAATAACAATGACCAGATAAGGTATTTGATAAGAATTAATTTTAATCAAAATTATAATAATTACATAAATTACGCAATTATATATTATGTATGCTTACTTTAAAATTTCCACATGCACAAAAAAAAACTTCTAAATTTCGATAAATATACTTACATTCTCACGAATATCACAAAACTAATAATTCATACATGGTTGACCACTTTATTCCACCAACATATCAAATTTCAACTTAAAATTACCAAATCTTAGTGTACATTGCATTGGGCTAAATCTTTAAACAAATATGAGCTACAACTTCATACAAACATCACATTTGAACAAAATTATAAACTTAAGCATCTCAATCCACCAACATATCAACTTTCAAGTTCACATCACCAAATCTAAACACTACATTGCGTTGAGCAAAATCTCCAACCAAGTTTTGACAACATTATCAATTAAAACATTTCATTCCACCAACATATGAAATTTCAACTTTAAACTACCAAACCTCAACCCTAAATCGCATTTACCAAATTCTTGTAACGAATTGGAGCAATAACCTCACACAAATTGCACATTTCAACAACATTGTCAATGAAACCATTTCATTCCACCAACATATCAAACTTTAACTTCAAACTACCAAACCTAAACCCTAAATCGCATTTACCCCAATCTTGAACCAAATTAAAGCAATAACCTCACACAAACACCACATTTCAACATAAATATGAACTAACTATAAAATTCTAATAATGTAATACAAAAATTTGTAGAAATTTCAAGTTGTTTAGTTGAGAAAAATACCTCAATTAACTCCAAAAAACCGGCGGTGAGGGACGGCAGACGGCGACCGGCGGCGGGGGCGGTGACAGACGGCGGCGAGGGGGACGGGCGACTGCCGGCGGTGGCTAGGCAGCAGCTGAGCGCACGTCGTCCTCTCTCTCTCCTCGACACTTCGAATTTTTGCAAAATGAAGCCAGAGAAATCTAGTTTCATTTTATAGGGGTGGCGAGGACGGAAATTCCGTCGCCACCCCCTTTTTTTTAAAAAAAAAAATCGTTTTTTTGGGGGCGACAGAAATTATTTTTAAAAAAAATTAATTACGGTGACGGAAATTCCGTCGCCCACAGTCAATTCCGGCGACGGATTAAAATTTCCATCACCATATCTGTCGCATAATCTGACTTTTTTTTAAAACTATTTTTCAGTAGCCATTTCTGTCGCCTTTTTTTCCATTAATGAATTTCGTCGTTAATATGAAATTTTTTAGTTGTGTGAATCCCACTTCCAATCAGGGATGTCCAGCGGCTGCAGAAGTCCTGCCGGTCGTTGATGTTCGATCTTCACCCTTTGACAGGTTAGACACTTTGCCACATAGTCAGCTACTTCTTGCTTTATGTTACTTCACCAGAATGTCCGTTTCAGGTCTTTGTATAGTTTATTTCCCCCAAGGTGCACAGAATGTGGAGTATTATGGCCCTCGTCTAGAATTTTCTTCTTAAATGCCTCTACTGCAGAAACACACACCCGGTTATGGAACCGTATGGTGTCATCCTGATGGATCACGAACTAGGGTGCATTCCCCACCAATATCTCTTCCCTGATCCATTCAAGTTGAGCGTTCATAGCTTGTACCACTCGAATTTCCTTTATGAGTGATGGCTATGCTTCTAAGGCGCAAAGCATAGGCTTGGTCTCCGGGGTGATTACATTAAGTTCTAACTTCCGGAACTCTTCACACAAATCATTAGGGAGTGCTAGCAAGCGGTTTAGTGCGGGGTACGAGCGGAGACTTAATACATCAGCAACTACATTAGCTTTTCCCGGATGGTACTGGAAATGGACATCGTAGTCCTTCAAGAACGCTAGCCACCTTGTTTGCCTCAGGTTCAAGTCTTTTTACAAGGAGAGGTACTTCAGACTCTAATGGTCGGTGAAAACCTCGTAGTGTACTCCTTCCAAACAATGCCTTCAGATCTTAAGTGCGAACACTACGGCCACTAACTCTAAGTCATCAGTCGGGTAGTTCCGCTCATGAGTCTTCAGTTGCCACGATGCATAGGCTATAACACGGTCCTCCTGCATCAGCACGCATCCCAGCCCACTCCTAGATGCATCGTTATACATCACAAAGTCTTTATCGGTGGTGGGTAAGGCCAGTATCGCCGCACTCGTCAGTCTTTTGTTAAGCTCTGGGAATGCTTTTTTGCACTATTCTGTCCATTCATACTTAGCGACCTTCCTAGTCAAGTTGGTGAGCGGGGTGGCCATCTTTGAGAAGTTTTGCACAAACCTGCGATAGTACCCTGCCAAACCTAAGAACTCCTCACTTCTATCGGGTTTTTAGGTCTTGGCAAGTTCATTACAGCCTCTATCTTTTGGGGGTCCATAGACACTCCCTCATTAGATACTACATGTCTAAAAAATGCCACCTTACTCAACCAGAATTCACACTTTGTAAACTTGGCATACAACTCATCCTTCCTCAATACTTCTAGGACGATCCTCAAATGGTGGGTATGCTCCTCTGGAGCCCTCGAGTAAATAAGTATGTCTTCTATAAGTACCACCACAAAGTGGTCCAGGTAGGGTTTGAAGACTCTATTCATGAGATCCATGAATGCAGCCAAGGCATTAGTGAGGCCAAAGGGCATCACTACGAATTCGTAATGTATGTACTGGGTACGGAAGGCAGTCTTAGGTATGTCTTTGTCCTTGATTCAGAGTTGGTGGTACCTTGAACGAAGGTCTATCTTGGAAAAAGTCCCCGTGCCTCTTAGCTGGTCGAAGAGGTCGTCTATTTTGGGTAAAGGGTAACGGTTCTTGACCATTATCTTGTTTAGTTTCCTATAATTTATACACAAGCTCAGGGTCCCATATTTTTTCTTTACAAACAACATCGGGGCTCCCCATTGAGATGTACTGGGCCGAATATACCCCTTCTCTAACAGCTCGTCCAGCTGTGTCTTTAATTCCTTAAGTTCCACCGGTGCCATGTGATAAGGTGCCTTAGAGATGGGTGTGGCTCTGGGTGTCAGGTCAATGCAGTACTCTACCTCTCTAAGGGGTGGCATACCGGGGATCTCCGAGAATACATTTGGAAATTCCCTCACTCACTAGAATGTCCTCAAGGGAGGATTAGGTAACCTCGGTTTTCACTTATTACATAGGAATCCTTCGCATCCTCTACCTAACAACTTGCGGGCTTTCATTACAGAAATCAGTTTCACTCCCGTTCTAGGTCCCTTGCCCTTATACACCACTTTCTCCCCATTGGGCCCCCTTAGGGTGATTTTCTGTCTTGGACAGTCTATTTGGGCCTGATATTTGGCTAACTAATCCATCCCCAGAATGACCCCAAAGTCAGTTAACTCAAACTTATATAGGTCTGCTAAAAATCCATGCTCATACATTCGAATAAGGCAATTCACATACAGTTCCTGACACCTTACAGTCTTCCCATCAGGAAGATCACAGACGATAAGGAAGATTTATGGGTTGAAACTAGTCCTAATGTCTCAACCAACTGAATAGAAATGAAAGAGTGCGTAGCACCCGAATCAAATAAAACATCTACTGGTTGAGCTTGGATAGAAAATGTACCTGTTACGACGTTTGGAGCATCCTCCGCCTCCTTTTTGCGCATCACGTAAACTCTGCCCCCATTGTTTTGGGGCAGTTGGTTGGAAGGTTGGGCCTAAATCTATTGTGGTGCCCGATTTTGCTGGTTAGGGCTGGCCGCTTGTCCATCCCTGTTCTGGTAATGCTGCTGACACCGCTGTCCCTGTCTCTGTCCTTGTCCCCTATTACCTTGACCGGCAATAGATGGGGGATGTTGGCAATCCTGGATTTGGTGTTGAGGGCTTCCATAGTGGAAACACCTCTTGGCTGAACGACACTCCCGGGCGTAGTGTCCCAACTTCCCGCAAAAGTTGCAGGTCACCTTAGGCCAAGCGTTGGGGTGTTGGCCTCCACGAGTGTTATTGTTTGAGTAATGATTCCTAGGAGACCTTTGGTACTACTCATGCGGTTAGAAATTTCCTTGGTTATCCCCCTTCTCTTAACTCCATGCTGCTCATTGAAGTAATTACTCCTCTCCTTCATTGCCCTATGAAGGTCGGGGCAAAATGAGAGAGCTCCATAAACTTCAACATATACTCCAATATGCTCATGCTTCCTTACTGTAGCTGCATAAACTCGTTCTCTTTGGCTTTCTAGAGGGAGATGGGATAGAAATGATCCTTAATCAATTCCTTGAACTTGCTCCAGTCAAAACCAGGCTCGTACTGCCTTTCCCTCAGTGTGGCCCACCATAGGTCGACCTTATCCTTCAGGTAGAACACTGCAAAGCCACCTTCCACTCCTCGGGGCATTGGAGTGCATCGAACAACTTTTCCATGCCCTTAATCTAGTCCTCAAAGGTTTTGGGATCACGGGTGCCATCGTAAATAGGTGGGTTATGGCTCACGAATCTCTTAAACATATAGGAGTTATCCTCCTCAACCCTTTTCTCCCTGACTTCCATCAGCTTCTGCAGTTGTTCATTCTGGAGCTGCAGCTGCTCCCCCTACTTTTGTAGCAACTCCAGCAGCAGGAGGTTCGTAAGGTCTGCTCCAGTTGGTGGGTTGGTCTCCTCCACCTGACTGAGAGATCTGTTCCATTCCTGTGGCGTAGAGCTTCTAGCCGTTCCCTGAAGGTCGACACGGGGATCTCCGGGTTCACGAGGACTCTCGAAACGAGGTGAGGTCCAGTTTGAGATTCTTCATTGTTTCCCACCATCCTGTTTGGGAAATAAGTCGGGTTTAGTTCCTTTCCTAATAGTTCGTACCCTACGTACTACTAAGGTTCAATAACGTATCACATGCTAGTGCTTCATGCAATATTTGACAGGTCTCCAATCACATCATGCTACCACATTCACGTGGTCCAATCACCACATCACATGCTCATGCATTACACATTATGGAGACATCACGTTCACATGATTCACATACATCATAAATAAGGAACACTGGCATTCAGATAATTCAAAAGGTTTCATTGCATAGAATTGAAAATCATAGGTGTTCCATAGTAGTACTCTTCATTACATCACCATTTATAACTTTATTAGTCCACAGTGGCTTAACAACATAACATAACGATAAATAACAGCATTGCCCTAGAAAGCAAACTTTTAATCACTACGTGCTTCTAGTGGTCAGGAGCGTCCAGTGGATAGGT
The DNA here is from genome assembly GCA_017589665.1 of Selenicereus undatus. Classification (NCBI taxonomy): domain Eukaryota; kingdom Viridiplantae; phylum Streptophyta; class Magnoliopsida; order Caryophyllales; family Cactaceae; genus Selenicereus; species Selenicereus undatus. Next base: position 60,618,603 of record JACYFF010031957.1, read on the forward strand.
ACCCTTACACATTCGACCATATCTCTCCTGCTTCCAACAAGTCACCCTAATCTCAGGCTCAACCCTCTTCCTAACAGGATCTATCTCCTCATCACTCAAGACCTCAGGTCCCCTCATCTGGTCGACCTCCACAATGAACTCCACTTCCCTCCTCCTGATCCCCCTTAGGGTTCTCCCTCTCAAGAGCCTCTATCTTGCTCTCGCTAACATCTCCCTCAAGGTCTTCACTTCCCATAAGTTCCCCCTCACTCACATCAGAATCCTCCTCGGGGTCCTCCTCTTCTATTGGTTCCTCCTCACAAGGATCCTCCTTGGGGTCCTCCTCTTCCATGGATTCCTCCTTACTAGGATCCTCCTCAAGGTTCTCATCTTCTACTGGACCCGTCTCAGTAGAAGCATCTCCCTCATCCTTCGAGTCTCCCTCCTCATCAGTGAGCTCATCTCCCAGGGGTGGGGTCTCCTTCTCACTAGCTGTGGGTATTTGCTCTTGGTCGTGGGGGCTTTGATACCACTTTATAACACCCCAAATTTCTAATTCCATTTCTTTATTACTAAACAACTTACGTGGTAGCTGAACCTAAATTGAGGGTGTTACCGTCGTATTTTCTTCTCAGAAATATCAGGCTGTGTATCAAATACCAATTAATACAAATGTACTTCAATAATACTTTAACTTAATGAATTCAGTTACTAACAAATAACTACCAAACTGAAACAATTGCTCATCACAACCTCCTCCCTAAGCAACTAAAGATTTGTATCGTTCGATTTAGGCATCAGGGCCTTGCTCCACCTTTGGTCCCCTAGTCCCATGCAAAACTAGATCACTTGAAAACAAAATATTTTATAAAAGTGAGATAAACTCAGTAAACAATCACCCCTAACAGTAAAACTAAGCACACAAATTCATTTCGAAAGCATTTTAGGGGTAGGGGAACAACAAGGCCACATTTACTTGTTTTCCATTAGTGTAATCGTCAATTCTTACATGATCTCAGTGATGCACACAATTTATTTAAGATCCAACCACTATAATTAGATTTTAAGGGTGAGCAACCTCACTAGGTCTCATGGCCTATACTTGGGCTTAGCGCAGCCCCTTAACTTAATCATGGCCTACCGTCGACTATGACGGTTACCTCTTGCCTATTCCCTGGTCTACCATCATCATGGATGGTTACCGCTAACCTGGCCCACATCCCAATAGGGCGACTAGTCGCTCACATGCATGCACTATTTTTTGTAGAAGGCTATTGGCCTTCAATCAACATAACCAGTTAACAATCTCACCCATAACCAGCCTTTACAGTCACTATTATACTTATCCAATTTACAAGCCAATTTAATATGCATAACCCATTCAAATTCAACCCTAACCCCAAGGGCATTACCATACTATACAATTTCCATTGACATAGCCAAATCATGCAATTTTAGCTACATAGTCACGTTCGATTAACTCATGCCATCATTTTATTAAGTTAGCATTTAAATCAATTCTTACCATATTCAATGCACACGTAATTTTTCAAGAAACTAGGGGAAGGGTTTAGGGCATGATCGTTACCTGGAATCCGTACAACTTACGGATTCCATTACTAGTTTGGGGCCTACTGCTTCGCACCTGGGCTAAAACATCGCCTACATTCAATCCAAAACTTCATGGACCTAAACTCTAACCCCTGCCCTACTTAAAGGAATTTTTCTAGAATTTTTACCCACGCCTAGGGTTCCCAACTAAAGCCCAACTCTGGATCCAGATTCATCCAGGATCTGGATCCAACTTCCAGAACCTATAACTTTTGCTACCGACATGAAAAATTTAATTTCTTACCCATTATAGAAAATTCAGTTCGTCCTCTACATTTCTTATGTTTAGGGTTTGTTAGATTCTGGCCTGAATTGGGTCATTTTCCTAATTCTTTTCACAGTCTCACTGACTATCTTGATCTACATAGTCCCCAGTAATTAAACCATAACTTGGGCTACACTACTTCGATTTGTTCGATTCAAAAACTGCGTTACACGAAACATTCTGACGCACCTACCCTTAAAATTTCACAATTTTTAGCCTACTGCTATTTCCTGGCCGAATTTTTAGAATCAGTGTATGTGCAGTTCTCACACCCAGCAGATTATGTCCATAATTTCCGCTCCCAACGCATACCCTTTTAGTTTGTTTTTTCAGTAAAGTCTCACTCACAACTATCCCATGTTGTTACCACAGTCCTACCCCTACTCCATAATCTAAGTCGAATAAAAATTGAAACTTTTAATTAAAACGATTAACAAATAGCCACTTTAGGCTTACCTTGATGCGATTTCGGGAGAGGAGCGATCGGAACGTCAAAACCTTAGAGTTTTAAATCTAAAAAAATCATAAAAACTCAAATCACATATTTCCCACTTGAAATCCACATCAAAACCATAAATTTAGAAGGAAAAACACAAGAAAAACCCAAACTTTTTGGGCTTTGTATGCATGGGGTGCATGAGGGTGCACCCCACTTACCACCAAGAGAGAGACGGAGGACACAAAAGGCAACAGCTTAGTGGCTTGGTCAGGAATCGTAGTTGCTCAGGCGGTGGCTGGTGGTGGGAGGCTAGGGAGAGGGAGTTAGGGTTGAGAGAGAGAGAAAGGGGTGTCCAAAGTGGCGTTTTGGGAGGAAAAGGAAGCAAAATAAAAGGGGGGGGGAAGGCCCTTAGCCAATTACTAGCGTAAAACAAGGGATTTCTCCTTTTCTTTATCATCTTGCAAATTCAAGGAAGGAAAAGGCTTGGATAAATTTTAATTAATTAGGTAATTAGTGTTTTATGCCTAGGGAGATAAACTTAATTAAAAGCGGGTGAATGATAAAAGTACTATAAAAAGATAAAAAAAATAATCGGATCTAGGAAGGATAAATGACGAGGAAGCGAAAAATAAATAAATTGAGGACAAATCACCCGGATGAGATTTTCAATTCATGCTTTAATGAAATAGGGGAAATATAAAATTTTGAAAAATACTAAAAACGTGGAGGAAAAGATATAGATTGACTTGGATTATGAAGGTTAGTCCACGTCACATGGTTCCCATATTAAATTTCTGGGGTTTTATATACATATACATAAATATATATATACACAGATCTATATATATATATATATATATATATATATATATATA
>JACYFF010031957.1:60641872-60690329 GCA_017589665.1 Selenicereus undatus
TCTTCTTCTTCTTCTTCTTCTTCTTCTTCTTCTTCTTCTTCTTCTTCTTCTTCTTATTCTTCCCTTCTCCTCTTCCTCTCTTTCTCTCCCTCTCTGTACGTGTGTGAGTTTCGTGTTTGGGGAAGAAGAAAAATCCAACCCCCTTTTTACAAATAAGGCACACCCCTCCCCTTTTGACATGATTAAAAACATCTCCCCACCCCCTTTCTTTTTCTTTTTTCTTTTTTGTTTGGGCATAATTACTACTAAATGAGTAATACTTTCTAATTACTCCCAAAAATATAATAATAATACACTAATTTGAGTACACTTATATGCCTAAAATAAAATGCATAAAATACTCACATAAATCATACAATGGCAGATAGATCGAAATCTACAATTGAAACTTCGGGATGTTACATCCTTCCCACCTTAAAATAAGTTTCGTCCTTGAAACTTACCATTGCCAATTTTCTACTCTCAAGTTCCATGTCAAATAAAACCACATTAGAAATCAAGATCACGCATAACACACGTAAAGCACATAATCACATATATACATAATATCAAACATGTAGTCACTCACATTCGCACACAAGCCCTATCGGTCAAAGGTCGCATGATTGTTGCTCTAATATCACTTGTTTAACGCTTTGCCCAAAAAGGGGGCAGGCACAACACCATCCATGGATGTTCGATTAGGAACATCCACAAAGCTATCTAAACTTCTTAAACTTAATTAACCACTTAATAGGTGAGTCGACGGAAGCTCGAAATGAAATCAAACTAAAGTTGGGAAAGAGGTTCAAAAACGTACATTTACTTGCATACTTAAACCATATTCCTAAAGGTCTAACACATGTACAAACCAAAAGTATATTCATACTTGTATTTACTAGACATAATCCATAACATAAACATACAATGAGGCCTGGATTCCCAAGTAGGTTTCTTCGAAAATATTTCATAGCTAGCTAGCTCTCTTAATGCTCTTGTGGTCCCTGTTGGCTTCTAAAAACCTGAACAATGATGGGGTCAAGAGCTCCCTAAGCCTAGTGAATAACCCTTGCCTTCCCCGTTGTTACACTTTGAGTATTAACCGGTTAACACAACACATAATCACACAATATACATATCTTATGACGTATAAATGGAACATATCATATAGCATATAAAGGGCGATAAGAGAACATGCTTATGCTTCAGAAATCAAAACAAACTCATATCTTTCATATCTAACATGCTCCTGAACTTCACAACACAGACACACATATATATGTTATGGGGTGAGCAATTAAACTAACTTAGTCGTACCTGTCCCATACTAGGTACGATTCAAGGACCCTTCTTTTCACTTAAGTCCTTAAACAAACACTGTTGTTAGTCTATTCACTAAACTAACCATGGTTATCCCATACCACCATGTCCTTTAGGCTCGTAATCCTTACTGAAATCCAAATGAAAGCAAAGCCTTCTAAATCAAGCTAATAACCCTCTCATAACCATACTTGATGCATACATAAAGCACATCGCTTTCAAAAGTCCAAATACTTGCTATCCACACATAACATTTCTTTAAATGTATTTATCAATCACACATATGCTACAAAATCAATCACAATTTCATAAATATCTTGAATGATCCTTCAAACCCAAAACCAAATCCAAAATCCAAATCCAAGCCGAAAGTAATTTCATACCATATCAAAAGTCCAAATCCAAGCCAAAACCAATTTCATAACATATAACATATTCTTAATTGAATGCAAAACTTTTTAGTTCAAGGGAAATCAACTCAAGGCCCACATAAAGAATAATTACAACACAAAGGTGATAAACACATTCTGGTGGACCAGCCACAGCTCATTCATATGGCACCAGCCACTAGTGGACCAGCTGTAACTCATTCATATGGTACCAACCAAACACCCACGCTTTAGGGGACACGAACTACCCACAAACACAAACCATGGAGTTGCATTCATATCCTTGTAAGTTTAGGCCGAAACCATCTTCACTAAGGACCCTCTGAAATTGCAATTGTTGTAATTTTAGTGGAGCTCTTGGCCTAACTTCGCCAAAACTAGCAAAACATCCCAGGCCTCACTTTAGGGTCAGAATTGCACACCTCTAGAAATAACACTGTAGCTTCCTCCATACAACTCCAAATTTATTGATTTAAAATTATGGTGTATCTAGACATGCTTACGTACACCGTACCCAAAATTCATAATGAAATACCCTCCCAACTATTCCCAGTAATGCACATGAATTTGATAAATGGTTTAGATGAATTCTAGCACATTGCAGCCCTAGTTTCTAATTAATTTAAAAGATCAATCCTATTAGTCCAACCATAAAATTTTTATTTTGGACTCTTGGTTCATAGAATAAGGGTCCTATAGCAAAAAATATCAAAGTTCCATAAGAATCTAGATCTTTAAAAGAACAGATGTTCAGTAATCAAGTTACCTTGCTTCTCCCCTATTAATGAACAAAATATAGGAGAAAAGGTTCTTTTCACTTACCAATGAACGTTTGATCCTTCAATGGAAAGAAAAAGAAGAGTTTAATCCTGGCATGGGGCAAGAGGAGTGCAACCTTGTGGTGTAAAAGGAAGAGGTGGGACAATATCTCTCTCTCTTTTTTTTTTGGTTGCTTCACTAGGGTTTCTAGGAGAGAGGAGTGAATAAGTAATGCGGTTTAAAAAGAGGAGATAGTTTTTCCCCCTCTAGGTGGTCGGCTAGGGAAGGTTTTCCCTAACATTTTTTTTTTCTTTTGCTTGCCTAACAAGGTGAAGAGTGTCAAAACCTAACCCAATTATGCTGGAACTTACACGACTTGACCGATAGGATAAATATATTATTTCTTTCTCAGGACGGTGTCTGACTCAACTCTACACTCCCTTTTTACTCTGCCTATCAACCGCTTGTTCTAACTATTGAGCTCGAGTACGGCATAAACAATGCATAGTATCACATCAGGAAAAATAAAAAGGAATTATTCCAATTAGTTTTTTCACATAATTTCCTAATTCTAAGAATTTTCTGATAAAATATTTTTTCCAAGGATATTACATTCCTTAAAAGGAGTTGTGTCCTCGAAACTTGAACATATCCATGATATGAAAAAGCTGGGGATACCTCTCCCTTATGTCCGCCTCACGTTCCTAGGTACCCTTAGTTGTGGTGTGATTAGCCTAAGGCACCTTTACTGGCAGTATAGTTTTCTATGCAGGGCCTTTTCTCTTCAATCCCGAATTTTTATCAATGGTCCTCGTAGGTGAGACCTTCCCGTAGTTAGAGAGGATCTACTTCGATCACATATGATGGGTCAGGGATGTACTTATGTAACTATGACACATGGAACACATTATGAACTCTCAACGAGTCAGATGGGAGTTCCAGTCTATAAGTAACTCGACTAATGCATTTCGCCACTCGGTAGTGATCAACATCTTGGGGTTAGTCTGCCCTATAGCCAAAGCACATCACTTCTCTTGCCGGTGAAATTTTTAGAAAGACCTAGTCATCCACCACAAATTCCATTGGGCGACGCCTTCGGTCAGTATAACTTTTCTATCGACTCTGAGTTGCCTTCATCCAAGCTTGGATTATCCTGACCTTCTAGAACTTATCTTGTAGGATGTCTACCCCTACCATACAAGCCCTATTAATATCACTCCAATACAGCGGGGTACAACATCTCCTAACAACATAGGGCCTCATAAGGCACCATTTCTATACTCACCTGGTAGCTGTTATTGCACAGGAACCCAATAAGGATAGTTTCTCATCCACGATACCCTCGAAATCCAGGGCGCAAGTATGCAGCATATCTTTTAGGGTATATGTTGTTCTCTTTGTCTACCCATCGCTAGTAAGATGGAAGGCTGAACTGAAGTTCAATCTGGCTCCAAAAGCTTCCTGTAGTTTCTTTTCGAGCCGTGCTTGGAATCGAGTATCCCTATTAGACACGATGTCGATCGGCACTCCATGTAGGCAAACTACTCCCTTGATATATGCTACTAATATCACTCTAATACAGTAGGGTACGACACCTCCTACAATATAGGATCATATAAGGTGTTATTCCTATGCTGGTGTGATAGCTATTATTGTACGAGAACTAGATAAGGGATAGTTGCTCATCCCATGCACCCTTGAAATCGAGGGTGCAGGTATGCATCATATCTTCTAGGGCATGTTTTATACTCTTTGTCTGCCAGTTGTTAGCAAGATGGAAGGTTGAACTGAAATTCAATCTGGTCCTGAAAGCTTCCTGTAGTTTCTTCCGAAACCCTACTCGGAATCGGGTATCCCTATCAAACACGATGTTGGTCGGCACTCTATGTAGGCGAACTACTCCCTTGACATATGCTATTAGTATCACTCCAGTACAATGGGATACGACACCTCCAACAATACAAGGCCACATAAGGCGTCATTCCTATGCTCACTTGATAGTTATTATTGTACGGGAACTTGGTAAGGGATAATTGTTCATCCCAGTTACCTTTGAAATCTAGGGCGTAGGCACGTAGCATATCTTTGAGGGTTAGTATTGTTCTCTTTGTCTTCCTGTTGCTAGCAAGATGAAAGCCTGAACTAAAATTCAATCTGGTCCCAAAAGCTTCTTGTGGTTTCTTTCAGACCCTACTGGGAATCATGTGTCCCTATCAGACACGGTGTCAGCCGGCACTCCATGTAGGCAAACTACTCCCTCGACATATGCCTATGCCAGTTGCGTAAAGGTCCAAGTGTTATGAATGGGTACAAAATGTACTGTCTTTCTCAATCTATCCACTATGACCAAACCGAATTCATATGTCGTGGGGTAACAGGCAACCCTACCATGAAATCCATCAAAATGGGTCCCACCTCTAGTCAATTATTTCTAGAAGTTGTGAGTGTCCGACTTGCTTCTGGTGCTCAATCTTTACCTTTTGATAGGTAAGGCATCGACTCATGTAGTCTACCACCTTTCATTTGGTAAGGACCGTGAAATTTCATTTTAGTTAATTACATGGGTTAGATTAATTTAGTTGGAGTATTCGTTAATTTCGTAACTATGTGATGTTTTACTTTGGGTAAAATAATTGTTTGTAATTATTTATGATTTAGTCAGTTGTTTTAATTTTTGAAATTTAAAGTTTGTGATTTTCTTAATGTGGATCAATTTCTAGGCACAGTAATTGAATTAGGTCAAACCCTGATTGCCTTTCATTTCCAATTTAATTATTGGCTAGGAAGAAAAAGATAAAAAAAAGGGGAACGAAATTATGTGGGTGGGGATTACCCACATAACTCACAAGCTTCAAAAAAAAAAAAAGAGAGGGGGAGGAGTGGGGGGGGCTTCGGTCTATAGCAGCACGCTAGAGGGGCTTACTCACACACACAAGACATTCAACACAACACACACACTCTTCACACGACACAGAGATAGAGGAGCGGAAGAAAGAGAGGAAAGAGAGAGAAAAAAGAAAGGGAAGAGGAAGAAGAAGGAGAAGAGGAAGAAGAAGAGAAGGAAAGGTTTGGGAAGAAGAATCGACGCCTTGATCTTACAATTCTAGTCCATTTAATCAAAATTTTCAACTGGATAACTCTCTCCCTAAATTATATTAATTTGAAATTAAATTGATTTTTGGGTTCATGTTGAATGTTGGTGTTTATGAGTAGAATCTAGAGTTACTTAGTTGAGTTATTAAATTTTTAAGCAATGAATGCTTGATGTTGATAGTTAGGGTTTGATGGATTTTGAAAGTTATTGGATGTATTAGTGGATGAGAATTCGAGACTAAATAGGTAGATCCATGTTTCTTTTTTTGAACAACCATGAGATTTATATATCTAATTGTTGGATTTTTGTGAATAAAGTTAGGACCACAATTTTGGTGGTTTATGGATTAAGGCATGTGTGATTATTAAACGATGTAGAAAAGGGTTAACTTAGAGAAAAAAATAAGGGAATAAAGAAAGGAGAAACTTGATGGAGATTAATAAAGAAAAAGAGGAGTTTATACACACTAAGTATGCTTTTAATACTTGGGTTTAGATGTTGGATATTGATTGGCATTGGAAAGTCTTGGAAGTGGGTCCTAGGTCAAGTGCCTTTAATTTAAGAGATATTTTAGTGTAATGTGACTAATGTCCATGTGGTAAGAAAATAATATTTGAGAACAAGAATTATACATGAAGGCTTTTAGTAGCCCTCTCAGTTATGTTAATTGATTGTTAGGCTTGTTAATATTTTTATGATATTTATGGAGTCTTTATCATTTAGGATGTTTTGTGAAGTAATGAGTTGTTATTTTGACAATGACTTGTGAAGTGTGTTGGATGGTTGAACAATATGATGGTAAGCCCAATGGGCATGAATCTTCTTTGCAAAGTGAATTATGCCAAAATGTGTGCCTGGTGCTTTATCATTGGCGTTCATATTGCTATAACTTAAGTGTTGTTGGAATGCTTACCATGGCTTGAAAATTTTTTCGTTTCTAAATAAAGTGGGTTGAGTGGTTAAAGTTTTAAAAATGGATTGTGCTTGTGAAAGTTGTGTTTACGTGAAAACACTTTGTTGTTGGAAATAATAGAATGGCTTGCATTATAGTCAGGTTCTATAGAATTGTGCAGCCTATGCATTCCAGGCCAAGGGATTCTCAATGCATTTTGGTTTTCTAGATATTAACCTTGCGTTGCAGGTTAATATTGTCCTGATGAGGGTTAAGTCCATCATAGGCTTAATTGTGGCGCGGGAACCTAAATGTCTAGCGGGTATGCGTCTCACTTGTATTGAAAAGGAACTAATGACTAGTAACTAAGAATAAACTAAGAATAAATTCTAATCCAATAAGTGAAGTGTTGTGAATTTCTAAGGGTTTTGACCCCAAATAGTGTTTTTTTTTTTAATAGAAAGATTTCATTTCCATTTAGCTGAAAGTGAAAATGTGCTTGCACACTATTTGCATGTGTCTTGCTTATAAGTAAGTGAAAATGTTTTAAATGGTGCATATGTGCCATTTTTGTGAAGTTTGCGTTTAGCACCTAATTGAACGAAAGTTTCGGTTTCATTCTGCCGAAAGCAGCAAAAAGCGATTTCTTGCCCTTCACTCATATTATGCCAATATTAATTGAGTGCTATTAAGTAATATATGGCATGCAAATGTGTTGGGCTTTAAGGGTGTTAGTTATTCACTAAGTGTGTGGTTTGCTCACCCCTCTTTTTCTCCTTTTCTAGGTTCGAAGTATGTTTTGTGTACATGGAAGAACAATTCTTTTTCTTGTTATTATATGGTGGAGGATGTTGATGCATTGCTTTATTTTTGTTCAAATGATCCTCTCTTGTAATTGGTTGATATGGGGCTTTATCTTTTGGACTTCTAATGTTGTAATACATCAATAGTTTGGTTGCGTTGACCTCCTTAGCGTCAAAGCCTCTTACCCCGTCCCCGAACGTGTTAGAACATTCTTTTAAGTGTGTCATAAGTTGGTTGATATCCGAGTGTGTGGCCTATAAAGACTTTGTTCATTTCTTTGAACCTATTTAGTAGTTGATTTTTTTTTATGGGTGATGTGTACTCTGAGGGGGTAGCTTGTGGAGTAAGTGACATAATTATCTTTAATGGTGTTTTACGGGTCAACTCATTTTTAATCCTTACTCAGTGCGACTTTTCAAGTGGGACCTGACGTTCTTCCTTCTTTAATGAAAAGAAAAATTCGTTCTTTATTGTGTTGTGAGCTCTTTGAGGACCATTTTTAACTTTTAATTTAGCCTTAAGGATTCCTTAATAGAGTCTTGGCAAAGTAATATTCCTCCTAGTGAAGGAAGCGTGTTACATTTAGTAATATCAGAGCCATAGGTTTCATCATGATCTGCTTGTGTGCATAAATTGCTTGAACATGTGATTGATGTGCGAATCATGATTGCTTCCATAATATATGAATATGTGTTTATGTGTTTGATGTCATGGTTAGGATGGTGTTTGGCCTTAGCGACTTGTTTTTTGCCCTTTTGGTTGGCGACTTTGAACGCTGTTTCCTTCTGGAGATATATCGAACAATTCAACCATGTGGGTCCAAAACATGTCACAACTGACCACAGACTCGAGCACTTTGTGAAAAAAACTTCGACCGCAAGTTCCTATGTTGAGATTGCTACCAATCTCTAACAGAGGATGCTCCCTCGTAGATGGACTAATTTCACCTATTGCAAGATGGTGACTTTTCCTCTCCATGTTGAGCCTTAAGTGGGTCATAACCCGGTAGATACACAAGAAGCAGCCGATTAGCTCATTCTAAATGAGCTAGTTGGGCATGTTCATGGGCGACTAATTCCAAGGGGGCGAGAAGGGAGGACAAGGTTCGAGAATCACCAGATGTTAAATTTTTTTATGTAGTCCCTTCAAGTAGTGAGGTGCATGAGGATGGCCTGTATGTGGGTACGGTTGGTAAATGCTAATGGGTTAAACTATCCAAGGGGTTGGGAAGGCAATATGGCTCGTATGATCAAGCTAATAGAAGAGCAGAATTATACGGAGCTTACATCTATTCTGTAGCTAACAGAGCAACTAGCCCTGGAGCCCAAATCTGATAATTCCAATCGGTCCGTTGTAATCTACCTAGATGACCTGGAGGTAGAGGAAGTAGAACCATATAAGACTAGCTCTTCAAATGAAGAGTAAGCATCACCGCCTTATAGGCATGGAATGGTAGGAGGACCTGATCTTACCTAAGCTATATTAGCTCATCTTAGTATGCAGTAGTAGACTTAGTTAACTAGTTTGTGATCCAAAATTTGATTGGGATTAACAAAGTAGGTGGTAATCATTCAATGACTATAAGTCACAAATTTTATAACTAACTATTTGAATGATACTGAACTACCTGTCAGCGGGTAAGTACTTCAACTACCAGGAATCATTTATCTATGTATGGTGTATGAATGCTACTATTATTGTATAATTAAATTTGTATGTTTGTGTGATTATATGAATTGATATATGTGTTTGAACAATGCTTGTGAATGAACTATTATGAATGTAACTTTTCTTTTTAATTTAATGGAGCTAAGTAGTACTATATGCGTGTATTGTATATGTGTGAGCAGATGCCACCTAGGAGAACACCACCACGACCTCCTTTTGAGCCAACAGCCACAGATATGGTTTGTAAGCCCAACAAGCTTAAACCCCCCAAATTCAAGGGAATACCTAACCATTACTATCTGAGGAATGGTTAAGGAAGACGCATAACTCATTTGTTATGATGGAATGTCCTTAATGCTGTAAAATTCAGCTAGCCACCTTTCAATTTGAAAAGAAGGCAGAATATTTATGGAAAGCTGTTAAACTTCGTGAAGGAGAGTAAGCCTTAACATAGGCTGAGCATAAGAACCTCATAGATGCCAAATATTATCCTAAGTATGTTAAATGGGCTAAGGAGCAGGAATTCCTTAAGTTCAAGCAGGGGAGAACAATGAGTGTGATGGGTTATTTCAATAAGCTTAGTTGCTTTGGTCCTGTCTATGTAGCCACTGATGATATGAGGATGGCATGATTTGAGCATGGGTTGAAGGGTACGCTTAAGGAAGCGGTAGCAAGCCACTCCTACACCAACTTCCAAGAGATGTACAAAAAAATAATTAAGATAGAAGCTATGGAGAAGGAAGAGGTGCAAGCCAAGTCTAAGTTTGGTTCGGGGAGCTCTAACACCTAACCTAGGAGGTACCCTAAAATGTTCAACCCCGGGCAGTTTTAAAACAAGGGAAAATAACATGAAGGAAGTAGGGAGAGGAAGCTATATGACAAGTGCTTCTGCCACTACTCTAAACCATGTAGAGGCTCTCAGGGGGTAGTGTTATGGTTGCGGTGAATTTGAACAATTAGTGGCTAGTTGCCCAAAAGCCACATGGAACTACCGCGACAACCCCCAAAGGTAGAACTATTGACCTTAGCAATCACTGCCACAAGGTCGCCTTCTAGTTCCTAAAAAGAGAGAAGGTAAGAAGCCTTAAGTTGCAAGGTCGAGTTTTCTATCTTGGTGAAAACCGAGAGGAGGATCCTCATGCAGTTGTGACAGGTAATTTGCTTCTTGAAAAAACATATGCACATGTTCTATTTTATTGTAGGGCAAGTCATTCTTTCATGACCTCTGAATTTGCTAAGGAACTTTCTAGAGATCCATCTGACATGGATCATGTATTGTGTGTGGCTGCCCCAGTGGGTTTTGTGCTACAAACTGATGTTATATATGGAAACTATCCATTAAGTGTTATTGGAAATAATCTTCCTATTGACTTATGAAAACAGAAATCAAAGGCTTTGATGTTATTTTAGAGATGGATTGGTTAGCCAAATTTCATATGACCCTTGATTGCAAAAGAAAACTACTCTCTTTTACTTCCCTTGAAGGACAGAAGCTTGAACATAAGGGGAGTAACCTTGAAAAATTAATCTCAATCATCTCTGTTGTGCAAGCCTTTATGATGATAAGAAAAGGGGGCCAAGCATACTTATGTGCAGTAGAGGTGGTTGCTCCCGTTGAGCCCAACTTGGGTGAAATCCCTATGGCTAATGAATTTCCCAAGGTATTCGAAGATGTTCATACATTATCGCAAGATAGGAATATTAAGTTCCCTATTGATCTAGCGCCTGGTATAACCCCTGTATCTAAGACTCCTTATCGAGTGGCATCAGTAGAGCTAGCTGAATTGAAAGTTCAGTTACAAGAACTATTGGACAAAGGGCTAATCCTCCATGGGGAGCCCCAGTGCTCTTTGTTAAGAGGAAGGATAAGAGTTTGAGGCTATGTATTGATTACAGAGTTTGAGGCTATGCATGGATTATAGAGAACTCAATAGGTGACTATTAAGAACAGGTATCCTTCACCAAGGATAGATGATTTGTTAGATTAGTTCGCAGGATCAGCAATGTACTCCAAAACTAAGGCCAGGTTGTCATCAGTTGAGAATTAAGAAATCGTATATGCCTAAAACCGTATTCAGAACTTGATATGGACGCTATGAGTTCCTACTATTACCCTTGTGGTTGATGAATGCCCTAACTTCCTTCATGGATCTCATGAATAGAGTATTTAAGCCCTATTTAAAGAAGTTTGTAGTGATTTCCATTGATGGCATATTGATCTATTGTAGATCCAAGGAGGAACATGTTGAATATTTACGAACTATACTGAAGACTTTAGAGGAGCACAAATTATATGCTAAACTCAAGAAGTGTGAATTTTGGTTGGACAGAGTCCCTTTACTGGGTCATGTAGTGACCAAGGGAAGAATATCAATAGATCCCACTAAGGTGGAAGAAATAGTGAGTTTGCCTAGACTCACAACTGTGATAGAAGTGAGGAGTTTCCAAGGTATGACAGGCTATTATAGGAGATTTGTGGAAGGCTTCTCCAAATTGGCCTATACCAGGTTAATTCGCAAGAACACTAAGTTTGAGTGGTCTGAAGAGTGTAAGTAGAATTTTTAAGAACTGAAGAAAAGCCTAGTATCAACCCCAATTTCAGCAATTCCCAAAGAGATTAATGGATTTGTGATCTATAGTGATGCGTCTAAAAAGTGTTTGGGATGCATCCTTATGTAAAAAGGGAGAGTGATTGCATATGCTTCTTACCAATTAAAAGAGAATTATCCCATGCATGACTTAGAGCTAGTGGTTATGGGGTTCACTTTGAAAATTTGGATACATTATCTTTATGGAGTTAGGTGTGAGATTTACACTGACCACAAGATCCTTAAATACATTTTCTCCCAAAAAGAGTTGAACATGAGGCAAAGAATGTGGTTAGAACTTTTTGAGGGCTATGACATGGAAATTAAGTATTATCTGGGGAAGGTGAATGTAGTTGTTGATGCCCTAAACCAGAAATCAATAGGGTCATTTACCTATTTACTTGCTTAAGAAAAAAAGCTTTTGAAGGAGTTTGAAGAACTCTAGATCAAAATTATTTTACCTGGATATAGAGGATACTTGGCAGCATTCCAAGTAGCCTTGCCTCTAGTGGATCGGATCAAGATGCAACAGGGTGAAGACCATGAGTTAATGAAAATCAAGAAAGGAGTTGAAGAGGGAAAGATCAAGGACTTTCACCTTAACAAGGGTGTCCTTTGCTTTAAAGGGAGACTATGTGTGCCCAAAATTGGTGAACTCAAGAAGGACGTGATGAAAGAAGCACACAACTCCACTTTCACTGCTCATCCTGGGAGAACTTAAATATACCATGACATGAAAACTCACTTTTGGTGTATTGGGATGAAAAGAGATGTGGTAGATTTTATGGCTAGGTGCTTGACCAGCCAGAGAGTGATGAATGAGCACCAGAAGCCAAGCAATTTACTTCAATCCCCACCAATCCTAGTGCAGAAATAGGAGCATGTCACCATGTATTTCATCACTAGCCTACCTAAGACCACTAAGCACCATGATGGCATTTATGTAGTGGTCGATAGACTTACCAAAGCTGCTCATTTTCTCGCTATCAGGATCACACTTACTTTAGAGAAACTCGTTGATCTCTACGTCCAGGAGATAATCATATTACATGGCGTGCCCCTTAGTATTGTGTCATATAGAGGTACTAAGTTCACTTCTAAATTATGGAATGGATTCGAACCGTCAATGGGCACTGAACTGTATTTAAGTATAGCTTTTCATCATCAAACAGATAGGTAGTTAGAAAGGACAATCCAAACCTTAGAGGACATGTTGAGGGCACATGCCCTAGACTATGCGGGTAAGTGGGATCGTAACTTGTTATTAGTGGAGTTTACCTACAACAATAGCTATCATGCTAGCACTGATACGGCCATATTTAAAGCATTGCATGGATGACATTGTAGGAAGCCTATTTATTAGGATGAAATGGGAGAAAGCAAACCATCTAAAGTAAAGTTGATTGACCAAACCAATGAGGTGCTTAAAACCATTAGGAAAAGACTTCAAGTAGCTCAAATTAGGCAGAAGAGTTATGCGGACTTAAGAAAAAGGCCTTGGAATTTAAAGTAGGAGATCATGTGTTTCTGAAGGTTTCACCTCTTAAGAGGAGTCTACGATTTGGGCAAAAAGGTAAGCTTAGCCCTAGGTTCATCGTGACTTTCGAAATCCTACAAAAAGTGGGACCAGTGGCTTTCCGATTGGCCTTACCACCCTCTCTTCAAGGCATACAGGAGGCATTTCATGTTTCTAACCTCCGCGAGTATGTTTCTAAGTTGAATCATATGATCTGCTATCAACCCCTTCAAATTAAGGAGAATTTTAACTTTGTGGAAGGCTAATAAGCAACTTAGAAATGAAAGAAAGGAAGCTGAGAAACAAAACTATACCTTATGTCAAGGTTTTGTGGAGGAATCATAGAGTGGATGAAGCTACCTAGGAGCTTGAACATAAGATGCAGAAAAAGTACCACATCCTCTTTCTTTCAGGTAACTAAAATTTCGAGGACAAAATTTCTTAAGTGGGGGAGAGTGTAAGAACCATGAAATTTTATTTTAGTTAATTACATGGGTTAGATTAATTCAGTTGAATTATTTGTTAATTTCGCGACTATGTGATGTTTTATTTTAGGTTAAATGATTTTTTTGCAATTATTTGTGAGTTAGTTGTTTTAATTTTTGAAATTTAGGCTTTGTGATTTTCTTAATGTGGGTCAAATTCTAGGCATACGAGTTGAATTGGGCCAAACATCAATTGCCTTTTACTTCCAATTCAATTATTTGCTAGGAAGAATAAGAAAAAAAAAGGGGAAAGAATTTGTGTGGGTGGGGATTTCCCACATAGCTCTCAACCTTCTAAAAAAAAGACAGAAAAGAAAAGGGGAGGGAGGCCTCAGTCAACAGCGGCACACCAGGGGGGTTTGCTTATGCACACAACACATTCAACACACACACACTCTCTTCAAATAGCAAAGAGAAAGGAGAGGAAGAAAGAGAGGAAAGAGAGAGGAAGAGGAAAGGAAGAAGGGAAGAGGAAGTATAAGAGGAGGAAAAGCTTGGGGAGAAGAATTAACACCTTGATCTTATAGTTCTAGTCCATTCAACCAAAATTTTCAAGTAGATAACTCACTCTCTCTCTCTAAATTATATTAATTTGAAATTAAATTGATTTTTTGGTTTATGTTGACACCAGTGATTATGAGTAGAATCTAAAGTAACTTCGTTGAGTCATTAAATTTTTAAGTGAGAAGGCATGATGTTGATAGTTAGGGTTTGATGGATTTTGAGAGTAATTGGATGTATTAGTGTTTGGATGATAATTTGAGACAAAATAGGTGTATTCACATTTTTTTTGAGCAACCATGAGATTTATATGGGCATTTGTTGGATTTTTGTGAATAAAGTTAGGACCACAATTTTCGGAATTTATAGATTATGGAATGTGTGATTATTGAATTATGAAGAAAAGGGTTAACTTAGAGGGGGAAAAATAAGGAAATAAAGAAAGGAGAAACTTGATGGAGATTAATAAAGAAAAAGAGGAGTTCATATACACTAAGTACGCTTTTAAAGCTTGAATTTGGATGTTGGATATTGAAAGTACTATGTTAACAATGGGCATTGGAAAGTCTTGGATATGGGTCTTAGGTCAAGTGCCTTTAATTAAAGACATATTTTAGTGTAGTGTGACTAATGTCCATGTGGTAAGAAAATAATATTTGAGAACGCGAATTATACGTGAAGGCTTTTAGTAGCTCTCTCAATTACGTTAATCGATTGTTAGCCTTGTTAACATTTTTATGATTTTTATGGTGTATTTATTATTTAGGACATTTTGTCAAGTAATGAGTTGTTATTTTGACACGACTTGCAGAGTGTATTGGATGCTTGATCAATGTGATGGTAAGCCCAACGTGTATGAATTTTCTTTGTGAAGTGAATTATGCCAAAATGTGTGTTTGGTGCTTTATGATTGGCATTCGTGTTGCCACAACTTAAGTGTTGTTGGAATGCTTACCATGGTTTGAAAATTTCTTTGTTTCTAAATAAATTGGGTTGAGTAGTTAAATTTTTAAAAAGGGATTGTGCTTGTGAAAGTTGTGTTTATATGAAAACACTTTGAAGGGCTTGCATTATAGTCGGGTTGAGTAGTTAAATTTTTAAAAAGGGATTGTGCTTGTGAAAGTTGTGTTTATGTGAAAACACTTTGTTGTTGAGAATAATTGAAGGGTTTGCATTATAGTCGCGTTCCATAGAATTGCACAAATATGTGTTCCTGGCCAAGGGATTCCCAAGGCGTTCCGAGTTTCCAAAGATTAACCTTGCGTCGCAGGTTAATATTATCCTGATGAGGGTGAAGTCCATTATAGACTTTAGTGTGTCCCGGAACCTAAGTGTCTAGTGGGTATGCTTCTCACCCGTATTGAGAAAGAACTAATGGCTAGTAACTAAAGAATGCCCTAATCATAAATTTTAATCCAATAAGTAAAGTGTTGTGAATTTCTAAGGGTTTTGACCCCTAAATAGTGCTAAAAAAAAAAAAAGATTTTAGTTCCATTCAGCTAAAACTGAAAATGTGTTTTCACATTGTTTGCATGTGTCTTTCTTATAGGTGCGTGATAATGTTTTAAATGATGAATATCACTTTTGTGAAGTTTACATTTGGCATGTAATTGAACGATCGTTCTTTTTCATTCTACCGAAAGCTGTAAAAAAGTGATTTCTTGCCCTTCACTCATATTGTGCTAATACTAATTGAGTGCTATTAAGTAATGTATGGCATGCAAATGTTTTGGGTTTTAAGGCTATTAGTTATTCACTGAGCATGCAGTTTGCTCACCCCTCTTTGTCCCCTTTTCCAAGTTTTGGAGTATGTTCTGTGCTCATGGAAGAACAATTCTTTTGGTTGTTATCATATGTTGGTGGATGTTGATGCATTGCCTTATTTTGTTCAAATGATCCTCTTGTAATTTGGTTGATATGGAGCTTTATTTTTTGGACTTGGTATGTTGTAATACATCAATAATTTGGCTTCGTTGACTAACTTAGAGTCGACGCTATCTACCCCATCCCCGAATTTGTTGTAACACTCCTTCGATGCGTCATAAGTTGGTTGATTTTCGGATGTGTGACCCGTGAAGACTTTGTTCATTTCTTTGAACCTATGTGGTAGTTGGTTTTTTTATGGGTGATGTGTACTCCGAGAGGGCAACTCGTGGAGTACGTAACATAATTATTACTAATGTTGTTTTATAGGTTAACTTGTTTTTAATCCTTGCTTAGCCCGACTTTTCAAGTATGACCTAATGTTTTTCCTTCTTTAAAGAAAAAAATATGTTCTTTATTGTGTTGTGAGCTCTTTGAGGACCGTTTTTAACTTTTGATTTAGCCTTAAGGATTCCATAATGGAGTCTTGGCAATGTAATATTCCTCCAAGGGAAAGAGGGGTATTGCACATTTCATGTTACTTCTCCAGAATGGTTTCTTCAAATCTTTGTGTATCTTGCTTCCACCTGGATTTACAAAGTCAGGGGTGTTATGAGCCTTACCCAAAATCAATCTCTTAAGTTATCCGTGATTTAGTACATAAATCCTGCCTTGAAATCTCTCCTAGCTGGCACATCTACTTTTATTTCCTCCATCTGGACATCAAATTGTTGTGATTGATGGATCTCTCCTAGTAAGGTTGGCGTTAGCTATAGAGTATGCAGCTTCGCCATTCTTCCCTTTATCATTACCTCAACTCCTAACTGTCTTAACTCTTCTGCTAATTGATGGGGCAAATACAAGATAGCATTCAATGCACGGTAAGCCTTACAACTTAGGGCATTCGCCACTATTTTGGCCTTACTAGGGTGATATTGAATATCTAAGCCATAACCCTTTAGGAGCTCAAGCCAACGTCTTTGTCAAAGGTTTATATCTTTTTGGATGA
This sequence comes from Selenicereus undatus, assembly GCA_017589665.1. Classification (NCBI taxonomy): domain Eukaryota; kingdom Viridiplantae; phylum Streptophyta; class Magnoliopsida; order Caryophyllales; family Cactaceae; genus Selenicereus; species Selenicereus undatus. The sequence goes on from JACYFF010031957.1 coordinate 60,658,740, forward strand.
ATATGTACTTGAGGCTTTGATGATCTGCAAAGACACTATAAGCAGCACCCTAAAGGTAATGTCTCCATATCTTAAGTACAAACACCACTACAGCTAGTTCCAAATCATGAGTAGGGTAGTTCTTCTTGTGAGGCTTCAATTAACGGGATACATATGCGATCACCCTATCACCTTGCATAAATACACACTCCAACCCTTGTTGTGATGCATTGTTGAAAACCATAAACCCCTTGCTACCTTCTGGAAGGGTAAGGACAGGGGCTGAGGTTAATCTCCTTTTCAACTCTTGGAAAGCCTCCTTACACTTAGGGGTCCAGCTAAACTTCACGACCTTTTTGGTGATTTTAGTCAAGGCGGCTACGAATTTGGAGAAATCCGTTACAAATCACCGATAATATCCATTTAATCCTAAAAGCCTTCATACCTCAGTCGGGTTTGTAGGATGAGCCCAGTTCATGATGGCTTCTACATTTTGAGGGCCCACCCCGATCCCTTCTACTGATACTACATGGCCCAAAAAGGAAACCCTTTCTAACAAAAACTCACACTTTAACAATTTAACATACAGGGTGTTTTCCCTTAGTGTCTCTAGAGTTAACCATAAATGCTTATTATGTCGTTCGGGGTTTATAGAGTATACCAGGATATTGTCTATGAACACCCCCAAAATCGACCCAGGTAAGGCTCAAGTACCCAGTTCATCAAATCCATGAAAGTTGTTAGGCCATTGGTTAAGCCAAAGGGCATCATCACAAACTCATGGTGCCTATATTGAATGCAAAACGCGGTCTTATAAATATGACCCTCTTTTATCCTTAGTTGGTGGTAACCTGACCTCAAGTATATATTTGAAAAGGTTCCTACTCCCCTTAGTTGATTAAAAAGATCATCAATCCATGGCAAAGGGTATTACTTTTTAATGGTGATTTTATTCAACTCCTGGTAATCCACACACAATCTCAAACTATCGTCTTTCTTCTTGACAAACAACATGGGAACGCTCCATGGTGAGGAATTGAGTTGGATGAATCCTTTTTCCAACAACTCTTCTAACGGCACCTTTAACTCCTTGAGTTACGCTAGTGCCATGTGATATGGGGCCTTAGATATGGGGTTAGCACCAGTGGCTAGGTGTATGCGAAACTCTACCTCTCTGGGTGGAGGCAACCCTAGTACATCCTCATGGAAAATATCGAGAAAACCTCTCACCACTTGTATATCCGCTAGAGTTGTTCCTGCTGCCTGTGCATCCATTACATTCCACATATATGCATCACATCCTCTGGTTAGTATCTTATGCGCTTTGAGTATTGATACCACTCATACCTCGGCTTTATAGGGTGTTCCCTTACAGGTCATCCTACGCACCCCTTGAGTCCACTATGGTAATTTTCTGTTTAAAGCACTCTACCCTTGCCTGATACTTACTCAACCAAATCCATTCCCAATATTACATTGAACTCAGACAAGTTAAACATGAACAAGTGTGTAGGAAATTCACTACCCCTTATCACAATAGGGCAATTTTTGAACAAGGTCCCATAACCAACTATTTCCCTAGTGGGTAGGGTAATAGCCAATGAGTGACAAACACTAGTAAGCACTAGTTTTTGTTTCTCAGGAACCAGGGGGCGTATAAATGCATGTGCAGCACCCATGTCAAACAAAATAGTGATAGGAAAGGTATGCATGGTGAAATTACGCATTACTACATTGCCAGCTGCATCATGATCCTCTTTCTTGATGATGAAAACACGCCCTGTTACTAGTGATGGATTCCTTGACGAGCCTGGGGTTGGTGCTCAATTCTAGTTTATGGGATTTGGGTCCCTACTATTACCCCCTTATGTGTTTCCTTCTATGTGCCATTCCGATCATTCCCTAATACACGGAGAGGGTAGTCCTAACTTAGTGCTGCTAGCTCCCAGACCTGAAACATGCATTGGAACCCGACAGCGGCATTCGCTTGAGTAGTGGCCACGTTTATAACACGCCCTATAGACAACACTTGGGTGACCTCCTCCTCACACTATTGTATTCCTATGAAAGTGGTTGCTCAGTGGTTGATAGTTACGAATTTCTTAATTCTCTCCTCTATGCTTGTTCACCTTATTATGATAATCCTTATGTAGCCCAACCACTCTCTCCACATTTATGGTCACTTCAAGAATTTCCTGCAATGTGGAGAAGGTCCTTGCCTCCATCTTCTCATAGTACTTAGGATGTAAGCCCTTGTCAAATCTATTCAACCTTAGCTTTTCAATAGCCACTAGATGAGGAGCAAATCGGGACAAGTCATTGAACTTGTAAGCATCCTCCAACACCGTCATCTTCCTTTGCTGCAAGGTAAGAAATCCATCTTCCTTCTGCTCTGAAGGGGCATCGGCTAAAATCGGTCATTCAGCATCGCCTTCAGTTGGGTCCACCCAATCGCAGTCTCATTCGGTCTATCCTTTATTATTGTCCACCATAAGTTAGCCTCCCCTATGAGGTAATAGGTTGCAAAGCCTATCCGCTACTTTTCTGGACAATAGAATGCATCTAGCAGCTTCTCCATTCCTCTAACACAGTCTTCAAACACTTTTGGGTCGGGGTACTATCGTATGTTAGTGGCTTATGAGCCGTCAGTCGCTTGAACATGACCGAAATGTCCTCTTCCTTGTCCTCCTTCTTGCTTCCCATTTATTTCAGCAATTCCAATAAGAGTTGGCTTGTAAGGTCGACCCTCTCTTCTCGATTACCATCGTTGGTGCCTATGACACCACCAACCTGTGCTCATGGGGCGTCCAATCATTATCATAGGTTAGCCATAGATCATTTATTGTTGGTAGCACTAGAGTCAGTGTCGTCATCTTATCCTTTCATTTTGCGAGGGTTCTTTAGTCTACACATTCTTATGAAATTCAAACCTCGCACATCTTTCCTATTCTAATAGTATATTTTATCAGGACATTTAGCGTGCCGCATAATAGAGCCTTTCAGGAGAAATCAAAGATATAGGAATAGCATGAACATACTAGCTTATATGATTGCCATTTAGCTAACATACATTTCAACCAGTTTTTTAAAACTAGTCATCAACACATCTATTGGTGCCTATTGCTCTTATTAACACACACATCGCATATCATGGAACTATCTTATGTTACTGTCAATCTAGGTATATTTAGAGACATGGCTAGGTGCATTCCATATGGCCCCTCTTACGGCTCCACATTAGATAACCGCCCTTAGTGTCGAAAACGTCATATATTATCTGAGCAAGTGGGGGAATCAAGTTGGTAGGTATTCTTCAAGATCTTCTTCGGGATCTTCTTCCTCCTCATCTTACATATGCTCAGGACCAGCAGCAACCTCTTCATCTGAGTTACTTAGAATAATTACCTCTGGTACTGTGACCTCTATCCCTCCTAAGTTCTCTTCTGCCCCTGCTCCCTTGTGTTCCTCCACTACGGGTCGATAACTTATATTTTATATGTAAATTTACTCTCTACTTTACCTACTTTTTAGCCTTTGAAATATATTTTTATAAAAATAATAACTCATATTTTTATGTCTTTGCAGGTGATGGTGATAACATGAAATAAGATGTTAATTTACCAAAGGAAGATAATTTTGGTACAGCATAGCAGTTCAAATGAAGCAAAGCCCAACCTGCTTGTAGCTCCTTCTCTCCCTCTTACCTTGCTCTTCGCGTGGACCTATTATTCGCCTCCAGTCTGGCCCAAATAGCAACAAGCCCGTTCCCTTCTCTTCCTCATCCACTCTTTCCCAAGCAGGGCCAGCCCAAAATGGGCCTGTTCTCCTTAAAGAACCAGCAGCCCAAAACATCCAGGCTCCGGCAGTAGTTCTATGAGGCCCAGTAGGCGGCTCGTCAGCTTCCCTCCACATCAACGCCTCTCTCTCTACGTGGCGCAACGACCTACCTCAGCTCCAAGCTCTCTCTTCTCTTTCTCTCTTTAGCATCCGTGTGGGCCTGAGCACCAAGGCCCAACCCAGCATCCTTTTCTCTCTCTTTTTCCTCCTTAGTCTAGGCCTGCCCAAGCAAGCCTCCACCCAGACGAACCCACCCAGCATTAGCTCTCAGTTGCCGAACAACCAAGTCTGTTTGTTGCCCCTCATGGGTCAATTATTAACCTAGTCAAAGCTAATTAATCAATAATAATTTTAGTTTAATACTAACCTTTTCTCATACAACATAACAACTAAGAAATTAATTGAAATTAATTTTTCATTAACTTTTGGGCACCAAGAGGGGTTGAATTTCCACTATAAAAAGGGGTCAAGGGTGGAGCTCATCTATCCACTCATCCAAGGATCCAAGCGTTCCTCCATTCTCTCATCTTCTATCTTCCATATTTTTTTAGAGAGTAGACAGTCTTTGTAAGACAACCATTTGGGTTGAGGAGTTAGGAAGAAAATAAGTTTCATTAGCTATTTTTTCTCTTTTCTTCTTACCTCATTTGAGAGTTAAATTTGTGAGTTTACACTTAATTCTATAGTTTTGTGGAATTGAGTATCCAAGTTTGGACATAGAAAGTGAAATATACCAATATTGAAAGGTGGTTGGATCAACTTCAATGGCGTTTTCACTAACTTCAATGGCATCTCTTACGTTGCATAATTTCGAGTTTCTATTTGAAACAAACCTATTTATGCATCTTAATACTATTGTTTATTACAATAGTTATGCTATCTCAAATTAATATTAGACCTTGTAGGCTAATACGATGCTATGCAATTCAGGCTTAAAATTATAATTGTTCAAATTGAATAATTTATGCTAGAAATTAGAAGAGTTATATCTAAAAAGAATTATTCAGGCTAACTACTAGATAAATAATATCATTTGATAATTATAATTCATCCTTTTAATTTATGGCCTAATGCTTGCAGCTTAAGTTTAATAAGAGACTAACTAAACCCCTAATAGAGTTAGAAATTCAGTATTTGTGTCATCAGTGAAATCTAAAATCTTACATCTTTCTCGCATTTGATTTCTCTCTATTTTCTTGACTCATTTGTTTTCTTTGGTTTCTTTAATGAACTCCTCACCTGAATTATTCTTTGCAAGTGGAAAAGCAAAACTTAAAATTGCTATTGTTCCTCATAAGATCACACCCTATACTTGCTAGTCTATAACTGATCTTGTCCACTTGCAAATAAAAAGGATTTTAAAACTGAACATAGAATCCATGTCAAGTTTTTGGCGCTGTTGTCGGAGAGCGAATAGTGAATTTTGAATTTCCTTCTCCTTTTATCATTTTTCCTATTTCCTGCTAATCTAACAATTTTATTTCTTTTCTTTATTCTCCACCCTCATCCTTTTCATTTTTTTATTTTCATTATTTCTTTCCCCATTCCATTCTAATCTAACCATTTTATTTTTGCTCTCCCTATTCCCTTCTAATCCAACTATTTTTCGATTCCCTCCTAATCTAATATAATATAATCTAACTATTTTATTTCTGCTATTTTGTCTATTTTATTTAATCTAACAATCTCATCCCTTTTATTTCATTTATTTTATTTTGTTTTATTTTATTTTATTTTTCATTTTTTTCTTTAGATCTTTCTTTTGTTTTATTTATTTATTTTTTCTTTTCTTATTTCGTTTGGTGGTTAGTGTGGTTGTCATTTCATTCTATTCTCTTGATTGTTTGTGGGTATATGCATGGTAGATGTTCTTTATTCTTACATCTTGAAGACCAGAATCCTTAAATTCAATGTTCTCTTAGTAAGATAAGAGCTAAGAAACATGAATTTCAGAAAAATATGGTTAAAGAACACCCCTCCCCCTAAGCAACTTAGGGAGTTTTTTGCTCCTGCTACTTATGACTCACCTACAAGTACCTGTATACCCATTGCAAAGGGGTCATTTGAGATTAAGTATTCTCTTATCCAAATGGCTTTGTCCTTTCATGGGCTAGAGTCCGAGAATCCTTTCAAGCATGTTGATGCATTTTTTGAGATATGTTCTACTGTTTTCCTAAATAATGTCTCTATTGACGCTTTTCGTTTGCATCTTTTTTTCTTTCTCTTTAAAAGATAAAGCTACATCTTGGTTGGATATTAAGACAAATATCACCACGTGGGATCAATGCAAAAGGAATTCTTGAAAAAATTTTCCATATTGGCAAACTAACTGTCTTAAGACGAGCTACAGTCACTTTCTCACAAAATACAAATGAACAATTGCATAAAAGTTGGGAAAGGTTTAAAGACTTGTTGGGAAGTTGTCCATACTATGACGTACCTATGTGACAACTCGTCCAAAGTTTTATTCTGGCTTAGATGAGCACAATAGACAGATGGTTGATGCATCTTGTGGTAGTTTCTTGTATAAAACTCCCGAAGAAACTTGAGAATTGTTTGAACATTTGAGTGAAAATTCACACTTACATGCTACTTTCTCACATTCTGATTTGCCTAGGCAATTGGGAAGTAAAGGGAGGATTTATGCAGTTTCACATTCAATTAACCTCTCTAGTAAAGTTGATGCTTTAACTAAGAAATTTGATCAATTGTTATGCATGAATAAAGTCTCTAATTCCCCTTCTATGCAAGATGTGTGTTCGATTTGTGCTAGTCCCATGCATGCTTCTATTGACTGTTCTTGTGCGGGTAGGTCTGAATGTGCAACAAAACAAGTGAATGTTGCCCAAGGATTTCCTCCATCCAATAATTCTTATTCTAATACTTATAATCATGGTTGGAGGAGTCATCCTAACTATTTATGGAAGTCTCAAAATGTTAAGAATCCTTAAGCCTAGTTTAGCAGACCTAACCCTCCTGGCTCCCAAAACCAGAGATATGTTCCCCCTTCTCATCAAGCTCCATCTGAAAGCTTTGGTATGGACAAGGTAATCTCTGCTCTTGGTACCTTGACGTATGTTGTACGAAATGTTGATTCCAAAGTCCAAAGAATTGGGATTAAAATGTATATTGTTGACTCTCACTCATAATCTATAGCTAAGTTAGAAACCCAACTTAGGCAACTAGCCTAGCTATAGGTAAAAAAGAAACGGGAAAACTTCCAAGTCATCTCGTACAGAACCCTAAAGGCCAACAATTTGAACAATTGAAAGTTGTAATGGTTCGAAGGAGTGGTAAAGAAGTAGATAATAAGGTGACTGAGGAACATGGTAAAGAGGAAAGACTTAAGACCATTGAGAGTGACCTCGAGATTGAAAAGGAAAAGGACCCATCCCCTTCCCTATTGTGTCTAACCCCAGCATCACATATAAGCCTAAGGTTCCTTACTCTCAAGCTTTGGGTACACCATTCTCTACTAAGAAACATAAGCAAAGAGATAACATTTTAGAGACCTTTAAGCAAGTTAGGCCCTATTCTTTTCGTGGTTTAATGAACCCAACCCACTTCTTTCCACACCCACCCACTCCTTGCCCCCCCTTCCCACTCTTTTCTACACTTAAACAAAAATACCACTCCTTCCCACTCTCACCCACTCATTCCCCCCATTTCCCACACTCCTTCATTCAACTCCCTAACTTCATTCAACTTCTTTCAACTCATGCCCACTCTCATCCACTCCTTCCCCCCCTTTCCCACACTTAAAAAAAAATCTCACTCTTACCAACTCTCACCCACTCCTTCCCCCCTTTCCCACACTCACCCATCCCACACCCATCATTTCCTACTGAAAAGAACAGGGCCTTAATGTCAATTTTCCCTTTTAGGAAGTAATTAGACAGATCTCGGCTTATGCTAAGTTCCTCAAAGACATGTGCACTGTTCAATGGAAAGATAAAGATGATAAGTCTAAAAAGGTTTTCTAGGTGAACAAGTGAGCTTGACTCTAAAATTCGACACTCCATGTAAGTTCAAAGATCCTGGTGTTCCCACTATTTCCCGCTATATTAGTAATCACAAAATTAAAAGGGCACTTTTGGATTTGCGTTCTAGTATTATTTGATAGCATATTTTGTTTACTTAGAGTTGGGATTGGGTGAACTAAAACCTTCCAACTGTACCATTCAACTTGTTGATAGATCAGTTAGGACTCCTTAGGGACGGATATATGATGTCTTCGTTCAGATTGATAAAGGATTCTTTCTTGTTGACTTCATTGTGTTGAACATGGACCCTAGTCGTGCTTCTAAGCAAATCCTATTTTTGGATGTCCCTTCCTAGCCAAAGGTAATGCCACCATGAATTGTATGATGGGGGTGATGGATGACTTAATCATGAACATGAGGGTAGGTTTAACATTTTTAAAGCTTCTTCTCAAAACGTGTTTGAAGATAAATCTAAATGCATCTTTGCTAACGTGATTGATGAAATGATTGAAGAAGTTTTACCTGCTATTCTAAGTAATGATCCCCTAGGAACCTTTCTTTCATATCAAGACTTGAGATGGTTGGACTTAGGAAATACAATAGATTCTACTCTGGATTGCACTCCTCATCTTGAGTCTTCCTCTTGGGTGTCCACTTATGAACCCCTTCCATCTTTGGCTAGTTCTCCTATGTCACCTTTTGTTGTTTCCACACCTAAAATTGAGTTGGAACCTCTCCCTGATTTACTCAAGTATGTGTTTCTAGGCCCTAAAGAGACCCTACTTATCATCATGTCTTCTCTTTTATCTTATGATCAAGAGAAATAGTTGATTCATGTGTTGCCTGATCATAAGGGCGCTATTGAGCGGTCGGTTGCTGATTTGAAAAAGGATTAGTCCAACAATTTGCATGCATAGAATTCATTTAAAGGATAGGCAAATGCAACATGGGCTGAACCCCCATATGAAACAAATTGTCCAGAGAGAGGTACTAAAGCTTTTAGAGGTAGGCATTATCTGTCATATTTTGATAGTCGATGGGTTAGTCCAGTTCAAGTAGTCCCTAGGAAATCTAGCATAGCTGTGGTTAAAATAATGAAGCTGAACTAGTTCCTACTAGACAAAGCACGGGGTGAAGGGTGTGCATTGATTACAGAAAGTTGAATTCTATCATTAGAAAATCTCATTTTCCTCTCTTCTTCATTGATCAAATTTTGAAAAAAATAGCTGGACAAAGTTTCTACTACTTTCTAGATGGGTATTCTGGTTATAACCAAATACCTGTCTATCTTGAGGACCAAGAGAAAACCACGTTTACATGCCCATTAGGTGCATTCGCCTATTGAAGGATGCCTTTTGGGTTGTATAATGCACCTTAACATTTCAAAGATGCATGATGGTCATATTTTCTTATTATATTGATAATTTCATGAAGGTGTTTATGAATAATTTCTCTGTTTATGGTTCTTCCTTTGATGTGTCTCTTGCTAATTTGTGCATTGTACTGAACAAATGTGAAGAAGTGAATCCTATCTTGAGATGGGGAAAGAGTCACTTCATGGTCCAAGAAGGGATTGTGTTAGGTCACGAAGTTTCTAAAAAGGGAATTGAGGCTAATAAAACTAAGATTAATTCGATTTCTAATTTTCTTATTCCTTGTTCTGTGAAGCAATCTTTCCTTAGCCGTGCTAGTTTCTATAGGAGAATTATTAAGGATTTTAGCAAAGTGGCTTTCCTACTTACTGACCTTCTTACTAAAGGTGCTCCTTTTGTGATTGACGAGTCTTGTATGAAAGCTTTTGGAAAGCTTTGGTCTTTATTGGTGTAGGCCCCATTTGTGCATCCCCCTAATTTTTCTCTTCTTTTTGAGATTATGTGTGATGCATCTGATTTTGCTATAAGGGCTATTTTGGGTCAAAGGGTGAAGATAATACCTTATGTCATATACTATGCTAGTAGAACTCTAACTGATACTCAAAAGAATTATTCTACTACTAAAAAAGAGTTGTTAGCCGAGTATTGCACTTGATAAATTCTGCCTATAGCTTTTGTGTTCAATAGTTATAGTGTTCACTGATCATGATGCATTAAAACACTTATTGGCCAAGAATGACACCAAGTCACGACTTATTAGATGGATTTTGTTGCGCTAAGAGTTTGATATTGAGACGAAAGATAGGAAAAGTTCTAAAATTTAGTTGCAGACCACTTGTCTAGAATCTTTACTGAGTATACTGATGATTTAGCTAGATTTTTTAGCCATTTTCCTGGTGAGCAACTATTTGTCGTGTCATATGCCCTTCTCCCTTAGGTTTCTCATATTGTGAATTATCTTGCCATTATAAAGATTCCTCCTTACTGGCCTAAACAGGAAAAAAAGATAAGTTCTTCTCACGAGTAAGACATTACTATTGGAAAGACCCTTATCTTTTCGAACATTATCTAAGCTAAATGGTGCATAAATGTGTTTCCAAGAGTGAAATTCGTAGTCTTCTGACTTTTGTCACTCCTATGCTTGTGGTGGTCACTTTGGAGGTCTAGGACAGTTGCTAAATTCCTACAAAGTGGGTTCTTTTGGCCCACTATATTTCATGGTGCTCACCATTTCTAGCTTGCTTGTGAGCATTGTCAATTTACGGGTTCCCTGTTCCATCCTAATATGATGCCCTTTTCCCCTATTCTACTGTCGCATATTTGATGTGTGGAGCATTGATTTCATGGGTTCCTTTCCCCCACCATTTGGTTTTATTCACATACTAGTTGCTATTGATTATGTGTCAAAATATATGGAAGCTTAGGCTACTACGACCAATGATCACAAGGTTGTGGGCAATTTTGTGAAAGAGTACATATTTTTTTGATATAGGACCCTTAAACCTCTTATTAGTGATGGAGATAGTCACTTTTATCACTGATCTTTTGAGGCTTTGCTTAGAAAGTATTTTGTGACTCACAAAGTAGCTACACCTTATCACCCTAAGACTAGTGGTCAAGTTGAGGTGTCTAATTGTGAGATTAGGTCTATACTTGAGAAATGGTTCGACCCAATTAGAAAGAATGGTCTTTGAGATTACATGATGCTCTTTGGGCCTATCGTACATCTTATAAGACTCCCATAGGAATGTCTCCTTACCAGCTTCTTTCCGGTAAGCCTTGTCACTTGCTAGTTGAATTGGAATACCATACTTTTTGGGCTATTAAAGCTTTTAATTTTGACATGAAAAAAGCGGATTCTAATCGAAAGCTTCAATTAAATGAGTTGGATGAATTGGGTGATGAAGCCGATGAGAATTCTAAGATTTATAAAGCCAAAATTAAAGCTTTTCATGATAAAATGATTTCTCGTAAATCTTTTGAACCTAATAGGAAGGTTTGGCCTTTTAATTCCAAGCTTGAGCTGTTTCTGGCAAGTTGAGATCTAGATGGGATGGTCCTTTCATTGTCCAACAAGTGTTTCCCTCTAGAGCGGTCTAAATTTTGGATCCCCAGGATGATCGTGTTCTTACTATTAATGGTCAACTTCTAAAACCTGTTGTGACTAATGAGATTGAGTCTGGTTTAATTGAGTCTATCAATCTAGTAGACTCAATTTATTATGATTAGTGGATGGGATTTTGTCTAGCTAAAAATATAAAACTTAGCGTTTGTTGGGAGGCATCCCAATCTTTTAGAAGAGTTAAGTCTTTTGTTTTTGTTTTTTTTTTTTTGGTATGCTTGTGTTTAGAGTGTGAAACTACACTTGGTTTTTTGGTATTGTGGATTGTAGTGGCTTTAAAGGTACTTTTGGAGTTAGATTGTTGGGTTTATATGGAAATAATTTCCTCGTGCTGTTAGGTTGTGTTGCTCTTTTCTCCATTTCTCTCTTCATTATTGTCTTTTACATTGAGGACAACGTAAGGTTTAGGTGTGTAGGGAAGGCAAAATGAAAAATATTAAGGAAAATCAAACTTTAAAATCGTTCGGTGAATTTGATCTTAGAAAGAGCTTGAGTGTTATGATTATGCATGTTTTACTACTATTGTGTGGATTTTATTCATATGACCCATGTTTGTTGGAGATTATTTCTAGTTTTGACTAGTTGAAGGCCAAAATTTTTGTTGTTTTAATGCCACTATGTAACCTACTTTGAGTTTGAGATGTAACCCTATTTTCAATGTCATTATGAGTATTTAGTAAGTATTGAGGCCCCATTGACTTTCAATTAGCAAATAAGATAAATTCAATTAATTAAGCTCTAATTTTGATACCAATGTTCAGGTTTTATCTTTATTTATATCTTTAATTATCTGAATATGTACCAAGTGCTTTTATGAGTGTTAGCTTTATTCATATTTTTATCCACTCAAAAAAAAACACATGAAATCAGGTAACTTTTGAAAAAAGTTCAAAAAATCAAAAAGAAAACAAAAGGACAAAAAGGCTAATAAATTGATTTAACATTAAGGACTTGATTTTAAAGATGCTCTTGTGATTTTCACTATACGTGGTGAAGTTTTGCACTTACAGTTTGCTACATGGTCTCATTGTGTGCTTGATTTGCTTAAATCTTGGCCTATTGTCTTCGTTGAAACTATAAATGTTAATGATGGGTTGTGGGTTGGTATTGAATTATTCCATGCGATTTTGAGTTGGTAAGAATTTCTTCCCTAATCTTGTTTACTTGATGAGTTAAATGAATATGTGCATTATTGTTACGCTTTGCTCGAGGACTGGCAAAGTTTTGGTGTGAGAGAAGTGATAACTCATTTTATATGCAAATTTACTCTCCATTTTACCTACCTTTTAGCCTTTGAAATATATATTTATACAAATAATAATTCATATTTTTATGCCTTTGTAGGTGACAGTAATAATATGAAATAAGACGGTAATTTTGCCAAAGGAAGATAATTTGGGCTGAGTAAAGCAGTTCAAACCCGCGTGTAGCTTCTTCTCTCCCTCTTTCCTTGCCCTTCGTGTGGGCCTGCTATTCGCTGGTTCTAGTCTGGCCTAGACAGTAGCATGTCCATTCCTTTATCTTCCTCACTCACTCTCTCTCAAGATGAGCCAACCCAAAATGGGCCTATTCTCGTTAAAGAACCAGCTGCCCAAAATGTCCAGGCTCTAGTAGTAGTTTTGTGAAGGCCTTGGCCCAACAGGCGACTCATTAGCTTCCCTCCACATCAACCCCTCTTTCACTGTCTAACTGAACCAATGACCCACCTCGGCTCCAAGCTCTCTCTTCCCTCTCTCCATTTAGCATCCATGTGGTCCTAAGCACTGAGGCCCAACCTGGCATCCCTTTCTCTCTCCTTTTATTCCTCAGTTTGGGCCTACCTAAGCACGCCTCCACCCAAACGAGCTTGCCCAGCATCAGCTCTCTTTTGCCCAACAGCCAAGTTTTTTTTTTTTCCTCATACGTCAATTATTAACCTAGTCAAAGCTAATTAATCAATAATAATTTTTAGCTTAAGACTAGCCTTTTTTTTCATGCAACATAACAGTCAAGAAATTAATTGAAATTAATTTTAATTAATTTTTTATTAATTTTTGTGCACCAAGAGGGGTTTAGTATCCACTACAAAAAGGGGTCAAGGGTGGAGCTCATCCAAGCACTCCTTCATCCTTTCATCTTCCATCTTCCGCATTTTTTTAGAGAGTAGAAAGTCTTTATAAGACAACGATTTGGGTTGAGGAGTTGAGAAGAAAATAAGTTTCATTAGCTATTTTTTTCTCTTTTCTTCTCACCTTATTTGAGATTCAAATTTGCGAGTTTCTACTTCATTCTATAGCTTTGTATTATTGAGTATCTAAGTTTGGACATAGAAAGTGAAATATACTAATATCGAAAGATGGTTAGACAACCTCAATGGTGTTTTCCCTAACTATGGCCGGCCAAAAGACTCATGTTGGATTAAGATGGATCCTTGATTAATAATATTGATTTTCTAATTTCTTTTGGAGTTTATATTTGTCTCTTGCATTGCATAATTTTGAGTTTATATTTGAAACTAACCTATAAACGTCTTACCAATACTCTTAAAGTCCTTCATAGTCTCTCCATTGACCTTTTGGATAAAGTAGGTTATATTTACTTGATTCCCACTCTTCCAATTGCAAAAAAGTAGAGTTGTTGTCACCATGTTGTATCTTGTCCACTTTTGCGTTCTAGCATAAGAACTTAGCAACAACTTTACTTTCCTTCCTATAATTGTCTATTATTTCCTTTTCTGAAAAGTTAGATCTATATTATTGGGGTCTTCATTTAATTGAGTCTAAATTGACTCTATATGTTGTTTAGTAGCCGCAGACTCGGATTTCAATATCAGAAAAATTCCTCTTATTTAGATCCTTCATCCTTTTTAGTTTAGAACATATTTGACACATTTTAGTGCCTTTAAATCCATATTCCAAGCTATATAGACCAACCCAGTGAACTCAACATGTGAACTCTATATATTGAAGTACCTAAAGGGTTTTGCTCCCAACTTTGGCTGATGATAAAAAGAAACAATTACCACATAATGGTTAGATATGCCCTCTTGCTAGAAGGCTTCACTTTTAGTAAATAATCTAGCCCGCTACTTGACCAAAACTCTATCTATCTCAGAGAATATTCTTATACCATATTCATATTTGTTGTTCTAAGTATAGAAATATCTTGTTTGTTTTAGATCACTTAAACCACTATCCTCCATATAGCTCCATAGGGAATTTCATGGACGTAGGAGATATTTCCTCTAATTGTTTCCTCTATAGACATAACACTTTAAAATCTCACAAATAGCGCAACGTTCCTGAATATCATCCGCAAAACGCCTCATGTCATCCCAACACATAACTCTTTTAGCAGTATCATTAAACCCATAAATCAGGGACTAGAAGAATTTGCAAGTAGATTCATGATTAACATACATATGAATACATTGTATTGCCACATCAATGATGAAAATTTGATACATAAGCATCCATCCCAAACAAATCCTTTTTCTTTTATTGCAAGAGATATTGGATGTGAAACTCCATGTATTCCCTGCAATCTTACCTATATTCTGCTCCTTACTCTAGTTTCTAAAATGCAAAATAAATTAATTTTACTTTTAAACATAACTCTTTATTTTTTATTCCCCAGCAACCTTAATGTAATGTTCCAAAACCCAGACTATTGGTGAGGCATATAGAGTTTGAGCCACAAAACCCTCATTTATAATAGTATGAGGCGTAATTCCCTTAGAGATCATTTACAAAGTACCAAAAGAATGAACCAAGTTGACTTGTTGGGTAACCCTCATAGTACTTCTAGGAGTGACAAAATCCACTGCATCTTTAATAATCTATTGTGGCATAGCTTGTTTAGGTGGATCTATATCTTTGGCAACCAAAGTAACTTTTTTTGGCATTCAACTTCATTATGACCAAACACTAAACAAGAAGAACATCTAATGGGCTTTATTCAAATATTACTGATTGAACCATATCAACCCCTTTCTAATTCTCAAATGTGATTTTCCTATGAAATTCCTGATTAACTAGAACATCCACCAATACTTAGCTTTTCCTAGCAATAGTCAAAGCATAAGTCATCTTAGGGCACCCTATCTTTCTAGTTTAATGAATGAAGACTTCTTTAGCATGAACCCTAGGTAACTGGATCCAAATATTACACTATGAATCCCTTCTTTGGATAACTCCAAATCTAAATTCCATTTCTTCAAATTTATAAGTTGTTTATCAAAAAATAAGTGACCTGATTCAAAATAGCATTTAGGTCATCCTCAATAGTAAATTAAACTAGACAGATTCTTTTATCTTTGATAAGAATTTTATTTAGGTCGTATTGTCCCCACACTTGTTTAAAGAAGTCTTCATTCATTTTGAAGGAGGGTTTGACCCCAAAACAAAAACAACCATTGAGTTTTTCCAATAATCCAATTCATCTTCAATGTTATCCAAAACAATCTTTAGTTAATCATCACATTTTTGTAAAACAAAGAGAGTCAACCATTTAATGTTGGAGAACTCTATCTCTCTAGCTAAATCTTTGACTTGATTTTGTCGCATTTCTTCTATTACCACTCAATTAGTAGATGGAACTACTTTCGGATCGATAGTGATTTCTCCTTGTACATCTAATTCCACATTTCGTTGTTCCTCCATTAATACATCTTTTTGAAATGCATATTCCATCTCCAAAACCATATCAATGTCTTCAAGGGCCTCATTGAATACTTACTCTCCATTATAAGTGAGCTTCCAGCTGCATCCAATTGATTTCAAAAGCATGTTGTGTACTACTGTTCAACACTGGTTATTGAGGTCGCACTCCCTCTACCATGGCATCAGCTTATATTAGCACCAATGCTTAATGTGCTTTGAGAGGAAATGAGTTATGTTAGTATATGAAATTAAAAATTTTGCACGATGCGCACTTTTTACAACGCCAAGAATTAATATTTGCACACTCTACAACCTTGAAAATTTCCAATTAACTATAATATCCTTTTGCCTCTATTTATAGGGTATTTGTCCAGAAGAACAAGAGTTTTGGTGAATCGGGAGTGCCATCGTAAGTGCACGGGTGCTATAGTATTGATCAAGGTCTTTCCTACGAAGACTAGATTGAATTACCAAGTATTCCCTTAAAAGTTTGCTAAGTGAAATCGAGATCTGATTTGGTTTGTTTTTATCTAACCAATGATAAATAACAAGGACAAACTTTAACGACTAAACACATCTAGGGGTAGCATCACCTAATGATGTGCCGATCTAACTAGTCAAACATGCACTTTTCATAATGTCAATTGATTCAATGGTCAATAACATTAGAGAATTCACAACTTTCTTTCAAGATGGAGTGAATTAACTCAATCACACTAATTATTAATTCATATTAGATCTTAATTTAACCATATTTAAGGTTATGATTATCACAAGACCGCTGAATTCACAATACTCACTCAAGTGATTATTGAACTAACTCTAATCCAAGTTTTCCAACTTCGATCTTTGCCTTTCAGCACTTCGATCTAGCATCTAACATACATGCAAGAAGTTGGTCACAAATCTCATAATAGCAAACAAATTTAAGGAAGAGATTGAAATAACTGAGCAACGCTTCAAAGTTGATGAAGTTCAAACTAGAAAATTCAACAACATCGGTTTGGCCTTGCAAACCCTAGATAAAGAAATTTATTTACTTATTATTGAAATCAAAAAACAAAACATCTCCAAATTATTAATCTCAACTAACAAGAGAAGTTAATTGAAAAGGGAAGGAAACAAAAGCTTATTCTAACAACCAGATGGCGATATTTCGATCTACTTCCAAACAGCCTTCGAACGTTGCATGATCTTCACTGCTTTGTTCTTCAACCCTTTCTAATGGTGGATTATGGATGTATGAAGATATAAGATGATAATAGGATGATGGATAGATGCCAAGGAAGCAATAAAATAGGGTTTTTATCACCAAAATCAAGTTTGCAAACTATCTAAATGCTTAGAACACGAAAAGCCGTGAATAAAATTGGCAAACTCGAGGGAAGAGAGTCCACCACAGTCTGTCCATGGGGGACCCCACGGACCATGGTCCCTACCATGGCCAGGTCGTGGTTCCCACTGGTTCGTTAGTTCCCTTTTGTTTTACCCGCTGCTTCTTCCTCGATCCTCCTAGACCGTAGTAATGTTCATGGTATGTTTGTGCTGGGTATCTTTAGGCCTTTTTTTGCTATCTTCTTTGATCTACAAGGCCTCAAAATCTTTATTATACTAACGTGCTTTGGGTTAGCAAGGTTAAAATCTACAAACACTTCTAATGGGGACCATCAAGATCAAGCCTTGGATGAGCAACTAGCTAGCCTGCATATCTATTCAAGCTCCAAGGAAGTCAAGAACATTCATGCCTTGGTCAGAAACACCATTGAGCAATCGGACAGAATATGGGCAGATTCGACCGGTAATTGGCCCGGTTTTGTGCACCTTTTGGGACTTGAAGGTGAGGGGATGATTGACTACTTTGCCCCCTCTCTTTAAGTTTAAGATGTTAGGAATCCAATAAAATAAGTTGCAAAGGATTTGGAGGTCATTAGGTCTGTCAAACAGCAAGTTCTTTCCAACGCTGCAGGCTAGGCGCTAATTCAGCACAGTCGGAATTAGAGGGAAGTTTGGTCTATCAAATTAAGGCCATTCTTTCTGAAATTTTAAGTAATTAAAAGGGACATAAATATTTATCAGATCATGGGTTCAAATCCCATCCAAAGCACCCGCTTGTGTTGGTTTTATCTAGCCAAAAGGACAAGCAAAACACCCTTTTACCCGGTTGCTCACTAGCTGGTACAAAGGGGCTTATTTCTTGGGTTTAGCTTTGCCCACTTGCTGGATTGACTCTTGTGCTGCATTCTAGGATCTTTGTAAGCTTGACACCTCATTTGGGGGGCATTATGAGCCCTAATGAGGTAGATTAAGCTAGTAAGTGATGTAATAGACTAAGTAAGTGACTGATGGGATGTGTCGACTCTTCCCCATGTGTACTAGCTTAGTTTTTCTGCCTAGGGAGGGAGGACACGGCTAAAGGAGAACAAAACCAGCCTTGGTTCTCATTTTGTAATCACTTTTGAGTGTATGAACTTTGTGAGTTTGAAAAACTCTCTCCATTAAAACTCCTAGTGCTACATCTTGAGCTTGGCAACTCAAGTGGGTGTTTAGGTCTCTTTATCTCAACTAGAAGGTGATTAACTTTTGTAACTAGTTGATCTAAAGAGATTGCCCAGGTGTTCCCCAAAGGTGGCTCCTAGGATTATCCCTTGAAATGTCACTTGATTATCCAAGCTCTTATTTCTCATCTTTGCATTCGGTTTTCATCACCATCAATCCGTGTCTACCTTGAGTGTTCTTGTGAGTTTAAATCTTGTTGAGGTAAGTATAGAACAACTTCTCAAATAAGCGAAACCACCAAGCATAATAGTAGAATTAAGGGCATAAATCATGCAACTGAGCATAATAATCCTCTAAAATGACACCCAAACACTAATGAAATCATATACAAATGTGACATTTCATCACTCCCCAATGCTTAAACCTTTACTTGTCCCTAAGTAAAGCTACACTCAAGATAAATTAAAATAGGGAGATGCATCTAGGATTCAAAAACACAACCCCCCCTTAGGCTAGGCAACTCATAGTATATCATAAGTAAGAATTACGATCAATGGCAAACCCAAAAAGCTCACAAGGCATTTTGAAATCAAGAGAAGGTGAATATTTTGGAAAAATTATGAAATCACAAGCCAAATACCAACCTTAATCACCTTCTAAGAACCACCAAGCACATCATGCAAGCACATGAAATTGGTTAGAGCTAAATGGACCGGTAGAACTTCACATTTGGGAATGTCGAACACTCTCACGCATTTGTTTGAAATATATCATAGGTTCACTCAAGACTCATTTCAAAAGATGCAAACTACCACATCTTGCCTAGACTCTCAAATTCTTCACCACTAAGATGCAACGTACACATGACAATAAAGAGGGCTTCATGTGGGTTGTAACATAGGATATATGGTTAAGGGAAATGGCTGAACTAATGAATTTGTGCGAAGCGGAGCTATTTAACCAAGTAACTAAGGAGCAACCAATAAGGCACGAAGTAACCATGAAGTTTACCAGCACTCCAAACCCCAACATATAATGAACATGCCCCATGAACCAAATAGGACATACGTGGATAAAGAAATGAACTCAAGTTATTTGCATGTCAAATGTCAATCACTTATTCATTTTGTTTTTCTTGTCTTTTTCTATTTTTTTCTTTCTTTCTTTCTTCTTTTTTTTTCAACATGATTTTTTTTTCTTTTTTTCATTGGGAAATGAAATCAGAATTTCAGTTATTGAAAGGTGTAGGATTACTAACTATCAACTCATAACCTAATTCATATTTACATATACAATCCAAACAAGAGGGAAACTAAACCAACTGCTTAATGTCATAAACCCCTCAACAAATCAACACATCCAAGCCACCACAAACACCCCCAAAACTACCCATAACACACTTGAAGTAAAGCTCCATATATTTCACTTAAAAGTAGGAATATGTGTATAGCCAAGGTTATATATTAAGCATTCACAACAAAGACAGATATAAGCTCAAAGGGGCTAGCAAAGGGGATATATATGTAACACGAGGTAGACTATTTGGTTATGTGGCTAAAGTGACCAAAGAATCTATCATATCATCTAATATGCACTTGCTTATGTGATTTACAACAAGAATCTAGGCGAGTTTTGAAGATGCAACATGGAAGAGTTACACTCATGAAAGAAATATGAGAATAAATATAATGAATTAGTCTAAATAAGGCTCAAATTCTCGCAGAATATCTGCCAAAGTCTTAATTAACTCATATAACAACTCTCATGTACCAACATTAGTGCTAATGAGTCTAAGAGATAATAATGTTCCTAATCAAAGCTAGGGACCAAAACATGAGACATTCACAAAAGTATCAAAAATTTTCTCACCAAAGGGGTCACTCATCAAAATCACTCAAGCTCATGAAAGCTATATTGCCTAGAGAATCATCAGTGGATGGTTTTTTTCTCAGTTTTTTTCTATTTTTACAACTTTTTTTTTCCAGATGTAACCTAAATCCTAAATACAAACCTAAACATGCACCTAATTGCTCTAGATGCAATGCCAATGCAATTTAAACAGAACATGCCTAAACTAAGGTAACACACATTCAAAATATCTCGCCCCCACGCTTACACAATACATAGCCCTCAATGTAAACATATAAGGCATGAAAAAACTACGGGGAATAGGATTATGCAAAAGCACAAACCAAAAAGAATAAAAAGTAGGGATATAAAAACTAAGAGAAAAGAAAAAGAACCTTGGATTGCCTCCTAAGCAACGCTTCTTTTAGGTTGATAGCCAAACCATACACTTATCATCCTTTGGAAAGAGGAAAAACCATCAAGAAAGGGGACTTCATAGCTCTTGTCCCACCCTTGTCGTAGACCTTAAACTCAAACTCTTGCAAAAGAAGGAGCCACTTCAAGTAGTTAGGATAGAGGTCCTTCTTAAGCATCAAATAATACCAAGCAGTGCGATCCGCATACACAATTATCTTGTGGTGGACACCATCAGACAAGCCACCATCATAACAAACAAACTTGACCTGTGAGTTAGGGTCAATCTCAATATCTCCCAAAGGAGTCAAAACAACTAGCACTTGTGCAAACCTCCTACCCTCTTGGAAGGAGTCCTCTCATTGGACCATTAGTAATCGTTGAGCATCATCTCCTCAATGAGATCATATGCCTCATCCTCCATCCTATCCAACAACGCTACTTCATTGTAGAACGCTTGCACTATCATCCATTTTCCAAGACCATAGTCGGAGCACAACCATAAAAGATTCATGAAGCGCTCACATGCTTCGTATAACGACTTATCCTCCCATTGAGCAAATGAAGTCATCTGATTTCTCAAGCTCGCCGTCTTGTTAAGATAGAAGAACTTGGAAAGAAAGGCCTTGGTTAGCTTATCCCAAGCAGTGATGGATTCCAATTGTAAAGATTGAAGTCATACCCTTGCTTTGTCTTCAAGAGAGAAAAGAAATAGGCAAAGGCAGATCGCATCACTAGAGGCTCCATTGGTATTTAAGGTATCACACACCTTTTGAAAAACAGAGAGTGCAAATTGGGGTCCTTCATGGAGGTGCTACTGAATTATGGTTGTTGCACCATAGGAATTAGTGCCAACTTGAGCTCGAAACCACTGGCGTTCACGGGGGGCCTAGTAATGCTTCAAGTGACATAGTTCCGAAGGGTCCTCCTTTACTCATCTTCACCCGCCATCTTAGGTGTAGGTTTGACCACTTCTTGATCTTCTTCAATCTTCTGTTGCCTCTTCAATCTATGAAAAGTTCGCTCGATTTCAGGGTTAAACTCAAAGAGTGCTTCAAAATGGGGGGACTTGTACATAAAATGAAAGGCAACCTACTCACAATCAAATCACAGCAAAACGAGTAAAATTAAAAAGTGAAAAGAAAAAAATGATTAGTCAAACTCTATAAGGGATAACTCAATATTCAAATCTAGTCCTCGACAATGGTGCCAAAAACTTGATAGCCACCGCAAGTGCATGGGTGTTGTAGTATTGATTAAGGTCATTCCCATGAAGACTAGATTGAATTACCAAGTACTCCTTTAAAAGTTTGCTAAGCAAAATCAAGATCTAATTTGGGTTTTTTTTCATCTAACCAATGCTAAATAACAAGGACTAACTTCAATGACTAAGAACATCTAAATGTAGCATCACCTAACGAAGTGCCAATCTAACTAGTCAAACAAGCACTTTTCACCTTACCAATTGATTCAATGGTCTATAACGTTAGAGAATTCACAACTTTCTTTCAAAACGGAGTGCATTAACTCGATCAAACTAATTCTTAATTCTTATTAGATATTAATTTATTCAAGTTTAAGGTTATGCTTATCACAAGACCACCCAACTCACGATACTCTCTCAAGTGATTATTAAACTAAGTCTAATCCAAGTTTTCCAATGTCGATCTTCACATTTCAGTGCTTCGATCTAGCATCTAACATATATACATGAAGTTGGCCAAAAATCTCACAGTAGTAATCAAAATTCAAGGAACACATTGAAACAACTGAGCAAGGATTCAAAGTGCACAAAGTTCGAGTTAGAAAATTCTACATCATCGGTTCAACATTGCAGCCCCTAGATAAAGAAATCTACCCATTCATTATTGAAATCAACAAAGCAAACAACTCTAAATTCTTAATCTAAACTAACAAGAGATGTTAAATGAAAAGAGAAGGAAAGAAAAGCTTATTCTAGCAGCACAGATGGCGATATTTCATTTACTTCAAAAGAGCCATTAAACATTGCTTGATCTTCGCTTCTTTCTTCTTCAACCCTCTCTAATCGTGGATTATGGATATATGATGATGGGAGATGATGATAGAATGATGGAAGATGCCAAGGAAGCAGTAAAAAAGGGGGCTTTTATTGCTGACATCAAGTCTGCAAAATGTCCAAATGCTTCGAACATGAAAAGCCACGAAGAAAACTAGTAGACTCGAAGGAGTAGAGCCCACCATAGTTTGATCGTGGAGGACCCCACGGATCATGGTTCGCATGACGCCTAGGTTGTGGTACCCACTGGTTTGTTGGTTCCCTTTTGTTTGTCCTGCTGCTTTTTCTTGGATCCTCCTATACCGTGGTACTGGTCACGAGACATCCGTGTTGGGTGTATTTGGGCCTCTTTTTGCTATCTTCTTTGATCTACAAGGTCTCAAAATTCTACTAGTATTCTTTGGGCTCGCAAGGTCAAAATCTATAAACACTTATCAAACAAGCGAAACCAAGCATAATAATAGAAATAACAGCATAAATGACACAGGTAAGTATAGTAAATCCCCTAAAATGACTCCCGAACACTAATAAAATCCAATGCAAATGGGACTTTTTTCAAATAGAGATAGGTAAGTTATCTTTAAAGGGATTTTATATAGAGAGCATTGTTTTCCAATGCTAGAGTATAGATTTTATTAAATATATTTATAGATTTTTTTTATAAAATTGAAGAACAAGAGTCCTAGTATATTTTTCACAAAAACAAAAGTAGTAATCTATGTTATGTATGACTTCTATTTTCAATTATCCATTGTAATTCATTTTCTCAACCACATTTGAATAGTAAAGATTATATAGTGAAAAATTTAATTTAGAAATGTGAAAACCTCATATGCATATCTTTTGTTTAAATTTTTATTCCATGGCTATCAATTTAGTAAGGTAATTGACAATTTATTTCGCTTATAGTTTCAATTGTGCCTATAATTTGGTAACTCTATATATAAAATGACAAATATCAATGCATCAATTTGCGGATTAATTAAAACAATTCTCGTAGACTAGTGTACGTGAATTAATAAAGTGACTACAACTTTTTCCTTTGGATTAAACATTTAAGAATAGAAGTGAATAGAATTTTTTATTGACTGTTGCAATTACAATGTAGAGTAATCTTAATGTACTCGTAAAATTTATCAAAATGCATTTGTGTTGGCCATTTCGCATATAAATTGGTATATTTTTCTTTTAACATAGATATTGAGAAATATTATGTAAATTTTTTTTTGTATTATTTTTTGGTAATTTTCCCCCTCCCAAGTGTTGTGTACCCCAAGAAGTAGGGTTAGGGTTGTATGTTGTGATTCTTGGTGTATTTAAATATGATGCATGGCAATGAGAACGGACAGGGCAGTCCACGGCTTGAGGCTCCACCAAACTCTCTCTTCCAAAACTTCCGCTATTCACAATTTGTTCATGGTATCAAAGCCCTTGTTGAATATCACAAAGCATGACTAAGTTTGTTATTGAGAATCACTCGCCCTACTACCTTCATCCCTCCGAAGGGTCTGGCGCATTAATAACAGCTGTGATATTCGATGGGAGAAACTACGATCTCTGGGAGAGTGCAGTTAGAACAGCCCTAAAAGCCAAAACAAACTTGGCTTCATCAATGGAACCCTAACAAAACCCACCATAGCCAAAGGACAAGATCCTGGTGAATTGAAAGCATGGGAGATGGTAAACAAGATGATCTCTTTGTGGATCCTCAATATCATTGACCCGAAGTACGAACAAGTGTAGCATATGATGCCAACGCCCGAACTATGTGGACAAATTTGAAGAAACGATATGCCTTGGCCAATGCTCCGAAGATTCACCAGTTGAAAGCTAGTATAGTGGCATACAAATAGGGAAGTCTCGACGTCCTCGGGTTCTATGCCAAACTTTCCAGTCTGTGGAGCAAACTGGGTAACTTTGTCAAAATTCCACATTGCAGGTGCACGTGCGCAGCAGCGGCTAAAGTTGTTGCAATGATTGAAGAAGAATGATCACATCAGTTCCCGATGGGACTAAATGATGGTCTATATTCGTAGATAAGAAGTCAGATTCTTGCGCTGGAGCCACTTCCATCACTTGATAGAATATTCAATATAGTGCTTCTAGAGGAAAATCACAAGACCATGATGATGGTAAGAGACAAACGGAATGAGTCGGCTGCGCTTTTGCTGTTAGATGGCAAGGGACATCAAAGTATGATAGAAAAAGGTCTTGCAAACACTGTGGGAAGTTCAGGCACGAGCAAAGCAACTGCTACGAACTTATGGGGTACCCAGCAAACTGGGGCACTGGTGGAAAGGGCCGAGGTCGAGGCCGTGGATCACGGGGAGGAAGAGCTAGTGGTCGAGGACGAGGGACGAACTACCAGGCGGGCTATGTAGTAGCAAACGGAGGGACATAACAGGGTGCAGCAGCAAGCGCTAGGAGCAGCGAGTCTCCGACGTTGCGTGGATTCACCAATGAGCAAGTTCAATGCCTCTTGAGCCTCATTGAATCGTCTAAACTGGGTTACGAGAAACTCTCAAGTAATTTGCTATGGATCCTTGATACCGAGGCATTAAATCATACGACGATTTGAAGGCACTTACGGAATTGGAGAAGATAGAGCCTGTTCTAGTTGGCTTGCCGGATGGAGTGGTCAGGATGGCAACCTTACGAGGAACTATCAATTTGAGCCCAATAATCAAATTGACAAGAGTTCTATATGTCCCATATTTTGCTTGCCATCTAATATCGATATCTCAACTAAATAGAGAATTAAAGTGCACTGTGACCTATAATGATGTTATTTGTGTGATACAGGACCACACCTCGAGGAGACTGATTGGAGTGGGTGAAGAAAAAGGAGGCACCTTTTGGTTCAAGGAAATCAAGATTCCAAGTGCTAGGGCAAATGCTGTGGACTCCGGTACTTTGTCGCATAAGCGTCTTGGACATCCATCAAACCAAGTTATTTCTTTGCTTCCTAAGAGTTTATGTGTTTTCAATAGCATTACTAATAAAGAGGATCATCCTTATGATATTTGTTTTAGGGCAAAGCAAACTCGTAATTCCTTCAATATTAGTGAAAGTAAAGCCAAAGATTTATTTGAGATCATACATTGTGATATAGGGGGTGGTTATAGAATACCTTCTTTTTATGGTGCATATTATTTCCTTACCACTGTGGATGATGCGAGTAGGGGCGTACGGGTGTTTTTGATGAGAGAAAGGGGGGAAGTAGCAATTTTGTTACAAAGCTTCGTAGCCTTGGCAAAAAATTAGTTTGACAAGAATGTAAAAAATAATTCGTAGTGACAACGAACTTGAGTTTAAGACGGATACCTTGCTCAAGTTCTACTCCGAAAATGGTATATTACATCAAACAAGTTGCGTTGACACCCCTCAACAGAATGGTCGAGTAGAGCGTAAGCACCGTCACATCTTAAACGTAGCCAGTGCCCCACGGTTTCAAGCCCACTTACCATAGAGTTTTGGGGTGAGTGTATACTAACTGCTGCCTTTGTGATTAATTGAACACCTAGTAAAATACTCAATGGTCAAACCCCATATGAAATTTTGTATGGTGTCAAACCCCACTTTGATCACATGAAAGTGTTTGGGTGTCTATGTTAGGCTCACCCGTGACCAAAGCCCAAAGACAAATTTGCGCCCCGCAGTAGGAAGTGTGTATTCATTGGATATTCTTATGGAAAGAAGGGTTAGAAGGTGTTTGATTTGGAGTCCAAAGAAATATTTATCAGCCGAGACGTGGTATTTTATGAAGATACCCTTACTGTGATAATGCAAAGGTAGACAATACAACCTCCGTACCACTGGAGACCTTGTTTCGCGATACGGATCTGGAGCTTGGTATAGATCGATCATTAAGTTCAAGCGAGGAAATAGCATCACCTCAACCTGGGCCAGCCCAGAACACACGATCAATCCATCCTACAACATTAGGAGGTAACGCTGAAGCAGCCCATGATACCACGTCAGATCCAGCACCCACTATCAGGCCTCCTCATGCAGAAGCCTGTACTGACGACAGAGGGAGCAATCCAGCCAGGTTGGTTGGCCCAACTGAGCACCCCACAGTGCAGCCTGTTGCTGAAGGTGATACTCCAGCGGATCACACGCGCCGGCCCACTTATGTTTGCTACAGTTCTCGATCCATTAACCCCTCCGCTCTACACTCATCTTCAACAGACTCCTCAGGTACCCTATATCCTTTAGCAAATTTTGTCACATGTGAAAAATTCTCTCCTGCTCACCGTGGTTTTCTAGCCGCTCCTACAAAAATTATTAAGCCCAGGTAGTATAAGGAAGCAACCGCCGACCCCAATTGGAGGCAAGCTATAGCCGACGAAATTCAAGCATTGGAGGATAACAAAACTTGGACTCTATTTGATCTACCCGCTGGAAAGAAAGCTATCAAATGTAAGTGGGTTTATAAGGCAAAGTATAAGTCTGACGGGTCCCTTGAAAGATATAAGGCCCGTCTTGTTGTTTGGGGTGATCATCAGCAGGAAGGTTTTGATTTTAATGAAATGTTCGCTCCAGTTACCAAGATAGATGGGAGCTCCACCAAATGGATGTGAACAACGCGTTCCTACATAGTGACCTTGAGGAGGAGGTGTATATGAGATTGTACCAAGTTTTACTTCGGCGTCCCCGACAAAAGTATGCAAGCTGCTGAAATCATACAGGTTACGACAGGCTCCTCGGCGATGGTTTGCCAAGCTATCATGCAAGCTCAGTGAGTATCGTTTCATTCAATCGTTTGCTGACTAGTCATTATTTACCTACAGTCGATACCGATTTTTGATTGGATGCCTTATTTATTTAACCATCGCCAAATCAGACTTAAGCTATGCTATTCACATTTTATCTTAGTTTATGCAAGAACCCAAATAGGAGCACATGGATGCCGCTAGAAGAGTGATTCGTTATATCAAAGCAACACCAGGTCAGGGTGTTTTGCTAAAGGCAGACAGTCGCCTACAAGTTGAAGCATACTATGATGCACATTGGGGTGCTTGTCCTATCACACGACGGTCTCTGACTAGATATCTCGTGACTATTGGAGGATCTCTAATTTCCTAGCGCACTAAAAAAACAAACCACTGTTTCTCGATCTTCAACTGAAGCTGAATACCGTTCGATGGCTGCTACCACTAGTGAACTGGTTTGGTTGAAGACTTTCTTAGCGTCTTTTGGCATCTTTCATTACACGACCTTGCGTTTGTTTTGGGATAGCCAAGCTACAATCCACATTGCCAAGAATCCCGTTTTCCACAAAAGAACCAAACATATCGAAATGGACTGTCATTTTGTCCGGGAGAAACTGGAATCTGGTGTCCTAGCTCTCTCTTACTTATCCATCAAGCAACAACCCGCTGATATCTTTACCAAAGCACTTGGGAAGAAGCAGGTCCTCTACTTACGAAGCAAGCTGAGCATGATAGATCATCATGCTCCATCTTGAGGGGGAGTACTGAGAAATATTATGTACATATTTGTTTGTATTATTTTTTGGTAATTTCCCCCCTCACAAGTGTCGTGTACCCCAAGAAGTAGGGTTAGGATTGTATGCTATGATTCTTGGTGTATTTAAATATGATGCATGGCAATGAGAACAGACAGGGCAGTTCACGGCTTGAGGCTCCACCAAACTCTATGTTCCAAAACTTCTGCTATTCACAATTTGTTCAAAATAAACGATCGGAAGAATAGACTTCTAGAACACATCATGATAACTTTCAATATCCTAAGAACCAAATTTACCAAATCAATAAGTGAAACTGGCCTAGTACATCATTGATACAAGCAAGTTATGACTCAAAAGCATAACAGGGGTCGTGGCTGATGCTGTAGATAGGAAATTTGAGTAGCAATGACTTGCTGGCAAAGGACTTGAATGATGCTCTTCAAATTCCTCAATGCTGACTATGAGGAGCAAATACAGTGGCCTGCTTTCACTCTAGCGCGTAGATCTTAAACACCTTTTTTTCTTCGAAGCACGGGGGATAAGCAATCCGTCGTTTTCCCATTTTCTAACCACAAACATACGGTATGATTCGGCCGCGGGTGGGCTCCAAAGTCCCCCATGAATCCCATTTAGGGATGGCAATCTTCAACCCGACGCAATTGAAAGTTTGTTTTTACTATGAGAAATTAAAATTTTATCCTTTTTGTTTAATTTAAGTTTTTTCAATAGCTTACGTTTTAAGTTTTTTGTTTTAAACAGTAAATTACGGTTTGGTCCTTTTAGTTTATTTTAGTTTCTTTTAATATTCGTCGTCCGAATAGTAAGTGATTTGAGAGTCATTGATATCCATATTTCCTTAATACCAAATAGTGTATTTTAAAAGATAATTCTAATAGTGAAATATTATCGTTTTAGATTTTTCTATTTCTTGGTTCAATAGTCTCTGGTAACAATGATAGTTGATTTAGTCGTGTTTTATAATGATTTAACATTTGTTGACAGATATTTCTAGTTGTACAATCAAAAGTTCTTAAGAAATCAAAAGCTTGTTCTTTAGTATAATATTCCAGATTGGGTAGATAACTTTTAGTTCCAGTTATATAATCTCCTGATCAGTCTAGTTTAGCTGTCGATTGGAAATTATGTCTAGAGTTTATATTGTTGGTGGATGAATTCATTTTATAATTTAACCAAAGCTATACAGGGAAAGGTAATCTTTTAAAGTTTTATCTAGTTCTTTAGCAGTTTTAGTATTTTCACAAATTAGTTGATTTAATAGCTTATGATAGCGTTTGTAAGCTCTGTGCTCAGGAGGAGTTAAAGTCTCTTTTATAACTTCATATTCTGATAAAGATAACTCACGTAAGTTTTGATGTTTTATGTTTAGTTTATAATAATTATCTCATAAAGAAGCAATAAAACTAGCTTTAGGAAAGTGAGTTTTTTAGTGAATGATGCTGTGTATACGGGTGATTTGGTATATCTGTCATTTTTAATAGTTCTTTCTTTTAGTGTTGCAAAATTTCAAAAGTTTCACGTGGTTTGCTTTTTGTCAAAAATGAATAGTTTAAACAATGTAGTGAATAGGTTTTTTTGCATAACAGTTTGTCGACTATTTCATTAATTTTTAAAGTTGTACACAGTTCCTGAAACAGTAATTGCTAATAAGTGTTACAAGTTTTTCATTCGAGTGTTCTACTTGCTTATGAGACCTTTCTTTTCAGATTAGTGTTTGCTAATAAGTGTTACACGTTTTTCATTCGAGTGTTCTACTTGCTTATGATGCTTCTCTTTTCATATTAGTGTTTGATAAATAGTTTGCCAAATCGTTTCTTTTTCAGTTAACTATTTTGTGCTTCAGAATTAATAATTAAGTAGGACATTCCTGTTTTAATTTTCAAAATTTTGTTTGATTAGTTTAGATGAGTAAAGTTTATTATTATAAGGTTCGTTTTAATTTTCAAGTATGTATTGAGGCTTCATAATTCATGATTAATAGTGATGCTAATCTAGCGATAATCCTTTTTTATAAACAGTGATTAACAGTTGCTGTATTATAGTTGGGAATAACAGTTAAGTTTCAATAGTTATTAATAGTTAATAAATAGTTCGGGTCGTCTAGAGCTCTGATACCAATAACACAAGGGGCTGATAACTTCTTGTAGAAAAAGGTTTAAAACTCTTCGAATAGAGATAATAGTTCGAGCAAAGTTACGATAAAATGAGTTCTAAACATGATGGTACTCTCAGCAAAATAAATCTAACTATCAGTAGTTCAAGAAATTATACCTCCTAGATCGCAAGTTTTTTAGGAAAAGCTCTGGAGTCCCTCAGATCTGCCGCCACGCCCTTCCTCTCACGGGCCTTACTGGACTTACTTCGATCTCTCTACCTCCTTCTCTTTCCTCAAAATCTTTCAGCGCCTCTCGTTGAGATATGGAATTCTTATAATAAGCTCCACCATGCCTCCCTCGGTCTCATAGGTCCTGCTTCAATCTTTAAATTCCCTAACTCACTTTGAGATACCTTAAAAAAGGAGATAAGAATTTCAAGAAGTTCTGAATAGTTTTCTTTATTAAGCTGATTTCCCAAAGGGAAATTTAGAGGAACATTTTAGGAGCTTCGCTCCAAATAGTCTCTCTAATAGTTTCTAAAAGCTCTCAAATTTTTCTCACTCTAAATCTCTCTTTTTTGTTCTGCTGAATCTCTATTTTTCTCTGAGTTCACCTAGCTAAGGAGTTACATATTTATACTGCCCTGAAAGACATTCGTAATGTAAGTACTTACATCAAAGAAAATAACTTTACAACTGTAAATAGTACAATAATTGAAAGTTCAACAATGTCTTGATAACTTTTTGAAAAGTATACACGTTTGTCGGCTCGCTTCCACTTGCTGACAACGTGATTGGTGAATAGTTGATGCTGATGTAGCAAATAGTTGAAGTGCATAGTTGATGGTGACCTAAGCAATAATTTCATAATTCTTCACGCGGGGTTTGCAGAAGTCTTCATAATTGATTGCTTGTAGGTCCTTTTTAGCAGCAATGTGTGATGTGCTGGCATCTTCTAGATGGTAGTTCCAGATTTCAGTAAATAAGAGTTCAATAGTTCAACAATAATTGTCGACAGGATCCTGGCCTTACATCTGGCAGTTCTTTTTGAAACCAAATCTTAACCGTCAGGGAAGAAAGTTTCTTTTCGAATTTTTTCCATAAGTGATGATAGTCGTTTTGCTTCTTCTTCTTCTTGAGTTTTAGTAAACTTTGAGTATTCCATGTAATATATCAGTGTTTCTATAGATTTCATATTCAATTTTTTGAGTATATTGGTAAAAATTTTTTTTTTTAAAGATTTTGTTGAAGTAATTCGTTTTGAATTTAAAGTT
>JACYFF010031957.1:60690729-60702463 GCA_017589665.1 Selenicereus undatus
TTTTTTTACCAATTTACTCAAAAAATTGAATATGGAATTTATGGAAACACTGATATATTACAACTCATAAAATTTTTATGCCAAAACAGATGCAACTACCTAACTCTTGAAAGAAAATTGAAAAAACTTGTCTGTACTTACTTTCTTTAATAAAAACAAAAATGACCACTGAAGAAACAGAAACAATATTACAACAAGAGCAAGAAACTAATGAAAATTATACGGGAATAATAACTTTTAATCAAAAACTATACTAAAAAATAATAGCAACTGATTTATCTTTGAAAGATCCCAGAAACTTTATGAAAAAAACTAGACGATTTTCTAACAAGAAAATTAATTAGATACTTCAAGCTATACACAATTGAACAACCTGTGAATGTACAACATTTACAAGGAAATATTAGATTACGACTCATGACTCAAGATATTATCGAAATTTTTTTAAATGGAATCCCCCTGAAAGATCGAAATCTAATAAAATATGTTCATTTACAAGGATTACAAATTGCTGTCAAAGCATATTTTAAAGAAGGAATTAACTCACATATCACCTTATCTCTTCATGATCAAAGATTTACAAATATTCAGAATAGCCATCTTGGCACTTTACAAGGAAACCTAATCTATAAAAAATTAATTTTTGAATGCTATCCAAACTATTCAATAACATTGCATAGCAAAAATATTGAAGATACAGTAAATCTACAATTTAAACTTTTAACAGATATAGGTTTATAACCTGGAAATAATGCATTGTCTTTCTACTACAGAGGACTATATATCTTTTCAAATACAAATTTTCCAATAAAGGTAGAAAACCAAACTGGAAAAATAACTATTGACCCTATCTTTTCAACCGTAAGCACTGTTATCTCACCACCTATGCAGGAAGCAAGACTACCAGCTTTAACAAATTTCCAATTAGTCGACGAAGAGCCTTCTACTAGTTATGAAGCCCCACGACTATCTTATACAGATAAAAGAATAAGAATAATTCATCATCCTCTGCTACCTAAGCACTTTAGCACATCACAAATACCCCGTTTTCAACCCAAAACTATTATAACACTTAACACTAATTCAACGTATAAAGTTAAACTTGCCTATTTCAATGGACAACTTTGAATAGACAACAAAGTTTTAATTGACACAGGAGCATCCTAATGTCATTGTATACCCTTACCTATCCCTGTCTTTACCATAAAGAACTATAGCTTTGTTACTTATGATGGACGCGAAATAATTTTAACTCAAAAAACCAAACTTTTACTAAAAACTCCAACCTCTATCTTAATTGAATTTGATTGTTATATCGATAACTCCATCAATAATGATCATTATCACGTTTCACTCGGAATGAACTTTTTGGATCATTTTGAAACTTATAAGATAAAACCAACTCACATCATTTTACAAACTAAGCAAAATTCCATTCCTCTTGAAAGAATATGAAACAACTATAAATTCCTATCCTTACTTATATTGAGACAACTGTAAAAGAACTCGATATCACAACTACCGCTTTAGTTGATACAGGTTCCGAAGTAACATTTTTTCAAAACTTTTTACTACCAAACTGGAAAAAATTACCCTCTAATTGCCAAATTCGAATTCAAGGTGTCCATCCCACACCTACATATTTAAACCTCTTACAAAATAATGTGTCTATTATTCTCAAAAATAAGATTCTTACGATCCCTTTGGTTTTCCAATACAATTCTGGTTATGATATCCTCTTGGGAAATGATTTTCTCAAACAATTTGCTAAATTTACGCAAACTCCCTATACTGTCTATTTCACTATCAAATGTGGTCATACCTTGAAAATCCCGACCTTAAAACATCCCTACAGAGTACGTGCGAAGCGTGGTGGACAGGAATATGAATAACTTGCACTCTCAATACAACTTAAAAAATCAACTTTTCACGTAAATATCCTAAAGAAAGAAGATCTCATTACCAAATTAAAACAAATCTATTATGACAATCCTTTACAGTTCTGAAAACCAGAACATCCCAGAGCAAAAATCGACTTAACTCAAGAAATCTATATTAAAGAAAAACCTATGCTCTACTCTCCCGAAGATATAGAAGAATTTTCAATACAAATCAAAGAACTATTAAACAAAAGCTTAATCCGGCCATCCAAAGGCAAGTATTCATCTACAGCTTTTATGGTCATGAATGAAGCAGAAAAAAGACGAAATAAAGCAAGAATGGTTATCAACTATAAAAAAAACTAAATCAATTTACGAAAACAGACAACTATTTTCTACCAAACAAAGATGTTTTAATTAATCTAGTCAAAAATCGAAAATACTTCTCTAAATTTGATTGTAAATCTGGCCTTTGGCAAATCAAAATAGAAGAAGATAGCATAAAATATACTGATTTTAGTACTCCTTAAGGCTTTTACGAATGGATTGTTTATGCCATTTGGACTAAAAAATGCACCAAGAATATTTCAAAGAATAATGGATAATGCCTTTAAACATCTTAACTCTTTTCTTGTAATCTATGTGGATGATATCCTAATTAGCTCTACAACTATTGAAGAATATTGTGAACACCTACAACTATTTGTAGAAACAGCTATTAAAGAATGTATCTGTTTAAGTGAGAAAAAAGCAACTATAGAACAAGAAAAAATTAAATTTTTAGGATTCGAATTAGGATCCAACGGTATCACTTTATAAACTCATATTTTAAGAAAAATTATAGAATATCTCGACAATCTAAGAATTAAAAAGCAAATTCAAGGATTTCTAGGACTTCTTAACTATGCGAGTTCCCATATCCCAGACTTAGCAAAAAAACAAAAAAGATTTACAAAGTCTACTCAGAAAAAATAATACCCAAGGATGGAATGAGCATCACTCACAAATAGTAAAAAAGCAAAAAGAAGAATGTAAAAATTTACCACAACTCAGACTACACGAACCTGAAGATAATCTAATACTACAAACTGATGCATCTGATAACGTATGGTCTGCTATCTTAAAAACTGATCTTAATGAAATATGTGGTTATCATAGCGGAACTTTCTCTCAAACGGAAGAAAACTATAATACTATGAAAAAGGAACTTTTAGCCATGATTCGAGGAATTAAAAAATGGCGTTTATTTCTATTACTAAAACCTTTTAAAGTCCTAACTGATAATAAAGCAGCAACTATGTTTGTAAAACAAGTCTTAGATAATGGACCTCACATGAGGAAACTTCATCGATCACAAACTTTTCTATCTCAATTTAACACTGTTTATGAGCATGTTTCAGGAAATCACAACTTTCTTGCAGATTATTTAACTCGAGAAGCCGAATATCTCAATGATGACACCAAACAAGGCTGAAGATCAATGATCGACTGATCGTTAACTATTGAAATAACTATTTCATACCAACTATTTCAGCGATAGAACTATTAAACTATTTCTACGATGGAAACTATCATTTATTCTCTTGAACCGCTACTATTCTACCGCAGAGATAACGATCTCTATTTTACCTCCTTTGCAGGACCTCGTTATAATGAATACATTATTTTTATTGACTACTAAGAATGGTATCTTTCAAAAGAAATACCTTTCTATCAGTACCTCACACTCATTAAAGCCTACCGCACTCTTCTTCAAGATATCAATAATCATCCCATACTTATTGTCATGCCTACCGGTTATATTGAAACTGTCAGATATTACCACCAGTATTTTACCTATTTGACTGCTTTTGAACCCCATATCTTTCGATTTGTCTCAAAAATTATCCCTGATGTACATATATGTCCTTTTGAACAACGCAACTCTCATGTATTAATTTCCTTATGCTATAACATGTGCTTTGACATTTCTTGTCTCAAACAAATCGATAATGATCTTTGTTGTAACCTGATTCAAGAATACTCGAAGTTTACTAAAACTCAATAAGAAGAAGAAGCAAAACGACTATCATCACTTAGGGAAAAAATTCAAAAAGAAACTTTCTTTCCTGACAATTAAGATTTGGTTTAAAAAAGAACTGCCAGATGTAAGGCCAGGATCTTGCCGACAACTATTGCTGAACTATTGAACTCTTATCTACTGAAATCTGAAACTACCATCTAGAAGATGCCAGCACATTACACATTGCTGCTAAAAAGGACCCACAAGCAACCAATTATGAAGACTTATGCAAACCACGCGTGAAGAATTATGAAATTATTGCTCAAGTTACCATTAACTATGCAGTTCAACTATTTGCTACATCAGCATCAACTATTCACCAATCACGTTGCCAGCAAGAGGAAGCGAGCCGACTAGCGTGCAAACTTTTCAAAAAATTAGTAAGACACTGTTGAACTTTCAATTATTGTACTATTTACAGCTGTAAAGTTATTTCCTTTGATGTAAGCACTTACGTCATGAATGCTTTTCAGGGCACTATAAATATGTAACTCCTTAGCAAGGAGAACTCAGAGAAAAACAAAGATTCAGCAGAACAAAAAAGAGATATTTAGAGTGAGAAAAATCTGAGAACTTTTAGAAACTATTAGAGAGACTATTTGGAGCGAAACTCCTAAAATGTTGTTCTAAATTTCCCTTTGGGAAATCAGCTTAATAAAGAAAACTATCCAGAACTTCTTGAAATTCTTATCTCCTTTTTTAAGGTATCTCAAAGTGAGTTAGGAAATTTAAAGATTGAAGCAGGACCTATGAGACCGAGGGAGGCATGGTGGAGCTTATTCTGAGAATTCCATATCTCAACAAGAGACGCTGAAAGATTTTGAGGAAAGAGAAGGAGACAAAGAGATCGAAGTAAGTCCAGTAAGGCCCGTGAGAGGAAGGGCGCGGCGGTAGATCTGAGGGACACCAGAGCTTTTCTTAAAAATCTTGCGATCTAGGAGGTATAATTTCTTGAACTACTGATAGTTAGATTTATTTTGTTGAGAGTACCGCCATGTTTAGAGCTCATTTTATCATAACTTTGCTCGAACTATTGTCTCTATTCAAAGAGTTTTAAACCTTTTTCTATAAAAAGTTATCAGCCCCTTGTGTTATTGATATCAGAGCCCTAGACGACCCGAACTATTTATTAACTATTAATAACTATTGAAACTTAACTGTTATTTCCAACTAAAATACAGCAACTATTAATCACTGTTTATAAAAAAGGATTATCGCTTGATTAGCATCGCTATTAATCATGAATTATGAAGCCTCAACACCTACTTGAAAATTAAAATGAACCTTATAATAATAAACTTTACTCATATAAACTAATCAAACAAAATTTTGAAATTAAAGCAGGAACGTCCTACTTAATTATTAATTCTTAAGCACAAAATAGTTAACTGAAAAAGAAACGATTTGGCAAACTATTTAGCAAGCACTATTCTGAAAAGAAAAAACTCATAAGCAAGTAAAGCATTCGAATGAAAAACTTGTAACACTTATTAGCAATTACTGTTTCAGGAACTGTGTACAACTTTAAAAATTATTGAAATAATCGACAAACTGTTATGCAAAAAAAACTATTCACTACATTGTTTAAACTATTCACTTTTGACAAAAAGCAAACCACGTGAAACTTTTGAAATTTTGCAACACTAAAAGAAAGAGCTATTAAAAATGGCAGATATATCAAATCACCCATATGCACAACATCATTCGATAAAAAACTCTCACTTTCCTAAAGCTAGTTTTATTGCATCTCTAAGAGATGATTATTATAAACTAAGCATAAAACATCAAAACTTACGTGAGTTATCTTTATCAGAATATGAAGTTATAAAAGATACTTTAACCCCTTCTGAGCACAGAGCTTACAAACGCTATCATAAGTTATGGAATCAACTAATTTGTGAAAATACTAAAACTGCTAAAGAACTAGATAAAACTTTAAAAGATTACCTTTCCCTATATAGCTTTGGTTAAGTTATAAAATGAATTCATCCACCAACAATCTAAACTCTAGATATAAATTCCAATCGACATCTAAACTAGACCGATCAGGAGATTATATAACTGGAACTAAAAGTTATCTACCAAATCTGAAATATTATATTAAAGAACAAGCTTTTGATTTTTTAAGAACTTTTGATTGTACAACTAGAAATATCCATCAACAAATGTTAAATCATTATAAAACACGACTAAATCAACTATCATTGTTACAAGAGACTATTGAACCAAGAAATAGAAAAATCTTAAAAGATAATATTTCACTATTAGAATCAACTTTTATATACATTATTTGGTATCAAGGAGATATGAATATCAATGACTCTCAAATCACTTACTATTCGGACGACGAATATTAAAAGAAACTAAAATAAATTAAAAGGATAAAATCATAATTTATTGTTTAAAACAAAAACTTAAAACATAAGCTATTGAAAAAACTTAAATTAAACAAAAAAAATAAAATTATAATTTCGCATAATAAAAACAAACTTTCAATTACGTCGGGTTGAAGATTGCCATCCCTAAATTTCCTTTGCCTTTCCAAATGTGCTTTGCTTCCTTTTTGCATGTAACGCAGCCGTCTTCTCCTTGTCCTCATTCTCTCTCTCCACACCTTGTAAATAATTCTCTCAGATGCGTCGTCGCTGAAATCCAAGCTGATGCCTACTTTATAGCTTAAGCGCCGACTGTAGCCGGCAAGTGCCAATTTCCTTTTTCTATTGTGTGCAGTAAAACCCTATTTGCCTTCTCTGAGAACTGTCCTTCTTGCTATTCCTTCGGGTTTTTGATGTAGTTCGAGTGGATTTCATCTGGGTACTGCGTTTTGATTGAGGTGAATGCTCCTTTTTTGAAAATTTTATGAGTCTTCGTTAATTGTTCCTACTGCTCCCTTTGGTTCTGAGATGAGATTGATTGAAATTGAATTTAATCTCAATCTGGGATTAAAATTTGATTGAAGTAAAAGTATAGACTCTTCGCAATTTAAAAATATCTTCTGTTTGATGTTGGCTTCTGGTTGGTTCTGGAAACTGAAAGTGTTTAGACTCTCTGCGATGTCGATTTTGTTCCGTGGATTGTTTTGAAAATGTCTCTTTCTCTGAAATTGGTTGACTCATTCTGGGAAAATGAATTATCTGGATTGAATTTGAAATAATGAACCTTTATGTTTCTTAGAGATTTGAGATATTCATTCATGTGTTTCTAAGGGTACATCATATGTGAATTCTAATAATTTTGCCACGGCTGGTGTTCCGCTGGATATTCATCACAAATCTCCTTGTGGGGTTTTCCTTCTTTTTAAGACCTTAAGTTTTGAATTTCTCAGCTTTTGGGTTTTATTCCCTATGCTTTGCTGCCTCCTTTTTCGCCTTTCTCTGAAAATTGTAAGTTATGTCAGCCTCCAGCATTTCAAGTTGTCTGTCTTCGTTTATCTGAATTGCAACTTATGTATTTAATGGGACAGCTTTGCGTAATTAGTTGAAGTTATGATTATGTTCTTTTATTTCATCTACTTTATTTATACTTTGATAGGCTGTGGAACTCAAAATTTTATATGCTATTGCTATCGTAAAGTATCCATTTAGGGTCATTTACTTCCAAAGTTGAGCTTTTCTTCTGGGTTGCTTTCAATTCAAAACAACTTTGCTTCTTTCAATCTCTAAAATTTAGATTTTTTTTTTAATTCTCTCTTGCCAGTAGGGCATAAGAGCATTTGTGCTACTACTCCCTTGTTGATTTGGCCTGAATTCTTCATTATTGCACCAATTAAGTAGTTAATTGTCTGTCAGCTCTGCAGGGCCTGATTAAATGCTGTTCAATTGACCATTGCAGCTCATAATCAGCGCAAACTTATTCTGAATATTTAGGCAGAAGCCTCCATCGTGGTTCTTTTTACATGAGAGGGTTGCCCAAGAAAGAGGTCTTGGAAAATGGGTGTGGCCAGTTCTAAGATAGACGATGATAAAGCTCTCCATTTATGTCGTGAAAGGAAGAAATTTATTCGACAAGCTCTTGATGGAAGGTGTGCACTAGCAGCGGCTCATGTTGCTTACATCCATTCTCTAAGAGTTACTGGAACTGCATTAAGGAAATTTGTACAGCAGGACACACCAGTAGAGTCTTCCCTGTATACTTCCACCAATGCTACACCAGAGCTGCTTGCTCTGACTGAGAAGTCGCTTTCACGCTTCTCTTTCTCCTCGCCGTCGGTGTCACAGCATGTGGAGCAAAATGGTCATCTGTCTCCTTCTCCTTCTCCTCCCATGTCTGGTCGATATCAGGTGCACCATATGAAATTTAGGGGCAGTTTCACTACAAAGGTTGAGGAAAAGCCTCCAGTGGCAGTAACGGGGACCATTAGTTCATTAAGCGCACCACAGAATATCACACCTCCCTCCCATGAACAAGCTGAAGCTTCACTCTCTGAGTCTCCAACTCATAAACCTGAAACACCACCTTGGGATTATTTTGGGCTATCCCATCCTATTGACAGCCATTTTTCATCTCATGAACAAGAATTAGCCCATAGTTTTGGGATTAATGGTGATCTCAAACACATTCGAGAAGATGAGGACATTCCTGAAGTGGAAGATGAGGATAATATATCTTGTCATGAAAGCCAAGGATCTGAATTAGAAGACGAATTTGATGACCCTTCCTCTCATACTTTAGTTCGAAGTTTTAAAAACCTTAATAGAGAAGGAAGTCATGATGCCGCCGGTGCTTCTCCCTCAGTGCCCATTCTGGGTAGTACTGTATCCGAGAATGACTTGGTGAATGAGGAGCAGATTAACTCGCCTAAACTTCCGCCTTTGAAGACAAAATCTTCCGAAGGCACAGTTACTCCTGATGCTAAGGCTGCACCAATGAAAGAAGACTCTAGTGAGCGCAAGATTGCTCCTAAGGACCTGTTTTCTAGCATGAGAGATATTGAATATCTTTTTGCTAAGGCTTCTGAATCAGGAAAAGAAGTTCCAAGAATGTTAGAAGCAAACAAATTGCATTTTCGGCCATTATTGCCTCGGCAAGAGCGTAAGTTCATTTCATATTTTCATTTTTTTAATTTTTTTGAAAGAAACAACAGGAGGCTACTTTGATAATCTTGACAGCTTGATGGTCAATTCTAATGCTCTCTCTCTCTCTCTCTTCTCTTCACTTCTTGTTAACATTCTGCCTCATCTTTGTTGTTTAAATGTGCAATTCTTGTTAAAATCCTGCCCGTTGGACAAGTGGACAACATTACATTGCTTGCTGGTGTTTTCGGCTGCACCGTTGATTCCTTTCCGACTACTTACCTAGGTCTCCCTCTTGGAGCGTGATTTAAGGAGAAATCCATTTGGGAGCTGATTATTGATAGGTTTGAGACTAGGTTTTTAGGGTGGAAGTCTAAATACCTATCGAAAGGGAGGAGATTAACTCTCATCAAAAGTGTTCTCTCAAGCATTCCGACTTACTGTGTTTCCCTCTTTCCCTTACCATGTTTTGTAACTAACAAGTTAGAAGGTATCAAGAGAAACTTCATTTTGGGGCTCATTGGGGAGTGATTTCATGTATCATCTCGTGAGATGGAACATTGTGAAACTCCCTATGTCACAAGGAGTTTTAGGTGTTAGGGAATTACGTCTTTTCAATGAGGCGCTTTTGGGTAAATGATTGTGGAGATTTATGAGCGAGAAAGGAATTTTATGGAGAAAAGTGGTTACCATCAAACACAGTGAAGGTGGATTTGGTTGGTCTACCTCTTTACCGAACAATGGCTCTTATAGGCATAGTCTTTGGAGACATATTGCTAAATGTTAGGAGCAATTC
Source organism: Selenicereus undatus (assembly GCA_017589665.1). Classification (NCBI taxonomy): domain Eukaryota; kingdom Viridiplantae; phylum Streptophyta; class Magnoliopsida; order Caryophyllales; family Cactaceae; genus Selenicereus; species Selenicereus undatus. The sequence continues at coordinate 60,700,480 of JACYFF010031957.1, forward strand.
TCTCCTCACTTCTCTTTTGATGTTGGTGATGGTTCCACCGTGTTTTTTGGCATGATTGGTGGTGCAGGGAGACCCCATTAAGAGAACTCTTCCTTGTCCCTTTTGTTCTTGCTATGGATAGAAATGCTTTTGTTGTTGATCATCGGAAGGGAGTGTCTACATTGATGTTTGGTCGCTTATTTTTGTCCGAGATGGCTTTGTTGAGGGTGACACTCTTGTAAGCTTTTCTGACAAGCTTAATGAGCCAAAACTTGGGAAATCCTTGCATGATTTAGTTAGATTGGACATAAACTCTAAAGGAGTCTTAACCGTTAAATCTTATTATTTGAAGCTCCTTCATTGGGCTTTTGCATCCTTGCATCCTCCTTACGAGGGAGGTTTCCCTTGTAAGCACATTTGGAAGTCTCTAGAACCTTTAAATGTTTCTTTCCTACTTTTTGAGGAGGGGGGGTTTGGAAAGCATCACATGGGAACATTTTGACATGGGACAACTTGCAAGAGAGGGGGACGATTCTAGTGAACAGATGCTTTATGTGCAAAGAAGATTTTGAATCTACAAGTCACTTGTTGCTTCATCGTTGATTTGCTATGGCTCTTTGGGAACTTGCTTTTAGTTGCTTTAGGCAGTTCTTGGGTTGTTTCTAATTCCATTAGGAACCATTTCCTATGGAAGGGTCTCTTTAGTGAGAGTAATGAAGAAGAAGGCCATGGTGTTACCTCATGTGATCTTTTGGAGTATTTGGAGAGAAAGAAAATGAAAAATCTTTAATGGAGTGAAACTCCTCTTGGATGCTTACAAGATATTTTCATCCAAACTCCTTTTTTTTGGGGGGGGGGGACAGCTAGAAGATTTGACCTTTTGATCTGGTTGAGTGTGTGGATAGTTTGTATTTTGGCTGCATATACTATGTAGTGTTTTTGAGGATGCTAGATCCAACCCTCGTTATTAACAATAATATGTACTTTTTCCTCATCAAAAATAGCTTTTTACTTAGTTCTGAAAGTCTCTGAAATTTATCTGTTCCTTTTTCTTTAAATTTAGAAGATGTAGATGATAAACCTTTGCCTCCTGTCAAGATCATGAATTTGAGGAAGAGCTATTGGAGATCACCTTTCATATGGTTTAAGTCTGAAACCTAGATGGCTGGGTATATTCTCTGCCCCAATGCCCTTTTACTGGCGAGGTTGGGAATTATTGTTGGCCTCTATCTACTGGAAATTGGAATAGGGGCTAGCATCAATATCTTGTTCAATGTAATCACTATGAAGATTACTTGTTTTGATACTCCTTTGAATTTCTTATATTTACCTAAGATATACCCTTCTTGATGGCAGCTGGTGCATCAACAACATCTGCTCTACTGAAGGCATGTTTCTCATGCGGAGAAGATCCAAGCCAAGTACAAGAAGGTATTAATCTGATCAGGTCATAGTTACCTCCTCTTTTCATCAATTTGTTCTTCTAGCCTTCAATGTATTGCGTGCTATTTCCCTTTCTCTTTTGTATATGCTATATTGTAGGCAAAGAATCTAATAAGCAAACTATCCATATCTTTTAATCGGTGCTCAACATGTAGCAAAAATGGAATATATGCGGTTTGGAATAGATGAGATTCTCAGTCACAAGCTGTAACTAATAGGGGCTGGTCTTATCTTCCTTATTTCTTTTTTGTTACCCGTTTTAATCATTAGAGGTGGGGGATGAAGGGTCCCTATGCATATAAACCGTATATAAAGTTGTGTCGAACGACGTACTTTTGACCCTTGCAACTAATTTCTCTGCATCCTCTGAAAAAACTCCTCCATATTCTTGATTTTGTTAATTGATGGCTACTGTACACTTGTACTCCCTCTATCCTTAAAAAAATGTCAAGTTTTTGGAAACTATTGTATACATATATACATATATTATATACACATGCATATAATACGTATGTATGTATACATTAAGTACGTCCGTGTTATACACACATATGTGTGTATA
>JACYFF010031957.1:60702863-60737863 GCA_017589665.1 Selenicereus undatus
ATATATATATATATATATATCTATATATATATGTATGTATGTATGTATGTATGTATGTATGTATGTATGTATGTATATATGTGTGTGTGTGTGTGTGTGTGTGTGTGTATACCTATATGTTTATACACACACAGACACGCATACGTACATGTACATTTATGCATTTTCATATATGCCTATATGTTTATACATGTGTTTGTGAGTGTCCGTGTGCGCATGTGCGTATGTGCACGCGCCCGCGTGTGTAGGGGATGGTGTTGTTTTTTGTCAATAAATTGCAGATTGTTCATGGGGCTTGCTTCGTATGGTTTCTGTTTTGATTGGTGCTAGATGTGCATCCAATGATTTGATGGATGTTTATTTGTTTGCTACATTTTGCTTATCCAAAAAAAGGCAGAATAGACATTGCAAATAAGAGGGGTTAAAAATTCTTGTATGGGACATGAGCTAAGTCCTCATTTGTTGTGTTTTTTTCTTCATTTATGATAACGGAACTGGTGGTTTTGAAATGATCGTTTAGGATAGGGGAGGTACTGCACGCTTTGGATTTCAAGGGCCATGAAATGTTCTTTTTCATATACCCTTCATTGTTCTTAGTATTGTCATGTAAAAATACCAAATAACGTTGTAAAAAAGATGCTGCAAAATTAGGCTGTTAAATTGAAGTTTTAAGAATATGTATGTTACTTTTCAGGAAAACGGATATCTCTTAATACAAAAGAAATGACTTCCGTCAATATTGGATTTTACTGGCTTTTTAGATGTGTGCACATGTGAAATTTTGAATATGTAAACATTCTGTTGGGTTTGATTTGAGATAAATAAGTCTTTGATAAGTTTGGTGTACACTGTCGGTGATAGATATGTATGTATGGATTCATGCAATGCATGGACATAACTCCAGTTGAATTCAACTGGTGGATCAATGCTTGGTTTCTAGCTAATGCCTCCTTGTTGGATCGAGTAGTATTTGCTAAACAAATAACACGGTGTTTGGCCAAATATTCTGGCAAGGTTTTGGGATCAAACATCAAAGTTCTGTTCAACTTTTTGAATTAGTATCTGAAAATGATGGAATATTTAGTCATGTACTTGTTAGAATTTCGAGTGCTCCATTGGAGAATGCCTATCCATTGCCTTGGCGCCTCCCCTGCATTGTACTTCAAATACGTCTCCTTCTTTCCATCTTGGCCTGATTGCTTCTTGAGTCTGGCTCCTACTACATTCCTGTGAATTGATTCCCCTTGGCCCCCCCCCCCCAAAAAAAAACCTTATTGCTGCTGGTCCTGGCATCCTAGAGCAGAGTCTTCTGACTCAAACAAATTTAACGTCTTCTGTCATTCTTGGACTGAATTTCTTATTGATGACTGCCACGAAACTTTCTTCGTTGAGCACTTCCATGGGATTTGGCCGCCTTGGGGAGCTACCATGCTCAAGTTTCCGATTTGCTTTTTCGGGGGGGGGGGGGTGAGGGTGGGAGAGATGGGTGAGTGGTGACATTCAGATTGGGGTTCTGTGGATTAAGAAATGACAAAGATAGTTGTTGTTGGTGGCTTGAAGGGTAGGAGGTTGTTGTTGGGGGGAGGGGGGTTGGGTGTTATTGTCTAATGGTGGAGCCAGGAAAAATCAGTTATGCTGTGCTGGGATTCTTCAGGGGGTGACTGGTGAGTGTTTAGAGTAGCTGTGCTGGGATTGTTCAGGGGGGAAATTTTAATGTTGTCAGCAAAGAAAATAGTTTTGCCTTCACCTATTTGTCATTCGAACCAGAAACATGATTTATTTATTTATTTTTGTTGAGGTTTGTTGTGCCTTCTTGGCTGCCTACAAACGGTTTTTTTTCCCTTTTGGGGGAGGGGTTCTCAACTATTATTCTCCACCCAGTAAGTATAATTTCCTTTTTAATTGTTGTTGTTTTTGGGATCAGGGGAGTGGAAAGGAGGGCAAGTCGTTCCTGAAAGTCATTCACACCCTCATTATATTCCCTCAAATGAAATAGCATTCGAAGGAAATAAGATGGGATTCAGCACTGATTTTGGCTCATTTGTGTGTTTGTCTTCACTCTGTTATGAGGGTTGTTCTTTCTGGCCCACTAGTTCTGTTTGCTGTTCTAGTTACATAAATTTATCCTGTGTTAAATTGTTAATGCTTAACAGTAGTCTCATAATGACATAGAAGATAAAAGAGTTACATGCATCCCTCAATGTGTAGTCTAAAGATATATTCGATTTTGTACAAATGTTAAGGATTGTTCATGGTCTGAGTGTATTGATGATTTTGCAATGTTGCAAATCATAAATGTTGGACATGTCTGCAGGTCCAAGCTCTGGTTTCTAGGTGGCTTTAATATTCGCAGTATATACATGGTAGGAAAGATAAAAGGAAAAGCAATCTAGTCATGAAAATGTTCATCTAGATCTCCTAAGTCTTTACTACTGCCTGAATGGCCAAATTGTGTTTCATTTTCATTCGGGCTGCTGAGATGCAAGCAAGATAATGTGCAAAATCAGCCCTATTTTGGGATTAGCAATTTGGAAATCAACCCTAAATGAGGCCTTATGAGGTGTATTAGCGCAGACATTATGAATCTCTGTCTGACATGATGTGGGTCATAAAACACTGGAGTCAACCATGCTTTCTTTGCATTAGGATCTCCTATGGGATTTGTGCTTTGATGAATTGTATCTGGGATGCTATAGTCACCATACATTGTTCTCAAGACATTCAGCCTTTTGTTCTTTTTGGCTTTTTGGTGGGTACATTATGACTTCCATAACCTAATCTGAAAAGTAGGAGATAAATGAACAGTCATGAAAGCAGTGATTGCAAGGCAAAACCATTCCTGCTGGTAGCCAGAAAGCTTTGAAACTGCTTAGGTGGAGAAGCTATTCTCCCTTAAAGGGAGGCAAGCTCGTTCTAAAGGGATAGTTTCAAAATGAGCAGGGATTAGCTGTCTGTTTAAGAGATGGAAATTCAACACTAGTACTGGACTTCAGTGCTTCTGGACTATTGAGTATTATTACTGCAGTAGTTAATGAACTTTCTTCAAATCTATCTTCAAAGCTAGAAACGCTCATCAATGAAGTTGTGTTTTTGGGGCAGAAGAGATGAGATTGGAATGTGAGCAGGATGCTCTTTGATGAAGATAGGTGAGGGTCAAGAGGATGGAAATATAAAGGTATTAGTAAAACTATGGTGGGGAAATAGACGGGGAAGGTTCTTGGCTGTTAGATGTTGGAAAGTGTGGAGTGTAGATGATTATTAGTTCATACTTTCTGTATGCTGATCCAAGTGTCTCAGCTGGAGCCATTCGGTGTGAAACCGCACAAATCCTTTTTGAACAGTTAAAATTCTCTTTGAACAGTCAGGTTTGGCTGCAGTGCTTACGGTCATCAGTCAATTTGATTCGGAATAGGAGTTTTATGTTATAACATGGGGAAGAATTTACCTAGTATTTGAGAAGACTTAAACTGTATGCTTATGGATCATGTTTGATACCCTAAAATGCAAGTGATGCAGCCTTTGAAATTGCATGCAAATGTTTGGTTGAAAAATGACAGGAACAAAAATGGAAGTTGGAGATGACCAGCATACTAGATACACTGTTTAATTTGTTTCTCACATCTTCAAATAAAAGTAGAAAGGGTTAATTTGTTTCTTCCCTTGTCTCTCATCTTGAAGAATTTTCTTTTTTTATTTGAGAAACTTCGTGTGTATCCAGTGGCTCGGAAAATAAAGTACGTAATGCTATTAGTACAGAAATTTAGATTTATTCATGAATAGTCCAGTTCTGATACTTTAGAACTTATGTTTTTCAGCTTTATTTAAGTTTGTGCACCTTTATTTAAGTTTGTGTTGCATTGAAGCTGATTGTGATCCATTGCTGACTAGATTTAGCAGTCTTTTCTTTGCACCCTCAATTTAAAACCTTATCTTGTGTCCTGATGGGCCATACATGTATTTCTGAGCAGAGCCTGCCCAAACCTCAGTGAAGTATTTGACATGGCATCGGACAACATCATCGCGTTCCTCATCCTCTAGGAATCCCCTTGGTCCAAACTCAAGGGATGATGTTGAGGACCTTACAAGTGATATATTTGAGAGTTTCTGCATGAATTCTGGCAGCCATGCTTCAACTTTAGACAGGCTATTTGCATGGGAGAGAAAACTTTATGATGAAATTAAGGTATTATCCATTTCAAGGCTGTATGTTGCTGGAGTTTGTCATGTTTACAGTTGGTTTTAAGATGCTTTTTACCTCAGTTTGCGCCGACCATTATGCTACATGTGTGCTTTGTATGCTTTTCTGTTTCTCTCTGCTGCAATATCAAAGATCAGAAGACATGCTACGTGGGTGCTAATATATTCATCCACATTAGAAAAGGTTTTGTACTCGTGCCATTGTGACTACTTTCTAGAGAGGTCATCAGGTAATTATTTCAGCTTCCGGTTAACAACAACTCGTAGTGTGGTCTAAGGAAATCCAGATGTAGGCACTCTTACTTATGCAAGCCTCACTACCCGCAGAGATAGCTTCGGTTGTGGAGATGAAATTGTCCTCTACTTTTGTTACAAAGTATTGGGCAACTCATTCTTTAGAAATCTAGGGTCTAATATTTTGGGCATAAAGTGGAGAAGATGTTGACTGGTTAGGTTCATAAAAATCTAAGGGCAACATTAAACCTAACAGAAACAAACAAACTAAAATGGTGCAATACAGATTAAGGAAAACAAGACTCTAGTGTTCGGTCGTTTGATTTAAGTAACTGAAACCTCTAGATGTTAAGTAGAAGATATGAACTTTAACACTTGAAATAGAACTTAAAGAATTTGTGAACACCCTTTAAGTTGGATCTCTCAATGAGGAAAACTCATGATTGGAAGTAGAGATTTCTCACCTCTGTTAGAGATATCTCATGTTGTGGTCCTTGTGGAATCAATCAATGCTATACCAACCAATGCCATACCCCAAAAATATAAAATACTATATGGTCTGCGCTGGATTTTGAGATGACAATGAGAATCGACTCCAGCTGCTGTGAGGACTGCAAAAGGCTGCTATAACTCCTTTCTTCTCGCCGGACAAGCCAGAACTTCGTTGTGGCTTCCCGGACAAGCTTGGACGCGCCCTCAATTAGATTTCTAATCTAATTGGGTTAGCACGCTACCTTGCCAGGGAGAAAGCCCGCAAACAGCGGCCGTTTACATAGCTGGGGTGAGTGGTTAGGAAACAGTCAAGAAAGAAGTCCAAGCTTGTCCGGCGCATTTTCTTTTCTTTTAGCTTCAATATTGTTCTTCAGCAGTAGCGGGTCTGGAAGGTCTTCAATTGCGTTAGTGGCTACCCTTGGCCTAGTAGCTCGAGATAAATGACTCGACTGATAAGGAGAGGGTAGGGAGTTATTCTTTAAGGGCTTTCGCCAGCAGTTGCTGTCTTAGGATTGAGACCGATAGGAAGAGGTATGAGATCACTCTTGCTTACTATAATTTCCTACGAGCCCATGCGCGATCGTGGAAATGGATAGGTATTACGAATCCAGATACTATGGGATTTGACACTCCTAGAACGCATATACCAAAAACGTCAGTAGCGTGGGAACCGATAGAGGCTCTCCTCCCTTATTTAGTAGCAATCTTGGAACTACTATAAATCATGAATACGAACAGTAGGCTGGCTAATTTACCACAAGGGCTCAGGCTAATTGGGCTTAATAGTATTCAGTCACAAAGCTTCCTAAACCCTAAAAGAACAAGCCAAGATTTTGGATAAGACAAGTCTATCAGACCGGAAACTCTTACAAATCTCCTTTAAAATTTTTTACATAGAAATCCGCACTCATTTACATTTCTTACTAACTTTCTCCAGCTCTAGCAGCTTCTTCCAATCTTTCCTATTCTTAACCAACTCCTACCAATAATTCCAAAAAATTACCAACTTTTACGCTCATCTACCAATCTTTACCAACTTTACCCATTTATTAGTCTTTATTTACCAACAAAAAGAACATACCCTCTTAGTGAGCTGGTTTCTTAGCTTAGGATGCTACTTTGACTTTTTCTTCTCTAATTGGTATCTGTGCAGATCGTAATTTGCATATTTATTAAGTACGTGCTAGGAGGCAAATTCATAGTTATTTACCTTTCTAACTCTTGGTTTGCGAGCCTAATCTCTACCCGTAGTCTTGCTTTACTTGGGGAACTTGATCTTGATGATCAACATTATAATGATAAGATTTAAGTTGCTGTAGATTGCAAATCTTTGATGAAGCACTCTAAAGTTCTAAATCATGCAAGTTGTAAGCACATTGCTTTCCTGTAGTTATTTTCAATTTGGGATGCTTGCTTCTTCTAGTGGTTTCCTCCACTTTGTTATGTTTTGGGATTCTTGGGAACAAAAGCATAAAAGACAAAATGCTCTTGTGTTCACTAGATTAATGGGGAAAGTTAGGAAACCTTTGGTATTTTCTTCTCTCTCTATCTTGCCATGTTGCTGAGCTTAAATTTGATTCTTTAATATTAAGTTATTCACCAGCATGGACATGTCTTTGACTATTTGATCCATGCTCCAATTTGCATTCTTCTCCCCTCTATTTGAGATCTCTTATAGCTTTTTTGAATCTTCGAATGCCCTGGGTACTTCATTGCATTGCCACCCTCTTAGAGTTCTCACATCGTAGGACTTTGTTTGTAACAAAGGCGAGTTTAAAACACTGAAGGATAGAGTAGTGAATGGGTGAGAGATAAGTGTACTCTCAGTCTTTTCCTCTCCTGCCCTCCCCCCTCTCTTTATGGCTTTGTTGTTTGGTATATCCTGATTGTTTCTCCTCCGTACTTGTGTGTTGTTTGTTGTCTAGATGTGAAGGGTTATGGTAAATTTTATGCGGTTGGTTATGTATGAAAGAGGATGTATGTCTATGGCCTCGTATATGGCTTTATCATATTGCCATGGCCTTCCTAATAACAAGTCACATTCAATCATTAACTCACACCCCAAAAGTTAGAATAAGAATTTCCAACTGAGAAGTAATTAAACATCCTTAGGTGACTTTAATCCTTCTTTGGTGTTAAGCCGCTGAATTTTGTAAGATGGGGCTTTACAAGCTAGATTATTCCGACTTCCTAAATCAATTCATTGCTAGAAATATTTTGTACCATGTACCTTCTGGAACAAATCTCTTTCAGCTCTCTTTCAGCTACTTGGCTTGGTCCATGGAATTTGTCAAAGTTCTCCCATTAACTAAAAGCTTACCTTTCTCTACCTCTATGTCAATCTTGCTTCATTCCTCAAATTTCCTCCCCCTAATCCTCATCTTCTTCAAAGCTTGCAATTCCTTTTGTTAAGCATTCATATGCACAATGGCCTAAGCCTTGGTGACAATAACACTTTCACCAATTTGGAAGCAGATTTTGAACCACAGCCTTTTCTTGTATTTGTTACGCTTTTTCGGGCAACACTTGGAGTACATCCTCGGGAGAATGGATTCAAAATGTGGCCATTTCGTTATGGAATACCGCATCGAAAAAGTACTGATGTTGAGCGAACTGTGTTTTTACCTCTGACAACTGTGATATGCAATGCATTGCTGCATTAGAGCGATTTAGTAATACCGCGACCGAAACTGCAATCACGACCAATTTGAATCCTTGAGGGTCAAAATAAGGAATTCCATTGGCCAAAAGAGCATAGTATTTGGTGAGAGTGCTCCTTTGTTGGATCTCCAACGGCAATTCCACTTTGAGCCAATAATTACATAACATTAAGTGTTACTATGCTGTGATTCACCTATTTCTCTTTTGAATCCATTTTATCACTTGTAGTCGTAGGCTGTTCAAACTCACTAGAATATTTGATAAAGCTTTGAATTGCTTCCTTCAAATTGTACAATTTACTATAAAGTTATCAATGAAGAAGGTTTCAAGCAAGAATTTGTTCTTCTATACTTGTTTCATTTTACTTAGGCCTTTGGTGTCCCCTCCAATCAGCAAAAGCTCCACTATTTACCTTCCCTTTTAAATCAAACATTTTCTTTTAGCTTCCCTTTTAAATAAACTACTTTCTAATTTAAGGTAATCCATAGAGCCTAACGCATCTAGCTTACCCTCAAAATCTAACAATCTTTAAATTTACTTAACATCTGTCTCATTCCTTCTCTTTGAGGACACCTCCTATAGTTACTTCTTTCACAGTCATCCATCTCCTTCTTTGTGTGTTGCATCTCTTTCTCATCACTTTCACTCAAAGTTATAAATATTGTACCGATCATCGTACCGTTTTTTCACTTGAAGGAGACATACTAGATTATGTATCGTTGTATCGGGCTCGTCCCGTTTTGAATTTCAAAAAATTTTTAAAAATCAAAGTACAAAAAATTTGAGATTTTAGTGTACTGAGGTTATTTGATCGAAAATACCACTACCGTCCGATATTTGACGTTACAGAACGATATTGACCGTTACAATATTGGACAGTAACTTGTACCGTTTCTTGATTGGTATGGTACTCTTCGATCGATATTGGGCGGATGGTACAGTATTTATAACACTGCTTTCACAACCGTAAATGGTGAAACTACTCCGCTAGTCTCTTTGGCAGGGTGTATTTTGTTTTTTGTTTTGGTTTGTTTTGTTGTTGCCTTGGTTATTTCACTTATTTTGTCACTCCCCATAGGCACAAGCTTCGAAAAAGCACCCAGGAGAACTTAGGTGGAAGTAGATCTTATGCTTGGTTTGAGGTACTGAAGTGTATACAAGCTTTAGAAAGAGCACGGCGCCCCTCAGAAGTCAAACAAGACTTGTTTCTTCAATTTTGCACCTCGTGAACCTCCCCTCCCCCTCACTGAGGACGTTACTAGTACTAGATGATCTAAGTATGGCTAGGTTAGGTTCGCAAACCCATTAGAAAAATACTACGCATGCATTTGAACTTGAACAACCAAAGTAAACTATGTTGATGTTGTGTAAAGAAGCTTTTGGAAACAGTGGCTATGAAATACAAAAAGAAGGCTTTGCTTTTGGGTTTTGAGATTAAGAAAACCAAGACCTAAAGGAATTGAAATGTAGTTGTAGCTATATGAACTTAACAAAGCATAGGTTTTGAGACTTAGAAAACCATTTGTCACCTTTTTGCACGTTTGGGTATATTTATGTTTGATTTGCTGAAGAGCAAGCCAAGTGGCTGGTGTATATTTATGATTTGACAAGTGGCTGGTGTATATTTATGATTTGATATGCCGAAAGCACGGTTTTTGACACTTAGAAAAATCCTTTATTTCATGAACCTAACTTAAAACCTAAATTTCGCTTCTTGATTTCTGTTGAGTGGGAGGAGATTTGGCTTGATTTCATTTAGAGGAAACTACCTAGTCCTCTATTTGGTCATTATCCTATTTGTTTAGAGAAGTTAGTGGTGCACAGAGGTAAGCCCCCTTTTAGGTTTGACAATATATGTTTATGAGCTGACGAGTTACTCTTACCAAGAAATTGGTGGGATCATTTTGAAGTGGATGGGTATGCTTGCTTCATCATTGACAAGGAACTTAGATTGCTCAAGGAGTTAAAGAAGTGGAACAAGTATTTGGTGATATCAACGTTAAAAAATATAACCTGTTGGGCACTATTTCATCCTTTGTTTTAAAAGGGGAATTTGTCGGCTTTTCTTTTGAGTTGACAAGAGAAAAGCTGCAAATTTGCCTAAGGTTATTTTGATGGAAGATATTTCATAAAGTCAAAAATCTAGAGCTCTTAGGGTGAAGGAGGTGATGGAAACACGAGATTCTTTCACAAGATGGCCAATTCTCATCTTAAGTTCAAATTTATGTTAGATATCATGGTGGAGGGATCTTGTTATGATTCATTGCATGATATGAAGCAAGTTGGCCGTGACTTTTATTCTTCTCTCTTCTCTCTTTTCTCAGCTTAGCCTCGGAGGCCAAACGTAGAGGGTGGCTACTCTTACCTTCTCTATCCAATTTACAGAGGTTGGATATTGAGGTTCTTTTTCCTCATGAGGAAGTCTAGAATGCCTTGCATGAATGTTTTGGTGATAAGGCTTTGGGACCTGATGGTATGACTATGGCCGTGTGCCTTTCATCCAGGATAATTGGGCCACATTGAAAGCAGATATTTTGAGAATGCTCATATAGTTCGAATTTCGATACCACGAAAAATTCATTAACAATCTTAGTGCAACCTTCATTGGTCTTATTCTTAGGAAACCAGGTGTTCAAGCTATTAGGGACTATCGGCTAATCAGTTTAGTGGGTTGTGTGTATAAGCTTTTATCTAAGGTTCTCAATGCCAGATTGAGAGGCATCATTGGCAGTTTGATTTCTGATAATCAGAACGTTTTCGTTGGGGGTTGTCATATTGTATTGATCGCAAATGAGCTTGTTGATTCAAGGATGAAAAAGGGAAAACGCGGTGTGATTTGCAAACTTGATGTGGAGAAAGTTTATGATCATGTTAATTCGGAATTCCTAATCTATATTTTGAAGATAATGGGTTTTGGAGACGAATGGATAGGTTGGATATGCATCTCTACTCTGACTTTTGTGGTGCTCGTTAATGGTTTCCCTATGGACTTCCTTCTTGCTTCTAGAGGGCTTCTTCAAGGTGACCCTATCTCTCCATTCCTGTTTATTTTAGTTATGGAGGAATTGACTGCATCACATTTCTCGGTTTGATTGTCAGTTTTTCTGTGGGACGTTCAGACTCTATGCACTCAGAAATCTCTCACCTCCTATTTGCGGATGACACCATTTTTGTGATAATGACTGTGGGCAAATTATCAATCTTCAGTGCATTCTTGTGTGGTTTGAGGCCATTTCTAGTTTTAAGAGTTACCTTGTCCAAGTCTTCTATTCTACCTGTGGGGAAAATGGAGAATGCTCATGCACTTGTGGATTGTAAGTTGGATTCCCTTCCCTCATCTTACTTGGGACTTCCCCTTGGTGCCAAGTTCAAAGATAAATCTATATGGGAATCAGTTGTTGAGAAATTTGAAAAGATTTTCTGGTTGGAAACCAAGTACCTCTCTAAAGGAGAAAGATTGACTCTTATTAAAGCATCCTCTCTAGTATCCCCACCTACTTTCTTTCACTTTATCTCATTCCCTCTTCAGTGGTTGACAAGTTGGAAGCCGTTTAAAGGAGGTTCCTATTGGGTTCTTTTAGGGATGATTTTAAATATCACTGGGAGAAATGGAACATTTTTAAGCAACCTTTTCCTAAAGGTGGCTTAGGCATTAGAGACTTGATCATTTTCAATGAGATCCTTCTTGGTAAATGGTTGTGAAGGTTTATGAATGAGAAGGAGAAGCTTTAGAGAGCTGTGATCAAGGCAAAATATGGGGTTGAGGGTTTGGATTGGATTGGATCGACTCTCACAGTGTACATCCTTGGTAGTGTTTTAACCAAAGGTTGGGATCTTTTCTTCTCTCACATGGTTTTTGTGGCAGGGGATGGGTCCTCCATCTTCTTTTAGCATAGTAGGTGATGTGATGGTGTTTGCGTAAGGGATAGTTTCCTATCTCTCTTTGCTCTTGCGGCGGACAGGTGTGGGATGCTGGTGTATCTGATTATTTGGATCACTTTCCTCCCTTGGTTGTTTGGTCCCCCGTTTTTTTATTATCTAGCCTTCCCACAGGACAATAGTGTCAATCAGTTCTTCACCATGCTTGATACGGCTTCTCTGAGGACCTCCTCTCTTGATATGGTTAGATGGAGCCTTACCGCCACTGGGATATTCACCGTCAAGTCTTATTTCCTTCAATTTTCTTCCCTAATTGGCAATATGTCCTCAACGTTTTCAGATTGCAGTTTTCCATGAAATATTATCAGCAAGTCTTGGGCCCCTTTGAAAGTGTCCTTTTTTGTGTGGGAAGCTTGTCTAGGCAAGATCTTAACTTTTGGTAATTTACAAAAGAGGGGTAAAATCTTGGGCCACATATGCTTTTTGTGCGAAAATGTTCTAGATACTATGGACCATTTACTTCTCCATTGCCTGATTGCTATGAACCTTTAGGAATTAACCTTTAGTTGCTTGGGCTGCATTAAGTGATGCCAAGTTCGGTGAGTCATCCGTTAGCGGTGTGGGAAGTTTTTTTTGGGAGAAGGGCTAACTTTAAAGTCTTCCGAGCCATTTCTCTTGCTATGTTTTGGTTATTGTGGATGAAGAGAAATATGAGAGTTTTCGATGGGATGGAAATCTCCTTAGAGTGGTGAAAGGCTGAGCGGCTCAAAACTCTTTTCTTTTAGGAGGTGTTTTGTTCCTCCTTGTTGGAAGCTATTGATTTTTTGGATAGCTTATTCTTGGGCTGTAATTAGCTTTTGTGGGATGTTGTATTAGCATTCTTCCTTGTAAATTCCCTCTTTTTAATATATATTACCTTTTTTATCTTAAAAAAAACAACCCAAACTTTCGCCATCATCTACCCCTCCTCCCTCTTAAGGAGGCCAAATGGATTGGGACTTGCCAGGAATGGCCCCAAAAAGAGCCTCATCATGCTTGGTTAAAACGGGCAGATTGCTTGAGTTTATAGATGACACTGGATGGGCTCGTTCGGATGAGAGTGATGGCTTGCTTCCTGATGATATGCATCAGCTCATTAGCTCGTTATGTTTGTTAACTTAAAGAAACAAAATATTATTATAGCAAGTTTGTATAGTAATTATAGGGGGCCGCCTATCCCCCTTGTTTGCAGTGGGTTTCGCCACAGCACCTGCTAATGATGCTTTTAGAAATAGTGATTGAGATGAATCAAAAAGATTCTATTTTCTGGTTTTAGGCTAAGGAAAGTGAAACCGAAAAGCATCTCTATTTGGATTCAAACTGGGTGCTCTCAAATGAATCTCATGAATCTTCTTTTGGCAGTAAGGGACCAAAGGGTGACTTAGGGTGACTTATCTTTTCTGTCACCTCTGCCACAAATTGAACTACTGAATCAATACAACGCACCCCCGCCCCCCCCCCCCCCCCAAGAAAAGAGACCTTAACCTTGAAAGAAGCAAGGATTTTAGTCGATGGCAATAAAACTCATACCCAAACGTGTGGTGAAAGTGTCTTAAACTGGTATGGCAGGTATTGGGAAAAGGGGGGCAGGTATGGGTATATGCCTCATCTGCCCCATAGGCCCCCACTTCCCTAACACACATACCCTCTTTTAAATATGTTAAAAAAATAATTTTGGTCTGATGTTTGTTGGTTCAAGTTCAACGCAAAATGTTTTTGGCAGAACTTAATCCAACAATTTTATTGATTTCACGTTTTCTAAATAGTGGACTCTCAAAATACGACAATGTTGCAATAGTTTAATGGTTCAAATGCACACCATTACTTGAATATCGGTTGCACAGAGTTATTCATTTTCATTTTTTATGTGTAATTGTGTACCCATTTTCTATGTGTACCCAAATAAAACCTGCAAAACTCGATGGGTATAGGTATCGATATTAGTTTCCAATACCCAATGGGTATGGGTATAGGTGTGGTTATAGTTTTCGAAAAGGGGTATGGGTGCCCTATCTCCCCCCCCCCCCCCAAAAAAAAAGGGCCATCCGTTCTCGCATGTAAAGATCACTCTAACAGATCTATCTCACTCTAGTATCACTCAATTTTAGGCTTCCTAATGCTTGCATTAAAATTTAGATTAGAGTGAGTGCGCACTTATAATTTAACCAAGGTTGCATTTGCTAAAGGCCTAAAACTTTGCCCTCTCTTCTTCATTATTCACTCTGCTATGAGAAAGCAAATGGGAACAAAAATCAGCTTTGATGCCCCTTAAACTGCTGCTAGCCTGCTAATGCTGTTGCTGATCAGTTCTTTTTTTTTTATAATTAAAAAAAATTCTTCCTTTCTTTTTGGTTGCCGAGCTTTGAGGAAATACTTTAATTAGCTTTTCCTATGTGTCAACTTGATGAAGTACTAGCTCCGTGGGTCACTTCACAGCCAAAAAAAATAGAAAAAAGAACAAATCAGAAGTGGACAGAATCATCCAAGGTGCCTCAAGCCACTTTTGTTGCTTTACCCAAAAAAAAACCGTGTATTTCCATGAGTAGGTGTAGTTTCTCCTTTGCTTCCTTACCTGTCTAGAATTAAGATACCATGTAAACTTGGTTGCATCTGGAGCTGACAGCACTAAACTTGGCCAATTTCGATAGCTTATGCTCAGTAAGCATAATATTTTTAGCTTCTCAATCCTAAGTAATTTACTCTTCTTTAAATGCTCGGCTGGATTTATGGTAACAGCAAAAATCTAGCTGCTTCCCTGACACCCGAAGTGGAGGATAAACAATTGAGAATTAAGGTAGTAGAAGTGTAAGTGTTATGCTTCATTACTTAGTTTTTATTAAAACATGGGCAAGCAGAGTGCTAATTCTCCTGCTTGACAATTCTGATATATGACCCTGTCTCAAAGCAAATGTCACTTGCCTTATCATGAATTATCATCCTTAATTACATTTCTCATTTGAAAAGTTGTTTTCAATTCTATGCAATCTTACAAATATGCCTTGACATGCTATAAATCCAAGCTGATCATGCTTCTAACTTATGGAAATTATAGAAAAGAGAATTGTAATGCATTGGCCACTCTATCCGGTTGAAACTAGAGATCATATCAACAATGTCTTTCTGGTTTCATAAATTTTCACATGCACACATGCGCACACTCTCCAGGAGCAATGGACACCTAATCTTGTAGAAATAGGCATCCTACCACTAGATTGCCTACCTTTTGGTAACATCGGACTCCTGCTTTTGGGGATGCATTAGACCTACCTTTTGGAGGTGCTTCCCCTACCCACCCAAGAAAAAAGAAAAAGGAAAGTGAAAGTCTTTACCATATAGGCAAGTATGAGGCCTTAAGCATTCACATAATTCTCTGTTTTTAACTGTTTTACAAACCAATCAGGCTTAAAAGGTGGATACTTTTTGGAATGGGACAAGAGATGACATAGAAGATCAGCTACCATGAACATGAGGAGAGATTAAAGATGAGTATATGGGAATACTGGTGTCACGTATTTGAGACTTCTTTAGGATTTCTTTACCTTGAGTACTCCATATTTTCTTTTTGATAAATTATGAATCTTGGTTTTCAGGTCTTTGGGTTTAAGCCGCCTTAATCATGAAGTTTTGGTTTCCGGTAATTTTGGGTAGCAGATTGAAAGTCGCTGTGAGCCAAAAAGTTGTTGGTCTGGTTTCGTGTAATTCAATGTGACAGGATGGTTGATCACGGAATTGTTCCCAGTCTTTTTAAAGCTATTGGAATTCAGCTTATGTCAAGACTTCATTTTCATTAAGTTTTCTTTGCTGGTGTCTGCTCCCTTTTTCTTATTGGCTGCTTTATTGATCTTTTTTGTTTTAATATGGAATATTGGCAAGAAACTTTATGCATGAAGGGCAAGTTTACTGCACATTCAGAGCCCTTTCACATTCTATTGTATATCGAAGTTGGTTTGAGGCTATTATCACTCACGTCATTTCATATTGGGCTCACTGCTTAATTCCAGAGATTAATTATTCTGTATTTCCCCTGATTGTGTGGAATGTCTCTTTAATTTCAGGCTAGCCAGTTGGTCAGAAAGGATTTTGACATGAAACGTAAGCTCTTGAGAGAACAAGAGTCTAGGTGCGAAAGTCAAACCAAGATTGACAAGACTCGCGCTGTTGTCAAGGATTTACACTCCAGGATTCGAGTTGCAATTCACCGAATTAATACAATATCAAGAAGAATTGAAGAGTTGCGGGACAAAGAGCTGCAGCCTCAGCTTGAAGAATTGATTGAAGGGTATGTATCTGCGGCTGGTTTTGTTAGTTATGTCACTATTGAATATAATTTCTTGCCAAATTAGCTGAGCATCTTTTTGAGTGTAATAAATTCTTCCGAGCTCAAAATCATTTGAGAAACAAAATTGAATAGACTTTTTTTCAAAAGAACACCTTTATCAACAATTTGAGGAGAGTACGAGGAGCACTATCGAAAGTATTTGGGTTAATTCCATGGTCAGTACCGGCTCCTGTTGTCCAGATAGAAGTGAGTGTGAGACTACTTAATTCCAAACCAGATACCTTGCCATATGTCTAGCCCACTTGATTCCACAACTGCATGGTCCTGACATCTCTTTGGCGCTCCAAGTAGAATGGGTTTTACTTCATGGTCCAGCATATCTGGGCAATCCTTGTACTCTGCAAACTTATTACAGAAGTAGGTTACTATCCCCCTGCCCCCCAAGCTTTCTTTTTTTTTTATACCACAAGCTCAAGCATCAGCAGAATGGCTCTCTTCGACTTTATACTTGCTGACAGTTTTGTGGCCAACATTGGATCTGCAAATGGTGATTTTTTGATTTTTTTTTTTTGTGAATATGGTATTTCACATGATGATTTCAGATTTCCTTATAAACACATTGT
Organism: Selenicereus undatus; assembly: GCA_017589665.1. NCBI lineage: Eukaryota > Viridiplantae > Streptophyta > Magnoliopsida > Caryophyllales > Cactaceae > Selenicereus > Selenicereus undatus. The sequence continues at coordinate 60,719,268 of JACYFF010031957.1, forward strand.
CTTTGTAGTATTATCAGCTTTGTCTCCAACTTCAGATCTTCAAATGGTGAAAATTTTTCTGTATGTAATTGCATTTGATGATTTCAGATGTTCTCATAAACAGACGCTCTTTGTAGTGTCGAAAATCTGCAAAAATTTCTATGAATCTAGTATTGAATTTCATGCCTGACAGTTTCAAGAGGAAAGAGATCAAGATTGCCAGTATCCTAGTTTCAGTGCCTTAATTACTAGTTTTGAAAGTTTCATGTGCATTCTCAAACCCCCCCCCTCCCCCAAATGTCCCCAAAAATAAATAAAATTTTTGCTTCATTAGTATAAAACCTATTTTTGGGCCTTTAATCATCAACTTAAGCTTTTGATTAACATGATTTTTGAACATGGTATCAGAGCCTTTTCTGAACGAGATGTTTCAGGTTTGCATCTCAATAGCTTCCATAATGATTTATTGAGTAAGGTAAGGCAGACCTTTGTAGTATCCACACTTCAAGGCCAAAGTGCATTTATGCGAGGGGGCATGTTAAAATACAAAACCTATTACCGGGCAATCGACCATCAGGTTTTCGTTGAGATGGTTCTTGAACAAATATAAGCTTCATGTCGTGTTCAATGAGATGGGACTGGTTTTGAATTAGAGGTTCAATTCACAGGCCTCTGTCATTGCCAGGTTTGAAAATCTTGAAAAGTGCTTCCAGAATTCGAATCATGGTAGTCTGTGTGTTTTCACTATGTGCTTCTCAGTTGAGTTTGGATTGTGACAGATTGCAGCGGATGTGGGAGGTGATGTTCGAATGCCACAAGTTGCAGGTGCACATAATCACTATTACATACATCAATGGCAGTGCAAAGCTCTCTTTTCAATCAGAATCATATCGCCAAGCTGCTGCTGATCTTGAAGATGATTTGTTCAATCTCTCCTTGAGTTTCACTAAATGGATCAACGCTTTAAGGACCTATGTGCAGGCCATTTCTGACTGGCTGCACAAATGTGTCTCCGTTGAGGAGAAGTCCACGAAGAAGAGGAGGTGGATGAACACTACCACAGAACAGAAGCTGAGGAATAGAGGCCCACCGATATACACCACTTGTGGTGTTTGGCTTGACTTTCTTAAAGAATTGCCCATCAAGGACGTCTCAGATACAATCAAGGGTCTGGCAGTTGCAGTATCACGATTCTTGCCACACCAAGAGAAAACCCAAGGGAAGAAGACCCTAGAGGGGGCAGATCCAGCCCTGGAAATGCTGACTCCGCATGATACCTTTGAGGATTGGAACACCAGCTATGATCGATTCAGATCAGGCTTGGTCCTTTTTCTCACTCAGATGAGTAACTTTGCCGAACGCTCGGTCAAAACCTATGCACAGCTTCATACGAATATTGCAGATGCTAAAAGAAACTATGAGCATAAGATGTCCCAACCATAGTTCTTGTTTACCTCAGATTATTGGGCAGACATGCCAGATTTCACTGGACTCTTGGACATAACTTGAAAATGAATTTTGGTTTAATGTACAGGAGATTAACTATAAATATTGATGACCTATAGTTTTACAAGAATGAAAGAGACACAAAGGAGCGGGTAATCCATTTCTTCTTTCTCGTGACTTCCCGTTCCCTTGAAAATTCAGTGTAGTACTTTCAAGCCTCCAGTATAAAAATCCAACGAATGTAGATTGTTGGCAACTTCCAAATCCCTTGCCTATGCGAGTGTCGAAGAATGATTCTGTGCGGCTTTAATTGAGGTTATTATGTCCATTGGCTTCAAGAAATTCATGCAGCAAAAGGGCATATTCTCGACCAGGGTCCGTGATTCTCCTCGTTTCCAAAGCTGGACAGTACATGGTCAATCTTATTCTATGGTCTGAGCTATCAGAGTTCAAATTCAATAGACTTTCACTTCCGAAAGTCCTATCCAACTTCAATATGATGTCTTTGAATGTTTCTTTCCAATCCAATCCAAGACGAATCGGATTAAATGTTTCTTCCCAATCCAATCCAAGACGAATCGGATTAAATGAACTCTGATCATATTTGATTTGATTTTGTTCACATTTTTGTATTATAATGCTATTAATGTGTTTGACAAATACTAAAAGGAAAATTCAATAAAACTTTAACAAAAATGAATTAGCTAGGGGAGATGATTGCCAAGCAGTGGCAGCAGCACTCGCCGGTAGCAACGACAGTCACGGGTATAATGTCACTTTGATTTTGATGATGTCAAACCAATTAAATGTAATGATACATGAAGTGGCAAATCTACATAGCATGTTTATTTGTCTCCTTTTATTATTAATTATAGATAATATGTTCATAATATTCTTTGTGAAATTTTTGAGTTTATAGATCCATGGTGCTTAGTTTTCTTAATTTCATAGGTAAATGAGTTGTACTCGTTGACTCTGAATATTGTCGTGATGGACCTTGACACATGTAATCAAGAGTGAAATAACCTTGTCAATATAACCATCATGTCATAAGCTAAATACTTTGAGCCACTAGACTCTAAAGTAAAGACTTTTCGTATAAAGCTCTGAAGTATTCCTTGCAATGTACTTGTGTTGATTGATATCATTGTGTGACTGACTAAGCCAGAAAGCGTTGACCTTGCACTGGACTTTGAGTTTGAACTCAATGCAGCTGACATGCATCCAAAATTTTCTAACATTGACCTACAATCAAAAGATTTTGATGTGGATCTTCCTTGGGTAGTTTAGATGTGCTCATGTGGCAATGATGATTTAATTGTTTGAGTATTAATCTCATACAAGAGATATGCTTGATCGTATTTATTGAGCTAAAGAAGCCAAGTGAGGTCATGCATAATATTCTTTACTTGCATAGCTTCGACATATATGACATCTTATATCTCTTTGATTTGAGTTAAACATAGTTTGAACATGAATATATGTCTATATATGATAAGCATATCGTAATACTTCAAATTTGCTTTGTGTTATGTGCTTCAAAGTGTAGTTCATTGTCCCTAAACAAAAAACATGTCCAAGGGACCTAAGGAACCTGTTAAAGACTCCCAGTTCTATGTCAAAAAATGTTAAACAATCAAAAGTGTACCAATGAAACATGGCAGCATAATTGCAAAATATTCAAAAACTTGTTGCACATTTGTTCAAAAATGTGTATCATGAAAATAGTATGCATACTTCAAATTTGGGTTGGTATGGCATGAAATGGCTTTTTACTTCTTACTTAGATTATTTCTCAAGTTTACATACTCTTTGGCTCTGAAGATTTGGTGAATGCTAAATATGTTTAATAGACGCAATTAAATTAAGAATAATTTAATTGATTATTATTTTACTAATTTTCAGATGTATTAATTTGAAAAAACAAGATTATGCAATTACAAATACAAAGCTAATGTTGTTTTTTGTTGCATAAAGATCAATTTCAGATGTTTTTCTTTCCTGGAAACAAACGGGCATAGTTTTTTTAAGAAAAGGAAAAGTACAGCAGAAACAAAGAGTCAGAAATTAGAAATGTCACTGTCATGACTATGAAAGATTTTCAATTTGTCTTTTTCAAGGGAATGCAATAGCTGGAGCCTTAAATGCTAATTGAATCAAGCCCTTTTGAAAGGGGGAGAAGCCAAAATTGAAAATGACCGTGTGAAAAAAAGAAAAAGCAAAATTGCAGTTAACATTCAAAGACCTTGATCAGAATATTGACTGAAGAGAAGAAGCACAAAAGCATATTCTCTGTCACTCCAATGGCTAGCTTTTTATCACCAACAATTCCATTGCACTGAGAGGCCTATAAATAGGGGACCTAGGTGAAGATAAGGAGTGGAACACGCAAGCACATCCAAGAAATATTCTAAGTGCTATCAATTGTACTCAAGTGAGATTGTATTGCAAATATTCTTGTAATCCTTGTGGACACGGTATTGATTGTGAGATAAGAGAATTGGGGGAACTCACCTTTAAACAAGAGGGTTAGCTAGGGAGATATCTTGCCTAAGAAGTATTTAGGTAAAATTGCACAAGAAAAACTTTGGATGGGGTGTAATCTTTGTGAGGCAAGTGAGTTGAAGCAACTTAATTGTAAGATAATTTTGAAATGATAAAACAAGGAACTTTTTATATCATTGAATACATGAAAAAAAAATCTGTAAAAGAAATAAATGAAGAAAAAGATAAAAAAAATTATAAAATTAAGGAAACCCAAATGTAAGAAAATGAATCAAAAAAAGAGAAATAACCGAACATAAAAAAGAGGGGATATCTCAAAATACTCCAAATTTTTTTTTAAAAAAAAACCCCACAGTAATACAAAGTAGTAAACTAGTTATATGTTGAATAAATTGGAAAAATAAATAAACGAAACCTTAAAAAAGAAAGAAAAGGAAGGTTGGCGACCGTTACAAATCAAACAAGCATCCCCTTACAACTCAAGTGGACTGAGACTTTTCAACTTTGCTATTAACATTACTTCCTTTGACCGCTAAGACAATTTCATCGATGCGCAACATTATCTTCGTATATATCAACATATGTAGGCCACATCTGATCCTACCTTGTTCGATGGGCCTAGAATTACAATATAGGCAATGGCCAACTTTTTGAGGAATTTGCATATTTTAGTACTATTACTTTGCTATTTTAGTACTTTTTGAGGAATCCTAAGGCCTAGAATTATAATATAGTTCAACAGGCCTAGGGAAGATCAAGAGAAGATGGCCTTCATTGTTGACAATGGTCTGTACTGTTACAATGTGACGCCATTCGAGTTGAAGAATGCTGAAGCTAACTATCAGCATCTCGTGAACAAAGTTTTTGCTGCACGTATAGGGAAGACAATGGAGGTATACATCAATGATATATCAATAAGAGTGTCAAAGAAATCAATCATGTGATGGAGCTTGAGGAGACCTTCAAGATCCTAACGCATTATGAAATGAAGCTCAATCCCATGAAGTGCACCTTTGGAATCATGTCCAGAAAGTTCTTGGGGTATATGATCGATTAAAGAGGCATTGAAGCCAAACTTGACGAAATCAAGGCGGTGCTAAACATGAAGTCTCCAACAACTGTGAAAGAAGTATAAAAGCTCACCGACTGCATTACCACGCTTAAAAGGTCCATGTCGAGATCAATGGATAAGTGCCTTCCTTTCTTCAAAGTCTTAAAGAAGAAAACATCCTTTGGTTGGGATGAGGAGGCCGCCAAGCCTTCCAAAACCTCAAGAAATACTTAGGAAGACTCCCTCGGATGGTAAGCCCTGTCACAGGGGAACTGTTGTTAACATACCTTGCCGTCTCTAATCATGCGATGAGTGCAGTGCTGCTTATGGATAGAGACAGACAACAACTGTCGGTTTACTATGTCATCCACGTCCTAGGAGGGGCCAAGCAGCGCTACCCCCTCATTGAAAATTTCCGTATGCTTTGCTAATTGCATGGTGGAAGCTACGTCCATACTCCGAGTCACATCGCGTTGTTGTCCTAACTGATAAGCTCTTATGAAACACTCTTGAGAAGTATGGAAGCTTCGAAAGAATGTTAAGATGGGTCGTAGAGTTAGCACCCTATGGCATCAACCATGAACCATGAAGAGCAATCAAAGCCCTAGCTCTTGCTGACTTCATTGCCGAATGCTCAATCCTAGATAAGCCCCAAGAGAAGAGTAGCAAAGCATAGATGTTACATGTTGATGGATCGGCAATCAATGCGGGGAGTGAAGCCGGGCTGATCGTGGTATCACCTAAAGGACACTCGTACGAGCATGCATTGAAGTTCACGTTTAGAACGTCAACAACAAGGCAGAGTACAAGGCCTTACTGGCCAGAATGGAAATTTACAATGTATACTTAAAGACTTTCTCCGACTCACTACTTGTGATGAGTCAAGTAAAAGGCGAGTACGAAGCTCGCAATTCATCCATGGTAGCCTACTTGGCAAAAGTAAAGGAGAAATCCTCCATGTTCCAAATATTTGAGATTGAACACATACCAAGATTAGAGAATCGACAAGTTGATGCTAAGGAGCTGGTTTGGATTGATAGGAGTGAGACATGGATGGAGCCCCTCATGAGCTACTTTCGTGACGGAACCCTACCACAAGACCCGAAGGAGGCCGATCGCATAAAGAAGATATCTGAATGGTTCTTGCTGTATGAAGGACTGATTTATAAGAAGGTCTTCTCACATCCCCTTCTAAGGTGCACCACACCGGAAGCAAGCAAGAAGATCTTGGCTGAAATATATGAAGGGAAGTGTGGGTCGCACATCGGGAGACAAAACTTGGCCACAAAGGCATTGAGGATAGGTTATTATTGGTCAACACTCCAGTTAGATGCAATAGCAATGGTTAGAAAATGTGACAAGTGCCAACGATTTACACCCTGTACCACCAACCATTCTCCTCGTTGATGACAATGCATTCCCCGTTGCCTTTTGTAAGGTGAGGTATGGACATTTTGGGTCCTTTACCAAAGGTAATAAGACAACACAAGTTCTCATTTATCACGGTGGATTATTTGATTGAGTGGGTGGAAGCGGAAGCAGTAACATCCATCACTGAGAAGGAGATCCACAAGTTCATATGGAAGAATACCATCAAAAGGTTTAGGTTCCCAATAGCAATAGTATCGATAATGGCCGGCAATGTGATATCGACAAGGTACAAGACTACTGTGTCGAGTATGGCATCAAACAAGGATCACAGCTGTCGCTAGGCCTTAAACAAATGGACAAGTTGAATCCACTAACAAGCAGAATGGTCTTAAGAGGAGACTAGACAATGCAAAGGGGCTATGGACTGATGAGCTCCAGGCTATACTATGGGTCAGTCAGGCAATCGAGAAGAGTGCAACTAGAGAAACCACTTTCATGCTCGTTTACGGATCCGAGGCTATGCTTTTGGTTGAGGTTGCTATACATGCCCTTCATATCTTTACCTTCTAAGAGAACCTTAACAACAATGCCCTTAGGATGTACTTAACTTGTTGCCTATGGTAAGGGAAGATGCTTATCTCAAAGAAGAGATCGTGAAACTCTGAATGCCCCAATTTTACAATCATAAGTTCAAAGAAAGATCTCTAAGGGTGGAAGACTTGGTCCTACAGAAAATGGACGCCACCGGAAAGGAGGCAATCCAAGCGAAGCTTACACCCAATTGGGAAGGGTCGTACCTAATCATTGAAGAAGTACGACCTGGAACGTTTCTCCTCTCAACCCTTCAAGGGGACAAGATACCAAGGACATGGCACTCCGACAACCTTAGGAGGTGCTACGTATGATGTGGGTAGAAGTGGTAATGTGTCAGTGTGATGGAGTCCCCACCAACCAAGACAAGGAAGAAGGTCCAATAAGTCCAACAAGGTCCTTTACAAGCTCCAAAGTCCAAACAATGGCTCAAATTGTGGAGAAGAGCCAAACTGAAGCAAGCAGGTTACACGGCCAGAATATGCCCGGTTTTGTTCATCTCATAACTTAAGCTACATCAAGGCTTAAGTTTGATATTTTTGCATTTTTGGAATCCTCAAGATGTCTACTTTCAGGTCCAAGCATTGAATTCCAATCATACACAAAGAAAGTTAGGCGATCAAGGCATTTTGTTCAACAGACCAGTTTTGATCCGAAACTGCACGGTTAAATGTTTTAGTGAATTTCACCTACTTAAACATGATTTAGCCTTGATTTCTTTGTAGGGGGGTTTGTACACACCTTAAGGTTTCTCGCCATGACCTAAAATCCAAAACATGACCACTTTTGCTAAGTTAAAATCAAGTATGAAAACCGGGTAAATTCTATCCCGTGAACCCGGTTTGATGCAGCCGACCATTTGTACCTTTATCCGTGGGTTTACTGCTTCTAGCTAGATTGGCACACATCCCAAGGCCTCTAGAACATCAATCATCAAGTTTCAAAAGGAAGTTGTCTAGAAAAGAACAGCCAATAAGTAGCAAGGCAGCCTCCCTAGGAAGTTGTCTAGAAAATCATCAATCATCAATCATCATTTATTTTGCTTTCCTTTTCATTTGGATTGTAATTAGTCTAGATTAATCAAGCTAGTACACGGGTTAGTGTTAACCGTGTAGATTAGCTTAGTTTAAGACGTTTCCTCCCTAGGAAGGAAACCTTAGGTGCTTGGTTGCTTGCTAGGCTTGTAACTAAAAGGCTATTCACGACCATTTGCAGCTTCAATTACACTTTGAATCAAAAACCAGCCTTGAGAACATTCTTGCTTTCGTGTATCCAAATACTTCACTTACTTATCCTTAATTTGGTCGATTAAGGTGGTGGTCAAGTAAGTCCTAATATTTGTTTAAGTGGTGTTTCTATATCTTAATCAAAGTTTAGGGACCCTAAACTAGTGTTTGGTGGTGTTTCTGTATCCAGACATCAGTTTAGTTCTATCATTCTCTTTGATTATCTACACGGGTTCAAGGAAGCTAAACTAGATTTCAGTTTGTAAAACCATGTGTTCTTGATTTCTAGCTTTAGTTTTCATTCATTCCCTTGAAGATACATCACAGTGTAAATGAAAGGCCTGTTTCACACTAGCACACTACCCCGTATGTTCGACTGGCCCCCGATTTTATCATCTATGTATATTAATGAATGGTAATTCCCTTCAATCTTCTTCTACTCTATTATCGTTAAGTTTGGGGGCATATGGGTTTAAAGACAGACGATAGGTCCAACAAAATGATGAAAACTTAACAACAAATTCAAATAGAAAGGTACGCTTACGCAAGGATCAGTTATTTCGTCTAGTGTTCGAACTTAACCCACTAATACCATAGTTGGCAATGGGGATGTGGGTCTTACATCCGAACTTGTCCTACCTCCTCAAACGAGGGGTCTAAGTAAGCATGATAGTTTGGTTAAATGAGATGCTGATGAAAGGATAAGCTCGTTCGGTTGGTGTCCGAACTTAACCCACGAATGTCATAGTTGGCAATGGGAACGATAGGACGTTGGTCTTGTATTCGAACTCATCCTAACCCCCTCCCCCAACGAGAGGCCTAACCAAGTGTGACAATTTGGTTAAATGATATGCTATGGCAAGAATTAGCTCGTTTGGCTAGTGCCCGAACTTAACCCACGAATGCCATGGTTAGCAATAAGAATGATAAGACATCGACCTTGCATCCGAACTCATCCTACCCCCTCAAACGAGGGATCTAGCCAAGCATGACAGCTTAGTTAAACGCTATGCCATGATGGACCCATTGGCATCATGATAAGCTATGGGACGCAGAGTGTCCATCTCACTACCAATGCCACCAGCCCCCAAGGGTTAAGGGAAGGATGCACGACATTGTTACACTTAGCTAACCATCCTCCTTTCACCAGGAGGGAGGCAAAGCCTCTTCAACGCTGTAAGAGGGAAAGTAACCCTGGCCCAACAAACAAACATAAGTTCTTTAATGCCTGATATCAACGCATAATGATAGAAAGTAAGGCAAAGATATGACGGAAAATAGGGAATGTCATATGTGCAAACGAGATAAGAAGCTACACCACACAACCAGAAGTTCTTACTAAACAAAGCAAAGCGAAAAGATGTCCATACAACCTTGGCTCAAAGGCCCAAGGTGAAAACCACTCGCTTACAAGAGCTAAGTCTAATGAGCTAGAGAAGACCGAAATAAGGGGGACAGGGGAAGTCAGGCTTGTGCACCATCATCATCATCATCAACATCACCACCGAATTAGGTCCCCATAACATCATCCTCCAAAGGGTCTAGTTGAGGATACTTAGGGGAAGGGGGGGGGGGGGAAGGATGAGGCATTAGCGCGAGAGCGAGTAACCTCTAGACGGACATCCTCGTTCCTGTTGGCATGAGCACTAGCATCCCTCATCATGACCACGTCGTCCCACTGAAGGAGGACCTCCTACGAAGGCCCTCAACCCCCATCATACTCTTGAGTAGCTCGAGCCATCAGGTCCATCATCGCCGCTTGCCCCTTCTAACAAGAGACCTTAGCGATGTCCAATTGGGTTTGGTAGGCTTGGTTCTCCATAAGTATCTTTTCGGCCTCATACATGCGCTCCAATTCCTTCAACTAGTGCTCCAACTCGCTGTTCTAATGACCTTTAGCTCGGATCCTCTCCTTGAGGAATTATATCTTCTTCTTGTCACGGCGTGCCTGACCCCTAAGAGAATTAAGCTCGGCTTTTGCAACATGCTGTGTGGGAACTGAATGAAAGGTGGAATAAGCATGAATCACAATTTGAAAAAAAAATGAGAACGTTAAGACTGAGTGCACAGGAAAGAACAAGTTGTAAATACTAGGAACGTGTACCTCTATGAAGTAGACTTGGGCACATTCAAGGGTGTTTGAAACTTATTCCGAATTGTAGATAGGGGCAAGTTCTCACCTTTGGGGAAGCTCCTCAAGGAATGTCAACTTTCCTTCATAGTTATTGGAAAGGAAAGAGCTCTTTCCTTCGGAGGAGTGATGGTCAGTAGAGTCATGAGGAGTAACGACTCATGGTGGAGGCCTTCTCTTCTTCGTAGGCAGGGAGGCTTGAAGGTCTACCACTAGATCCCCCCATGGAAGGAATGTTAGCAGGCTGAAGAGACCTACCCTTGACTTGCTCAAGGTGAAAGCTTACCCGTCATGCTAAGTAATGTGTATATCACTTCCTCTGCAAGAAGCAAAGATCAAATGACTAAGGTTACAAAGAAAGTGTACGCCAAATCAATAAAGCAATTGCCAAGTTACCATGACGGATAGCTGAACAAAGCCTGGTGGCACAAAGGAAACACCCATAACCGAATAATACGCTTGAAGGGAGCCAATTGGTTGGAACCTTTACGATCTTCCCAGATTGGGGATGGATGGAATCGACGAGCAGAAAGTACTTCACTGTAGCCATCTCTTTCTCCCCAGGAGTGGTACGAGTTTTGTTCTAGGTTTTGTTCGACCCTCGCCTATTCCAGATAGGGATGGTCCAATTCCCATTTGCCTTCTTTATGAAAACAAACCTATACTTCCACCCATGAACGGAGGAGGGCTTGTCTAAAGAGGACATGCAGCCAGGTATGCTAACTAGTAGATACCAACCTTTGCCCCCACACGTCTTAATGTTGCGCTGGATGATGTGTTAAGTATGAGAACGCCAAGGCCATGCACTCAAGATGTTTAAGCTTGCAAGTGGCAATAAATGATAGACTGGACGCCAAGGCATTAGGGACAAGTTGGGCAACTACAATATCGTACATTTGGATGATTTCCATGATGATATTAGGAAGCAGAAATTGAAGGCCATACTCAAAGGCTTCTATGTATGCACCTATACATCCCGGTGGGGCGTTATCTATGATATCTGTCTCCGAGGGAATGAGCACCCTATAGTTGCGTCAAAAAGAATACTTCAACTTAAATTTGATGATTTTTTAAGCTCTTTATAGAATGAAGGGTTGATATATTGAGAGTCAGCCCGTCTTTTGGGTCAGATCTAGCAGGGCCGCTAGAGCGGCCTGGATCTTGCTTCGACTCCTCAACAACGAAGGTGGGCGGCATACCTATGCTAGCAAAATGCCCATGAAGTGAATTAGCTACGGATACTTCCCACGAATACAACACATGCCTACCCAAAGAATAGGAATCAACAGATAGAGAGCTACTGGAGCCCTTTGAAAGGAAGTTTGGATTGGTTCGAAGGAACTCCCACAACGGAATCACCTGGGAGGACTTTGGGGGTGCCTAGAATCCGAATCAATGTAATTGCCATAATTCTCTAAGGGATCGGTGCCTTCCCCAAGGGGTGAGTATGGGCACAGGTCGGTACTAAACTCATCTCCTCCGAAGCCCGATGAGGGGCTAGAGGATGATTCAAACGAGTAAGCAAATGATGATATAGCTATGTTTTGAGAATGATAAGCAAATAAGGAAAGGATGAGTACCTTGGCAAAGGGCGAAGGAAAGGAATAAATCCTTCTGAGCTTACCTCTCTAACTTTATCTCTGTAAAACTTTGAGGAGAGTGTGAGAATGAGAATGAGAATGAGAAATGAATGGGAGGCAAGGTGCTTATATAAACATTTGAATTGCCTTCAGAAGTTTGTCATAATCTGACGATCTAAATCAGATGAAATGCCAACATATGAAAGTCCAAAATGGGCCGAAACAAAAAAGAAGAATAGTGCCTTAAGGAAAAGAAGTCGAGCCCCATGAAAGGGACTCGGCTGAGTGGAGGAGAGCCCCCTCCATTCAGCTAGCCGAATGGAAGAGGGAATCCCTCCCACTTGGCTAAGCTAAGTGGAGAGAGCTCCAATTGGAGTTTAATTAGTATCTTCAAAGCTTAAGGCCAATAGATTAGAAAAATGAATTATAGTTATTAATAAACAAACTCGACCACTAATTAGCATGAATTATTCAATTTAGACATAATTCATATAATTTCTAGTCTTGTTTAATCAATCAATAATCAAAAATTTTAAATACGATTGCATTATTATTATATTAGCCAACAAGGTCTAATATGAATAAATGAGATAGCAAGTTAATCAATTGTGAAACAACATGTATAAAAAAATCAAAATAAATTCCATAATGAATTAAAAGTAATTAAATAACTCAAAATTGTGCATTAAAAAGATACAATAATATTAGCCCCAATTGAAATTAGGAAAAATCAACAAAGTGAGTCAAGGATCCATCTCAATCCTAGATAAATAACCTAGCTGATCATAGGTAGAGAAAATACTAGGAAAATTAGAATCATATAACCAAACTTTGATGTTTTGTTACACAAAATTTCGCAAATCAAAGATTAGCTCTCTAATTAGGCTCACAAATGAGATGAAAGAAAGGAGAAAACATAGCCAAAATAGCTTTTTTTTTGGCTAATTCTCTCAACTCAAATAATTTTGCTCAGCACAATTTCTCTCTAATTACTAACAATGGGAGGAAAAGAAGGGTGAAAAAAAATGAAGAATGAGATGAATGATTGATGATGAATTGATGCCTCTTGCCTCTCTATTTGTAGTGGAATTTGCTCCTCTTCCTTCTCCACTTTTCATGCAAATCCACTAGTTTTATTCCCAAAATAGCAGCTGAATATCATCCACCTCTTCTAATTGGATCAAGTCCAACATGTTAAATCAATGGTTGATTTTACTTGGGCACCCAAAACCGTGCTGGGCCACTAGAATCATGAAAGGGGAGAGAGAAATGTGAGGTTGGGTATGTTGTGTGACTGGGCAACTACATCATGCTTGAGATTCCAAGTTTATGCTTGAATTCTTCTTTATCTCACTTCTTACCTTCAAAGACAAAATATGCATTATTTTTACTTGAAATACGACTTAAAGACTCAAAAAAAATATAAAATAGAGAAAGGAATTACTCATAAAAATATGAGTTATCAACTCCCCTACACTAAACCTTTGGTAGTCCTCGAGCAAAGAATACATATGTTCAGTCCATCAAGTAAAACAAGATTTAAGGAAGGCAATTAGAGAATCCAGCTATTTGTATTCGCTAAATCATAGAGATCAACTCACCACTAACCTGCAAACCTATTATCAAACATTTCCAAGTTTAACCAAGTTAATAGGCCAAGACCAAAGGAAATTAAGTACTCAATGTCAAACGTGTAGCAAACTGTAAGCAAAAGACTTCACCCATATGGAAATCACAAGAATATCTTTAAAATTAAGTCCCCAATGCCAAACCAATTTATTGGCTTTTTTTTTTCTTTTTTTTCAAAGCTCACTTGATTCCATGTGTTTCTTGTTCTGTGTGTATAAAGATATGGATAAAGATGACACACAAAGAAACAGTTAATACATATTCAGGCAATTAAAGATATGAATAAAGATAAAACGTGAACATTGGTGCCGGAATCAAAACTTAATTTGATTTAATTCATTTCTCAATCAACAATTTAGAAAGGCAAATGGGGAACTCAACACTTATTTCATACTCATTATGATATTGAAAATGGGGTTCATCTCATACTCAAAATTAGCTATAGTTTAACAAGAACACAATAAAAATTTTGGTCATTAACTAATTAAAACTAAAAATATTCTCAGATTGGCACGGGCCACCATATGAATCACATCAATATAACCAAGAGTTGAACACACATAATCAACTTTCTAGTCTCTTTCCAACATGAAGTTCACAAAAACTTTTTAATTTTCCTCAAATAAATTTTTGTTTGCCTCCCCCCTACACCTAAACCTAAACCTTACATTGTCCTCAATGTAGAAAACAATTACAAAGAGAAAGATGGAGAAAAGAACAATATAACTTGCTAGCATAAGGAAAACACTTGTAATCACACCCAAGGAGCCATCTCCAAATGAGCCTTTGAAACCATCACTAACCACCAAAGTCAAAACTAATTGAAGTACCACATCTAGGACATAAATGGACCTTGAACAAAATGGAAAGAAATAAAATAAAATACAATAGAATAACTTAAATTTACCTAAAAACATTAGGTTGCTGCCCAATAAGCGCTAAGTTTAATGTCTTCAGCTAAACAAAGTTCCATCCATTAATCATAGTAGACTGGGTCTACTAGATTGATGGCTTCAATCAAACCAGACTCAATTTTGTTAGTCACAACAGGTTTCAAATGTTGACCATTGACAGTAAGAATACGACCATGTTAGGGGTCCAAATTTTGATTGCCCCAGAAGGAAACATTTGTTGGACTACAAAAGGACCATCCCATCTAGATCTCAACTTGTTAGAAAATAGCTTGAGTTTAGAATTAAAAAGCCAAACCTTCTGATTAGTTTCAAAAGATTTTCTAGAAATCTTCTTGTCATGAAAAGCTTTGGTTTTGGCTTTATAAATCTTTGCATTTTCATAGGCTTCGTGACGCAATTCATCCAATTCATTTAGTTGAAGTCTACAATTAGAACCCGCCTATTTCATATCAAAATTAGAAGATTTAACAGCCTAAAAGCAGAGTGTTCTAACTGGCAAGTGACAAGTTTTATCGAAAAGGAGTCAGAAAGGAGACATCCCTACAGGGGTCTTGTAAGCAGTATGATAAGCCCACATAGCATCATTCAATCTCAAAGAACTATCTTTTCTATTGGGTCGAATCGTTTTCTCAAGTATAGACTTAATCTCACGATTAGTCAACTCAACTTGACCGTTAGTCTGAGGGTGATAAGGAGTAGCTATTTTATGAGTCACATAATATTTTCTAAGTAAAGCCTCAAAAGATATGGAAACAAATTGACTACACCCATCACTAATAAGAGCTCTAAGGGTCCCACATCGATAAAAGACTTTGTTTAGAATAGGAGGTAAGGCATTTTCAATCATTTCATCAATTACATCAATAAAGAAACATTCAGATTTATCTTCAAGCACAGGTTGAGAAGAAACCTTAAAAATGCTAAACCTAACCCTCATATTCATAACCGAGACATCCATTACTCTTGACCAATAGTTAATGGTGGCATTAACTGCAGGTAAGAAGGGACATCCGAAAATAACAGGGATTTTCTTAGAGGCAAGACTAGGGTTAGTATCCAACACAACAAAGTCAACAGGAAAAAGACATTTATCAATTTGAATCAAGATATCATTTATCCGCCCCCTAGGAGTCCTTGCTGACCTATCAGCAAGCTGAAGGGTACACTTGGGAGGTTTTAGTTCACCCAACCCTAGCTCTAAGTAAACAAAGTATGGTATCAAATTAACACTAGAACCTAAACCCAAGAGTGCTCTTTCAATTTTATGATTACCAATAAAGCATGAAATAGTGAGAACACCAGGGTCTTTCAACTTATAAGGGTGTCATGTTTCAAAATAGAGTTCACTTATTCACTTAGAAAAACCTTTTGAGATTTGTCATCTTTAGATTTTGTTTTAAAAGTGCACATGTCTTTAAGGAATTTCGCATTAGCAGGGATTTGTCTTATTGCTTCCAAAAGGGGAAGATTAACCTTAACTTGCTTAAAGGTCTCTAGTATATCCTCTCTGTATTTGTCTTTCCTAGAAGGGAAAGGTGCATCCAAAGCTTGAGGGTAATGAACCCTTGGCTTGTATGTCCCCAATAGGATCAGACACATTAGAGGGAGTGGGTGAATCACTCTCAATTTCACAGTCAGTCTCACTGGTTTTTGGCCTTTCGTTTTTATCATGTTTCTTCTCACTCACTTTGTTGTCTACTTCCTTACCTCCCCTAAGAACCATAACAGCTTTTAATTGTTCAAATTGTTGGCTTTTAGGATTCTCTATAGGTAGCTTGGAAGTTTTCCTTTTTCTCTTTTACTTACAGTTATGGCTAGTTGCTCTAGTTAGGTTTCTAAATTAGCTATAGATTGTGAGTGAGAATCTACAATTTGCATTTTAGACTCAATTCCTTGGACCTTAGTATTCACATTTTGGACAGTAGAAGTGAGGATACTAAGGGCAGAGACTATGTTATCTAATTCTGAGCTCATAGATGGAGGTGGAGGAGGTGGTGGATGGGCATACCTTTGGTTCTGAAAACCAGGAGGTGTAGGTCTACTAGACTGGGCTTGCGGGTTCTCCACATTTTGAGACCTCCAAGAAAAGTTAGGATGATTCTTCCAACCATGATTATAAGTGTTGGAGTAAGGATTATTAGTTAGAGGAAATCCTTGGGCAGCATTCACTTATTCATTTACAACATCAGATGGACCAACAGAAGGACACTCAAATGAAGCATGCATGGGACTAGCACAAATTGAACACACATCTTGCATAGAAGAGGAATTAGCTTTTTTATTCATGCACAACAATTGATCAAATTTCTTACACAAAGCATCAACTTTACTAGAAAGGTCAATTACATGTGAAACTTCATAAATTCCCCCCTTTTCTTCCCACTTGTTTAGGTAAGTTAGAACGTGAGCAAGTGGCGTGCAAATATAAATTCTCACTCAATTGTTCAAATAATTCTTAGTCTTCTTCAGGGGTTTTATACAAAAAATTACCACCACATGATGCATCTACCATCTTCCTATTATGCTCATATAAACTAGAGTAGAATCTCTGAATGAATTGCCACTGAGGAACCTCATGGTGAGGGCAACTTCGTAACAATCTTTAAATCTTTCCCAACTTTCATGCAATTGTTCATTTTTATTTTGTGAGAAAGTGGCTGTGATATGTCTTAAAGTAGTCAGTTTACCAATCGAGAAAAACTTTTTCAAGAATTCCTTTTGCATTTGGTCCCAAGTAGTGATATTTGACTTGGTATCCAACCAAGCCTTAGCTTTATCTTTTAAAGAGAAAGGAAAAACCTTAATCGAAAAGTAACGTTAGAAACATTATTTAAGAAGATAGTGGAGCACTCTCCAAAAATGTGTCAGCGTGCTTAAAAGGGTTTTCACACTCTAGCCCATAAAAAGGACAGGAGCATTTGGGTTAGGGAATGTTAAATCTCAACTAGTCCTGTAATAGTGGGCATATGGGTACTCATAGGTGAATCATAAGGGGCGGAAGTAAAATACTCCTTAAGTTGCTTAGGTGGTGGGGTTTGTTCTTCAACCGTCTTTTTCTCAGAGTCACGTTTCTTTGCTCTTATCTTACTAAGGGTATGTTCAATTTTAGGATCGTATTCCTCATGGTCCAAAAACAAAGAGCGTCTACTAAGCATATAAAACCACAAGCAGTCACAAAAGTACTATGAAATACCACCACGATAACCACCAAAAAAAGTAAGAAGAAAAGAGAGGGAGAAGAGAAAAAAATTAATAACTAACTGAAAATAAATAATAAAACAAAATCAAAAAAACAAAAGAATAAAGGGAAAAAATGAACAAAAACGAAAATAGAATAAAATAAAAGACAATAACAAATGAAATAAAAGGAAAGGAGTTGAATGGTACTAAGGGGGAATAACTGGAACAAATGAAATAAAAAAAAAATAAAAGAGTTAGATTATATTAGAAGGGAATTGGGAGAACGAAATAAAATGGTTAGATTATGAGGGAATAGGGAATAAAATGAAATACAAGACAATAAAAAAATAAATAAAAGGGATAGGGAGAAATGAAATAACTAGTTAGCGAGTTGGCGAGTTAGATTAAGCGTGAATGAGAAGGGGAAAAATAAAAAATAAATAAAAAGAATAAAAGGAAAAGAAAATTCAAAATCACTATTTGTTCCCTGATAACAGCGCCAAAAACTTGGTGTGGATTTTTGTAGTTTTAAAAAGAATAAAGGTCGTGTCCCGCGAAGAACAAAAGTGACTTTTACTTTTCTTAACTAGTTAAGAGAATTACTAAGGAGATTAGCAACAATAACAATAATCAAGAAAACATAATGGACATAAGAGAGAAAATGTTAATCAATACGCCAAGAGAGATCAATTTCGAGGGATATTAGGATTTCGATTTCACCAAAACTCTTAATATCAAATTAATAAATCCAGTTGGGGTTTAATTGGTCTCTTCAAAACTCTTAAGCTACAAGCTTAAGGCCAATGGATTAGAAAAATGAATTATAGTTATTAATAAAAAAATAGTAGTTAGTATGAATTATTCAATTTAGACATAATTCATCTAATTTCTAGTCTTGTTTAATCAATCAATAACGAAAATTTTAAATGCGATTGCATAATTATTATATTAGCCAACAAGGTCTAATATGAATAAATGAGATAACAAGTTAAT
>JACYFF010031957.1:60752554-60770856 GCA_017589665.1 Selenicereus undatus
ATATATATATATAAGCACACTCACACATATATGTACATGTGCACATACATACATGTATGTGTGTGTGTTTGTCTATGCGTGTGTGTATTCGGCTCGCTAACTGCCTTCCATCTTTGGCTCATGAGTCGAGGCTTGCATCTGCGCGAAATGTGAAGTCTTACAAGGCGCACCATCAATGGCGTTCTCTTGCACAAACTGGGATCCTTACCTTCTTTCTTGTGTCGCGAATTGTTGGCCTGTGGTGTCTGTCATAATTCTTACTGGACTTATTGTGAAGTTGGTTAAATGCATTGTAGGGTGAATTTCTCTTTGTAATGTGATAATTCTCATTGAAAATTTTCGATTTATGATATAGATGTTTCGAATGATGAAAGTACATAGGTGTTTTGTGAGTTTTTCTAAAATCGATAAGCTTTTGTTCATTGTAGGGTTATTGGAGAAGGTTGAAGGATGGTTAGGGATCGAGGGTTGGCCCCACTGAGGTGGAGCATACGAGGGAGATGATAGAGGGATGATGTTGCTTTACAAATTTTTCAATGTAAATTTTCCTAATTTTGGGCAATTTTTACTTATAATCATAATTCTCGGTCCAAAAAACAAAAAAAAAAGGTGTCAAAATTTTCTAGAAGCCCTAGCTATCTATCTGTTTTATAGGAGGAATTTGTTATTGCATAAATCTCCTATTTATGCTTATGTGATTGTCTCTTAATCCTAGAACTCATATGCCCACTATCTACAAACTTATTATATCATGTTATTTTCGTACCTTCTTGGGTTGCTAGCGGAATGAAGATACAATTGGCATCTAAAGTATCTCAATTGAAAAATCTAGGTACCCCTAACTTCTTTTAATTCGATCATTGTGTCCATTAGTATCAGGCAATGAACAATCATCAATTTGGATTCTTCATTACTTCATTAGTGGCATTGCTATATAAGGATACATCATTTCCATAACATTGAATTATTTGTATTCGTTTTGGCCTAAATTTCTATTCAAGGCTTAGATTTCACCTACTTTATTTTGCTTAATGTTGACTTCTACTCTATTTTATTCAAGCCAAAAGATTCTATTCATTTGATGTCTAGAGTTCACAATGTCAGAGAAATGGATTTTTCTACCTTGATAGATTGGATTAGCCACTTCGATTAAGTGTTTCCTTTTCCATTATGCCTCGCTCACATGGTTTCGAAGTTAAGTTCACTTATTTCACCAGTTTGGTTGATCCTCACATATTGTTTTGGCAAATTTAAGCTATTTTCAAATGAGGTACCATGCATTAAATTCATCTTTGATATATTTTTCACATTAAATCAACAAGTTTTTGTAATGTGTAGGATTTTCATCAATCACTCTTCTACAAACACAGTGATGGGAAGTGCATGCATAGCATTTGATAGAAATCTAATTCCACCTTGCTCGTATTTGTAGGCATTTTGGGATATCATTGGTACTTTTAGTGCTTGTGGATTAGTTGTCATTTATAGTAGTAATACGTATCTGCTAATTAGTGGATTGTTATATCGAGTATGGGTGATTTTGAACTCTACAAGGAGGTCAGTTTGGATTAACAGTTTCAGCTAAGGGGTGTAATACTCCTTCTGTATTTCATGCCCAAAATATTATTTGTCAATTCCTTCTATAAACTGGTTCTGTTAATCGGGTTAGCATGCTACTGTTTGGATCGAATTATTTTGGGAATATGTTAAAAGGTGTGATTTTGCTATTTTTTTATTTCTATTTGGAAGATCTCCTATTTGAATGCCAATTTTGCTATGACATTAATCATATTTGGACTTTTATCAAACAAGTATGATTTATAATGTTTGATCATTATGTTTGTAAAGTATCTGTTCTTAAAAGGTATAAATTTTACTAAGTTAATTAACTATTGTGATTTTATCGTTCGAAGTATTTGGTTTATATCTTATGATAAATCACTTGGCTTGTGTTGCTAAATTGCCATTTATAGCTATTTATTAAATTAATTGACTAGGTATCATTTTGTATGATTTTGAGATATTGGTTTTATTTTTGGGCTATGTGTTCTACCTTATCTAGTGAAGCGTTATTCTATATTGTGATTCTGTTATGTGCATTTATGATCCGTTTGGGCCCTTTAGTTTTGTGGTATCGATCACGATATTCTAATTCAGTGATGTGTGACTTTTGTTGCTAATGCCACTATGAGAGTAGTGGCCTTAGCCCTAAAAATCATGACTTTGTCTGATGTATGATTCGTAAAGTATTTTGACGCTTTGGAATAAAGTTACATGTTTATCAAAAACCGAATCATGTTTTGCTAATCGATTGTTTGCTGACTCTGACCCAGCCTATGTTTTACTCACATGCCTAACCTAGTTAAAGGAGTGTTACGCTACTTACTGGGCTTTCAAGCTCATCCTTTGCTCTTCCTACTTTTTCAGGTTTGGCTTCCTATTAGTATTAGAGTGGCGCGGCAGAATTGTAGTGGGCAAAGTTCTCACCTGAGTATTCAATCCTTAGTCATCGGTTTAGCTTTTCTCCTTGAGCCTAATAGATCTTAAGAAGGTTTTGGTTGACTTTCATTGTATTGTCTATCAATTTTCTTAATGGTTTCTATGTTTATATGATCTTAGCTCTTTTGAATAATTTGGTCGCGGATTCACTTATTCTACCAAGTATTTTCATTTTGAGATCTAAAGATTAATTTCATATCTATAGTTCAATATTGTTTTTGGAACCTTGCAGGCCTGTGGGACTCCTATCTTACGGGCATGCCATGTTGTCATTCCCTTAGTTTGGGGCTTGATAGATTTAGTGGTATCTGAGCCAAGTTGAAGTTCTCTTGGGGATTTAGTGCAGTCTTAGGTTGTGTTCTGGCATCGAAGTGTCTTTAGTTTAAGTCACTTGAGGTTCCTTTACAGGTCGTTTACTGATGTTTAGATTTTCCAAAGTTTTGTGGGGTTGTGTATCTCTCTCTGTAGGCTTAGTGGAAAGTTCATTCATTTGTCTAAGCATATTATCTTCCGTATTCATCCTTGTGTTCTTGTCGTATTTGAACCTCTTTGTGACTTCTTTAACTTTCGCCTAGTTAAGGGCCCTTACAGTCATGGTGTGGTTTTGCAGGCCTTTGATAGTTTTGGTGTTACTAATCTACCTATGCTGCTCTGTTCTATGATTCGATGCCATTCTTTTACCTGCTTCTTGCATGCTTGCTCAATAATCTCCATGTGTTATGGTTGTTGTCATGGTTACTGTACATGTCAATTAGTCTAAATTACTTTGGAGGAGGAAATAGTTCTACTTAAGCATGTCCAATACGAATAATGCTTGATGTGTCATCACTTGGGATTGATCAATTAGTTTGGTTTATTATGATTTCATGTCTGCGTTTAGTGAAAGATTCGATTCACATGCAATTGTTAACAATGGCATTAATCCCTATCATATTAACACGCTCTAGTGAATACTTCTTCTAAATTGGTTAAGGCATGTTTGTTCCAAATGTGAAATTAGTGCCACAAATGCGTGCTAGTGTATGATTATATTTGGATTTGATGCTTTTGTTCTACTAAAGTATCTTTGGATTCATTTGGTCATTTATTATACCAATTAGTTTTCATGGTTCAAAGGCATGAACTACGCTATGTAAACTTTAGCTGGTTGATTTAGTTCGATTGTGGCAGTATTATAGTTCGAGTTATGGGGTTCATCTTTGATTATGTGCTTTATCAATTTTTGAGAAACTTTTCAGCTTGTATTACATATAAGTCACTATCCTTTCACTCTAACTAAAAAAGAAAAAGGAATATTGCATGGCATGGCTCATTTAACCTTGAATTCCAATGTCCTCTTGCCTAGTACTACAATTTTATTATATAAGTATTTGACCCTTGGTGTAGTTGCATTCACTATCCATATGATTCATATGTTCATGTCATTCACGTTTGTAGGATGGTCTCTCTAGCTTCACTTGGAACATATGTTAGTATAAGATGTTCATTATGAGTTTTGTGTGTGACATGGTTCCAAATTCAATGATAGAAAGTTATTACGTGCCTTAATCCTCGCGAGTTTCCAGAAGTTAGATGGAAAAAAAAAGGTATAATTGGCCACCTCTCTTATTGTGTTTTTTTAAAAAATCACTACCAATATCTGAATTACTTTGTATTTGTCTTTAATAGTTAGCAACAGAGTGCCATATATGCTCAATTGAGTAAAGCCTTTATCATTTTGTTCAAAATTCTTGAAGGGTCCCTAGTTGAATATGGTACATTGATATTTGATTTGTGAATGTTTCTTGAATTGCCAATAGTCAAGATACACCTATCCTGCTGTGACACTGTTATTGTTGAGCTTTGGATTGCATTGAGCTAACCAGTATAGTGTTTTCATTTAGCTATTTGTGTCTTACATTATTTGATTCATTTGAAGAAAAAAACGTCTATTTGCTGCTGCTATGTTGTGCCATTAACTTGGACATTGCTATGGTATACTGCAAACATTATATAATAATGTGTGTGCGCTATGTGTTCAACTGAACGGGAAATACTATGCCTATTGCATTCTCATCCTTGACACAAATTTTTGAAGCCATTAATTTTAATAGATGGTTCAATGAATAAGTTTAGCATATTATAATTGTGCTCTAAATTATTTTGCCAAATGATTCGATCCCTTTCGTAAATATTGAAGAAAGATATTTGCTATATTTGGTGTAAGTTTTTTTTCACTGTCACATCTATCTTATGATACTAGTATTAAATTTCACCAAATCAATGAAAGTAGGAATATTTGTGACTTTAATATGATTAGTGGTATATTAATTCCTTGTCTTTTGTTATGTGTCTTTTGCTTTCTTTGCCTGAATGAATATGCAAAGTTGTTATTTATCTAGTAAGTTAATTCAATATTGTCATTAATTTGAACAATACATGAGATTTATATAATTCCTCCTACCACTTCTCTTGCTTTAAGATAACCTTTAATGTTGGTCAGATTGAATTACATGTCATTCCTTAACTTGTCATAACATGATTACATTATTGGGTGATCATGTGAGTTATGACACGCTGTTTTTATATGAATCATTCTCTTGGATCCCATTGCCTCTAGTTAATCTTGAATCCATGTCATATTATGTGTTTAATCATCTTAACTATGTAATGGTTTAGTATCTATTACATTTCCAACTAGATTCCAGTGGTTATTTGTTTACATTTAAATTTTGAAAGTGCTACCAACAAATTTCCTACATATTTGAGGCATTTTTGTGTAGATGTTTAATTTTGTGTACTTAGCGAGTGACATGTGATGAAAGTTCTAATGTTTGGACTTAGCTTTCCCCGCATGTGCTCCGTTTTGTAGCATTGTAATTTTCTTTACCCACTATTATACTTGGCAAAAACTAACCCGACTCGAACTAGCCTCAAAATTTTGGGTTTTGAACATGATTTTCTCGATCCAAACCCAAAAAAAACCGAACCTAAAAAACTCACAAGTTTTTGGGTCAAACCCGATCTAAACCAGAACTTGCCCGTTCAACCCCAATGTTATATCTTATTTTTTATTTTTCTTTAATTTTTCCCTTAATAATAATAATAATTTTTCATTATAATGAATCGTTTAGAGAAATGTTGTACAATTATCATATCCCTTTGCAAAGTAGACGATGACACCTATTCTTTGCCAAATTCATTCCTAGAAAATAACATCATGTACAATTTATAAATGGGACAATTTAAGAAAATGGGCATGAAGTAAATATCTAGTATTAAGAAAATCAGTTTAGAATAAGACAAGTATTAAAAATGTATAAGTCATACCATTATATTCTTTATTAAATAAATACGCCTCATTGGATTCTAAATAAAACTAATCTGTAATAATCTAAAATTTTGATGCTATAATTAACAGATAGTTATAAAATCTTGTATGTCTATAATATTATTTCGTTTGTTTCATTCTAATTGGTCTCGAATTTGATGTCAGTATTGAGCAGTAGACCAACTTGGGTTCATGTTAGGATTAACCCACTAATAAAGTATACATGATTAGACAATGATAGGTTAATTAACAAAAAAAAAATATTACATGGGTTATTAACGGGTCAAACCGCTCCGACTCGTTAACATGCTTTAGATGGGCTAGCCCATGAATGACCTGACCCTTTATTAATATTTTAATATACGCGCTAACCCATCCAAACATGACACATTACCCACTCGTATATTACGTTCAGGTATTATATTGAAAAGTTTGAATATTTTTTATATTCTTTTACGAAGTTACAATTAGAATGCTCGTTCATTAAAAACAAACAATTTTAAGTAATAAATATGTTGAGATTTTGATTTTGACGAAAATAGAAGTAACTCACTAAAAAGGCAATCCAAACTCGTTGAGTTAACCCGAAACTTGTAAAGCTGAAATATGCCTGCCCTTATTTTACTCAAACCCAAAATACACCCGACCCTTATTGTACCTGAACCTGAATACACCCAACCCGTATTTAACCCGCCCACCCGAATTGACAGGTCTACCGACTATAGTATAAGGCTTGTTAGGTGTCCTTTATTTTGGAGTTCACTAGTAGCTTGTACCATCAGCTAAGTTAGCAATTGCTTCTAATCATAAGACGTATTAGAAAGCATATACTACAACCTCCTCGTAAGCTCCATAATGTTGTGCTTAAAACTTTCTTATAGAGCTCAAAGAACTGTCAGATGTGAGTTTGTGTCCTATCTAACATTGGTAAGTTTTGAGGACAAAACTTTTTAAAGGGGAGAAAGATGGAATACCCATCCCAAGAAAAAAAGTGTGAAACTTTTCTAGAAGCCCTAACTATATGTCTATTTCGTAGGAGGAGTTTGTTACTGCTTAAACCTCCTATTTACAGTTACGTGATCTTCTCTTAACCCTAGAACCACAGATGCCCACTATCTACAAACTTCCTATATCATGTTATTTTTGTACCTTCTTGGGTTGCTAGCAGAACGAAGATACAATTCATGTCTAAAGTATCTCATTTGAATAGTGTAGGTACCCTCTAGCTTCCTTAATTCGATCATAGTGTCCATTAGTATTAGCTAATGAATAATCATGAATCTGGATTCTTCATTAGTTGATTAGTGGCATTACTTTCATAACTAGTTTTTCCAACTTCAGCATCATGTTTTACATTTAGGGTATGTTTGGTAGGGGGGAAATCATTTTCTCAAAAAATCATTTTCCATGAAAAATATTTTCCCAAGAAAAATAATTTTTCACTTACATTTTCAACTGTTTGGTAGAATGGAAAACCATTTTCTTTCCACTTCATTTTTTGCTATTTGATAGAATGAACCCTCCGCCCTCACTTAGTTTCTTTTTACCATAAACCCCCTCCCCTGCTCACTGCTCTGACCCGACCCAATTAATGAATTCTATTTTTCTGTCCTCTTCAAAATCAAATCCAAGACATCAGCATGAAATATACCCGGTAATAAACCCAGAAAAAGACAGAGTCAACATTAATGACTCTCAGTTTTTTCACTATTCTCAAGGATTATCCAGTTGACTTTGAGTGATATTAAACCCATATTAAAGAAAATGGAGAACGAGGAGACGATGGGTGTCTCAGATTGCGAAGTTATTCAAAATGGCAACAGTAACAAGGTCAGTGAACTCAAGAAATAACTGCAGAGATTGACGATGAAAATCATCGATGAAGATGATGAACACGAACGAAGAAGGGGAAGAATGAGAGTGAAAATAGAGTAATTTTGGGCACAATTAAAAGAAAAAGGAGTGAGAGACAAAATTTGGTAACAGAAATCGGGCCTGGAAAATCATTTTCTCTACTTTTTCAAGGGAAAACAATTTCTTTCAAATGGGGTAAAATAATTTTCCCCTTAAAATGATTTTTCCCTCGTTTTGCCAAACGACATAAAATGGGAAAATCCTTTCCCAAGAAAATGATTTTACCTCCTATCAAACATACCCTTAATAATTTTGTTGCTCTGTGCTATATAGGTATACGTCATTTCTATAACTCCGAATTATTTGCATTTGTTTTGGCCTAAACTTCTATTCAAGGCTCAGATTTCACCTACTTTATTTTACTTAACGTTGACTTTTACTATATTTTATTCAAACCAAAAGATTTTGTTTGTTTGATGCCTAGAGTTCACTGTGCCAGAGAAATCGATTTTTCTACCTTGATTGATTGGATTTGCCACTTCGATTAAGTGCTTTCTTCTCTATTACACCTAATTCACATGGTTTGGAAGTTAACTTCACTAATTTCATCATTTTCGCTGATCCTCACATAACGTTTTGGCAAATTTACTATTTTCAAATGAGATACCATGCATTAAATTCAGCTTTGATCACTAATTATATTTTTCACATTAAATCACCAAGTTTTGTAACGTTTAAGATTTTCATCAATCACTCTTCTACAAACAAGGTGACGGGAAGTGGATGCATGGTATTTGATAGAAATATAACTCTATCCTGCTCTTATTTATAGGCATTTTAGGATGTCATCGATACTTTTTAGTACTTTCGGATTAAGCTTTCAGTATATTACTATATGTATCCGCTAATTAATGGATTGTTATATCGAATATAGGATCGAATATAGGTGATTTTGAGCTTTACAAGTAAGTAAGTTTGTATTAGCAGTTTCAGCTAAGTGGTGTAATACTATTTTAGTGTTTCGTGCCCAGAATATTATTTGTCAAATTCCTTCTGTAAACTGGTTTTGTTAATCGCGTTGGCATGCTACTGTTTGAATCAAATTATTTTCATAATATGTTAAGAGGTGCGCCTTTGCTACATTTTGATTTCTACTTGGAAAAAAGCCTATTTGAATGCCAATTTTGCCATGACATTAATCATATTTGGACTTGTATCAAACAAGTATGATTTTATTGTGTTTGACCATTATATTTGCAAAGTATCTCTTCTTGAGTGGGATACATTTTACTAAGTCAATTGACTAGTGCGATTTTATCGTTTGAAGTATTTGGTTTATATCTTTATGATAAATCACTTGCTTTGTGTGGCTAAATTGCTATTTATCGCTATTTATTAAATTAATTGACTAAGTATCATTCTGTATGATTTTGAGATATTGATTTATTTTTGGGCTGTGTGTTATGCCTTATCCAGTGCTGGTATGCACTGAACCTGTCAATCGACTTGTAGCATAAGCGCTATTCTGTATTGCGATTCTGTTATGTTAATTTGTGATATGTTTGGGCCCTTTCATTCTGTGATATCGATCATGGCATTCTAATTTAGTGATATGTGACTTCTATTACCCATGCCACTGGGCGTGTAGTGGCATTAACCCTAAAAATTATGAATTTGTCTGATGCATCATTCGTTATGATCTTTGATTTCAAAAAGGAAATGGTTTGATACGTGTTAGGTATTTTGATACTTTAGAATAAAGTTATATGTTTATGAAAAACCCAGTCATATTTTGCTAATCGATTGTTTGTTGACTCTAACCCAACCTATGTTTTACTGACATGCCTAACCCAGCTAAAGGAGTGTTATGCTACTTATTGGGCTTTCAAGCTCGTCCCTTCCTCTTCCTATTTTTCCATGTTTAGCTTCCTATTAGTATTAGAGTGGCACAACGGAATTGTAGTGGGCCAAGTTCTCACCCAAGTATTTCATCATTAGTCATCGGTTTAGCTTTGCTCCTTGAGTCTATTGGATCTTGAGAAGGTTTTAGTTGTCTTCCGTTGTATTGTCTATCATTTCACTTAACGGTTTTTATCTTTAGAGGATCTTAACTCTTTTGAATAATTTGATTGTCGGTTAAGTTATTCTGTCACATATTTTCATTTTGAGATCTAAAGATTAATTTCGTATTTATAGTTTGCTAATGTTTTCAAAGCCTTGCATGCTCTGATATGATTTACCATGAGAGCAGAGGATTTTTTCCATGGCAACCCATTGTGACTAGCTTGGTGGAACTAGGCTGCCTAGGCATTGGTTGGGTTGGGCTGGAGTGCAGGGAGGGGTTTTTCTTTTTGCTTAAAAAAATAATTGTTGTTACAAATCTAAAACAAATTTAAAAATACAAGTATTATGTTAAAAAGAGATTAATGTGGAGCATTATTTTAGGCAGAAGTGAATATCACTTTCGGAAAAAAAATGACAGTACACTGCCCTACCAAAACAAAAATATTATTTTCAAGTAAAATTACTTTTTTTTGTAGCAAAGTAGAATTACTCATCTCTATAAGAAAATAAACGTTAATGGTGCTTGCCCCCCCCAACCCAAGAAAAATCCTTTAGATTCTTATTTTTTTCTAAATGGTATTCATTTTTCTTATAGCTAATATTTATTCTTTGTTGGATATAGCGATATAATGGCTACTGAGATGATAGGGAGATGCACTGTGTCGTGGATGGAACTACTGACCTGAAAGCTAAATTCGCTCGACTGAGGTGCAAATCGTTAAGGCAAAGTAGCTCCCCAATGTTTAACATAGCGAGCCTCTCACTCGTGCACTCGAGAGAGAAATTATGGAGTATAACAATCTCTTGCCGAGGAAGAGAAGAGGAGATGAAGAAGAGAGGAGGCTTGTACGGTTTCTATCTCCTTTAGAGCTACAAAAGAGCTCTTTATATAGTAGTCCAATGAAGCAAGGGAGCTGTTGAATAGCCAGAATTAGAGGAGGAAAACAGGGCACAAAAGTAGGAAAGGGAGAGAATCATGTAAGTGAAGCAGTAATGGGGGGAGATGATCATGATGATTGAGGTAGAGATAGAGAAGACTCAGTCAACTAGCTGTTCAGATTACGACAGCTCATACGCAATCAGTCCAATGAGAATTCCTCCAATATAGTCAATGAGGCCCAAGCCCATGGCCCGCGCCCAGCTCGGACCGGACAGGAGGGCAGCGGTCATGCACGCGCGTGTGGTAGCCCAAGTCCCCTCAACGCCCTTAAAACATAGCTTTTAGTTATTCAACGAGCTCAAGGAGAGTGGGATATATAAACCCTTTAAACCACTCCCAAAAGTTCCACGTGGGACAACAAAAGAGATAGAGAGAGCAAGTGAACGCCCTTTTGGGGTGCCATTACTCCAACAATCCCCCACTAATGGCATACAAAAGGAAAAGAAGAATGAGAAAGATTTCCTAGGCAAGAAGGGTCTGATACTTAAGTATCAATGTCTTTCGATTGAATTGATACGTAGTGAAGAGAGGCAACATCTAAGTTTGACAAGTGAACTTAGTCTTAAACTTGTTAGACTTTGAATGAGGCCCTCTCGACACTTATCAACCCTAACAGATGTATACTCCGCAATAATCACTTGCGCTTTTAGGCACATGCACATACCTCGAGTCTCATAAGTGCTCTAGAGAGACAACCATAGTCTCTCATTGAAGGTGGCTAGACCTTTACACTTACTTAGGTAATTCCATTAGTCTATCTCTACTTAGACCACCATATCATGGCTTGGAATGATTAAGAGCATTTGTTAGCTAAACCTTTTATAGAATGATGATGAATCCATCAAGTGCTTCTCTATAGCACCACCGTAATAGGCTATGGATTCATTAATGTGCTTCTCTATAGCACAAGCACTACCACATGCCATAGGAATGGGAAGTAGTGCAAGTAGAAAATTAATATGGCTTCTTTTGACCACAAATGGGTATCCACCATACCTCTTCATTCCATGGGCTTTAGCCCCATCCCCCTCGACGATTCGAGAACTACTCTTCTTGGCAATCCCTTTGTGAGAGGGTCTGCTAAGTTTTTCTCGGATCTCACATACTCCAGAGAGATCACACCATGCTTCAGCAATTGCTTTACTGCACCATGTCTAATACGGATATGTCTCTTTTTTCCGTTGTAGACAGTGTTGTGCGCAACTCCAATTGTTGCTTGCGAGTCATAATGCAAGGAGATGGGTGTTGATTGTTTCCACCACAATGGTATGTCTGTCAAGAGACCCTTAAGCCAATCTACTTCTTGACCTGCCAATTCAAGAGAAATAAATTCAGATTCCACGGTTGAGCGAGATATACATGTCGGTTTTGCAAACTTCCATGAAATAGCTCCTCCTTCCAACGTAAAAACATAACCACTAGTAGAACTTACCTCATCGTTATTAGCAACCCAATTTGCATTACAAAAACCTTCTAGTATAGTAGGGAATTTACAAAAATGTAAACACCAATCCATAATACCTCTAAGGTATCTCAACAAATGATGAAGTGCATCCGAATGTTCTTTAGCAGGGTTGTGAGTGGACCTGCTCAGTTTACTAACGGCATATGCAATATCAGGACGAGTGTAGTTCATGAGAAACATTAGATTGCCTATTATTTTTACATATTCAACTTGAGACACACTAGGTCCTCTGTTCTTCTTAAGATGTATGCTAGAGTCATAGGGAGTTCTCACAGGTACCACATCAAAAGATTTAAACCTTTTCAACATTTTCTTAATGTAATGAGACTCACACAAGGAAAAGCCACGCTTGGTTTTTCTAAGTTCAATCCCCAATATTACATCTGCTTCTCCTAAGTCTTTCATTTCAAAGAGAGAAGACAAGCATTGGTTTGTATGTGACTAAATTCTACAAGCTTAGGACCAAATGCAACCGATCCTTTAAAGTACAAAACTCCACATAGTCTCTTCTAGTTTCAAATTCATTTTTTCTTCTAGTGATATTCATTTTTAATATAATTAGTATTCATTTTTTAGCAACTTCATATTCATAATTTTTATACGCTAAGCACTTAGCTAGCTTTGCACTTTGGGTACCTTGCTTCGAGTCCTAGTGACAAAGAGCATCAAGGAGTGGGATGAGTTACTTTGCCATGCTGAATTTGCCTTCAACCGTGCACCAAGTAAGGCCACAAACCTTTCTCCCTTTCAAGTGATGAATGGTAGCAATCCAAGAACTCCATTGGATCTCATTCCTATCCCTAATCCAATAAAATTTAGTCGGGAGGCCGAGAAGAAGGCCAAAGAGATTCAAGATCTTCATGCCAAGGTTAGGGAAAGGATTGAGAAGTTCAGTGAACAAGCCAAGCTCCAAGCTAACAAGCATAGAAAGGAAGTTTGTTTTCAGCCCAGGGACTTGGTTTGGATCCACCTAAGGAAGGAAAGATTCCCAAACACGCGTAAGTCCAAGTTAATGCGAAGGTTA
Organism: Selenicereus undatus; assembly: GCA_017589665.1. NCBI lineage: Eukaryota > Viridiplantae > Streptophyta > Magnoliopsida > Caryophyllales > Cactaceae > Selenicereus > Selenicereus undatus. Next base: position 60,765,711 of record JACYFF010031957.1, read on the forward strand.
GGCGGTCCATTTGAGGTCCTTAAGAAGATTGGTCCAGATGCCTACAAGGTGGACCATTCTGGTGATTATGGACTCTCTGCCACCTTCAACGTGGTTGATCTTAGTCCATACCATTATGAAGATGAAGGGCTACCGAGTTTCAGGACAAACCCTAATCAACCCGGGGGGAATGATGGGGACCATCCCTTACAACCTTTAGAAGATCATCAAGCAAGTATTAAGGAGTCAACCAGCACCAAGGAGATCAAGGAAGTTCACATGTTCGTTCAAGAAGTCACAAACCAGCCCATGCACTTGCCACCCAATTCAGATAGAATCTGGCCCGATTTTGTGCATCTTTTGGGGAATGACGGTAAAGTCATGATTGGTTGCAATGACCACTCTCCTTAGGTTCAAGATGTTAGCTTTCACATGGAACAAGTTTCAAGTAATTTGGAGTTCATTCGATTGGTCAAATTAAGCTCCAAAGTGGACTACCCCAAAGTAAATTGTCCGTTCTAGTTTGGAGCATCTAGCTTCTATGGCCCATTTCTCTCAAATGGCTGGACCAAAAACTGTGAAAATTTTTCTATTAAAAAAAAAGACTTCTCAAGCTTTCATATGAATCCTATTTCATTGGATTTGGACTAGAAACAACAGAGTTATGACTCAATGACTCTGACCTTGCTACGGTGTGAATGCACGAAAGTCTGGAAGCATTAAATGCAACGAGATTCCTCAACCCTAGCAAGCTAATTGATTTATCCATGAAGGAAAACATAAATACTCAAACCTGAATTCAAAGCTAAAACCAAAGCAATCTGAGTTCAAGCTAAAGTCTAAGTGAATCCGCGTATGAACGTTTGAATAAAGGATATACTAAACTCTTGTTTAAACACAGAAACACCACTAAACTAGAGTTTAGGGTCCCTAAACTGTGATTAAGACACAGAAACACCACTTAATTAAGGTTTAGGGCTTACTTGATCACCACCTTAATCGACGAAGTTAAGGATAAGCAAGTGAAGTATTTAGGGGAACGAAAGCAAGGTGCTCTCAATTATGGTTTTCATTAAATATCAAAGTCTGATTACAAAATGTGCATTAGCAAAGCATTATTACACGACCAAGCAAGCAACTGGGCAGGATACAAGCTAGAATGAGGTTTCCTCCCTAGGAAGGAAATGGCTTAAACAAGCTAACCTATGCGCTTAATTAAGGCTAAAACTAGATTACATGCTTGCTTAACTAAACTAATTACAAACAGAATATTAAGGAGAGCAAAACAAATGATGTACGTAACTTTAATACACTTTAATTAAGCTAATACATCAGTTCACTAGCAAAGAACTGGAGAAAAACATCCGTAAAGCATGCTCACTTTTTGGCTGGCCAATTAGAATGCAAGGTGAGGTTTCTTCCTTTTAGCTCTCATTGGTTAAGCTCTTTCCAAGGCTTCAAGCAGCAAATGATGATGTTCCTGGTTGCTAGAATCGTGATTGAAGCAAGCAAGCAGAGGAGAAGCTGAGCAAACCCAATTGAGAAGAAAAAACACATAGCAGCTCACTGAGTGCTCAAAAATAATTTTAAGCCCGATTTTGTGTCGTTGTTTCCACTAATCAAAAGTGAGCATGATTTTAATTTTAGGACATGGGGAGAATCCTTAGGGTGTGTACAAACCCCAACGTACAAAGAAATAAAGGTTAAATCATGTTTAGGTGGGGGATTTCTACTAAAACATTTTACTGTGCAGTTTTTTACCAAAATTATCAGGTTGAACAAAATGCGTTGATTCCTTGACTTCGACTGTGCATGGTTGACTTTGGATGCTTGGACCTGAAACCTAACATCTTAAGGACCCCTAAAATTTGAAAATATCAAACTTAAGCCACAATGTAGCTTAAGAAATCAGATGAACAAAACCGGGTAGTGTCTAGTTGTTTAACCCGGTTGTAACTGTTTACCTCTTCTCCAAAACCGGAGCCACAACTTGGGCTTTGAAATTTGCAATGAACCTTGTTGGACTCTTACGACCCTCTTCAATGTCTTGGTTGAAGGGGACTCCATCGTCCTCCCCTTGTTGAAGGGATTTGGTCCTCAAATCTTCAGGGTGATCATCGGCTTGGTACGCACTCAAGTCAACCACATTGAATGTAGCTGAAACTCCATAGTCCCCTGGTAAATAAACCTTATAAGCACCGTCATTAATCTTTTCAAGTACCTCAAAAATGGATCGTCATCCCTTGGCATGATCTTATTCTTCCACTTTGAAGGAAATCTCTATTCCCTTGATTGTATCAATACGAGGTCTCCAGGTTGAAATACCACCTTCTTTGTGTGTTTGCCGGCTTGAGCTTGATAGGATGCATTGGTCTTCTCTATTTTACTCCTCACAAACTCATGTATCTTTTGGATTTCTTCTACCCTAGCTGCTGCATCCGCACTTGGATTTTGATCTAGAGACCGTGGAGTGAGATCAAGTGGACTAATAGGATCAATCCCATAGACCACCTTAAATGGTGATAGACCAGTAGCCTTGCTAGGAGCCCTATTGTAAGCAAATTTTTCATGGGGTAAAAGCAAATCCCAAGCTTTGGCATGAGGTTTAATCAAAGCCCTGAGAAGTGTTCCCAGGGTTCGATTTGTAACCTCAGTTTGCCCATCAGTTTGTGGATGGCAAGTGGTACTATACTTGAGTTTGGTACCCAATTTCCTCCACAAAGTAATCCAAAAATGGCTAAGAAACTTAGTATCCCAATCAGAAACTATTGATCTAGGTATACCATGTAATCTAGCCACCTCCATGAGTACAACTCAACAGTATGTGTAGCTTCATTAGTTTTGTTGCATGGAATGAAATGGGACGTTTTTGAGAACCTATCTACCACAACAAAGATTGAATCTTTGTTCCTTTGGGTTTTAGGCAGTCGAAGAATGAATCCATACTTACATCAACCCAAGGAGTAGTAGGAATGGGCAAAGGTGCGTAAAGGCCATCGGGTAAGGACTGACTTTTGGCCACTTGACAAGTCCTAAACCTCTTCAAAATGTCCTGTACATCTTTCTCTATACCTGACCAGTAGTAGTGCTCCCATAGCATGATGAGTGTCCAGTTTTCACCATAGTGACCAGCTAGAGAACCACCATGAACTTCACTGATTAAGAGCTCTCTTTTGCTACACCTTGGTACATAGTCATGTACCCTTTAAAAGAAACCCTTCTTGAATAAGGAAATCACCTTTACGGTGTTCTGAGCATTCGGTAAACAACTCCCCAAAGTCTTCATCATTAGCATATAAAGCTTTTAGATGCTCAAAACCAAGTACACAAGCATCTAATTGAAACAAAAGTAGATACCTCTATCATAGAGCATCGGCACCTTGGTTAAGCTTCCCAGATTTATGCTTGATTGTGAAATGAAATGACTGGAGAAACTCAACCCACTTAGCATGACGTGAGTTTAACTTATGTTGGCCTTGAATATACTTAAAAGCTTCATGGTCAGAATGGAGAATAAACTCACTTGCAATCAAATAATGACTCTAATGCTCTAAACATCTTACAATTGCATAGAACTCCTTATCGTAGGTGGAGTACTTTCTTCTTGAATCACATAATTTTTCACTAAAGAAGGCTAATGGCTTACCTTCTTAAGTAAGAACACCAGCTATAGCATCTCCAGAGGCATCACATTCAACTTCAAAGATCTTACTAAAGCACAGCAAAGAGAGGACAGGTGCTTGAGTAAGTCTTCTTTTAATCTCTTCAAAGGCAGAATGAGCTTTTGGTGTCCAATGGAATGATGTACCTTTAATAACTTCAGTCATGGGAGCCATGATTGTGCTAAAGCTTTGAATAAACGTACTGTAAAAAGAAGCTAACCTATGAAAAGCTCGAACATCATGAATTGACTTAGGAGTGGGTTGTGACCGAATAGCTTCAATATTGGTTTCATGTGCCTTAATTCCATCACCAGTGACAATGTAACCTAAGAATGTTACCTCAGGAGTGAAAAAGGCACATTTCTTAAGGTTACCAAAGAGTCTTGATGTTTATGCTTATCCTTGGAATAGATTAGGATATCATCAAAGTAGACCACCACAAATTTGCCTATGTACGACCTGAAAACGTGATTCATTAATCTCACGAATGTGCTAGTTTCATTTGAAAGAGCAAAGCGCAAAACCAACCATTCATAAAGCCCTCCCTTAGTCTCAAAGGCTGTCTTCCATTCATCACCTTCTCTAATCCGAATTTGGTAGTATCCACCTCGAAGTTCTATCTTTGAAAACACCTTAGAGCCATGCAATTCATCTTGCATGTCTTCAAGTCTAGGTATGGGATACCTATACTTGATTGTGATCTCGTTAATGGCTCTACTATCCACACGCAAATGCACCCTACCATCCTTTTTAGGCGCCAAAAGAGCTGGCACAACACAAGGACTTAAGGACTCATGGATTAAGCTCGTAGACTTCAATTCTTCAACTTGCTGTTGTATTTCCACGGTATCTTTTGGATTCATCCTATAAGCTGGCTTGTTTAGTAGGATGGAACCGGGAATGAGATCAATGTGGTGTTGGATATCTCTTTTAGGAGGTAAACCCATGGGTATCTCCTTAGAAAACAAATGACAGAAGTTTTGTATGAGTGTTTTCTCTACGGGGTGAGTGGCTAAAGGGTTTTTTGGTTCTCCTTGAATTCTTAAAATCCACTCTTTAAAGGCCTTAAATTAATGTTGAAAGGCCTTTAGCAATAGGTCACTAATGGCCAATAGCAAATCAGAATGGTTTGGCTTATTTTGAGGCTCGATTTCATAGGGTTTTGATGGGGGTAAAGGGGCTAAAGTGATCTTCTTACCATCCTTGGTAAAGTATTCAAGTAACCATTATGCATGACTTTACCATCATGCAGCCATGGCCTTCCAAAAGCATATGGCAAGCATCCATGGGAATAACATCAGACAAAAGTTCATCTTGAGAGTTCTTTCAAATGGAAAAAGAAACTAAACACCGTGAGTTCACTTGGATTGCCTTGCTTTGATTTAGCCATTGAATGTTATAAGGGTGTGGATAAGTCATAGTTTCACTGCAAAAAATAATATATCCTCCCGCATTTATGCCACTACACTTAATGAAGTGTGGAGAGAAAAATGATAAATTTGATA